>CM068833.1:34450889-35650889 GCA_028554795.2 Sinohyriopsis cumingii
ATTGGCTTCAATGAACCATAAAATGTAAATGGGATTCATAATATATTTGTGTGCCGAAACCAGAAAATAATTTCCGTATATGTATTGTCCACAGAAAAGTGAACAGTGTCGCCCAAATAGGTTCGTTTCCAATGCCAATTTTTAAATATTTTCCATTCGTTGATACTTTCTAGAGATTTGATTGGAAGGAAGCATGGAGATGTAGAACTTACTGAACACTGTAGGGGTGTGTTAATAATTGTGGTTGAATAAAGCTGAGGTCCGATTGAGTAGATAATGGTTTGGGGAGTTTCCCAAGCGAAGTCTTGTGCTTTAAAAATGTCTTACTCAGCAAAGACCTGCATCCAGGAGTAGGAGAGACCATCGTAAGGATTGTCCAAGGGACGTGTAGTTGAGAGTCTATAAGAGACACGTAACCAGGAGTGTAAGGAGATGGTTCTACTGCTGGGGGAAAAGAGCGAGCCTCAACGCAATAGCTACTGTCTTAATGCCATACATATGTTTTCCTTTGACATGGATTTTAAGATAAGTACTTGATTTGGTTTGTCTTGAATGATATCATCATGTACTCTAAGAACTTATCATTATTATTTTTCTATGATGTTTTCTGCAGAGGAATCGTTAGTTTAGCAATAGCGTACTATAAGCTACATGGTGAATTTGTTGATCTCTTTGTTTATCTTAGATGGAAATTATTTTAATTTATGAAATGGTCGTATAAACGTTTGAGCAACCGTATGTGTCCATGTGTCCGACGTTGAATTCAAGATAGTGATACTTCACACTGCAAGGTCTTATTTGTCATTAAGCGAGAGCAGACTATGCTCAGCTTTACTTAGTAACTGTAACTAGTTCTGTTGGAGAAATATAGTAATTTACCTCACTGTTTTAACTGTCTGTGAAAGAGTAAAGATCGAGTGTGTGCAGACAAATATGACATTTTTGTATTGGAAGCAAGGTTATGACCTGAGGCCATTTTGCAGTGGAGTGTCTGTTGTGAAATGACATACACGCTATTCTGGGCGTACTGGAGAGTGGGTTCTATATTTGGTCAGAAAATAAGCAGTGTCGTAGAATTAGGGCCTATATATTATATTTCAATAGAAATTAGATTCCATGACTAATATAAAAGATTCCACGACTATATAAGAGAGACTTGAACGACCAGTATTTAACTGGACGACCTAGAGAGGCCAGTAGTGAAGTGGGATACCCTAGTGACAATGGGACATTAATGTTAAACTGGGGGGATTGTACCCTGGGGACAATGGGAATTTAACATGGGAAATTTTAACATGGGTGGGACTATAGAGGGACAAAAAAATATCGGGACTGTCTAGGGACAATAGGAATAGAAGAGGGGAGGTGACGTCACAGTACTGACGATGGGCAACAATGTTGCATGGAGCTGACCTCAATTGGAGCAAACAGCGGGGGGGGGGGGGCTAGAACGTATGGCGGGAACGGGACTGGCGGGATAGAGACAGAGATAACTCAGACAACAGACAACAGACAAACAACTATACAACATAACTGAAATGAAATTTGAGGCAACAAAGCAAATCTTTTGGAAGCATTTGAGTAGCCCTGAAAAGAGTCTTTGGTTTTTGTTAACATCATTCCGTTAACATAGAGAGCAACGCATAGATCTTTTTCTCTTCCTCAAACTTCTTTTGACTTCTGGTCCGTAGATAAGGACCCTTTTCAAACTACTTTGTCTCTCCACATACATTCTTCTTTTCTGAACGCTTGTATCCGTTATCCTGATAATTGTCCATGATGATTTCACATACATGGGTAAGTCCGTACGGAACAGCATTGACGAAACGAGGGCAGATGACTCTACGTTGGTCCACATATTGTTACGAGAACAGGTGAAGGAAATTTCTACTACTTTGGATTAAAGTCGCGTGCACCTTTTGGTATGTGCGACTGGTTAATTTGTACACGTTTGCGTACTATTTGATTTTTGCGATTCACCGCTATTAGTACAACCCCCTCCCATGCAAGCAACCGGAAGCAGAGGAGCCCCAAAGGCTCTGCCAAGGCTCCCGTCATAGCGACCTCCTTCATCGTTGTCTTCCCATGGTGGTCTGCATCCCCGTCCTCTCTCATCCCAGGCCGTCACAAAGTACACTAGCAGCAGTGATTTTAAAATTCATGTTTCAAGTCAATGCCCAGTTCCCTATTTTTATTGGGCTATTCCTATACTATCTTGCGAAACATGTGATTGTCACATTCGATTCAGATATTTCTTAGTTGTGGATTTTCCTATATCATATGTGTTGAATTTTCCGAAAAGTTTTGTCACATCGTGCAGGCTTTAGTAGCCCTTTATTATTATTGTTGTTTTTTTTTTGAGATCTCAATCTGGGTAAATATTTCTCAAGTGGGAATTGAAACCAATCAGCGTTTTCAGGGCCAGCAAGTTGTTGGTCTAAAGAGGGCTTTCGAGGGTCGGAATGAAAGCCCTATGTGGGAAACTTGTGTGTTTGCTATATATATATATATATATATATATATATATATATATATATATATATATATATATATATATATATATATATATATATATATATATATATATATATATGGGGGGGGTGAATGGGTAGGTGCGTGTGCTATATTGATGTGGTGGCTATAGATATTTCTGTTCGTGTTTCTGCTATTATTTTGCATATATTCCGACAACACACATTCACGCACACTTTCTCGCATACATGTGTGGGTTGAGTGGGTGGTGGTGGTGTTGGCCTTATTTTTTCTTCTTCGGGATAGCAATTCTTTTCAGACTGGGACGGGTATTTATGTGGCAAAGTCATTTCGATTATTCTTTCTTTCCCCCCAAGTCTGCAGGAGGTTTCTGTTAGGTGGTCGGTTCTTTCTTCCTTCTCTCCCTTCTTTTTTTACTTCATTCTGTGCCTTTTCCTGCTCTTCTTTATTTCAGCTCTTTCTTTCTTTTCCCGTGCCCGTTGATGTTTTTTGTTTCTTTAAACCTAGAGCAGACACAAGAAAATTCCCAAATCAGTCTGGAAATATCAAGGATAGAGGAGACAATAGAACAACAAGTAGAAGTGGAGACTAATACAGCACCCAAAACAGCCGAAACACCAAAGGTAACGCAAAAAAGAAAAAGAGCGGCATCTACACCCAGAACGCAGTCCGAAACAGAAACCACCGATCTCGTTAAAGAATGTAAATCTCCACGAGAAAGAGAACCTAGGAAAGAAACAAGACAAAAAGAACAAAGAAGGACAGTAAGTCTCAACAGAGACGATAAAGAAGATTCCTAACCATAGAGGAATACAGGGAAAGAAAACCTACCCACAAAAATCAAAATTTAAATGACTATCTAAATATTTTATACAACGTACACAAATTTTGTTTTTAACAATAACGTAAGAATTAAATATATAACTTAAGCACCTTCTCATAGTCAAGATGGAGCTAAATCTGAAAATCCTGACGATGAATGTAAATGGTGTAAATAATAAAACTGAAAGCACAAGCCAAACAGTATCATGTAATTTTAATAAAAGAAACGCACGGAATGCCGATACATGTCATCAAAAAAATTGAAGGAGGACTTAGACGCCTTAGATTTTTATTAGTAACCATCCAACAGAGAGAAAAGCTGGCGTGGCGACAATTATCAGGCAGACCGCCAAGGGACTAAACTTTTAAAATATAGGAATATCGAATGACTTACAAGGAGGCTTAGTCCATCTTAAACTAAACAACTGGAATATATTCAACATATACATACCACCTGGAATTACAAGAAAAAGGTCGACCTTTATACAAAATGTCAACAAATATATTAAAAAATTTGCCATGGATCCCTGCATTTTAGGCGGGGACTTTAATTGGATAACTACCGATCTAGATAAAAGTGAAGGATTAACTGAAAATGATTGGAAATTTTTTTTAATGGATTACGACCTTTACAAAAACAACTAATATTATAGATACTTTTAGATTTATGAATAAAAATAAGAGAGATTACACATATAAATACGAAAATATTAACGAAAGTAGAATTGATATGTTTTATATATCGGAAAATGAAACCGATGCACTAATAAACTGTGCAAATCTACAAGAAAAGATTTCAGACCACAAATCAGTACTCCTAGACACTAAAATTCCAAACACATGGGTACATGGAGTGGAAGATGAACAGTGCTCTCGTGCTGGATGATGAGTACGTGAGCACTATGCGCACGCACCTAAGCAGGTTGAAACAAGAATACACTGAAAATATGATAGAATGGGAAAAAATTAAAAATAAAAAAAAAAACCCGATAACTAAATACTATAGTAAGACAAAGAAAATACAAAAACAATGGTTAAAAGAAAAGTACGCAGAAATTATGACCCTTTAAAGACCGCTAACAGATCCAGACAAAATAATAATTAAACATTGGAAGGATATGGAAAAAGAAACTACACAAGGGGTTCTATTAAGGGCGGGAAAATAGGAACACCTATACAAAAAAGGGAGGGGAACATACAGAAGACTAGAAATTAAAAGGGAAGAAAACAAAAAGATAGATCTAATACAAATTAATGATAACGTTTATAAAAATAAAAATGACATATTAGAAGGTATAAGACAATATTTTGCAGAAATATATAAATCTCAAAATATAGATGAAGAGGTAATAAATAAGTATATAAAGGAAACAGTGTATAACTAAATATCATTAGATGACAAGAATATGTGTGACAATTTTATAACTAACAAAGACATTTTAGATGCAATTGATAGCTTACAAAAAGGGAAATCACCAGGATCGGACGGTATAACCGCGGAATTTTACAAAAAAATTAAGTATGAACTTTTAGATTTTTTAGAATTACTATATAATAATATACTTTTTAAAGAGGAAATGCCTAAAACTTCAAGGGATATTATTACTCTAATATGTAAAGGGAAGGGAGATAAAAAAAAAAATTAAAGAACTGGAGACCAATAACTTTGCTAAATAATGATTACAAAATCCTAAGTAAAATTATAACTAACAGAATATAAAAAAATATAAACAAAATTATTGATATAAATCAAAGTTGTGGGGGGGGGGAATATCATGAATAACGCTCTATCTATAAGTGCTATAATTGAAGTACCAAATGCAAAAGGGTTAAAGGGAGTCATGTATCTATTCAATCAAGAAAAGGCTTTTGATAGAATAGAGCATGACTTCATTTTTAAAACATTAAGAAAATGTTGCTTCAGACCCAACATTATAAACTGGGTAAGAGCCATGTACGAAAATATAAGTTCAAAAATAATAATAAACAGAGATCACTCCAAAGAATTAAGTATACAAATATCAGTTAGACAGGGATGTCCCTTGTCTATGCTGCTATATGTAATAGCTATATAATCCTTGAACAAAAACATCAACCAAAAAAAACAATATTCAGGGAATAAAAATGCCAAATATGAAAAGAGATTTCACAACTAAATTACATGCAGATGACTGCACTAACTTTACCAGAGATGGATTATCCTTCAAACATTTACAATACGAATTCAGAAAAATATGGAAAAGCCTCTGGGTCAGCTATTAATCACGATAAGATAGAGATTGTATTAATAGGTAACTGGCGGGGTAACCACCCAAGTCTCTCCAACCTGATTAAGAAACAAGTAAAAGCTTTAGGAATCACACATGGAATGAACTCTACTCACAAACAGTGAGCTATTAATCAATATTAAAACACCAGTAAAAACTTGGTCACATACGAATATTAATCTCATGGACCGAATACAGGTAGCTAAAACCTACATGTATAGCTAATTTAAGTATAAAATGAGCTCGATACAACTAACAGAAGCAATGATTAATAACATTGAAAAGAAAATAATGAGCTTTATTTGGGATAACACAATCCACCATTTAAAGAAACACCATGTATGCAGACCTAAGGACAAAGGAGGATTAGCCCTACCCAACTTCAGTAACACAAAAATCTAACATTTAGAAAAGATTTAAATATATAAATAACCCTCCCCAATTACCATGGGAAGCTATTTACATATACTTATATGGAAACATATGTCGTTTTAACAATACAATATATCAAAATAACTTATTAACTAAACTATTAAAACCACTTGTGACTTGTAAAAGAAGAAGCGACGAATTATATAAATATAGAGATAATACAGATATATGGGATAAAAACAAGAAGACATACAATATACTAAATGAGATAGCAAGCCAAAATAAAAACACAATATAATTCAAGTATCCGAACTTAAACTGGCCGATAATATGGAAAAAACTACTCGAACATAAAATCATCAGCTGTCCAAGGTAGACTATTTTTATATCTACATGGAAGCTGGATGACCGGTGAGGCGGCTTTTAAGATGCACAAAGAAAGATACGGAGAAACAAATTATAAAAAACAAAATCATAAATAAATGTGGCACTTTTAATGCCATGCAACTACTGTTTACAAATAATATTGAGGAAAAGAGTTTATACAATGACATAATATGGCATATCAACTCCATTATGAAAACAAGATAGATATAGATAGATATATAGATACAGTAAGGTGACATAATTTTTTCTGGGAAAATGTGGTCTTTGTAAGTCTATACTATCTTTGAGAACAACTACACATACAGTGCACACATAAACACACAAATACTACATAAGTCGCTTCTTACACACTCTACTAAAAATAAATAAAAAATAAACCAATAAGTACGACTTTTCTATAACCCACTACTTACTCACACTAAAATGCTTCCATACACTATTAAATAAAAACAACTAAGAACAACTTGATAAGATTTGACTTAGTAAGCCAGTCCGAACACAAACACAAGAATAAAAGCAACTAAACAATATAGCACCATACATATAGCACACACCGGACAATACTGATCCACTGGTGATGGATCACTCATGTAAACAATTAAAAACCCAGCCAGGGCAATGGAGTTTTTGAAACACTAGAATAGGTCGGTGTTGCAAACCCTACCAAAATTTTATCCAAACGAAATTTCTAAAATAAAATAAGCAAACAACACACCTATTTAAAAAAAACAAACAGACAAAAATCCTTTATTATATGCTCATTTTTTCCCTCCATTAACTTTACATTGTCAGAATCTTTCAGTATTACCCGATACTGAACTCGGGCGCCAATACAATTATAGCATTCACGTGCATAAAGGAAATACTTTCTATTGTAAACAAACAATGGACGCAGACGCGAGCACTTTTGATTTGTAAACAAATCATGTACTCTCGTGTTGTTGTTTAAATTTTTTTCTGAATGAACTAAAATATGTTTCGTGGACTGCCACATACCAGCTGCTTTGGCACATTCCGCGTTAAATTTGTTGATACAATGTTTCGGATTTAGCCTAGCTACATTATACATCAGACGCAAGAAAAGTTCTTTATAAATAACATACAAGTGACAAGTCATATACTGTCTTCTTTAGCTGGTGATAAGAATGGGGAAAAAAATATGCTTACAATTTTACATCCTGAATTTCCTCAGAATGTAGTTTCTTAGTTCTGCAGATCCAAATTACATGAGCCATGTCATAGGTTCTCAATCTTGATTACATATTTCGAAATTGTTCTGTAATTTCGATGATAAGTGCAATTACATCATCCTTACTGCACTCAAAATGAAATAAGCATTAAATTCCATAGCGTCTTTTTGATAATTGCAGTTGAAAGACTTCATATTTTTCCCACATTATGATTTCAAACATTCAATGACAGAAACAGAAACACATGTGCACACAGGGGTTCGTTACAAAGAAATTTGGAGTATCCGTCCTTGAATCAAGGGCTGGGGGTTCTAAGCTGTAACAATATAGCACTATTAGCACCTATTACTACACCTGTAATAGCACCCAAAGTGATATCTACCAAATCATCAACAGCAGGAGCCAGTCCAGAAGTAAGCCTTGGCCGTGGCAAAGGCTTAAGATGATTACGTTCCGTTCCTGAGTGTGTTTTTATTTTTAAGCAAACAATTACCCAACGGTCCTTTTCAGGGGGTTCTAACCTGTAAAAATAAAGCACTATATTGTTACAGGTTAGAACCCCCATCCCTTGATTCAAGGACGGATACTAAAAAATGTCTTTGTAACGAATCCTTGTGCATTTGCAGATGTCAACACGCTTCTCCCTCGCTTCTTCAGTCCCATGTATTTCATGTGGAATTGTCACATATAAATCCAGTCCATAATCATGAAATTTCGTAAATCGAAAAAAATACAAAAATCTATTCATTCCAGATCAAATGGAAAAGTTGTTGCAATGCGCATTCATTCACAATTTGACTCCTAATTTTCAGTTATAACTACACACGCCACTTTCTTTCGAAAGTTATGTCGAGCGCTCGATTAAGTTCAAATTTATCTGGGTGGAATTATGTGCGCAGTAATAATAATGTTGTTGTGTGATAATGAATATGCGCTTGTGTATTTAGTTTGGAATGCGGCATACATTCAGTGACTTTGTTTCGTGTAGTGTATTTTGTAAATATAATTAAGCACTAGGTAGAATAACTTTTTAGCATATAATATAAAGGTTACTACATTTGTATGAGAACATATGAACTAATTTTGTCGGATGCATATACTTCACTCCCAAGGTCGTGCAGTATTTCCATTCGAAAAACTTGTTCATATTTTCCCATACAAATGCAGTAACCTATAAGTACTTTTTAGGAACAAAGAGGTTCGCCAAATGATGTAATTCTGAGGCGGACCACACCAATAAAGGAACATAAGAAGACGATGAATTGGGGTGCACCGGCCGCGGAGACGAGAAACGATGGTATCGCAGCGTCTACCAAAGTCAACACAGACCTACTTCCAGAAGAGGTCAGTTTTAATTGGGATTTAGTCGATTTTCTTTCTTCTCAAGAATTTGTTAGGGTACCAGTACCTTCGACACCTTATCTTTCTTTACCACACGTGGAGGATTTCAAAGAAGAATTGGATAATGTTTTACAGCAGCAGAAGGAAGCAGAACGAGCGTTTCACCTTGACAACAGCGAGAAGAAGAAGAGGCAGAAGGAAACCACAGGAAGAAGACGCAGAGAAGACATAAGGTCTAAGACAGAAGGAGAATAGTGAACGTCAAACGGTAACGGTACCCTTAGAACATTTTAGCAGAGTTAAGGAGTCTGAAACAAATGTATCAGATTTCTGTATTACGACCCAAGAGAAAAAAACCTTCCCGAGCTAAACAACTCAGCCTTGTTACTACACCTGTAATACCACCCCTAGTGATATCTACCAAATCATCAACAGCAGGAGCCAGTCCAGAAGTTGGCCTTGGCCGTGGCAAAGGCTTAAGATGATTACGTTCTGTTCCTGAGTGTTTTTTTTTTAAAACAAACTATTACCCAACGGTCCTTTTCAGGGCCACCCACTTCGTTCGAAAAGAGATAGTATTTCAATTGCAATAATCACGTAAAACTCAAAAAGCCCTTTGTTACCCATGACGTACGTGTGCGAATGTTTGAGCGAGTGCGTGAGTGTAGGTTCTTATTCTATAAATCAAAACCAAGAGACACTTACGTTTTCTGTCTGGTCTATTCTGGTTCAAATTTTACAATCCAATTCAATACATAACACTTTAAAAAGTTCATATTCTTCTGTATCTTTTCACTCTCTGTTTTTTTAAATTTCTTCACTTTCACAGGTCTTTCCTCCTCTTCTTCCTCACAATCTCCTCTTCTTCTTTTCTTCTCAAGTTTCTCTTTCTGCACGTGTCTGGGTTCTTCCTTTGGGGAGGGTATCTCTTCTTATTCCTGTTCGGAACCCCGCTCTTCTTCTTCTTCTTCTTGTTTCTTAGGGCATTCTGAAGACCAATGTCCTTTTTCTTGACAATGATAACAGGTATCTTGACTTTTGTCTCTTCTAGCACTCAGAAGACCAATGCCCTTTCTTCTTACAGATATAGCAAGTATATTGACTTTTATCTCGAAAGGAGGGTGAGTAGTCCGTCGGCTTGTCTGAAGAAAATTTTCTTATGACACCTCGCAAAGCTCTGATCAAAAGTTCTATCTGTATGGGCTCTTCCATCGTTCTGTTCGGTTTGAGAGCGAAATGAATATTGGAAAGGACGTCACGCACCCTTTATATATACGCTGGTCTGCCATGGATATAAAGTGACCCATAGCGTTTAAAAAGTAGTCATTTGACCTTTCGCAGTCAAGATGAAACGATCGCATAAATTCGTGGAGAAAGGAGAATTAAGTAAGAGGCATAAACGTGAGTTATCGCCTCGTACTGTAGCTGAAGTCTTGGCACAAATTCATGCCAGTGATTTTGAAATGGTATGAGTGAGCTAGAATCCAGGCCAAGAGACTCTACACCTAGCCAAAGTTCACCACCATTAGCAAACCCTGAAAATTACCATCACATCCAAGAGACGGAAAAGCGCTTCTCTAGAAATTTTAGAACTACAGCTTACACTTACACGGTGACGTTTAAAGATTTCAAGCCGACGTACCAATGGAGAAAGCAGAGGGCTTCATCATCGAGGTGTGGGATTCTTTGTTAACCACTCTGAAACGCCGATGTCAAACCAAAGAAACGATAGCTTGAGTTTAGCAACCCAGCAGAATTGACACCTTCCAAAGTCGTCGACAAGATTCAACACGTGCAACAATCCAACAACAAGTTTCACATCACCGATGGAAAAGCCACACTGTTCGTGACCTATGTGTCTCTTATCCAAGGGACAGGACGCAGAGAGATGTTACTGATTGACGACTTTCGAAGCACCAAAACGAGTCTCGTCCGAATTAACAATCAACAAGACCACATGTGTTGGGACGAACGTATGCCGACAAGAACGACATGGTAGAATGGAAAAAAGCGTGGGAGAACATTCGAAAATCGAACCAAGCCAAGCAACGAAATGAAGCAGAACTCCTGTTACAGAAAGTGGGGCTATCCAAAGAGACACCTTGCGGCATTCCTGAAATGCAAAAATTGCAAGACGTCTTGGCTCCACGCTATACCTTGAAAGTACACCCTCAAGAAGCGCAGACCTCTATTGTTTCGAGGCAAAGATTTCAAAGACGGAAAATACATTCACGTCTAATTTCACGATGAACATTTCGATACCATCACCAGGGTCACCGCGTGTTTAGGATACGGTTATTACTGTGAGAAATGTGACTATGGCTATAACAACCGAGAGCTACACAAGTATTGTGGATCTAAAGGTGATGGGTGTTTGGCCTCTCAACCCTGTCTGGACGAAGGACAAGAACGTGTGCATTACCCTGCTTGTCAAGGCACTTTTGTTAGTCTATCCTGTTACCAACAACATCTGAAAATACAAGGTTCACAGCAGAAAAGTGCTTGTCAACTCCTGAAATTGTGCCCTACTTGTGGAAAAGGAATACGTACCAATAATGCCACGGCACGCATATGTTCAGGAAAGAAACGATGTCACATTTGTCACCAAATCGTGGACTTGGAACACCAATGCTATATTCAAAATTACCATTCCAAACATCAAGAGAAGGAAGATAACCAGAAGAAAGGGTATTTCATCTTTTTCGATTTCCAATTTCGAATGCATGCAGGAGACAGGCATTCATGTTCCTAAGTTCTGTGTGGCTCATCGAGCGTGCGAGAAGTGCATCCTAGAGCCTATCTTTAGTCACTGCCCTCACTGCTGCAAGAGTCCTGGAGGACGAGAAAAAATCTTTAGGGGACCGAACATCCTAGCCGATTTCTCCCAATGGATCTTAGACCCCATCGACGAGACGTGGAGCCAAGAGGACATCGAACGTTACGGAGATAGGCATCGCCATGCCACGGTGATAGCTCACAATGTTTCGGGATACTTTGGACAGTTTCCTTTGAGATATTATACTGAACAACACACGTCCTAAAGTGACTTTGCATGGAGCCAAAATCATTTCCATGCAAGTGGGACAAGTACAGTTTAAGGATTCGATGCGAATGCCTAAAACGTTTGGAATGACACAAATGGCCAAAGGTTATATCCCCACTTTTTCAATATCCAAGACAATCAGTACGCCGTTCTACCCCATTTGCCTGAGGGTCACGACCACGACCCCGACAACATGCGTACCGAACAACGAGAAGCTTTTTACGCTTGGTACCATACTCACGCCTCGGACCATTTCGACTTTAGGAAGAACTGTTAAAGTATTGTCGTTTTACGAAGTTGCTATGGAAAATTTCGAGAATTATTCATGGAACACGGAGGAATCGATCCTTTGAAAGAAACCTGCACCATTACCAAAGCGTGTTTCTTAGTGTACCGCTAACGATTCATACCCGAAAACACACTGGCTATCATCAGCCCTCAAACGACGAACTTTGTCAAACGTCAGTACTCGGTCAAAGCCCTACGCTGGCTACATTACTTGTGTGACAAGGAATACAAATGGAACAAGCACGTCCGCAATGGAGGAGGCGAAAAGACCATATGAATGTATTCAGTGGATGGATGCGACTTAGAAAATCCCAAGATAGTGTACGATTTTAACGGTTGCTTATTTCATGGAAGTCCCCTCTGTTACCCTTAACGTGGCACAAAAAATCAGTTTTCACAACGGATCATGGAAAACTTGTACCAGGCCACTTGTCAGCGACGTCTGAAGTTAGAACAGCAAGGATACTAAATAGTGGAAATGTGGGTACACGAATACGATCACCGTTTGAAAACCGATCCCGAATTTAAACGCATTGTGCAAAGTTACAAGTTGATGGACCAAATGAACCCGAGGGACAGTTTGTATGGAGGACCAACGAATGCCACCTGTTTGCTGTACCGCGTTGACGAAGAGAAAAGATAAGAAATCAAATACATGGACGTGTGTTGGCTGTATCCTTACGTGTGCAAATATTGTCGCTTTCCTGCAAGGCAACCGCAATTGCTGGCGGAACACATCGACCTGGACAACATTCAACAATACGAAGGCTTATCAAGTGCAAAGTCTTGCCTCCCACGGACTTGTACCATCCCGTGTTACCTCACCATTGATAAGGAAAACTGATGTTTCCCTTGTGCCGTACATGTGCCGAAACGTGTAACCAAGACCAGCCTTGTCAGCACACCAAGGAAGAAAATGCCTTGATGGGAACGTGGGTCAGCGTGGAATTGTTCATTGCCCTGGACATGGGATACCAACTATTAGAAATTTACCACCTTCCCAAGACACATGTTCGACGAGACTCAGAAAGGCATTTTCGCAGACTATGTGGATGCCTTTTTGAAACTAAAACAAGAAGTCAGCGGCTATCATTCCTGGTGCCACAATTACGAAGACCAAAGGAAATTCAATGAGAAATCCTGGGAGCAGGAAGGCATCACTTTAGACCAGATCAATAAAAACTAAGGCAGGCGATCGTTTGCCAAAGTGATGTTAAATTGCTTGTGGGGAAAAATTGCACAACGACCGTGTTTACCCAAGACAGACTATTTGACAGAACCTTCCCGTTACTTCCAGATGATTCACGACAAAACCAAATACATGAAACACGTGGACGTCGTTCGTGAGGAGTTGATCTTAGTCAAGTACGAAGAAAAACTTGACTTCCTAGAAGCCCACGATTTGGAAATGTCATTATTGCGGCTTATGTGACAGCCCATGCCCGCTTCAAATTGTACGAAGCTTTTGAACTGTTAGGTGATCGCGTCCTGTACTTTGACACGGACAGTTGCATCTGCATCGATCGCCTGGGTCAACGCCTCCCTGACATCGAAGGAGATCGTTTAGGAGCCTGGAAAGACGAACACACCGAAGAAAAGATTTTAGGTTTCGCTTTTGGCGGTCCTAAAAATTACGGGTACGAATACCGGGACCAACAAGGAGAAGTGCACACGGAGTATAAAGTGAAAGGATTGACTCTCGATTATCGCACCAGTAGAGTGGTGAAAGTTGGGGTATTGAAAGAAGCCTTGCAGTCTCGCGAAGACGGAAACTTTAGAGAGACCACCTACGATCCGCATAAGATTGTACGTTTACGCATTCACCAAATCGTCAGTCGGCCTTTGGAAAAAGTGTATCAAATCGTGCGACTTCCCAATCACTTCACTTTACCGTACGGGCATGTCAGTATTAAAAACAGGTTCCAAGAGGATATCCACCAAAAGAAGGATGACTTCGCCACAGCAAGAATCGAGTGAGAGACGCAATTAGAACTCCAAGTTCAAACCTTACCATTTTCCTGTCTCCTTGCCTGACTATTGTGATTTTGCCAGTCGATTGGAAACTTTTCAAAAATGGCCCACTTACCTTTCTATGGCCTTTCCACCTATCACACTGCGGTACATTTATGAAAGGACCTTAGAGAAGGTAGTAAGTTTGTCCAGGAAGAAAAAAAGGAAGACTTCCAAAACTAGACACAAAAAGGAAAGATGTACAAGCTCGAGACTTCATTACGGCTTGTATAAAAAGGGCCAAGGTTCAAGATCGATAGTTCATTGTAACTACCAAGACCAAGCGAGAAAGATGAATAATTTCAAACAGACATCATTCAAGTTCCGTGATTCTCAATCGGAGTGCGATGCTGTGCCTTGCGCTGAAAGCGATGCAGTAAAGCATCATGGGGACTTTGTTAATACTACTACTACAACCACTACACCTACAATGGAAATGATGATGTGCGTGTCAAACCTGACGGATGTGAAAGTGATGCTACTCGTTATCGTGGACTCTTTACTGGTTTTCATTGTGGATGTCAACCTTCACATGTGGCCATGTGTCCACCACCTTATGGATGTCATCCAAAACTGAGCAAACTCCTGTCGATCTCACTCTGCCCTCATCGAAACGAACCCCTGAAAAACGAATATTCCTTCCCTGTACGTTTGCCTGAATACTGCAACTTTGAAAGTCGTCTTCCTAACTTCCAAGGAAAATGGTCTAAATATCCGGGAGGATATATCCCCGAAGTATTAGCCAGAGCCAGATTTTTCTACCTTGGCGTAGGGGATAAAATCAAGTGCTTCAGTTGTGGTGTGTCACTACACCAATGGGAACAACAAGATTCATCATACCTGGAACATGCTCGATGGTCTCCGAATTGTCACTACATACCTTCACGCGAGGCCATGTGTCCACCACCCTACGGGTGTCATTCAAAACTGGACACACTCCTGTCGATGTCACTCAGCCCTCATCGAAACGAACCTGTGAAAACCGAATATTCGTTCCCTATGCGTTTGCGTGAATACTGCAACTTTGAAAGTCGATTCCAAACCTTGCAAGGAAAATGACCTAAATATCTGGGAGGACCGATCCCCGAAGAATTAGCCAGATCCAGATTTTTCTACTTGGGCGAAGGGTATAAAGTCAAGTGCTTCAGTTGCGGTGTGTCACTACACCAATGGGAACAACAAGATTCAGCATACCTGGAACATGCTCGATGGTCTCCGAATTGTCGCTACTTACCTTTAGTGGTACTGAGTTATTGAAGTGACATACCATGTCGTTTAAAAAAAACAAGCTTGGCTAGGAGTCAAACGTTGGACATGACCGATACCAGTATTTAAACCCCATTTAAAAATATTATTCAATCTTTACCAAACGAACTGCAAGAGAAGATCTACAAGGAAGTTTTGCAGGGACTTGCCAGAGCAAAATCTCAAAGGGTGACTGTAGAACTTTCGTGTCGAGAAATTCACAAGAGGAAAGTGAAAAAAGTTAACAAACGGATCAGATTTTTCTATAAAAAGTGTGCGTTCACCCTATTATTCCTCTTTAGACCTTTGACATCAGAAGATTTCATTGACATTCAGGATCTTTACACTGAGTGGCAGTGGTAGAAATTACTCACTATGTTCATTAATTTCGCTCTAGAAGATGATTTTCAATAAAATAATACTGACTGACATGATCATGGATGCTTTACAAGAGAACATTCGTGGCTTGCCTGTGGAACTGAGAAAGTATTTACCGAGAGCTGGTCAAAATACAAGTGAAACGCAAAGGACCATTGCATCCGTTACGTCACCGATCTTTAAACCACTGGTACCTGAATGCTGTAAGAGGACTGATTCAGATGAAAGTGTTCAAATGGTCAGACATCGTTAAACTGGACGTGGGCGAGAAGTATTGGATTTCTTTTCACGATAAGGAAGACATACTGGAACGAATTCCAGAAGAAGAGTTAGAGGATTACCAAACTTTTTAGACAACATTAACGTAGTTGAAGAGGGAACTTCTGAACATTGTCTTATGATGTGTAAGCTAGTGATTAAATCATTTAGGTTCGCCACTGGAGTAAAATCATCTCTGTGCGGAAAGTACACTTATTGTCCCCTACAAAAAGAGGTATAAAACAGACTACCATGCCAAAACTTTTATCAGAAGTGATACAACAGATTCCGTGGAAGGAAATCAATGATTCTATTTAGGCAGTGGAAGATTACAAACACTTATTACGAGAATTATGTCCAATGAACTGGGGTCTAAGTGTGGTGTGTGTCTTAGTGACGTGCTCTCTGGGATTTCGTTTACCAGCCGATTCCTTGTGGACTCTTTACGAACAGTACTTACCACCAAATAAAACATGAAAAAGGTCCCTTTTAATGTCCATGAGAGACTCAATTTGCTCAAAACCCTGCGTTTTCATCTGGACACTTCTCGATTCCTCAACTTTTAGGTACCGAAGATGTGTATGACGATGTGTGTAGCTTGTGACTTTCACCCACATTGGACAGATGTACGTGAAAAATTGGAGTTTGGAGACTTGGACCAAAGAAGTGGCCCATTATGCTCAAGAGTTGTGATCCTCCATTCCAACGTCCAGGGAAAAAAGTCACTTTTATACATGTGTTAGTGACAGTGGTAGAAGAACCCGTCACCGAGGACGACCACTCCATTCAGGACAGGACTGTCATGGACATTCCCGAATGACCATTCCGAGAGGAGACCTGTGTGACATTACCCCATGTAGAGACTGTAAGAACATTACACACTATCCCTGGGACATCTTGGCTACCAATATCATGTTGTAGAGAGACTTCTTTATATTCTACTGTGATCGTTTTGATATGCATTTTATCCTTGTACTTAACCAATTGGCTTTTATGTATTTTTGTCTTTCGTAATGTTCCATTTTAACTTGTATTAAACGCAAACAACTGTCTTGTTTGTCTTCGTGTCAAAAGTGACATTCCTTGCACTATGGCTACTTCTGCTGTCTCTACTCCTTCTTCCTCTACTTTCAAGGTCATCGACGAACACTTAGATCGTGCCAGTTGGGAGGGCTTGTATCTTCGCCATCCCTTTAACATGTTAATTGCCGGGCCAGCTGTTCAGGTAAAACAGAATTTGTCAAACGTTTGATCGAACATAAACATCATTTGATCGATCGTCCACCTCAACGAATCCTGTGGTGTTACAAAGAGTGGCAGTCGGCGTACAGCTTCTTGCAAGAATGTCAAGGCAATTCCATCGTGTTTGTGCAAGGCATTCCTAGCAATGACAACGGAATCGTGTCTTGTCCCCAGTCAAACCCATGTGGTCATTTTCCATGACATGTTAGGAGAAGAATAAGAAATTAAACTGTGGTTTACGTGCAAAGGGCATCATCGTAATGCCAGTGTCATTTACATTACTCAAAATTTGTTTCAACAAAGTAAAGCCCATTGCACCATCAGTCTGAATCCTGATTACGTGGTCTTATTTAAAAGCCCTAGAAATAAATCGCAAATGCAAGTCTTAGCCAAACAGTTAGGAATGCCTTGGCATACTCATGCGTACGACGATACCGCTCAAACCACACACGCCTATTTACTCGTGGATTTAAAACCCACTACACCCAATTATTTGCGATTTCGTACCCATTTGTTTCACCACTGGTGTCAAGACGGAAGGCCTGTCCTGTACATGTCTCCGTCGTCGACTTAACCAAATAAAAGTCTATAAAAACCTCGGACACTTTTCGTCTGTCTCACACACCGTCAACATGACGTACCTTCAGTCTCATCTTCAAATTGATTCCAGCCTTGTATCTCATCAGTCGCGAAAAAAATCCACAAATACGTGCTCGTGTCTTAGAAGTCAGTATCAAAGAAGACATATGATGGTTTACGGTGACAGCACGTCAATTATTGCAAGGCATCATTCAGATTCCTCATCAAACCAAAAGCTTTCTTGACAGAAACAAAGTAGCCTTGACATAAGTGGCCGATCCCCGCATCGGCACTTAAACCAAAGAGCAAATCATTTTGAATCCTGGAGGTAGTGGTTCTCTAGGAGGTATCAACATTCTCTCCCTTTTAAAATGGGATCCTAATGCCACCAAAGTTCTCTCCAAGAAAAAGAAAATACTCCCAAATAAGCCAAACGAAGCCCAAGGAAGATAAAGAGCAGTGGTGACAAGACCAGGTCACAAACCCCATCCATGCGGAAGAAACTCATTCAATCTGCCTACAAAGATGACATCGATACCGTTTGCGAATGTTGTTTCAACGTCTTGAAAGGCACGATACCTTTGTCTAAACACCAGAAACAATGCTTAGACAAGCATGGTCACGATCTTCGCCAAATGGTTCAAAAGAAAAACTCCATTCGTAAAAAAATGTTGGTACATCGAGGAGGAATTTTGCCTCTGTTGTTAGGACCCTTGCTGAAAGGAGTTGTGGGAGCTATGCTGGGAGGACTCTTGGGAACAATATAACAGGGACCTTTGGAGTCCAAAAATCACAGACGTGACCCTTGAAATAGAATGGAAGGACGAAAACTGGCTTTAATGCCTTACAAGCGATGGATGGAATACCATCGTTGGCAAGAACAACGAACCCCACATTTACCTCCCAATCCAAATTTGACCGATATGTCCAGTTACAACACGATTTTCAGTCATTGATGGATCGCCATGATTTGTCCGAAACAGAAGTACGGTCAGCTCTTGCAACGTATGCAACTCTTTCAAGAGAAAGCTTTAGACGAAGCAGCACTACCCACTCGGAAAGATTTTAAGGTGTTAATTAAAAGTCCACCACCACAACCCCTAGGGGCCAAGACAGACGCAACCCCACGAAAGCCTCAGGAAGAAGAGGTACGATAAGTTTTATAAACAACGTCAGCAGCTCCCATTCCTAGTAAGATTGCACCGTCTTTGTTGACCCCGTCCCCCACACCCGACCGAGAAGAAATGAAAGCTTGGATTAAAAAGATGACGTCCACTCCACTCCTTCTTCGACAGAAGTGAAAAAGAAAGAAGGGAAACCAGAAGTAAAAAATAAAAGAAGACCATATTCATTCCATTACCACCTCCACCTCCACTACTTTCGACAAGTCCAAAGTAGCATCAGCGAAAAGTCGGTGACGTATTAAAAATGGAGAAGGTGTTAGCTACCATTTGCTACGATCCATCCCATCCTGTAGGTTACGGAGGAGTTCAGAAATTGCATCCATTCGACGAAAATTTTCCAGAAATCGCACTCGAGTAGAGGGTATCGATCATCAATGGAATGCCGATGTCTCTCATTTGTCCACCTACAATCGTGGCAACAAATATTTGTTTTGTGTCATCGACGTCTTTTCCAAATTTGCCTGGGTCGTACTATTGACTTCCAAAGCGAGCGGTGAATTAGTGCGAGACCTCCAACTGGTGTTGGAACAAAGCGGTCGTCACCCTCTTCAATGGCAAACTGACAAAGGCGCCGAATTTCTGAATCAAGCTTTCCAAAAAGAATTAACGAAACGTAACATTCATTGTTTTCACACCGAGAATCCCGAAACCAAAATCAGCGGAACATTATCAACGCACCTTGAAAGAACGCATGTAGACATATTTTACACATCACCACACTCTCTAGTATATCGACGTCTTACTTCACCTGTTTCAATCGTACAACCAATCTTACCATCGAAGCATTGGACGTACCCCTCAATAAGTGACTCGCGACAACGAAGTGACCGTTTCTGAACACCTGTTTGTTACGTCCCCGACGGTGACTGTCGCCAAGAAAAGTGGAGTGTTGGCAGTAGGAGATTGGGTGCGCACTGGCAAAACCAAACGCACTTTCGACAAAGGTTACATAACCAACTGGACCAACGAATTGTTTCCTGTCACTGGCCGTCATCCTACCGTCTATAAATTCGAAAACATGATCGGAGAAGTGTTAAAAGGAACGTTTAATTTGCCCGAGTTACAGCGTGTGGCCTAAAAAGAAGACGACGAGTACGACATCGAAATCATTCTCGAACGAAAAACCTGTAAAGTGGGAAAACAACATGTCAACGAAGTCAAAGTGCGTTTTGATTCTTGGATCGATGCTTCGCAAGTCATCGACTATAACAAGAGGTGACCATCATGCCCTTCCACACAGCCTCAGCTACCGCTACCACTGCAGCGGCCACTCCTTCACCGAGTTCTTCTCTGCAAGATCTACACAAACAACCCTTCTTGGTGTGGTGTAGAGAACGTGTGCCTAAAAAGCAAACAGTCGTTTTCTGCTATATCTTTGTGGAGTATTGTGTCATTGGTGCGGCCATTGCCAATTTGAGTTTGCAACAAGGAGACAAACAATTGTGGGCCATTTAAATGAGCAGTTGCATCTTTCACCTTCTTCCCAATCCGTCCCTGAAATACACCTCGAATGGGAATAACCTGAACAACAGGAATCTTGCGTGCAGTTTCAGTCATCACTCCAAAACAACAAGGACATTTTTGGCGGAGACACTCCTCTGACTTCCAGTGACCTCTCGGACAGCAGAACTCTAGAATTATGAACAACAATAACCAGTTTTACTTGACGTTAACCAGGGACAGTTCCTTTGAGGTGTTTCCCAACAATATTCTATGTTGTTACACAGCCAAATTACCTCAGGCCATCCAATTAGATCACGAAGCCCATTGGCAAGTGGCTCTCGAAAATCATTCACCCGACACAAGTCCTCAGTGTTCTTCCAAATCAGTTTTTTGCGGTCGAAGTTCATGACGAACAAGTACAACAACAGTTGATTGAAAAACCAACTTCAGGTGACCTTATGAAAAACATAATCCCACAACTAGACATTTCACCTATCTGTTGACGATTCCACCAGGCTATTATTTTAGTGGTCAACATCGGTTAAACACAAATGCTGTCAGGTTCAATGCAGTGTTTGGGAATAGCTTGGACAAAAAACCCAAAAAAGTGTCACCCTTGAGTCCCATAAATAGCTCGTCGCCTCCTGATGAAATTTCCTGAGGGGAACAAAAGTGTTGTCTATTTTATTTGACCTGAATTTTTTGACATTTTAGGTGGGGACATGGAGATGAGGAAGAAAGTAGAAGAAAAAGGCGAATTAGCAGTCATTTCCGACAACGATTCTTTTGCCAAGTTTTTCGTTCCCCAGTAGAACTGAACTAAGGACTGAATGTGATCATTGTACATTCCGATGCAGTGGAGTACAACGTGGTGATACACACCTCCGTGCCGTTACTGCGTGTCATTCCTTTCAAAGTGGATTCTGCCACGAACACTGACGAGGAAGGTGGAAACACCTATCACGTTCACCGCGAATTTATACATCCTCACTAGGAGATCTGGGACAAAATATTGCATTCACCAAAGGGAAAGTCACGGTGAAACTCAATTTCGAGAACGATTCTATAACGAATCGTAAATCATGTATCCAGTGTACCGAGGCGTCGCTCGACGGCGAGGACATAGTTTAGGAAATATGTTGAAATTGGCCTTTTGTTCGGTGGCTCCTGTTTTGAAACCGATGGTGACAAGAGGATTGCACGCCTTGAATGATGCCGCGTTGACAGACACAAGGCAAAGAATTTCTCCAAAATGTCATCATCGACAAACAAAACCCCAAAGAAGCATTCTCGAGAGCAGGCAAAAATGTCTTGCTGAAAACAGGTAAAGACATTTTAGGTCGACCAGGAACACCTATAAATGCCATGGACGCTGCCGAGTCTGGCATTCCTGCTTCCCTGACGCGACAGCAAGGACAAGGAACAAAGAGACGACGAAGAAAACACCCCTTCAGAAGTCTTCAAACTCATAATCCTATAAAGACTAAGAAAAGAAAAACCGTTAGAGACTTAGACGTTTTTTATTATCAAATGATAGAGAAAAAAAAATGATGCACCGAGAGTCTTGCGCCTGTTCCAAGTCGGAACTAGACCTGTTTGCCATGCCACCCACTTTGATGAAAATGCAAGAATCCTAATGGGTAGAATTTAATCCTATTTCCTTTGTGAAGGACTCAGGATCATCTCCCATCGAGTTTGAAATCAAAGGACAGCCCGAAGATTATGTCGATCTGAATAGCAGTTACTTGTACTTCGAAGTCAATGTTCAGGATCCGACTGAAAATCCTATAGACACTGAGCCATTAGCTCCTGTTAACAATTGTATGAATTCCTTGTTCATCTCATTGGATTTGTACTTGAATAACAAACTAGTCAGTAGCAGCATGGATACTTACCCTTATCGTGCCTTATCTTGATGCTTGCATTTTGTTTATCTACATGTGCATGAAACACATGTTATTGATTATGCACCAAATGAATCAGGTGCTACTTTCATTATTGAGTACTTCTGAGTCAAGCCTGTAAAAATATTAAAATTGCATCAGTAGAAATTTGTCTATACTTTTTTAAAATTACATCAAAGATAAACTCTCATAAGATATTTTTACTAAAAGTTTAATTGTCATTTATTAACCAATTATGGACCACCAAACCCGCAAATACTCTATTATTTGTTCACCCATTTCTAGACTGGTTCACAGTTCTTCCATATAATTAGTACCGTGTGTCCTGAAGTGGATATAAAGAAAGACCACAACAAGGGATTTATAGAACGACGAAACAAAATCATAGACAGCAAGAGTTTAGAACTGATGGATCGTTTGCATTTTGACATGTGGTTGCCAGAAAAGTATTTGCTGAACGGCGTGGATGTCCGCCTGAGACTGAATCTTAGCAGTACCGCTTTCCATTTAATGGATGCAACTGATGAAGCTTACAAAACCTAAATCGAAGAAGCCAAACTCTATGTACGACGTGTGGAATTGATACCTAAAGTTGGAAATGATATCAGTCACACTTTGAGCAGAATGACTGCCAAGTATCCGATACGACGCGTGGAAGTGAAAACATTCACCATTCCCACTGGACAGCACTCTATGATCGAAGATCATCTGTTTCAAGGGCAGTTACCCTAACGTTTAATCCTTGGTATCGTGAGCAACACGGGCTTCAGTGGAGTCAGGAATGAAAATCCTTTCCACTTTTATCACTACGGCGTATCCTAGATTCAAGTCAGTTGCGATGGCAAGACCTTGTGTACCAGACCCTTCGAACCTACGTTTGGCAACAAGAAGAATTACTTGAGGTCGTACTTGTCCCTGTACGAAGCCACCGGGCAGTTAGGAACCAACATCAGTCACGGCATCACGTACGAGGATTATGCAGGAGGCTACACTTTGTGGGCTTTTAATTTCACTCCAGACCAAGGCAGCGACGAGGAACATTTCCACCCTATACAATCTGGCCAGAATCGAGTGGAATTTCAGTTTGCTAAACCTCTACCCACACAGTGAACGTTCTTTTGCATGCCGAATTCGACAATACCATATAAATCAATAGTATGGGAGAAGTCATTCTAGACTATAAGAAGCTATGGAAGGCTGTTATCCCTCTTTGAATAGCGGAGAATCTATGGAAATAGAATGGGAGGAGGCCGTGGCAGCAGACCCCCAAGACAATGACGAAAAGGCCATAGTGATGAAGTCCAGATGGCTAGAATAAGAACAACATTTAGTTTCCTGTTTTGCCAAACACCTGACAGAAATTACGGAATTGATCAAGAAAGATTCCTTTGGATGTCAAAACGATAATCCCAGTCAAATTCAACATGATAAATGCCTGATGCTGAGTCAAGAAGAAACATTCAACGATAATCTTGTCGAAGCTTGGAGTCTCATCTCGGAAGAAGCCGTGTTGCATCAGTGGTATAAAGACTTGTGTGAACATTTCTTTCCTCCATTGATGACTCTAGAGTTCCATCGCATCGGAGCTCTCTCGGTTCAGAGTGCAGAGACGAAGCGAAGAAACGGTTACTTGTCAGACATTTTCAAAGAGAAAGTCAGGACTGAATTGATCACTTATTATTACCTGTGAAGAAAAATAACAAGAAAAACAAAAACAACACAAAAATGGATACCTGGGAACTTTATTACCTTTTGAGCCACATTTCGTACACTGCATCTTGGAATCCTGTCGTGTGTGCTAAAGATGAACTACCTCATCGCAAACCTCAAGACCATCAAGCTTATGTCATCAACATAACCGTCTACTTTCCTAAAGATGGTTGTGTGTAGTATTTCAATTCTTATGGATTACCCCCTTTGGAAGACGACATCATTGACTTTATAAAAAGAAATACTCAGAAAACACGAATCAATAATGTGAAATTACAATGCACAGATTCCATGGTGTGTAGACAATATTGTATTTTCTTCATCAACGCAGTCTTGGATATTCTTTAGAACATGTTTCTTTGGGGTGATGATATGGTTTTGCATGTTTTGGGAGGGGGATGTTTTTCTTTACGTCCGTGCTTGACAATTATAAAGGGAACGCTCGTCAGTCTGGCTACCCCTTTCAGTACTTAGTAACCGAGCAAAGCAGACGTGGGTTTAGACGTTCTCAAGAAGTGGCTGACCGAATTACTCGATACAAGTTTGTTAATCTGATGCGCATGACCGACCGCCAAATCCACAATCCAACCACAACAACAACAAAAGATCTACAGGAATCTGCAGCCCGCAAAGGAGTTTTGACAGGCAGAAGTGGTCCAGCAGCCCGCTATCCAGCCCGCCAAGCTGTTTCGACCTGCAGAAGAGGCCTAGCTGCCCGCCCCGCTGTTTCGACAATCAGATGAGGACTAGCAGCCCGCCAGGAGGAAACCTTTAATACGTTACACACCATCTTTTCACCAAAGTTAGTCAGGGAATTTAAGGTAAATCAATTATTGTTATTAAGCCTTCGGGTATACATCTATTTGTGCTGTTGAAAATCACTATTCTTTCTATTTCTTGCTCTTAATCTTTTTAACAAATACGTTATTACAATTATTTACAATTTTTAACTATTAGAAGATACATTGATAGTACTGACCCCTATATATCTTATATTATTACGTTCAAAATGTCGAGAGTTACTAGATCTCAGATTAAGATGAGCACAAAAAATTCACAACCAGGAAAACCAACAACTTGCTAAAGAAAATTAGCAAGCTCAACAACTCCAATGTAAGCAGCCCAGCAAGCCCAGATATTTCGGGCAAGACTGGCGAAAATACAGCAAGCAATGGCACCAGTAGCAGGTCCACTCCAAATACCAGACCAGACAGCCCTCTTAATTTCCATTCAGTCCTTGGGCATTTTACTTCCAGCCCTACTGCATGTTTAGTTATAGAGCGCCCACTGGATGTTGTCTCACACATACCGGGTGATACCTCTCAAATGTCACCATATGAGTCGCATCTGGCGTCAACAAACGTCTGGAACCGGACATAATTAGCGAACTGTCCCAGATGTCCCAAATATCTCAGATGCCCCCATTCATCACATGTAGCCCAATATTGACATAACGGGCAGCATTGAATAAGTTAACATCACCAACAACTTTACCATCCCCGACCGGCCTGGAAGTGCTAAATGTAACTCCTGACAAGAAAAAAATCCATAAAAATTGGATTTGAGTATACCCATATGGCAACATTTACAGGTCCACCTAACACAACAGAAGCGGACACGGCACTTCCGGACATGTTGGGGATGCCGGACCTTTCTGATGTTTTGTTGGATTTCATCACAACAGACCGAACCCCTGACCGCCCATCTTACGCAAATGAACCCCCCACACTTACCCGTACTCCACAACTGACTCACAATTATCACAATCTCCGCAGTAATCCTCACCCACTAACTTAACTCCAAATTACCCACCCAAATTTCTCTCGCAACTCCCACCCTCACCAACCAAAGCCAACCACCTATCCGTAAAGCTCAACTAGAAAACCAATAGCGAGTGTCCTCAAGCCCACCATCATCAACAAAAAGAAAAAGAATACTAATCAGGACAAAATGGCTAAAACAACAACACCCAAGAACCCGTAGCATCAAAAATTAAGAGAAGTTCTGCACACTAGCCAAACCCCAGGTCCTTCCATGGAAAGAAACTCATCAGACCTAGCAGACCCCAACATTTATGATTTATTGCCATTAGAAGAAGAATACTGCCATATGCTATCCCCTGAAAAGAAAAAGGCAAGAACACTAGAGGAAATATTAAACACCAAGAAAGGCAAAACACCTCGAAGTGGAATACGTAAGGCAAAAAAAACCCAAACAACAGTACAAAAAAGCAAGCCAGCAACAATAATCAAGAAACCAACAAAGACTACAATCAACGCCACAAAGAAAGAATCGGTCTCCACCCAGGCAACAAGAGTAAATTAAAATGTAAAGGAAGAGACAACCCATCATACTAAACCGAATATCCAGATAGAAGGGGGGGGGGGGACAAAAAAAATTCAAAAAGGCAATATCACAACATAGAATTAACCGTATTCATCAACAACAACAGTCCCAAACAACTGAACATAAGCACATCAAGTATAGCGTCTGTCCTAACCAAATCCCACGCAGGAGTCTTTGAAATTATCCGACATAAAACCAACCACATCGTAGTCAGATGCAGCACATCAAGACCAGTTGCCTAATATATGGAACGAAAACATATAGGACCAACTAAATTGAGTGTCACAAGACACAAAGCACTCACCAAAAGTACCCCAAATACCATAACACAGGCCGGCACAAAGACTGAGAAAAATGAGGATAAACCCAATGCCACTCCAAAAAGCAGCAATCCACACAAATCAAAGACTGGTTATAAATCAAATACGACTTGCAAAAGGTTATCAAACTACATAAAAAATTTAACCTTTTAAGTAACAACGACACTGCATTGGAATTAATAAACCAAGGAGCCGACAGAACAAGAGCCTCCAGGTTTAAATCAAGCAAAGGACACCCGACCAACATTATCTTGCTCGATTTTATTTCAACTCCACCACTCCAAGTTTACTTTGATGGTCACTCCTACCCGCTACTGGATTACAACATCAAACCACGATTCTATAGCCACTGCAAATCATTGGGTCATCAAGCCAACAGCTGCAAAAACAAAAAGATGTGACACTTGCGGCGGAAATCACAGCAGCAAATGTACATACACTGGTCAAAAATGTGCTAACTGCAACGGCCCACATCACCCTGTCTCCAAAGATTGCCCCCACACCACAAAAGAAGAGACCATCATAAGACTCATGATTGAAAACCATTTGCCATACGCAAATGCCAAAACCGCTCTGATATCGAATCCCCCAAAGCATGATAAGAAACCTAATCCACAAAACCTGCTATAATGTAGGAACATTCGAAACCTATCCATGCACAAGTCTTTACACACCCGATAAACCAGCTGACAACTAAAACCACCCCTCTATCCTCAAACACAAACAAAAAAAGTGGAAACTAAACCAAAACAAGTGGCTCCAGATAATATCACTAATAATAAAAAATAAAAAAATTAGATATTGCTAACTTCGTTCAAGAAACTCTAAATCAAGCAAAATCGGAGATCACAAATCCACTACCATCGAGCAATGCAAGCAGCGGGAAAAAAGCAATGCAAGTAACAAAAGTACGCGCCAACATGAGGAATTCACCCATGATATAATTGTTCACTATTTAAAGGACCTCATGGTGGAGATCACCAACATCTCTCGAAACCACCACATACCTTGTATTCCATTCTTCATGTTACTATCGGACTTATTGGAATAACACCTCCAAACCATCCACTGATTTTGAATTATAAGAAACTACATCGATAAAACCTAACAACATAAATGGATACAACTAGAGAAAAAATATAGAAATCTGGCAATAGAATAGCCGGTGATTAAACACCAATAAACCAGAATTAATGATCAAAATACAACAATCCAAAATTAAATCAGATCTGATATTAATTCAAGAAACACTTATCCATCAAAAAACTAAAAACATACCAAACATCCCGGGCTACTCAGCCAGTAACTTCACAATGAGAGATAATGAAAAATAAGGGATGGTTTCGCCATCTTTGTCTGCGACTTACTCAAAATACATCATTTCAGCAACACCCCATAGCCACTAATGACCCGAATAACCCCACTCCCCTTGAGTATCAATTAATATTGGTCCAGATTTGAGATTTTCAACATTTACGACCCCGGCAAACCTTATACCGTTTCCACCCTCAACTATGCTTAACTCATCAGCACAACAAAGGAGTATATGATATGCGGCGATTTTAACGCCCATGGCAAAAGATGGGGAGGAAAGCACTTAAACAAAAGAGGAAAACTAATCGAAGAATGGACCACCAACACAAACCTTGTTATGCTTAATGATGGTACTAAAACCAGAATTTCACCAGAAGACGGTTCACTATCTGCAATTGATTTAACAGTCTTCACACCCAAACTAGCATCTATGTCTAAATGGGAAGTAGATAGAGATACCACGTTGGGCAGCGACCATTTTCCCATTATTATCACTATAAATTTTGTTACCCCTATTACTACGTCATCTAAAGTCTCCAAATGGAGTCTAGACAAAGCCAATTGACACTCATTGAACTCTTTACTTACCGGAGTGACTATATCCAGCCTATGGGACAACGACATCGACATATATAATAAAAATATCCTTGAAACGATCAACACAGCCGCCACTCAAAGTATACCCACCACTGGAACCAAAAATGCTGCTATCAATAAACAACCAGTCCCTTGGAGGAACGACGACTGCAAAAACAAAATCAAGGAAAAAAAAGAAAGCCCTTAACAAATTTCGCCACACATGTCTTTTAACTTATTATATAAATTATAAAACAATAGCTAAACAACTAAAGAACATCATTAAAAAAGCAAAGGAAATATCTTGGCAAAAATGTTGCTCTTCCATTGAAATTAATCAAAGCAATTCGAAACAAGTTTTGAAGAAACTAAAAGCAATGCGAGGCGCAAATAGTAACAGCATTCCAAACATTAAAGGTGCAACAACTGAAAAAGACAAAGCAGAAAAAACTAGCAATATACTTCGCTGGAATGAGTAAAAACGATAACCACATAGCTAAATTCCAAGCATATAGAAAAAACAATAAGTGTAAACATTCGCACCTATTTACCGACTTGGATCCAAAGAACACTCGATTAAATGACCCATTCAACTTGGACGAATGGAAAACAGCAATTAGATATACAAAAAATATCCACCTCCCCGGGGGGAGATTATCTCGGATACGAGATATAGAAGAATATAACAGCAAATGTCGAACAAGTCATACTAAACTTGATAAATAAATCATGGCAGACTGGACAAATCCACCTAAAGTGGAAACAGGCTATAGTCATCCCGATCCCCAAGGCTGGCAAGGATCCCACTGAAATATCCTCCTACAGACCGATCCTCCTTCCAGATACAATATGCAAGGTGATGGAAACGATGATCAACAACAGACTCAAACATCACCTTGAAAGTAATAATCTTCTCTCACAAAACCAAAGTGGCTTCCGCAACAAAATATCCACTCTAGATCAACTAATAAGGCTTGAGTCTAGCATCAAACTAACCTTTAATGCTAAAAGGAAAAGCTATAGACACCTCATAGCTGTTTTCCTAGACCTTGAGAAAACCTTTGACTTAGTCTGGACTGATGGTCTCATTGCCAAATTGAACCATTATGGAATCAATGGCAACATGCATAAATGGATAAAAACATTTTTAAAAGATAGACACATCAAACCAGAATAGGAGCGCAGTACTCAGAGGAACACGTGCTAGAGAACGGCACCCTACAAGGAAGTGTCCTGAGTCCGACCCTATTCAACATCATGATAAACGATCTAGAGAACGTTCCACCAACCTCAGCAAAACAGATCTATCACAATTTGCTGACGACAGTGGTCTATGGAAAGCGGGCAACCCACACAGCCAACAACTACTATCAGTACTACAAGATAGCCTAAACAACATCGCCAAATGGGCCGATAAATGGGAGTTTAAACTATCTAAAGGGAAAACAACTTGAATTCTATTCTCCCCCCATAAGGGCTATAAAACAGAACCACCCAACCTATATATACAAGGCGAACAAATTAAATTTGAAAGAGTCGCAAAATTTTTAGGCATGTATTATATCAACATCTTACATGGAACCATCACATAACCGAAGTAATAAAGAAATGCTGTGGAGACCTAAATCTTTTGAAAAACATCAAAGGCTCACAATGGGGTGTAGACCAAGACACTTTGGTGACGCTGAACAGAGCCTTAATTAGATCAAAAATGGACTAAACATTACTAAAACGCCCTGATAGAATCCAATCAAAAGCATTGCAAATATGCAAAGGCACACTCCTAAACACCTCAAAAGAAGAACTACAAATCCTTACAGATGAAACACCACTAACACTAAGGAGAGAAGAATTTATACTTAAATACGCCGCCAGAAACTCGATACATAATGGAAAACATCCAACAAGAAACATCATCGACAAATGCAATATCCCATTTAGCCGAAGACTCGTCCCCCTCCCGCCATCTGGAAAAATGATCCATACATTATGCCAAGAACTACAACTCGATTATCCCTACGCAGAACCAATACGATATCCGGACCTGACCCCATGGCCAAGGGACAAACCAATTGTCAACACCATAGCAACATCGTTCGGATCCAAAGAAGAATTTCCATTAGAAATACGATCAAAGATCCTCAATATATTGGACAACTCATACACAGACTTTTTCAAAATATACCCAGACAAAACTGCTGCAGCACTAACCATACCGGAAATGAACAATGAAATAGGATATCGACTACCAGACAAATGTTCAATATACACAGCAGAATTCTGGGCCATACTCGAAGTAGTAAAAGTAGCACACAAACAGAAAATCCAGAAAATACTATTAGTAAGTGACTCACTTTGTGTACTCAAAACACTTGAAACAGGTAACTCAAAGGGACGTGACAACTTCCTTAAAGAAACCTACTTGATAATTAACATCATGAAAAGTCAAGGTCAAACGGTATAATTCTTGTGGGTCCCTTCTCACATTAACTTCCCAGAAAACGAAAAGGAAGATCAAGCAGCCAAAAACGTCCTAAACAAACTTGAGTTAACCCACATCGACTACAGCGTATCATAACTATATAGAATGATAACCGCAAAAATTGCTTCCAAATGGCAAAGGCAATGGGACACATGCCTCAAAGGACGTACGCTGTACTCGACACACACAAAAACAGTGAGTCGCAACATCAAAGCACCGAAGACCAAGATTAAACATCATCAACGGATCATTAACCGAATCAACATAGGAAAAACCCTGCCTGCAAGCAGTATGGGGAAATATGTCCTGGCTAACCGGGAACTGGGAGCAAAATGCCCCAACTGCGTTGATGATGAAGACCTTAGGCATGTTTTCAACATATGCCCGAAATATGACGAACAAAGGAAAAAATTGATTAATACTCTTAAATCAATTAATTCGCCATATACCTACCGAACTCCTCCACCAATCTAACCCAAACCCCAACCAAACGATTAATGTCATGTTGATTTTCCTTAAGGAAATTGACAAAATCAATAAGTTATGAGCCCAATTCCATACCTCCACACCTAGACTGACCGAAATTACAATGTATGCATAAGCAATATGATTAAATAATATCAGAAATAGAATTAATTAAATAAATATATCTTATATACCCATGCACGGCCGTCGGGCGGTACGCTACTGGGCACCACTCTTAGTGCGGCTGGGTGGGGAAGTTGGGGCAGGAATGGCATACGGCTTACTACCCAATCGGGGTCAGTACCGTAAGTGCGCGGGCCGATGCTACACCTGCACCTATCACCTACCTCAGTGCATGAGCTGCCCAGATGTATGGGCCGTCAGACGGTGTAATGGGTGGCTAATTATTATGACTGAACATACTACTAACAACTTTTGCTATATTTCTATTCTCCTACTATTTCACTACTTCAACTTAAAGTATGATGAATCACAATAAAAAGTACTGATTACAACTGGCCTACACCATTAAAGATATTAGGTGGCTTAAATCCTAGCCATCAGGGCCCGCTGCACAAGGCGGCAACAAATGGAATATAAATAAGTAGAAAACTAAACATAATAACCCCAGCTTATACCTATATGGTGGCCAAAAACCCAAGCCATCAGAACCAGCTACACAATGTAACACCATTATATATAATTAAGAACTAGGACCCAAAAATAGTGAACTATAAGGTGACTAAAAACCCAGTCATCAGGCCTCCCCCACCCCCCACAAGGCGGAAACAATTATTATTAGCATAGAAACCCCAAATATCACTTACTTGAATAATTACTCCCATAAAATATATTATGAGATTCATCCTGCTATCTATAACTACTTCTCCTACAAACAGCACAAAATGATTTTCTAAAATTATAAATACGGCAAACGACGCCTTTGCTATTCGAAAAAGGGGGACAAAAATATATACCGGATTAGTGCGTTGCGGGAAGTGGCATCATACCTTCCCTCTCGAAACAACCTAACATTCCCAAACGGAAATTAATTGGCCGTGAGTGCCCGAAAGGGTGATATACGACTTAAATCCAAAGAAGTATGTAAGTAAGTCCGGTTACCCTTGTTGATTCGTGAACTAAGAAAGAATGAGTAGCAGAACAGCAAAATTACTTTAACCCCAGATTATCCGGAATATACCAGGCGTTTATTAGATGAGCTGGCTATGGAAGCGATTGCAGAGGAAGCCAGGGTAGAAGAGGAGGAGAAGGAAAATAAGAAGAAAGAAGAAGAGGAAAAGAAAAGAAGAATTTTGCTTCACTTAATGCTAAGACAGAGTTGTGAAGTTAAGCCTAAGGGGAGGACACCTCCACAGTCACTTCCAACACCACAGATACAAGCAGCACAGAGGCTTGTCGTCCCACAAATACAGGTCTGGGACCAAGAATTGCAGAGGCAAGAGCGTGAGCCTCAGCTTCCACAGGAGGAAAGAAGGCAACATCCACGTGTGCAGAACAGAAGGAGGGAAGTCTTCGTTATCCCTCAAAGTGAAGACTGGGAGAGTGAAGCCAATCAACCTCCCTCAGCGCTCCTAACCACAAGAATCAATTGGGAGAGCAATTGGAGTCGGAGATGTGTCTGTGGTACCAGGCGTTGGGAGATGTCACTATTAGCCAGGTGTATCTGGAGTTATAAAAACAGCCCTTTTCAGGGCTAACCAAAACTATAGAACAGAGACACTATTCAAGTTGCCAATTTGTGTGAATGTGGAGTAGTGTGAATATAAACACTAATACCTTTACTGACGTGTGTGAGCGTGTGAGTGTGTGTGCGTGTGTGTGTGTGTGTGTGTGTGTGTGTGTGTGTGTGTGTGTGTTTGTACGACCTCAAGTGCGTTTGTGTGGATAGTAGAGTCTGTGTTTCTTTCCCTTTCCTTCTGTGTGGATAGTATACAAGTGTTTGTTATTGCTCCTTCCCGTGTGTGGATAGTATATTTGTGATTTGTTTTTACTCCTTCTCGTGTGTGGATAGTATATTTTGGTTTTTGATAGTATAATAATGGTTAGTTTTTTTCTCCTTCTCGTATATGGATAGCATATTTTGGTTTTTGTTTTTTCTCCTTCCCGTGTGTGGATAGTATATTTTTTATTTGTTTTTGCTCCGTCCAATTGGCGATAGTAGATAATATGAGAAGTGAGTGAAGTTAAGCCTATGGGGAGGATACCTCCTCAGTCACTTCCAACACCACAAACACAACCAGCACAGAGGTCTGTCGTCCCACAAATACAGGTCTGGAACCAAGAATTGCAGAGGCAAGAGCGTGAGCCTCAGCGTCCACATGACATCCGTGCTTGACACATATAAAATCAAAGCGTTTGTCGTTCGCGCCATTCAACCGTGAATAAACCAAGATGGCAATACACTTGTTCAACAATTTGAAGGGTAGTTGGTATTCGATGGTAGATGCGGAGTATGTAGTAGAAAGACTTGAAAGACAATGGAGGTTCTCAGGCAGCCTGGATTTTGTGAACAGCCTGAAAGTTGCCAGGGAACACATACAATGGATGATATAAGAAGAAGTGGAGAAGTTGAGAGGTTTCATGAATCCTAAATATGTAAGAGTCGGAACGTTGAAGCAGACCCTTGATATTGTTATCAAGGTGAGATGTTTTTGGATGAGATCTTCAATTTGACAGAGTTGTTATTTGTCAAAAGGGGACTGGACAGAAACAGAAAGCAGAAGAAATTATGAAAAAGGTAATGGAAGAAGAAGTAAAGAAAATTAAAGACATCTGGGAAAAAAGAGAAAAAGGAAAAGGAAAACAAAATAAAAGGAAAGAGGAGTTTGATATATTGAATAAAAACTGGATAAAGATACAGGAAAAATTTAGATCGATGGGCCATCCTGACTGGATGCCAGAGAAGGAAATGAAGAAGAATAAAGGAATCACTGGGAAGGTGAAGAGCTGGGGGGAACAACAGTAGTGAAGGGGGATACTATACGTACAATGGGAATTAGCATTAAAGACACCCCTGGGTCAATATACGTACAATGAAAATTTAACATGGTGAAAAATCGTGGGTCAATATACGTACAAGGGGAATTAACATGGCGAAAAATCGTGGGTCAATATACGTACAAGGGGAATTTAACATGGGAATAAATCGTGGGTCAATATACGTACAAGGGGAAATTAACATGGGAATAAATCGTGGGTCACTTTACGTACAAGGGAAATTTAACATGGGGAATAGATCGTGGGACTGTCTAGGGACAATGGGAAATTTAACATTACGGAAACCCCTGGGGGATATAGCCTCAAGGGAATTTAACATATGGAAATTGAACACGGTGGATCTGTATAGCGTCAAGGGGAATTGAACATGGTGGGACTATCTAGGGACAATGATGGTAGAGGGTCAAACACAACAGAGACAGAAACATACATACACTAGTACAAGCGTGGGATTTATATATAAAGCATTACCAAGACCTGAAATCTTGATGGGGTGTTCAAAACTTTGCATAATTGTAATGATGCTATAAATAGCTATAATCAAGGAAATGCTCAACGACAAAATGGATGTGACTAAAAGTAACGTTAAAATGACGAAATTGTCCCAGAATTTAAAGGAAAATAAACATATCCCCGAAAATTAAGTTACAATGGTTTAGACTAAAATGGATAAAATTAGTAACTACGTACAATATCAACTTCTGTGACGATCGTGGATAAATACCTATGTATCTATAATCAGCTGAAATTCCTATGAAATCCCACTATCTATTTATAGCTCCAACTTGTGGGTTTTTCCTTTGGAAAATCCCACTATCTTTTTATAGCCTCAGCTTGAGTGACGTTCCTGTTTATGAATTCTAGTATATATGTATAGCTACACAATGTGGAAATCCCCAAGTCGATATTTATAGTCTCAAAATTTCCAGCGTCAGTGACGTCACTGTACTGAACACTAGGGGATAAATGGCAACAGTGTTGCAAGTGGCTGACCTGAATACGCGCTACTGTAGGTAGGTAGGTAGAGTGTATCTGATAGGGATAAAGTGAGTTTTATAGGGACAGAGACCAATACACAAACACACACACACCATACGCACGCAGACACACACACACACACACTCACACACACACACACACACAGAGGGAAGAGGAATAAACAAACCCCAAATATACTATCCACACTCGGGAGGAAAACAAAAAACAACCAAATATACGATCTACACAACGTACGAGAACACACACACACACACACACACACACAGAGGGAAGAGGAAAAAACAAACCCCAAATACACTATCAACACAGAAGGGAGATAATGCAAACCCCAAATAAACTATCCACACAAACGTACGCGAACGCATACAAACCCCAAATATACTATCAACACAGAGTGAAGAAGAAAAAGTTTATTGAAAGCACCTAAGCCCTCACCTGCAATGACCAACTCTGCCAAACACCTACACCCCACCCCTCCCCACCCCCACTCCCAACATTACAAAACCCATTTAACCCGTTATTTTATGGCATCAGTGTGTGATTTAGGAAACATCAAGACAGAAAATGATGGATGAATAGACTGACTATTGTTTACCGACTTGCATGCCTAAAGAGCGTGCGTGAAGGAAAACATCCTTCCATTTCAATTCTAACTAAAACATGATCCAGAGGGATAGAGAGAGGTGAAAGAGCACAATTTCATAAAGTGTGAGTAAAAAACAAAACACGCCATCCTTATTATACAATGTCAAGACCAAGAGACACTTACGTTTTCTTTCTGGTCTATTCTCTTTTAGAAGGTAGTATGAAATTTCACATCAGGGCCAACGCATCGGCTCACATTGTCAATTTTTCCATTTCCATGTCTTTACTGGCACAAGTTCTTCATCATCTTCAATTTCTTCTTCTTCTGAATCCCTCTTCTCTGTTTCGTCTTGTTTTTGTTTCTTCTCTTTTCTCGTAGGGCACTCTGAATTCCAGTGTCCTTTCTCCTGACAACGATATTAGGTATCTTGACTTTTGTCTCTCTTTCTTAGACGAAGCAGGTATTCTGGAGACAAATACCCATTTACCTTTGCAGATATAGCAAACTTCATTAGCACTTACACACTTTCGTTTGACTCTCATCAAATCAACGACCAAAAGAGTAAGTTTTGTTGCCACTTTCGCCTGTGAATTATGCTTTCGTATGACTTTTAGCAAATATTTGACCAGCAGGTCGATCTGTGCTGACTCTTCCATCTTCTTGATCGTTTGAGAGCGGAATGAATACTCTGACGCTAAGACACTCTCCTTATATACAGAGACCTGCCGCGTATGTAACCTAGTCAAATGTAATTTTGTAATAAGATGAAACGATTTCATTGAGGAAGTAAAAGGCAATGATGTACCGTATCGCCTCACACAAAACCTGAAGTGTTAGTTCAAATCCGTGTCAGCAATTTCGAAGACGACATAACTGGGCTTTAATCAATGCTCTCCAATTATGCCACAAAACCACGAGTCCTGATTCACGACAAAAGAAATTTCGTTCGGTCCATAAAAAATAATATCACATCTGAGAAACGGAAAACCGAACTTCCAGAAAACTGAGAACGACGGCTTACACCTACAACGTAAATGTATGAGTTCAAGTAGTGCGTAAAACTTAGTCAAATTAAATTTTTATAGTCAAGACGAAACGATCTCTTTTCGAAGAAGAAAGCAGACACCAAACGACAATGGCGATCCGTGTCACACAACACTTTTCAAAATGTGTATTATCAGAGGTTTGTTCTAGCGATCTGCACGGTTAAATTAAATGTTGATGTATTTTGCAATAAGACGGACACAATTTCCATGGGATCTCCCATGGTACGATTGTTCGTGCATTAGTTTAATTTTTAAAAATATTTTTTTATATAAATCGCCTATAGGATAGACCCAGTAAAGCATGGCCATTCTCGTCACTGTCTGAATAGCTACTCAAGTCAATTCGAAGCGAACGCGGTAAGAAAATAAGTATAGCCAATGAAATGGCTTACAACGGGTGATGCATTGTTTTGTTCTAGGACTGTGTGACATAATAATCCCTATGTTCTTGCGTTGTTACCATTACAGTGCAGACACTGAAATGTGAACTTACAAGCCCTCTTTGTGTGTGTGTGTTGTACCATTTCCTCTTACCACATCAAAATACTGAGCGTCACAGTATTGGTTCGCGTTTTCAAGCTGGCCATTTTTTTATATCTCACTTAAACATTTCGACATAAACACTCACACTCACATCGGTAGAGTCAGAACAGACGTGTTACAGTATTGCGGGGCATGTTATCTTTTTTTTCAAACTAATAAATTTGGGGTTTGTATGAAGTAAAGAACCGAAAGTACAGTGAAACTCAAGGATGATGACCCAATCTGTCTGTCTATTGATGCGTGTATTTACTTAAGAAGAAATATGACCTCTAAAACACAAAGAGATACGGCAAGCATGATTAGATTAAACACAACGATGTTTTTTCCTTCACGCCCGTGTAATTTAGAGTTTCAATCGTCTTTGAAGACAAACTTGGTCTCCTTTTGTAGGGCTTGAAATAATAAAAAAAGCTGAAAAATCTTTAGCACTTTGCTATAGATAATTTCATCAACAGACTAAACAACATAAATACCGTTACAACAATAGAAAGCCTTAAATCTTCTATCAAAAAGAAATGCATGAAAAAAATTAAAGATTAACGATAACTAACCAATGAAACCGAATTTAACAAAGGCAATGACATGTGAAGAAATGCCTCTCACTTTGGAAAGGTAGGCGAATGTACTCTGCCATGCACCATCAACTTGAAAAAAATTATAAACAGAGAGAAACCTGAATTCAAAATTCAGTTGTTTTTTTTTTCTTCAAAATTAAGCACTAATATAGAGTGGAAAAGGGAAAATGCACATACAAGCTTTGATATTTCTGAAAAAATGAGGGGATATTCCTAACGTTCATAACCACCTATATATGCTTGGACTTGTCTGTGACTTATCCACAAAACAAGATGTACATATTTCTGGTCAAGCTGCAAGTGTGTGCGTGTTTTTGAAAATGGTAAAACTTGGATATACAATTTTCTCGTGACACTTATAAAGTGAAGAGTCTGTGCAAGTGTCAAAAGCCAAAGTCATATAAGTTTTGTATTTTGTACGGCTTGTAAAGATTTCCACTTTAGGAAATGTGAAGTATCACAAGTTATTATCACAAACAGTAGTGGAACATAGGGGCTTGCAAGAAAGAAAATAACCCAGACAGTTGGTGTCATCAAGAGTGCTAGAGACGGTACCCGAACTTGCTTGCTTGCTTACTTGAATTAAAGTGATTTTCGCTCTAATGGAGCATGTATCACTGGTTTAATAACGCACCGCGTGATTTTTAATTACTCCTGGGGAAGGAAAGAGAGCCTCATCCCCCAGGCTTTTATGTACTCACAGACTATTTTTAAATTTAGCCACTCATGTGTAGGACTAACTAGTCCTTAACAACCTGACTGAAAGGCTTTAAACATGAGTGGGAATTGTCTCACCACACACTCATTTTTCTGTCCGAGCGTGGTAAAGGAGGAAAAAAGGTGCTCAGCAAGACAGCCATGGATGTTAAGTACTCACCAAAACGCTAGCCCGTACTTATTTCAAATCCAGTCGTGTCACCAAAAAAAAGACGACGTGTACGACATCAAAGGCATTGTCAAACGCAGAATGCCTCAATGCTAACTGGCTAGGTCTGCATTTCTTGCTCCCGCTGCTGTTGCGTATATTTCTTCCCTCCACACCGAGTTCTGGGCCTAATTCTTTTAATTTCGTTGTACCCGAACTTACATTATCCATATTATCACCAACAAAATAAAAAACAAAAACGCACAGACCTAAAAGAAACACTCACTCACTTTTTTTTACAGAACATTACTATTTGTAAAATTATGATAAGCGACGGAAACGAACAACTTAGAGTCACACTTTCTAACCAAGATAAAGAAATCATGTGCTGATAGACTCACTTCTGTATTTTTTCTTCTAACTGACTAACATATCATAGGCAATGGAATGTTATTTCTTTTCGAGAGTATGGGGTAGCCCTGAAATTTTTTTTGGGAACTTGACGCTATGGCGATCGCTTAGGTTATAAGATGGCGGCCTCCTCAGATGACAGGCTTTCTCACAGGATAAGGTCTGCTTCTTCGGAAAAGAGAAGAAGAACTCTTTGGTGTTGATACAACAATCGACAAAGCCTCTGTCAGGTTCATGCTGCTGCTGTTGCTGCTCTCTCTGCCGTTTATGAAGTCTGTACTTCTCCATCCATTCTTCTTTCTCCTTCTTGAATTCCTCCTTGAAGAGATCTTCTTTCAGGTCTTCAGTGACTTTCAACATTATGATATTGTCTATCTCTTCAGGTCTCGGTATCAGACTTGTCATGACCCTATGCAAATTCACATAGGCTTCGTTCAACTTGGCTAATCTTGAGCACATCTTCGTAGGAAGATAAGTTAACAATGGATGGGCAGACTGGAGACTGCCCCGTTTATATTGTCAAAGCGCGGACGTGAAGAAAAACATTACTACAAGGTTTTCGAGCTGGAACGTTCAAATAGTGTTATGGGAGGGATAGAGAGAAGTCAAATAGCATGAATCAAGATTCCTATAGCCAAACAAACCACAAAGGCATTTTTTTCTTCAAAACACAACATGTTTTATTCATACTAACAAACAACTCTAACATTTTTTTAACAATAATCCAACACTATAACATCAAACATTTTTTTCAAATACCAAACATTTTTTTTCAATTCACACTCTACTTTAAACAGGGCTGACAACGTTGTGAATGAAATTGTGATTTCCACTGTTGGAAGTCATTAGGCCATTGATGGACACTACGTTTCCTAGTTAGAGACAAAAGATAAGCATTCTGGTCACAAAACCATCGATCTACTTTCACATCGTTTCTTGAAGAAGAACGAGGATCAAAATGAGTCACTAAATGTTCTAAGGAATAGCCCAGGCTGCGATGATGCAGAAAATACACACAGTACTGTTCACACACCAAGGAATCTGTGCCTTGTAATTTCACATTATTGAATTGGGTGGTCTAAGCATTTCTTCTCATAAAGTCGATGATATCGTCTTCCAAAGGGGGCAATCCGTACGAATTGAAATATTTCACACATCCTTCTTGAGGAAAGTAAACGGCTACCCAGTGGGTTCCTGTCGTCCGTGTTAATGACATAAGCTTGATGGTTTTGAGGTTTGCGATGAGGGAGTTCATCTTTAACACAGACGACAGGATTCCAAGAAGCAGTGTACGAACTGTGGTTCAAAAGGTAATAAAGTTCTCAGGTATCCATTTTTTGTTGTTTTTTTCTTAAGTCATCAATTCGATCCTGACTTTCTGCTTGAAAATGTCTGACAAGTAACCGTTTTCTTCGCCTTGTCTCCCAACTCTAATCCAACAGAGCTTCGATACGATGGATCTCTTGAGTTGTTAATGGAGGACAATAATGTTCACGCAAGCCTTTATACCACTGTTGTAACACGTCTTCTTCCGAGATGAGACTCCAAGCTTCGTCCAGATATTCGTCCAATTTTTCTTCTTGACTCAGCATTAGGCATTTATCGTGTTGAATTTGACTGGGATGATCATTATGACATCCATAGCAATCTTTCTTGATCAATTCCTTAATTTTTTTCTGTCAAGACTATAGCATAACAGGAAACTATAGATGATTCTTGTTCTGGCCATCTAGACTTCATCATGATGACTTCTTCGTCTTTGTCTTGGGGTTCTCCTTCCTCAGGATCTTCACATTCCATGTCCAAAGAATCCCTACTATATAAACATTGATAAAAGTCTTCCATGACTTCTAATAGTCTAGAATGACTTCTCTCAAACTGTTGGTTTATATCGTATTGTCCAATTCAGCATACAGGATGACGTTCACCGTATTATCTGCGCGTAGATTTTCTGCAAACTGAAATTCCACACGCATCTGGCCGGATTTTATAGGGTGAAAATGTCACTCGTAGCTGTCTTGACTTACAATTCGTTAGAGAACCGTTTTCGAAAATGGAGTTTCACTGTAATTTTCCTTTTGGAGAAGGGAATATTTTGTCCCAGATCTCCTTTTATAGCAATGTTGACAGTGTCTAAATACGACTTACTGACGAGTAAATAGTGAGGATGTACAAATTCACGGTGTACGTGATAGGTGTTTGCACCTTCCTGGTCATTGTTTGTGGTACTATCCACTTTGAAAGGAATGACACGCAGTAACGGCACAGAGGTGTGTCCCACCACGTTGTACTCCACCAAATCGGAATACACAAAGATCAAATTCAGTCCTTGGTTCAGTTCCACCGGGTTTCCAAAAGCTCTGTAAAAATCCATATTACTTTTGATCTTGGGGCTCATATTGTTTGCGACCATTTCTGCATGTCAACCCAAAATTTCAAACAAACTACCATTGAACCTGAGGGACAATGTGTCCGTATCTTGAAATTTGATCACGAGACGATGAGCCACTTTATGGTACTCAATCTTCACACTTTTTTTGGCTCTGTTCAGTGCTTTGCCAAAGGCTAAGTTGAACCTGTCCGCAATAGTGTCCACCAAATGTTCACCACTAAAATAATAACCTGAAGGAATTTTCAAGGTGTAGATAATGAAGGCTGGATTGCTGGCTGGTCTTGTGTCCCCTAAAAACCCGATTTTATTGATTTCTTCCTCCAAATGGGCATTCACGATTTCCACCTCAAAAGCTTTTAGGTGATGTTTTTGATTTGTGTTGGGTGAATGATTTCCACTAAAGCCACTTCCCAATGGGCTTCGTGATCTAACTGGATGGTCTGAGGTAATTTGACCGTGTAACAGCACAACGTGTTGTTGGGAAACACCTCCATGGAACTGTCACTGGGTAAGGTTAAGTAAAATTGGTTGTTATTGCTCATAATTCCAGAGTTTTGTGGCTCTCCGAGGCGATACTGGAAGTCAGAGGAGTGTCTCCGCCCAAAATGGATTTGTTGTTGGAGTGGTGGCTGGCACTGACACTGGACACAAGGTTCCCGTGGTTCTCGTTCGAGGAGAATTTCAGGGAGGGATTAGGAAGCAGGTAACCGATGTAACTGCTCAATACAATGGTCCACAATTGTTTGTCTCCTTGTTGCAAACTCAGATTGGCAATGGCTGCCCCGATGACACAATAAACCACGAAGATTTGGCAGAAAAAGACGATTTGCGTTTTAGGCACACGTTCTCTATACCTCACCCACAAGGGTTGTTTTTGTAAATCTTGCAGAGAAGAACTGGGTGAAGGAGTGATCGCAGTAGCTGAATCTGTGTGAAAGGGAATGATGGTCACTTCTTTTTATAGTCGATGACGTGCGAAACGTCGATCCAAGAATGATAACTGGTCGGATAGCCTTTCCAACGTACTTTGACTTCTTTGACACGTCGTTTGTCCACTTTACGGTTTCTGCCAGTTAGCACTCCACCCACCTCGAGAACACAAATAACATCTAGTCAACAGCCGACTATACCTAACAAACAACCCGTCCCGGGAAGAGTGGTGGCAAAAAAAGGGCCAATTATGTTAGACAAACGGTATGGCAAACTCAAATGTAATTATCGGAGGCACTACGTTCTTTTCTCACTCCGATACTACAGGCAATCTCAGCTGAAATAACAACCACAACAAAAATAACAGCGACAGACACCATAGCAGCGGATTTGAAACTATCTACCTCAACTGAAGAATTAGTATCAGAACCAGAAAAGGAAATTGAGGCGGTTGAGGAGGAGGAGGGGGACGCTGACCCTCGTTGAAAAGTACACCGAAATGGGGCTAGATCAAGCATTGTATGACGTCAACATAGCAGGGCAGTTTATTAGAGCCATACAATACGTTGCCTACAGATCTCTAGACACCTTTAAACCAAGACCTTCTCAATGGAGATTAGGGGTCAGAGTTCTTCCCCAATTCTACAGACAAACCTACACTGGATACCCCCTCAGTCAACTGGTAGAAGCCGTGCTTACATTACCGCCCATCATGGCTACGCATTTCCTGATATCAAGAATCATGAGACTAGGAGTGCGGGAAAGAACGTGAAAGCAAAAGAGAGACGTGTTACCTTCTAACAGAAAAAACAGACTTTTTTTAGGGCTCCAAAAGATTGCTTTTTATTAAATAGGGAACCATATTTGGCTTGGTATCCCTCCTTGACTAAACTATTCTCGAAACAAACTTGACCCATTGGAACACTGCAACAAACTTAACTTTTTAAACCTAACAGTGACCAAACTGGTATATGTCGCTTAGACATAATAATTTAAAAAAGATCAGTATGGCTATTTTTATGTACACTAAGTACTAATATTAGACAGATATGTTAGGAAATTTAACAGACTCGTTAGATTTGAACTAATTGCACAGGTGGTTAACACATTATTGGTACTTATCATTGTCGATTAGCAAAGAAAAACGGGACTTGATTTGAAATAAGTACGGGCTAGCGTTTTGGTGAGTACTTAACATCCATGGCTGTCTTGCTGAGCACCTTTTTTCCTCCTTTACCACGCTCGGACAGAAAAATGAGTGTGTGGTGAGACAATTCCCACTCATGTTTAAAGCCTTTCAGTCAGGTTGTTAAGGACTAGTTAGTCCTACACATGAGTGGCTAAATTTAAAAATAGTCTGTGAGTACATAAAAGCCTGGGGGATGAGGCTCTCTTTCCTTCCCCAGGAGTAATTAAAAATCACGCGGTGCGTTATTAAACCAGTGATACATGCTCCATTAGAGCGAAAATCACTTTAATTCAAGTAAGCAAGCAAGCAAGTTCGGGTACCGTCTCTGGCACTCTTGATGACACCAACTGTCTGAGTTATTTTCTTTCTTGCAAGCCCCTATGTTCCACTTCTGTTTGTGATAATAACTTGTGATACTTCACATTTCCTAAAGTGGAAATCTTTACAAGCCGTACAAAATACAAAACTTATATGACTTTGGCTTTTGACACTTGCACAGACTCTTCACTTTATAAGTGTCACGAGAAAATTGTATATCCAAGTTTTACCATTTTCAAAAACACGCACACACTTGCAGCTTGACCAGAAATATGTACATCTTGTTTTGTGGATAAGTCACAGATAAGTCCAAGCATATATAGGTGGTTATGAACGTTAGGAATATCCCCTCATTTTTTCAGAAATATCAAAGCTTGTATGTGCATTTTCCCTTTTCCACTCTATATTAGTGCTTAGATTTGTTCCAAAAAAAAGAAAAAAAGAAACGAAATAATTTTGAAGAAAAAAAAACAACTGAATTTTGAATTCAGGTTTCTCTCTGTTTATAATTTTTTTCAAGTTGATGGTGCATGGCAGAGTACATTCGCCTACCTTTCCAAAGTGAGAGGCATTTCTTCACATGTCATTGCCTTTGTTAAATTCGGTTTCATTGGTTAGTTATCGTTAATCTTTAATTTTTTTCATGCATTTCTTTTTGATAGAAGATTTAAGGCTTTCTATTGTTGTAACGGTATTTATGTTGTTTAGTCTGTTGATGAAATTATCTATAGCAAAGTGCTAAAGATTTTTCAGCTTTTTTTATTATTTCAAGCCCTACAAAAGGAGACCAAGTTTGTCTTCAAAGACGATTGAAACTCTAAATTACACGGGCGTGAAGGAAAAAACATCGTTGTGTTTAATCTAATCATGCTTGCCGTATCTCTTTGTGTTTTAGAGGTCATATTTCTTCTTAAGTAAATACACGCATCAATAGACAGACAGATTGGGTCATCATCCTTGAGTTTCACTGTACTTTCGGTTCTTTACTTCATACAAACCCCAAATTTATTAGTTTGAAAAAAAAGATAACATGCCCCGCAATACTGTAACACGTCTGTTCTGACTCTACCGATGTGAGTGTGAGTGTTTATGTCGAAATGTTTAAGTGAGATATAAAAAAATGGCCAGCTTGAAAACGCGAACCAATACTGTGACGCTCAGTATTTTGATGTGGTAAGAGGAAATGGTACAACACACACACACAAAGAGGGCTTGTAAGTTCACATTTCAGTGTCTGCACTGTAATGGTAACAACGCAAGAACATAGGGATTATTATGTCACACAGTCCTAGAACAAAACAATGCATCACCCGTTGTAAGCCATTTCATTGGCTATACTTATTTTCTTACCGCGTTCGCTTCGAATTGACTTGAGTAGCTATTCAGACAGTGACGAGAATGGCCATGCTTTACTGGGTCTATCCTATAGGCGATTTATATAAAAAAATATTTTTAAAAATTAAACTAATGCACGAACAATCGTACCATGGGAGATCCCATGGAAATTGTGTCCGTCTTATTGCAAAATACATCAACATTTAATTTAACCGTGCAGATCGCTAGAACAAACCTCTGATAATACACATTTTGAAAAGTGTTGTGTGACACGGATCGCCATTGTCGTTTGGTGTCTGCTTTCTTCTTCGAAAAGAGATCGTTTCGTCTTGACTATAAAAATTTAATTTGACTAAGTTTTACGCACTACTTGAACTCATACATTTACGTTGTAGGTGTAAGCCGTCGTTCTCAGTTTTCTGGAAGTTCGGTTTTCCGTTTCTCAGATGTGATACTATTTTTTATGGACCGAACGAAATTTCTTTTGTCGTGAATCAGGACTCGTGGTTTTGTGGCATAATTGGAGAGCATTGATTAAAGCCCAGTTATGTCGTCTTCGAAATCGCTGACACGGATTTGAACTAACACTTCAGGTTTTGTGTGAGGCGATACGGTACATCATTGCCTTTTACTTCCTCAATGAAATCGTTTCATCTTATTGCAAAATTACATTTGACTAGGTTACATACGCGGCAGGTCTCTGTATATAAGGAGAGTGTCTTAGCGTCAGAGTATTCATTCCGCTCTCAAACGATCAAGAAGATGGAAGAGTCAGCACAGATCGACCTGCTGGTCAAATATTTGCTAAAAGTCATACGAAAGCATAATTCACAGGCGAAAGTGGCAACAAAACTTACTCTTTTGGTCGTTGATTTGATGAGAGTCAAACGAAAGTGTGTAAATGCTAATGAAGTTTGCTATATCTGCAAAGGTAAATGGGTATTTGTCTCCAGAATACCTGCTTCGTCTAAGAAAGAGAGACAAAAGTCAAGATACCTAATATCGTTGTCAGGAGAAAGGACACTGGAATTCAGAGTGCCCTACGAGAAAAGAGAAGAAACAAAAACAAGACGAAACAGAGAAGAGGGATTCAGAAGAAGAAGAAATTGAAGATGATGAAGAACTTGCGCCAGTAAAGACATGGAAATGGAAAAATTGACAATGTGAGCCGATGCGTTGGCCCTGATGTGAAATTTCATACTACCTTCTAAAAGAGAATAGACCAGAAAGAAAACGTAAGTGTCTCTTGGTCTTGACATTGTATAATAAGGATGGCGTGTTTTGTTTTTTACTCACACTTTATGAAATTGTGCTCTTTCACCTCTCTCTATCCCTCTGGATCATGTTTTAGTTAGAATTGAAATGGAAGGATGTTTTCCTTCACGCACGCTCTTTAGGCATGCAAGTCGGTAAATAATAGTCAGTCTATTCATCCATCATTTTCTGTCTTGATGTTTCCTAAATCACACACTGATGCCATAAAATAACGGGTTAAATGGGTTTTGTAATGTTGGGAGTGGGGGTGGGGAGGGGTGGGGTGTAGGTGTTTGGCAGAGTTGGTCATTGCAGGTGAGGGCTTAGGTGCTTTCAAAAAACTTTTTCTTCTTCACTCTGTGTTGATAGTATATTTGGGGTTTGTATGCGTTCGCGTACGTTTGTGTGGATGGTTTATTTGGGGTTTGCATTATCTCCCTTCTGTGTTGATAGTGTATTTGGGGTTTGTTTTTTCCTCTTCCCTCTGTGTGTGTGTGTGTGTGTGTGTGTGTGTGTGTGTGTGTTCTCGTACGTTGTGTAGATCGTATATTTGGTTGTTTTTTTTTTCTTCCTCCCGAGTGTGGATAGTATATTTGGGATTTGTTTTTTTCCTCTTCCCTCTGTGTGTGTGTGTGTGAGTGTGTGTGTGTGTGTGTGTGTGTGTGTGTGTGTGTGTGTGTGTGTGTCTGCGCGCGTATGGTGTGTGTGTGTGTGTGTTTGTGTGTTGGTCTCTGTCCCTATAAAACTCACTTTATCCCTATCAGATACACTCTACCTACCTACCTACAGTAGCGCGTATTCAGGTCAGCCACTTGCAACACTGTTGCCATTTATCCCCTAGTGTTCAGTACAGTGACGTCACTGACGCTGGAAATTTTGAGACTATAAATATCGACTTGGGGATTTCCACATTGTGTAGCTATACATATATACTAGAATTCATAAACAGGAACGTCACTCAAGCTGAGGCTATAAAAAGATAGTGGGATTTTCCAAAGGAAAAACCCACAAGTTGGAGCTATAAATAGATAGTGGGATTTCATAGGAATTTCAGCTGATTATAGATACATAGGTATTTATCCACGATCGTCACAGAAGTTGATATTGTAAGTAGTTACTAATTTTATCCATTTTATAGTGTGTGTGTGTGTGTGTGTGTGTGTGTGTGTGTTCTCGTACGTTGTGTAGATCGTATATTTGATTGTTTTTTTTTTCTTCCTCCCGAGTGTGGATAGTATATTTGGGGCTTGTTTTTTTCCTCTTCCCTCTGTGTGTGTGTGTGTGTGAGTGTGTGTGTGTGTGTGTGTGTGTGTGTGTGTGTGTGTGTGTGTGTGTCTGCGCGCGTATGTTGTGTGTGTGTGTGTGTGTATTGGTCTCTGTTTGTCCCTATAAAACTCACTTTATCCCTATCAGATACACTCTACCTACCTACCTACAGTAGCGCGTATTCAGGTCAGCCACTTGCAACACTGTTGCCATTTATCCCCTAGTGTTCAGTACAGTGACGTCACTGACGCTGGAAATTTTGAGACTATAAATATCGACTTGGGGATTTCCACATTTTGTAGCTATACATATATACTAGAATTCATAAACAGGAACGTCACTCAAGCTGAGGCTTTAAAAAGATGGTGGGATTTTCCAAAGGAAAAACCCACAAGTTGGAGCTATAAATAGATAGTGGGATTTCATAGGAATTTCAGCTGATTATAGATACATAGGTATTTATCCACGATCGTCACAGAAGTTGATATTGTACGTAGTTACTAATTTTATCCATTTTAGTCTAAACCATTGTAACTTAATTTTCGGGGATATGTTTATTTTCCTTTAAATTCTGGGACAATTTCGTCATTTTAACGTTACTTTTAGTCACATCCATTTTGTCGTTGAGCATTTCCTTGATTATAGCTATTTATAGCATCATTACAATTATGCAAATTTTTGAACACCCCATCAAGATTTCAGGTCTTGGTAATGCTTTATATATAAATATATAAATCCCACGCTTGTACTAGTGTATGTATGTTTCTGTCTCTGTTGTGTTTGACCCTCTACCATCATTGTCCCTAGATAGTCCCACCATGTTCAATTTCCATATGTTAAATTCCCTTGAGGCTATATCCCCCAGGGGTTTCCGTAATGTTAAATTTCCCATTGTCCCTAGACAGTCCCACGATCTATTCCCCATGTTAAATTTCCCTTGTACGTAAAGTGACCCACGATTTATTCCCATGTTAATTTCCCTTGTACGTATATTGACCCACGATTTATTCCCATGTTAAATTCCCCTTGTACGTATATTGACCCACGATTTTTCGCCATGTTAAATTTCCATTGTACGTATATTGACCCAGGGGTGTTTTTAATGCTAATTCCCATTGTACGTATAGTATCCCCCTTCACTACTAACAACTGAAGAAAATAAAAGAAGTACCCAAAGGCCCTTTTTCAGGGCCACTCATATGCCTCGAAAAGATTTGCTTTCTTGTCTTAATTGTTTTATAGTTATGTTGTATAGTTGTTTTTCTGTTGTCTGAGTTATCTATGTCTCTGTCCCGCCAGTCCCGTTCCCGCCAAGCGTTCTAGGATTTTTTACCCGCTGTTTTCTCCAACTGAGGTCAGCTCCTTGCAGCATTGCTGCTCATCGTGAGTACTGTGACGTCACCTCCCCTGTTCCATTCCTATTGTCCCTAGAGAGTCCCAATAAATTTTTATCCCTCTATAGTCCCACCCATGTCAAAATTTCCCATGTTAAATTCCCATTGTCCCCAGGGTACAACCCCCTATTTCAACATTAAAGTCACATTGTTCCTAGGGTATCCCAATTCACTATTGAGGCCACTAAAGGAGGTTTGACACCTAAGTGGGCCATATGGAAACCGAGAGTGTTTCAGTTCAAGTCGACCCTAACCGACAAGTTATGCTGATCCTGGATAGTGAATAGCAACGATTTATCAGGTAATGGAAGGCATGCTAGACAATTAAAGTTCGAAACCATCTCTTGATTTTGTGATGGACTTTGCCGTATCTATGTCAAATGGGACTGCTAATTGCATTTTAGAACTTTTAATTAATGTATTGCATCTTGTAATTAGTCCTGTACAATTTTATTTTAATATGACTAATTAAGTTGTTATATTATGTATGCAACAGACCACTTCGGCCTCTACTTCTTCTAGATGGGTGGTCGCGATAGGCTCGGGTTCGACAAATCGGCTCGTCACGTCAAGCCCTAGGAGGTTTTAATTTACTTCGCTCACATTTTCTCTATTTATTTTCTTGTATCTCTCTTGATACCATCGTCCGTTGTATCTAGAGTCAACTCCTGTACTTCTCATTTTTCCTCTCCACTCAGAAGGCTTCCTAGAAAGCGGTGGCTTAACAAGTCAATCGGTAGATAATCTTACCGACTCAGTATACAACCTGTGGATCCCCATCACTTTAAAGAGTCCTTTTGCTGGCCTCCTTGGCGCGTGGGTGAGCACGTTTGTCTAATAAACAAAGAAAATATAATGGAAAACCAAACCAAATAGCTGAAGAGAACAAAAGCCATACCGGATTAAGTTGATGAACCATATGGCATGGATTTATTTCCACGTTTCATGGTCATTCAACCTTAATAGGTATCCAGCCCGCTTACAGCACTATCTCCATTTATAGTCAAAAAGATTTTATCTGGTAGGATTGTGAAGCCTGGAAACAGGAGAAGAAAATACAAAATATTCGAATCTCTGTACCTGGCCCATCCTTCTCGAATGTACTAAAGACCAGTCCAAATATAATCGCAGATACACAGACACAAACAGAGCAAGTATACAGCAGCATCTTCAAATATCTCACACAATAAGCCTCAGGAAAACACAATCTCCATCCAGAATATTTCCAGTAATTCTCCATTATCAAAATCACCAAACAATAAGTAACAGAACTTTAACGGGCAGTACAAGGGGTATGACGAGCCTATAAAGCTGTGAAATATACTTGGCATTTTGAGGACATGGGTTAAAAAGAAACTGCTCCGTGCACTCGAAGGGGCTCCTAATCCAAACTCACGAACAAAATATGTAATCCTATACTTCTTCCTGATTTACCCTGCGAAAGGTCTAACCTAATTACTAAACCATCACTACTTTTAATTCATAATTTAGAACACTATCATTCAGTGGAATTGCATAGGGCTTAAAGCTAACTACAATGATATTATTCTGCTTTTAATTGAACATGATCAATCAGTGATATATCTGCAGGAAACCTATTTAAAACAACATACTTAAAAATTACTCCCTTTTCATCACATGCTCTAAAAATGTTGACAGGGTGTGAGGAAGAGCTTCCGTTGTTGTTAATAATGACCCCTCATAATACCATTCCTTTAGATAAGAATTTACAAGCCATTGCTGGGCACATCACTCTACATCCAGTGATATCATTGTGTTCTATTTATATACCACTAAAATTCAACTTACTACAAATTGAATTAGACAACCTCGTTCAACACCCACCCGTCCTATTTGTTCTACACGGGGATTTCAATGCCAATAACAATATATGGGGATCAAGTTACATAAATGACAGAAGCCAAAAGGTAGAAAACTTAATTTTTGACACGATTTGTGCCTATATAATACCCAAACACCTACATGTTTACATCCTGGGACGGGTACATGTACATGAATTAATCTGATAATTTGTTCTCCTCCGCTGCTTGATGAAATACATTACCAGTTTTTGAAACACACACAGAAACATCATTAATCTCCCTTTTGTAATTTTCTATGGACCACTGGTAATGTACCAAAAATTTAAAAAGAACCTACTGTAATACCTATTCCCAAACTCGGTAAGGATAGCACAGATCCTACAAACTATTGTCTCACTGCTTTTACAAAATGTTTGTGTAAAACAATGGAACGAATGATCAATTCAAGGCTTGCTTTGTATTTGGAGACAATAATTTAATATCTCTTTTCCATCGTGGTTTCCGATACGATTTGGTTGAAATTTAAATGTTTATTTGCGACGTTTTTAATGGAGAAAATTTCTAGTAGCCATTGTCTTAGATTTAGAAAAAGGCTATAATTCAACAATAATTGTACGGAATAATGAATGACATCTGATCTAAAAGGCCGTCTGCAAGATACGAGTGGGTTCCACTCTCTCTTGTATGTACAAGGAAGAGATGGGTGTGCCCCAGGGCAGTATATTGTCTGTAATGTTTTTCAACATCAAAATTAATAGCATTATGACTAGCTAAGTATTTTGCTCCTGGTGTGCATTGCTCCCTATATGTTGATGATTTCCTAATATGTTATCAATCTCAGCACCTGCATACAATCTAAATGACTGTAACAAAATATAAAGAAGATTAAAAATTGAGCCAGTGCAAACAGTTTCAAATTATCAAAATCAAAAACAGTATGAATATATCTCTGTCAGTTACGAAGACATCAGGATGATTCCAAACTCACGTCGGACGGAACACCTATACCAGTTGTTCAGGAAAAGGAGTTTCTAGGTATTGTCTTCGATATAAAACTCACCTTTATCCCGCACATAAAGAAATGTAAAGCTAAATGCTTGAACGCTCTCAATTTACTCAAAATAGTAGCACACTCGACTTGTGTGCCGATAGAAAAGTCGTTCTCAACCTGAAAAATATCGAAAGCAAAGATCTTTTAAACTCTATTTCTATTACTAGTGAAATGATAAGCTACTGGGAAAGTTTTGGAATAGCATTTGGACCGATGAATGAACCAGTCTGATTAGCAAGTGCGAACATTTTTATTGATAACTGAATTAATGCATTTAATTAAACTAGAGAGGATCGGAGGTGTTTGGCAAAGTTTGAAGAAAGCAGGTATGAGATAGCACATTTCTGTTTGTTTGGATTTTGTTGGCCAGTGATATGTATATGCATTGTATATACAGTGTCTCCAACACTATTTTCTGTTAGGTTCTAATATAAATATTTTCTCAGGCTAGAGTTTTTGCAGTATGATTAGAAGTCAACAAGGGAAGGTTGGTTTTCACGACCTTGCTTCATTAAGGTACTAAATTATCTTGCCCCAACTTGTGCCTCTAAAATATATTGATCAATTGAGTCGGATGCAAGTTGTCGTCTTTCGAAGTCTGCCAAACATGTTTGCAGTGCTTCCATTGAAGTTTCGGATATATCCACTTTTCCCACGAACACAGCAAAGGCAGTTGTATTACCATCGTGGATATTTTGCGATTTCCGTGTGATTCCTGCTCGGTTATTTGCATAGAAACTGGTTTGAGCTATTATGGATCGTACTATTCAACCACTGCTGCAAAGTCCAAATGTGTGCAAAATGCATACGTTTCGATGCGTGATCGGGGCTAAAGAGTCCTCAGTCCCCTATAGACGATTTACAGGGCTCATAGTTTGCACTGCTACGAGAATATCATCAACAATAGCTTTTGAAGATCCACAGCTGTGCATAGTATATTTCCCTTGTTGTATACAATATCTATACGGCAAGGATATCCAAGCACATACGCATCATCAACAAATATGCTAAGACCGGAAATGTCTGAAAAGGTGTTCGGCCTTTGTGTTCTAGAAAATATTCGACAGTGAAAATGTCAAGTTCTAAATTATATTTCATATATTTTTTCTTGTAGTATATGTAAGGTTACGGATGTTTAATATCCGTACTTTATAATGTTGCATATATTGTCTACGACGCATTTGGTATTTGCAATGCGTTTTTCATAGTATTAATTTGGTTTGCATTTTATATATAAGCAACCATAACGCTAAACAATTAAGAAAATTAATAAATATTCCCAAAAATTCGATTAGATTGTTTTTTGCGATGGTCTTGTCTACGACGCCTCTTTTGCAAGTGTCTACATTGTTGTAAATTCTTCGTTTGTTTTGTATGCTTTCCCCATTTTTAGGTTTCCTTTTTAGGCGCTTTGGAATTTTGTATTCCAAAATAGAGAAGCTTCAATTTCGAATAGCTGCATCATTCTTTGCTTTCCGTTCAATGGATTTTGAGGTTCTCATACGTGCCATTTATAACATACCACCGAATCGTTATGAGTTTATATCTGAACAAAGAATGGCACCAAGTAGATATTTATGGAGATTAATGGGGAGGAATAAACCCGCAGTCCCATATGGTCATCATTTCAACGTATGGTTTTGTAACATTAAAGATGGTGACAAAGATAAACAATTATATGAATTATTTAAGGCACAATCAGAGGTGACGTGAAAATGTGTAGAATAAATAAAACTTGTCACTGGTCCATATGAATCCGCACATGAAAAAGTTGGAAGCAACGACAATCTGACTGAGATGGTCTTGGTGAGCTTTGTAACCAAAGATTAGAAATGAAGTAGATCATCGGTTGGAGACGTTAGTAGTATCGTTTCTTGTGCGCGACAATGCACCAGAAGTCATCAATGAGGCTGCATTGATCTGACAGCGGTTATTCACCAAATTCATCACAAACCGATGAAGGTTTCGCGCGTTGGTACTTAAACTTACTGAGGACATCAATGAATTATAACGACGAACACACCGATGATGAATTCTGAATCACTTCCCGTATAGAAGCTCCGCGTTTCAATACTTTCTGTTGACATGCGCACTACATGACGAGATGCAACGTGTTCTTGAAATGCCAACCTAGAACGTTACATGAATGATTACAATAACATCAAAACCTCAGAATTCAATGTGACTTTTTCGTCATTCCGCACACTCTAGACTATATTTGATTCGTTGCGAGTTTATTAAACTTGGCCTAATATCCCATTACAGCCATTTAGTGGTCTTGGTGCAAATAAATCGTTTGCGTTTTCGACAGATGTTGGCCACATTTGGAATAATACTGAACTTTCCACGGATGCTTACAACAATCGATCAATAAAGAGATTCAACGAAGAATCAAATTGGTGACTGACAAAGACTCTATTTTTTATTTTTTTTTTATATACAAGAGCACGAACCCACATCCTGCCGTCATTACAAAAGAATCTGCGCCGAAGGTGGTTGATATCACACGGGCGTCAATTTGAACAATTCTTGGTTGGCTTCAAGATAGCAACGAAATTCCCATATACAACCGATTTCTATGCATGTGATACCATATCGCAATTAACATTGACGGGGTTGCCACAACGATTCAAATCAATTTAACATGTAATGTTATCAATAGTAGTTTTGACTCTTCATCTGCGGCAACACAAACGTTGCAGGGTTACATACTGTTTAGGGTTTTGACAATGGTGAAAACGGGTGATTTTATATCGATGATTTCCACTGCACCTGTTTATCTTCCATGCCACAACCTCCGATTAAACATATTAGTTTTATCCTTAAGGATCAAGATGTGCAAATACTAGATCTATGTAGAAGACCTTGACAATATAACTGTGCATTAAATATTGACCTGACATTTAAACAAGTTGTAATACGAGTAGTTGATAGCATCCCAAACATAGCTGCTGTTCACAAACAATTTATGATTGCGAGCGATTCAATCGATTCGAGATTGATTACCACATCTGGTGACTCGAGCATGATTAAAAGCAGTTGAACCAAAAACCGTTATACTTCAATCGCCAGCCACAATTCCCGCGTCCGTCCGTCAAATTAATCAAATAAACTGCTCAACAACGTCTCACTGATTCAATGTTTGTAAAGGAGGTATTCGAAAGCAAATTACAGTTGGGAACTAAGCATGAACTTGAGTCTTTAAGCCTGGACATGAGTGGAAAAGCCACAAAGCCGTCTCATAAAAAGAAGTATTAGACGAAACAGATAATGTTTAAGTGAAAACAATAACAAAATTTGAAGACGAATCCGACATCGCGTTTGATATGGACATGCCTTTGAAGATAGATCGAAGAACGAAATATTTGCATTATTATCCGTACCCGCTGATGTTCCTGATCAAATTCATCGGACAGAATTGCAAGTGCCGTCTATAATTTTTTTTACAAGGACGGAAACGAACATGCTATCATATTGCGTTATGTATATTTAATTTGAATGGTTTGCTAGTTTTCTTTTTTCTCCACGATTATATGTTATATATAGTTGTATTTTGGACTTGGTCTTTTCCAGAATCAGCTTCATGTTGTACCTGACCAACCAAATAATACATTGTATTTCCCTATGAGTGTGAATTAAATATTAGGATCATTATTAATAAATGTAAACATATTTATCTGGGTCTCGATCTAAAACACTGTTATTCTCATGGAATAACCTGTATTTCCTGATTTTTCCAGTCTTTTTTAAAACTTTGGTAACATATAATCTTGTTTACTCTTAGATCATTCTAGAAAAAAAAACATTTGTCCTACATCCTGGCTCTTCTTTTGTGGCTTAATTTTTTAAATTACAGAATCTTGCTTACTTGACAAATTATCCATTAATGCGATAACATCTGAAGAAGAAATCAGTCTCATTGTTGTGTTTATTATTTCATTTGGGTGTTTATTTATTCAACTTATTATTCATGGCAATAAAAAAGTGCTCTTAAACATTTTCTTGGACAGAAACATTCGTTTGAAATTATAATGAATTCAGACAAGGACATCTTGGATTACATTATTAGGATTAATTGCAAGACTGTTAGTACATCATAACACTTCAGACTACTGGTACATTAGTTGATCCAAAACTACAGGCACATCAACGCCTTCAGCGCTGGATCTTATTTCTAACATTGCAGGAACTTAATTAGAACCTTATTCATTAGGATTAATAACAGTAATAGTGCAATTTGGCGTGCAAGTGATGATGATGATGATGGCAAATATATGTTGCCGAAATTGACATTGTGGATTCCTGTTCTAATCCGTATAATGGTCTCAGAACTGAGATTGCTGTCGTTTATGAGTTCTGGAGGCACATCACTTTCATTTCAAATACCCAGCACAGACTCGACAGTAAACAGTGTTCAACAGCTTTCATGGCAAATAACGACACAACAAAGTATCCGCACTCCAAGATGTGTTTTGTAAAGCTATCAAATCGTGGGCAACTCAGTAATAAAATGGTATTTAACAATTAAAATATCTGATATTTCTCTGCGGTCGAATCTGTCTTCTGCGATACACGGAAGAAAGTATTTTTGACTTCGACGGCAATTATGTTGCACGTGCATATTATAAACAGTTACCATTCATGGACCGGGGTCAAAACATTAACACTGGTCTGCAGATTTCTCAAAGACGTCACGGATTGTTCCAGATTTATTACTCTTCATTTGAACACATTGAGTTAGTTAAGCAGTCCGTGGTAGATATACAATTTAATTTCACGCACGTGTTGCTAATCCCTTTATCTGCCTGTTGCCCTAGATCCATTAACTGATGTGATTCTCTCCGAAAACGTTGTTTTTGAAGGGTATAGGTAGCCGAGTGAGGGTTACTCACGCAGCAGTGGAAAGCTAAATCAGGATTTTTAAACTAGTGATTCAGCTTGTTACCTTTTCAAATAATTATGTTCTATCACGAAGTGAAGACTTATCTCAGCCCACAGCAGCTTGTGTAACATCCAAAGCGCAGTACAAAATTGATTGTGATGTCACAATAGAGCTTTTTCCGTAAAGATTAACTGGAATTCTTCCTGCGTGGTCTACCCTTACATAACTTAATCAGATGAATGAGGCCAAATGTAAGAAAACCTCGGTGACATTAAAATTTTATAAGTTATACTAATGCAACTACAATCCAATGGTGGAATATTTCCATTCCTGGCGCGGATATTCCAACGCTCTTAGCTGCTACGGTTCCGGTAGTTGCCAACGCGACCACTTTTAGGAATAGTCGGAATTGCATCCAAATTGTCTTCATAAAGGTTGTTGGAGGCTGTATTTCATTTCGTAAACGAACAAAAACTTTAAAATATCTTCGATTACAATTCGATGAATACATCATACAGAGGATTTGACTTTCACTCTCAGATACAACTCGCAGAAGGCCACACCGTTCATTAGTCTTGATTTACTCGAGATGGTAAATTCAGTCAACATTTTTCGAGGGGTCTTCATCAAAATGAACTTACATCAACGATTCCTCGTAAAAAGTGAAACTAGCGTCATCAATTTGGTTTTGACGACAGGACCTGGAACGCATTGCGTCGCATATATGATAGCGCTCAAATATCTTTTGTATTTTGACTCATATGGGCTTGCACCAAGACTTGAAGTTGTTACCACCATTGGCAGACTACTACTGTTTCATTTTTAGACTCTACCGTTATAACTCGTTTGGATGGGTCAGCATGTGGTCATCTTGTTATTAAAGCATTGCGTGCACTTGCGAGAAGCAAAGCATACTCAATATCAACATTACAAGCGCTCAACGAGTGCGTATTAAAATGCAGTTAAAAATAATATTTAAAAAAACATATTAATTAACATGTATATACTTTACTCATCCCGACGCAACACTGACGCTATCTGGGCTGGTTTCGCCGTGTAACAAATTTTGTTGTTGTTGTTCCTGGGTAGTAAGTGTTATTTCCTAATTGCTTATGTCTCAAAAGTATAGAAAATGGCTATTATTTCCCACAAACTTTGGTTTTGTGACCAGGACAGTGATTTTGAAATTTACATATTTTCCAGAACATTCTAGATCGATTCAATGCTGAGTAAACTTGGTGGAACTGCTAGAACTTTCTAGAACTGTCCAGTAATATAAATAGTAGTATAAATACAAGGGCCGTTAGCCCACCAGTTCAGTTTAGTTCCAGATGCCTGAATGGATACATATCTGTATTTTTCTGAGAAAACATAAAGAGGCTGCAAGCATCCGGCAGACCCATTTTGAAATGTCTTCGGCCAATTGATAAAGACAAGAGCGAAAATAACTCCGTGAAAGTATCTGCTAAGACGTGTGAGGCCTACAAGGCATATTTCGGCATGCCTCTCGGAGATCAAGACAAACCCAGGGCACCACATTTAGCCTGCGAGCACTGCAAAAAAAAAAAAAAAAAAAAAAGAGAAAACAATCTGGAAGGTAAGATGGACAATTGTTGCTCGGAATTTTATGTTATAAATTTTTTAACTTTTTTAAAATTGTAAAAGATTTTAATTTTAAAATGTTTTACAATTTTGAATGGTATTGAAAAAATATATCATATATGAAAAAGTTGCGAGAATCTCTTACACATTAGTCACGGGTAAACTAAATCGATTTATGTAGGATGGTAGAAAGGGGAAAAGACAGCCATGGAGTTCGCTATCTAAGAATTTGTCGGGAACCCACTGATCACTCAAGCAAAGCCTACTTCTGCATGGTGGACCCTTCGAAACGTCTAATTATCAAGAATGCACCTACTATCACGTATCCGGACCTTCCATAACCCTTCGCCCCTGTGACACACTGACCTGAGCTTCCGGTACCCATTCCTGCGGAGAAGGAGCAGCCGTCTTTAGAAGAGAACAGCAAGTCAGAGAGCGAGGATGACGTTGGATATCAAGATGACAGTTTCAGAGGTGGGGCTGAGGATAGGAACCCATACTAACCCAAACAAAAAGACCTCAACGACTTGCTCAGAAATTTTGAGCTCACCAAGTCCTATGACAAGCTTTTGACGTATATGCTCAAGCAATGGAACTTACTGGATGAAAGTGTGCAAGTCGTAGATCAGAGGAAGCGTCTTCATGCTTTATCCAGCTTTTTCACCCGTCAAAATGGGCTCTGCTTCTGTCACAATGTGACCAGTCTGTTCGAGGCAATTGGAATCGCCTGTAACCAGAATGAGTGGCTCCTCTTCATTGACAGCTCATTCAGAAGCCTCAAATCCATACTGCTCCATAATGAGAACAAAGAGGATTACAACAGTATCAAGACCTTGTTGGACGCCTTGAAGTATGGTGATTACGGCTGGGAGGTCATCAGAGACTTCAAAATGGTTGCATTCTTGATGGTACTCCAGGCGGTTTTATCAGGTTTCCCTGCTATATTTCCCTTTGTGACAGCAGGGACACCAAGGCGCACTGCCACAGGAGTCTCTGGCCACAGCGGTCCAAGTTCTCTGTGGGGAGGAACAACGTCAAGTGGGAGCCACTGGTGGACCTCCGGAAGGTGCTAATACCACCAGTACACATCAAACTGGGCCTTATGAAACAATTTGTCAGAACTCTAGATAAGGAGTCGGTAGCCTTCAGGTACCTTCAAGACTTCTTCCCTAAGCTGTCTGGGATAAAGGTCAAGGCCGAAAACTATGTGGAGTTGGTTGAGACTGTTGTGAAGAACTACGGCACAATGGGCTGCAGGCATGGGAGCGTACTCGGAGTAGCAAGGCGAGCGCTTCCACCAGGATATACTGGACTTTGAACGCCGTTACCAAGGACAGTATAACGAGAACGTGGTTGGGATGCCGTAGTGGCGAAGAAGTTTCCAGAGTGCCTGTCGGTCCACGCTGTCGAATGCCTTCTCATAATCGACAAAGTTGATGAAGAGTGAATAATTCCACTCCAACGATTTCTCAACTATGATGCGAAGAGTAGCTATTTGGTCCGTACAGGATCTGTTCTGCCGGAAACCCGCTTGCTCATCTCGTAACTGTGGGTCAACGGCCTCCTTCATCCTCTCCAAGAGGACCCGGTTGAAGACTTTCCCTGGTACTGATAAGAGTTTGATTCCTCTGTAGTTGGAGCAGTTGCTGAGGTCGCCTTTCTTTGGGATCTTGATGTGGTGTCCCTCCTTCCATTCAGTCGGCATTTCTTCTTCCTCCCATATCTTCTCAAAGGGGTGGTATAGCATTTCCACTGAAGCATCTAAGTCTGCTCTGAGGGCTTCTGCTGCGATGCCATCAGGTCCAGCTGCCTTGCCGTTCTTCAGCTGGGTGATGGCTTTCCTGATCTCGACTCTGGTGGAATTGTCAAAGATTATGGGGAGATCTGCGTTGGCTGGGTGGATTTCTGGGGGATTTAGTGGGACTGGCCTGTTCAACAGTTCTTTAAAATGTTCTGTCCATCTATTAATCTGGTGTTCTGTACTTGATATGGTCTTTCCCTGCTTGTCCTTTACGGGTCTCTCTGTTTTGCTGTACTTGCCGGACAGCTTATTGGTGATGTCATACAGCTTCTTCATGTTTCCACTTCTGGTCGCTTCTTCTTCTTCTTCTGCTGCCATTCCTGCAGCATAGTTTCTCTTGTCTATCTTGATGCTTCTTTTCACTTCTCTGTGGGCGTCAGTTTGCTCATTTTGCACCTTTACTTTTTTAGTTCTTGTCCTACTGCTATTTACTGCTGATTTTATTCTGCTTATGCTCCTGGATTGTGCGCAATGTTTCGGCTGAAATCCATTCTTTCTGATGGTTCTTCATGGGGTCTATTACTTCTTGACATGTTTATTTTATTGCCTCTTTAACTGTTTGCCATCTGTTGTTTGCATTGTCTCCTCATCTTCAAAAAGCTCTTGTAGCACTTGGTACTTGTCGTTAAGCGTCAGTCTGTATTCATCTTTAATTTATGCATCTTTCAACAGGCTGATGTTATACTTTGTTTTCTTCTCTTTTGTGCCCATCTATTGCTTCTTCAGCTTAAGTTTCAGCCTTGCAACAACTCAGTCGTGGTCAGATGCCACATCTGCTCCCCTCTTCACCCTCGCATCTTGCAGGGATCTTCTGAACTTCTTGGCTATGCAGATGTGGTCAATCTGATTTTCTGTCAAATGGTCTGGTGATATCCATGTGTTCTTGTGGGTTCTCTTGTGGGGAAAGATGGTACCCCCAATGACCAGGTTGTTCAGTGCACAAAGGTCTGCGAAGCTCTCTCCATTTTCGTTCATCTCGCCCAGGCCGTGGATCCCCATGGCTTGTGTATACCCTGTTGTCTGACCCAACTTTGGCATTGAAGTCACCCATGAGGATGTCGATGTCTTTACATGGGAAGTTCTCTACTATATTCTGTAGTCTGATGTAAAACTGGTCCTTGTCTTTTTCTTCACCGTCATTTGTTGGAGCGTAGCACTGTATGACGTTCATCTTTTTTTCTCCTTCTTGGTCCTAAACGTTGCCGTGAGGATTCTGGGCCCATGTGGTTCCCATCCTATCAGTGCATTATATGCTTGCTTTGAGAGCAATAGCCCCACCCCCTGTGTATGAGGCGCGTTATCTTCCTCATGTCCTGAATACAGTAGCATCTCTCCTATAATCAGTTTTCTTTGTCCAGATGAGTCCAGATTGTCTCACTAATGCTCAGTAGTCTCACTAATGCCCAGTAGGGATAGGTTGTAATTTCTCATCTCTGCTGCTATCTGTGCTGTTTTTCCTGCCTCATACATTGTCCTCACATTCCATGTTGCGATGTTAATTCTCCTGTTTGATAGAAGGGTGGTCTGCTTTATGGCTTCCGCGGGCTCGGGGCTTTCACCGCATATCATCACAAATTTTCCAGAAGAAGACCCTTCCTCCCTCAGGTTTTCAGTTTCTGGTTTTTCTTCTGTTGGCGTTTTTGTAGCAAGTTGAGTTTTACAGGGTCGGGTTGCTAGCCTCACGCCCAACCCTCCTTCTTTTACACCCGGGCTTGGGACCGGCAATGGCGGAGTTAAGATCCTAATGTAGAAACCATAATATTATACCAAATCAATAATACAAGGTCAGATTCTACTGACGAATCGTTCAACACGTATTTGGTTGCCTGCACGTTTAAGGTTAACAGGGACGAAAAATAGAGATACATGGGTCAAATGAAGCTTTATTGGCCGTGTTTAGTATTTGTGTTTACGATAAAATTTTACTATAACATACAAGTGATAGATTTTGATCAAAGTGATCATGTTGCGGATTTTGTCGGATCAGATGACCAGTGATGCAAACATTAATAGTGATTTTGATCCACATGATGTTGTATATCTGCGTGAAAACGGCGTTAAACAGCCTTCATATACTTGCTAAGGGCCAAACAAAAATAAAAAGTTGGGACCTGGCTCATGTGCTAATGCCAAACTAGAAGCCAGCTTGGAATTATTGCATTAGCACCCGAGTACACCAGATTGTTGACGGTACCATCATGCATAAAAACACTCAGGAATTGTTTTATAACGAGGAAGTGGAATTCGCTGCCAAACCGACAACGATTACATCTCCCAACATATATATTGCACCAACATTGACTCAACAAGGACGCATTTGTCTGTGTAACAGTTCATGGTCGAAGACGAGAACAAAGCTTTCAGATATTATTCAACTGTGTAATCAGCATGGTTATCAAGAACGTGGTGTTAGGCAACCAGAACGCACACTCGCAATAAATTAAAATATTCCGGAGTATATATTATCTATGATTGTAGGACAACTGTACCAGTCAAAAAGTATAATTGGTTGAAGTGTGTATTCGTGTTGCACGTGATCAAGGTCGGCCAGTCGAGCAATTAAACAACGCGAGCACATTAGTATTTGAAGAACCACGATAAACCTCAATATTACTGAAGAGTAATCGAAGCGGAAGGGTAACTTCGAGACGAAATTGCTATGAGAACTGCGTTACTTGTAAAACACAAACGTGCATGGTTTGTCGTGAATGCAGTTTGTGAAAACAGTTGCTGGTCATGGTGAGGCGGGAATCATAACCACATGAGCCATTAAAGTTACATAAATCGCATGGGTCTCCGCACATTGCGGGATGAGATTTCACCTCTAAACATGTTTTGAAATATATGCGTAAAACTTAAACTTAAAAAGCTGACCACTACATCTTTGCTCACCCACTCCGAAATAATTCTACAGGCGTCCCTGACCATTCGGAAATGACGGGGCTATATAGACTGTAACAGTTGTCACCGGAGCTGTTGGTAACATAATTTTGTTTCGGCACATTCGCTAATAAGTGTCTATTCAGAACCTAACGTTGTAGCACAATTAATACATTGACTAGATTACTTTTGAGGATCCAATAATTAACACTGCCGAGTTAGAGACTATGATGTTAAAAACACTGGCGACTCCACGCAGAGATATGAAACCGATGCGTTAGCGACCATAAATATATAGATGATTTACAGACAGTAACAATCAAAATAACAGTTTTCTGTGTTTTGATTAGTTTGCCAGTGTACTTGACTGACTGTGTCCATGTCTATTGCACGAGCGCTGGTGGCTGACGAGCCCAATATGTGACAGGCACGTCAGTAGTAAATGTGGATACCCTAGCGACAATGGGAATTAGCATTACAAACACCCCTGGGACAATCTGGCGACAAGGGAAAATTAACATGGAGAAAAATCGTGGGACAATCTGGCGACAAGGGAAATTAACATGGGAATAAATCGTGGGTCACTCTAGCGACAAGGGGAATTTAACATGGAACTATAGTGTGGGTCTGTCTAGCGACAAGGGGAAATTAACATGGGAATAGAGTTTGGGTTTGTCTAGGGACAAGGGGAATTGAATATGGGATTTTTTTTTAAATTTAAATTTAAATTTAAATTTTAAAAAGGGGTAGGCAATGGAAAGGCTATCTCTTTTCAAGAAATATGGCTGGCCCTGAAAAGGGCCTTTGGGTTTTCTTCTTCTTCTGCTTCTAATTTCTTCTTTTTCTCCACCAAGTTCTTATTTTATCTCCAACACTCTTTCTCTTCTTCTCTTTCTTTTTCTCCTGCTCTTCTTTCTTCTTCTTCTCTTCCTCCTCTTCTTTCTTCCTCTTCTCATTTTCTTCTTCTTTTTCAATCTTTTCGTTCCATTTGCTTATTCTTATTCTTTCCTCTTCATCCTCCTTCTCCTCCTTTATCTCTTTCATGACACCACTAATCTTGTCCTTTACCTTTTTTAAGTTATTGATTTCCATCTTTACACGATGGGGACTATAGGAATAATGGTCTTCAACCAGTCTTATTAACATCTGCTCCATCATTCCTAAGTTGTCTAAAACGTCTTGTAATGTTTGTATTTTGTCCATTTGGTTAGAAGCCATCTTCTTTTTTTATTCTTTGCAGAATGGTTTGAACGACGAATACTGTGGGTTCTTATACTTAAAGCGCGTACGTGAAGGAAAACATCCCCCTAAAATGTAAAATTGATCTTACCTAGATCATGACCAAACAACGCGCGAACGTGAAGGAAAACATCCCCCTACTTTCTCATTTCATATAATAAAAACCCAAACTATACTCTCCACATACGCTAAGAAACAATAAACAAAATCCATAATCTACTATCCACACAATCTTACGTGAGCGCTTACAAAACCCAAACTATACTCTTCACATACGCTAAGAACAATAAACAAATCCATAATCTACTATTCCCACAAACATACCTTAGCTCTTACAAGCACCAACACACAAACACATACCCTCACACCATCTTAAAAAAGAGTTAGTGTTTATAATCACACTACTCTACCTACACACATTGGCAAATCGATCGTTATTTCTTTTCTAGAGTATTGGGTAGCCCTGAAAAGGGCTGTTTTTTTTTTGGAACTTCATGGACACCTGGTTAATGGTGGCACCTTCCAGGCCTGGCGCCACATAAACCTCTTGTCCCCCAGTTACTTTTTACCTTTTTGGGGGAGAGAGCAGAGGCAGGATATGTCGCTTCAGAATCCCAATTTTCGCTCTCTGGGATTCTGAAATTTCTTCTTCTTCTCTCCTTTTCCTCCTCCTCCTCTTCTTTGTATCTTCTCTCCTCCTCTTTGTATCTTCTTTCCTCTTCTTCTTTATATCTTCTCTCCTCCTCTTCTTTGTTTCTTCTTTCCTCCTCCTCTCTTATCCTTCCCTCCTCCACAATGGCTTCCGTGGCCAGTTCATTTAATATGCGCCTGGCATATTCCAGATGCACATGAAGTTCCAACAGTTTCTCCAGTCTCGTGTTCATTTTTGGTGTTGATCAATCAACAAGGGTAGCTGGACTGCCGAACGAGTTTCAATTTATAGTGAAAGCGCGGACGTGAAGGAAAACATCCCCTAAAAACATAAAATTGATCTTACCTACATCATGACCAAAAAACAACAACGCGCGGACCTAAAAGAAACACTCACTCACTTTTTATGCTACCCATCACTATTTTAAAATTTTTTATAAATCACTTCAATAGACTATCCACATACGCAAAGCAATCCAATCTAACCCCAAATTTACACCTCAAACACCAAAAAAAAGACATCATTTTAATTTACTATCCATACCAACTTACTTAACCACTTACAAACACAAACACACAAACACATACACTCTCACTATCAATAAAGAGTTAGTGTTTATTTTCACACTACTCTACCTACACACATTGGCAAATCGATTGTTATTTCTTTTCTAGAGTATTGGGTAGCCCTGAAAAGGGCTGTTTTTTTTTTTTGTTTGCTATGGCATTCTTTTTAGTTTCTAAGAATGCGATGTCCTCTGAGGATAGACTTTCTGGCGATAGGTCTGCTTCTTCGGAAAGAGAAGAAGAACTCTTTGGTGTCGATACGACAATCGACAAAGCCTCTGTCAGCTTCAGGTTGCTGCTGCTGCTGCTCTTGTTGTTGTTGTTGCTGCTGTCTCTGAAGTCTGTACTTCTCTGTCCATTCTTCTTTTTCCCTGTTCATTTCTTCTCTGAAGAGCTCTTCTATCAGGTCTTCAGTGATTTTTAACATTCTCACATTCTCTATTTCTTCTGGCTTCGGTATCAGACTGTGTCTGACCCTATGCAAATTCACGTAGGCTTCGTTGAGTTTAGCTAGTTTGGAGCACATCTTCTTAGGAGGATGAGTCGACAATGGATGGTTAGACTGGAAACAACCCGGTTCTTAAAGTCAAAGCGCGGACGTGAAGGAAAACATCCCCCACACGGTTTTTGAGTCGCAATGTTTAGTGAGTGTCATGAGAGGGATACAACATTCTTATAGCTAAACAAAAGACAAAGGCATTTTTTTTAAAACACAACATTTTTTATTCAAAAATCACTTAACACTAAACAACAACTCTAACATTTTTAACAATAATCCAACAATATAACATCAAACAATTTTTTCAAAACACAACATTTTTTATTCAAAAATCACTTAACACTAAACAACAACTCTAACATATTTTTAACAACAATGCAACACTAAAAGTTTCTCCACTAGGTAAAGAGGGATAACAGTCTTCCATGGTTTCTAGTAATCTAGGATGACTTCTCTCAAACTGTTGATTTCTATGGTATTATCGAATTCTGCATACAGGATGACGTTCACCGTTTCATCAGGGTCTCGGTCTTTAAACTGAATTTCCACACGAATCTGGCCGGATTTTATAGGGTGGAAATGTCCCTCGTCGCTGCCTTGGTCTGGAGTGAAATCGAAAGCCCACAAAGCGTAGCCTCCTGCATAATCCTCGTACGTAATACCGTGACTGGTATTGGTTCCTAACTGTCCGGTGGCTTCGTACAAGGACAAGTACGATCTCTAGTAATTCTTCTTTTTAAAGTCAGGTTCGAAAGGTCGGGTACACAAGGTCTTGCCATCGCGACTGACTTCGATTTTGGACACGCCAAAGTGTTGAAAGTAGAAAGGATTTTTTTCGGCAGCTCCGTTGAAGGCTGTATTCTCGACGATACCAACGATCAAACGTTTGGGTAACTGTCCTTGGAACAGATGATCTTCGATCATGGATCGCTGTCCCTTGGGAATGGTGAAGGTTTTCACTTCCACGCGTCGTATGGGATACTTGGCGGTCGTTCTGCTCAACGTCTGACTGATGTCGTTTCCCACTTTAGGTAACACTTCCACACGGCGTACGTAGAGTCTGGCTTCTAGGATTTTGGTTTTGTAACCGTCACTATCAGCCATCAAATGGAAAGCGGCACTGCTACGATTCAGTCTCAGGCGGACATCCACCCCGTTCAGCAAATACTTTTCTTGCAACCACATGTCCAAATGCAAACGATCCATCAGTTCTAAACTTGTGTCGGCTCCCGTGATTCTCTTTCTTCGTTCTACAAATCCATCATTGTTGTCTTTCTTTTCATCAGTTTCCAATATTTCAAACTTGGTAGGTTCGTCAGCTTCCCATACCACACAGGCATTGAGATGAGTGTTCTTGGCATCTATTCCGTACGTCAAGAGATTTTCCAGGTAGGCACGATAAGGGTAAGTATCCATGCTGCTACTGACCAGTTTGTTATTCAAGTACAAGTCCACTCCACTGAACAAGGAATGCATGAAATTGTTGACGGGAGCTACTGCTTCATCGTCTATAGCACCTCCAGTCTTATCTAGAATTTTGACTTTCAGGTACAAGTAACTGCTATTCAGATCGATGTAATCTTCGGGCTGTCCTTTGATTTCAAACTCGATGGGAGCGGAATCGGTCAGTGAGGCGACGGGGTGAAATTCCACCCACTGGGATTCTTGCATCGTCATCATCGTCGGGGGCATGGCAAACAGATCCAGTTCCGTCTTGGAACAAGCGCAAGATTCTCGGTGCATCATTTTTTTGTCTCTTTTCTCAATAATCGAAAACGTCTAAGTCTCGAACGGTTCTTCTTTTCTTGGCCTTTCTCGCTTGAAATCTGGTGAAAGGGTGTTTTCTTCGTCGTCTCTTTCCGCCTTGTCCTTGCTGAATGCCTGACTCGGTAGCGTGCAGGGCATTTATAGGTGTTTCTCGGTGACCCAAAATGTCTTTGCCCGTTTGCAGCAAGACATTTTTGCCTGCCCTCATGAAGTCTTCTTTAGGGTTTTGTTTGTCGATGATGACATTTTGGAGAAATTCTTTGCCTTGTGTCAGTGCCGCATCTTTCAAGGCGTGCAATCCGCGTGTCACCATCGGTTTCAACACCGGGGCCACCGAACGAAAGGCCTATTTTAACATATCTCCTAAACCGTGTCCTCGCTGTCGAGCAACCCCTCGGTACACTGGATACATGACTTACGAATCGTGAGAAAACCGTTTTCGAAAATGGAGTTTCACCGTCACTTTTCCTTTGGTGAATGGAATATTTTGTCCCAAATCTCCTTTTATAGTAATGTTGACCGTGTCCAAATACGACTTACTGACAAGGCAAATAGTGAGGATGTACAAATTCGCGGTGGACGTGGTAAGTGTTTCCACCTTCCTCGTCAGTGTTCGTGGCGGAATCCACTTTGAAAGGAATGACACGCAGTAACGGTACGGAGGTGTGTCCCACCACGTTATACTCCACCACATCGGAGTACACAAACATCAAATTCAGTCCTTGGTTCAGTTCTACCGGGGCACGAAATAACTTGCTAAAAGACTCGTTGTCGTAAACGATGGGTAATTCGCTTTTCTTCATCATGCTCATTCTCTAGTTCATGTCTCCGCCCAACATGTCATACAATTCAGGACAAAATAAAATGGACAGGATTTTACTCCGTTCAAATTTCATCAAGAAGCGACGAGCTGTTTTGTGGTACTCCATGGTGACACTTTTGTTAACATGCTCCAAAGCTTTCAGAAACACGACATTAAACCTGGAGACTATGGTGCTGACCAAATGTTGACCACTAAAATAATAACCTGGGGAAATGAACAAGTGATAGGTGGTGTACTTTTGTGTACGGGTTTTCTTGTCATATTTGACATTGCTATCCATCCACTGTTGCAATTGTTCGTCATGAACTTCCACATCAAACACATTTTGATTGGGAAGGACATTGAGGACTTGGGTCGGGTGAATCATTTCTACTAAAGCCACTTCCCAATGGGCTTCGTGATCCAAGGGGATGGCTTGAGGTAATTTGGCCGTGTAACAGCACAACGTGTTCTTGGGAAACACCTCCATGGAACTGTCACTGGGTAAGGTTAAGTAAAATTGGTTTTGGTGACTCATAATTCCAGAGTTCTGTGGCTGTCCGAGGGGTTAGTGGACGTCAGAGGCGTGTCTCCGCCCAAAATGGGGTTCTGGTTGTGGTTGGAGTGGTGACTGGCACTGGCACTGGACACAAGGTTCCCGTGGTTCCCGTTCGAGGTGAATTTCAGGGAGGGATTGGGAAGCAGGTAACCGATGCAACTGCTCAATAAAATGGTCCACAATTGTTTGTCTCCTTGTTGCAAACTCAAATTGGCGATGGCTGCCCCGATGACACAATACACCACGAAGATTTGGCAGAAAAAGACGATTTGCGTTTTAGGCACACGTTCTCCACACCACACACAAGGGTTGTTTTTGTAAATCTTGCACAGAAGAACTAGGTGAAGGAGGAGTGGTCGACGTAGCTGCGTCTGCTGTGTGAAAGGGCATGATGGTCACTTCTTTTTATAGTCGATGACTTGCGAAGCGTCGATCCAAGAATCAAAACTGGGTGGATATCCTTTCCAACGTACTTTGACTTCTTTGACACGTCGTTTGCCCACTTTACGGGTTCTGCGTTCGAGAATGCTTTCGATTCACGTTGTAACTCGGGCAAATAAAACGTTCCTTTGAGCACTTCTCCGTTCATGTCTTCCAATTTATAGACGGCAGGATGACGGCCATGCACTCGTCCAGTGACGCGAAACAATTCGGTCGTCCAGTTAGGTAAGTAACCTTTGTCGAAAGTGCGTTTGGTTTTGCCAATGCGCACCCAATCTCCTACGGCCAACTCTACACTTTTCTCGGGGACAGCCCTCGTCGGGGACGTACCAAACAGGCGCTCAAACACCAACACTTCGTTCTCGGGAGTCACGTCTTGCGGGGCACGTCCGATGCTTCGATGGTAAGATTGGTTGTACGCTTGCACCAGGTGCGGTAAGATGTCGATGTAATTCAGAGTGTGGTGATGCGTAAAATATTTCCACATGCGTTCTTTCAAAGTGCGTTGAAAACGTTCCACGATGCTGGCTTTGGTTTCGGGATTCTCGGTGGTAAAAGTACTCTTCAGTTCTGGATGTCATTAACGGAGAAGTGGACAAACGTGAAGCTGCCGGAGACGCAGTCACCGCCGTGGCAGGTCGTGGTTTGCGAGTGTAAGGTTGCGTCCTGGCCGAAGTGCCTCTCTTGCGACTAGTTTTCTGTGGACTTTTCTTTTTCTGGGGGCTTCTTTTCTTTTTCCGGGGTGGTGGTGGTGTCTGGTCAGAGGAGGGTCCTGCCACTGGAGAAGTTCTCCTTGGGGACCTGGTCTTTTTCTTCTTGGGGCTTCGTTGGACTTTTGTCTTGGGGATAACTTTGGGGGCATTAGGATCCCATCTTAAGAGTGAGCGAATGATGACCCGTCCTAGAGTAACGCTCCCTCCAGGTTTCAAAATGATTTGTTTTTTGGTTTGAGTGTCGATGCGGGGATCGGCCAGTTGGACCAAAGCGACTTTGTTTCGGAATCTGAATGATTCCTTGGAGTAATTGACGTGCCGTCACCGTGAACCATCGCAAGACTTCTTTGAGACTAGCTTCTAAGACACGGCTCGTGTTTGTGGATCTTTTTCTCGACTGATGCCATACAAGGCACGAATCAATTTGACGGGAAGATGCGACTGAAGGGACGTCATGTTCGCACTGAGAGTGAGACAGACGAAAAAGGGTCTGAGGTTTTTATAGATTTTTTTTATGGGGAGTGAAATGAAGTCGAGGACGGAGACGTGTACAGGACAGGCCCTCCGTCTTGGCACCAGTGGTGAAACAAGTGGGTACGAAATCGCAAATCCTCGGGAGTCGTAGGTTTCAAATCGACGAGTAAATAGGCGTGTGGAGTTTGAGTGGCATCGTCGTACGCCTGAGTCAACCAAGGCGTTCCTAACTGTTTGGCTAAGACTTGCACTTGCGATTTATCTCGAGGGCTTTTAAACAAGACCACGTAATGCGCATTGAGACTGATGGTGCGATGGGCTTTACATTGTTGAAACAAATTTTGGGTGATGTAAACGACACTGGCATTACGGTGATGCCCTTTGCGCGTGAACCACAGTTTAATTTCTTCTTCGTCTTCTCCTAACATGTCGTCGAAAATGACCAAATGGGTTAGACGGGAGTCAGAGACGATGCCATCGTCTTCTTTAGGAATGCCTTCCACAAACACGATGGAATCGCCTTGACTTTCTCGCAAGAGTCATGTACGCCGATTGCCACTCTTTGTAACACCACACGATTCGTTGAGGGGGTCGATCGATCAAATGATGTTTATGTTCGATCAAACGTTTGACGAATTCGGTTTTGCCTGAACCGCTAGGTCCAGCAATGAGCATGTTAAAGGGATGGCGAAGATACAAAGCCTCCCAACTGGCACGATCTAAGTGTTCGTCGATGACTTTGACAGTAGAGGAAGAGGGAGCAGAGACAGCAGAGGTAGCCATGGTGTGAGAAATGTCACTTGTGACACGAAAAACAAACAAGACAAGAGTTTATATACTTTTTCAGAACACGTTTATTGAATGTTTTTTTCAAACATGAATACGAAAGACAAAAATACATAAAAGCCAAAGGCTTAAGTACAAGAATAAAAGGCACATGATAACCATGAACATGGAATAAACACAAGTGTCTGTACAACATGTTTTGGGTAAAGTTCTAACCAGTTCTATAGTAGGGGTAAGGTCACACAAGTGTCCTCCCGAAAGGGTCTTTCAGGCCTGTCCACGACAGTCCTTTCCTGGGTGACGGGTTCTTCTGGCACCGTCACTAACACAGGTTGAAAAGTAACTTTTTTCCTTGAATAACTCTCGTGCATACTGGGCCACTTCTTGTGTCCAAGCCTCAAAACCCTGGTCTCGGTGATGTCCAACATTTGACTCCTAACCAATCTGGTTTCTTCTTCGTCAACGACGTGGTAAGTTACTTCAATGAACAATGAACTATCGATCTTGCCTAGGGTTCCTTCTTATATACAGACCAATACCGACGTGACCGTACGGTAAGGTGAAGTGATTGGGAAGTCGCACTCGCTTCTGGTATACAATTTGATAGACTTTTTCCAAGGGTCGACTGACGATGTGGTGAGTGGGTAAACGTACAATCTTGTTCGGTTGATAGGTGGTCACTTTAAAGTTTCCATCCTCTCCCGATTGCAAGGCTTCTTTCAATACCCCAAAGTTGACCACTCGACTGGTATGATGATTCAGAGTCAGTCCTTTCACTTTGCACGTCGTGTGCACTTCTCCTTGTTTGTCCCGGTATTCGTAGCCGTAATTTTTGGGACCACCACTGACGAAACTTAGAATCTTGTCGTCGGGATGCTCGTCTGTCCAGGCTCCTAAACGGTCTCCTTCGATGTCAGGGTGCTGTTGAATCGGGTGATGGATGTAAATGCAACTGTCCGTGTCAAAGTACAGGACGCGTTCTTCTAACAGTTCTAAAGCTTCGTACAATTTTAAGCGAGCATGAGCTGTCACGTAAGCCGCAATGATGACATTTCCAAAAGGGTCGTCTTGTACACAGTCCAGATCTTCTTCGTAATTGACCAAGATCAAATCCTCTCGAACGACGTCCACGTGTTTCATGTATTTGGTTTTGTCGTGAATCATCTGGAAGTAGCGGGAAGGTTCTGTCAAATATTCCGTCTTGGGTAAACACGGTCGTTGTGCCATTTTACCCCACAAGCAATTTAACATCACTTTTGGCAAACGATCGCCTGCCTTCGTTTTTTTCGATGTGTTCTAAAGAGATGCCTTCTTGTGCGTAGTATTTCTCTTTGAATTGTATTTGGTCTTCGGGAGTGTGACACCAGGAAGGATAGCCGCTGGCTTCTTGTTTCAGTTTCAAAAAGGCATCCACGTAGTCGGCGAAAATGCCTTTCTGAGTAGGGTCACCCTTGTGGTACTGTTGTGTCTTGGGAAAGTGGCAAATTTCGTACACTTCTAACAGTTGGTATCCCATGTCCAGAGCTTTGAACAATTCCACGCTGACCCAGGTTCCCGTCAAGGCACGTTCTTCCTGGGTGTGATGGCAAGGTTGGTCCTGGTTGCACGTTTCGGCACAAGTACGGCACAAGGGAAACATCAGTTTGCCTTGACAATGGTGAGGTAAGAAGGGATGGTATAGGTTCGTGGGAGGCAAAACTTTACACTTGATCAAGCCTTCGTATTGTCGAATGTTTTTCAGGTCGATGTGTTCCGTGAACAATTGCGGGTGCCCTACAGGAAAGCGACAATATTTGCACACGTAGGGATACAGCGAACACACGTCCAAGTATTTGATTTCTTCTCCTTTCTCTTCGTCGGCTTGGTACAGCAAACAGGTGGCATTGGTCCTTCCTCCGTACAAACTATCCCTCGGGTTCAGCGGGTCCATAAACTGGTAACTTTCCACGAGGCATTTAAACTCGGGATCGGTTTTCAAACGGTGATCGTACTCGTGTTCCCACATTTCCACCACTTGGTATCCTTGCTGTTCTAACTTTAGGCGTCGCTGACAAGTGTCCTGGTACAAGTCTTCCATGGTTCGTTGCAAAAACTGATTTTTAGTGTCACGGTCAGGGTAACAGATGGGACATCCGTGAAATAAGCAACCGTTAAACTCGTACACGATCTTGGGGTTTTCTAAGTCCCAGCCATCTACCGAATACGTTCCGATAGTCTTTTCGCCTCCCCCGTTGCGGGCATGCTGAATCCATTTGTCTTCCTTGTCGCACAAGTAATGTAACCAACGTAGGGCTTTGACCGAGTATTGACGCTTGACATAGTGGGTCGTTTGAGGACTGATGACAGCCACGGTGTTTTCAGGCATGAATCGTTGGCGGTACACTAAGGAACACGCTTTGGCAATGGTGCAAGCTTCTTTCAAAGGATCGACCCCTCCGTGTTCCATGAACAGTTCTCGAAATTTTCCACAGCAACGTCGTAAAATGTCCACGTCGGAACGACAATACTTTAACATTTCTTCCTGAAAGTCGAAGGGGTCAGAGGCATGAGCCTGGTACCAAGCGTAGAAAGCTTCTCGTTGTTCGGTACGCATGTTGTCGGGGTCGTAATAGTGAGCCTCAGGTAAATGGGGTAGAACGGCATGTTGATTGGCTTCCGTATTGAAAAAGTGTGGAAAGTACCCTTTAGCCATTTCTGACATTCCAAACGTTTTAGGCATTCGACTCAAAGGCATGGCCAAGTAACTCATCGAATCTTTAAACTGCACTTGTCCCACTTGCATGAAAATGATTTTGGCTCCGTTCAAAGTGACTTTAGGACGTTCGGTGCCTTGTTCCGTATAGTATCTGAGAAGAAACTGTCCATCGTATCCGGAGAAACTGTGAGCCATCACCGTGGCATAACGATGACAATCTCCGTAACGTTCGATGTCCTCTTGGCTCCACGTCTTGTCGATGGGGTCTAAGACCCATTGGGCAAAATCGGCTAACGTGTTTGGTCCTCGAAAGATTTTTTCACGTCCTCCAGGAATCTTGCTGCAGTGAGGGCAATGACTGAAGATAGGTTCTTGAATGCACTTCTCGCACGCTCGATGAGCCACGCAGAAATTAGGAATGTGAATGCCGGTCTCTTGCATGCATTCGAAATCGAAAAAGATGAAATTGCCTTTCTTCTTGTGACCGTCCTCATCCTCTGGTGGGGGTTGGTATTTTTGCACGTAACATTCGTGTTCCAAGTCCACGATGTGGTGACAAATGTGACATTTTTTCTTTCCTCGACATACGTGTGCCTTGGTACTATTGGTACGTATGCCTTGTCCACACGTAGGGACAATCTCAGGAGTTGACAAGCACATTTCTTCTGTGAACCTTGTGTTTTCAAATGTTGCTGGTAACAGGTAGGGCTGACAAACGTGCGCAGACAAGTTGAACAAGGCACTGGTTCTTCGCTCAGACAGGGTGGAGAGGCCAAACATCATGGGCATTTCCATCCACAAGACTTGTGTTGCTCTCGATTGTTATAACCATAATCACATTTCTCACAATAATAACCGTATCCCAGGAATCCAGTGATACTGGTAATGGTATCGAAATGTTCATCGTGATAATAGACATGAATGTATTTTCCGTCCTTAAAATCTTGGCCTCGAAACAACAGAGTTCCACGCATTTCTTGAGGGTGCACTTTCAAGGTGTAGCGTGGAGCTAGGGCATCTTGCAATTTTTGCATCTCAGGAATGCCACAGGGTGTGTCTTTGGACAGTCCGGCTTGTTGTAACAGGAGTTCTGCTTCATTTCGTTGTTTGGCTCGATCGGATCGTTGAATAGTTTTCCAGGTTCTTTTCCATTCTACCGTGTCGTTCTTGTTGGCATAGGTTCGTCCCACCACGATGGCACGGGCTAAACACATCTGGTCTTGAGGGTTGTGAATTTGGACGAGACTTGTTTTGGTGTTGCGAAGGTTGTCCACCAATAACATCTTTTTGCGTCCTGTCCCTTGAGGAAGAGAGACGTGGGCCATTTTCAGTGTGGCTTTACCATCGGTGATGTCAAACTGGTCATTAGATTGTTGTACGTGTTGAATCTTGTCCATGATTTTGGAAGGGGTTAGTTCTGCGGGTCTGCTAAACTCGATCCAAACAGGGGATTTCAAACCGTCGTGATCTATGGATAGTGTCAAGCGATCGTCTTCTTTGGGTTGACATTGTCGCTTGAGTGCGGTGAGCAAAGAATCCCACATCTCGGTGATAAACCCTTCTGCTTTCTCTAAGGGTACGTCGGCCTTGAAATCTTTAAACTTCACCGTGTAGGTGTAAGCCGTGGTTCTAAATTTTCTAGAGGAGCGCTTTTCCGTCTCTCGAATGGAATAGTACTTTTCAGGGTTGACTAAGGGTGGTGAACTTGGTTTAGAGGGTTCGGATTCTGGTTCACTCATGTCCTCTTCAAAATCACTGGCATGAATTTGTGCCAAGATTTCAGCCCTGGTACGAGGCGATAGATCACGTTTCTGCCTCTTACTTTCTTCTTCTTCTTTCTTCTCGAATGAATAGGATCGTTTCATCTTGAGTGCAAAACGTCAAATGACTCAAGTTCAAACACCATAGACTAATTTATAGTCATGGGAAACTAGCGTATATAAAAAGGGTGTGTCTTGTCCTTTCACTATTCATTTCACTCTCAAACCGAGGAGAACGATGGAAGAGACTAACCAAATCGAACGTTTCGTCAGAGCTTTGCGAGGGGTCATTAGAAAATTCTCTTCAGACCAGCCGACAGACTACTCTCCTTCCTTTCGAGATAAGAGTCAGGATACTTGCTATATCTGTCAGAAGAAAGGGCATTGGTCTTCAGAGTGTCCAGACCGTCAAAAAAGAAAAAAACAGGGGCTAAAAAAGACAAAAGTCAAGATACCTGTTATTATTGTAAAGAAAAAGGACATTGGTCTCCAGATTCCCCAAAAAGAAACAAGAGGAGTCAGAAGAAAAGAAGGTTTCTTCAGAAGAAGAGAGGGATTCTTCGGAAGAAGAGAGGGATTCTTCGAAAGAAGAGAAGGATTCCTCAGAGGAAGAAAGAAGACAATTCTATTTAAAAGAAGCAAAGAAACAGGAGAAGAAAAGAAGAAGGGAAGAAAATGAGGAAAAAACGGTGAAGAAATTCAAAAAACAGAGAGACTAAACAAGGAGAAAGAAGAAGTCAATGAACTTTTAATTAAAGTGTTGTGTTCTGAATTGGATTGTAAAAAATGGATAAAAGAATACATGAATGATATAAGGTAAGTGTCTTTGAGTTTTGATTTTAAAATAAGAAGCTACACTCACGCACTCATACACAGACACGTACTATAAGGGTAAAATGGGTGGGGTTTATTTTTGAGTTATTGGCAAATTGAAATTGTATTTCTTTTCGAGAAATGTGGGTGGCCCTGAAAAGGGCCTTTTTATTTTGGTGTAGGGGTGAGTTTAACCAATCAACTTTAACTGCCTTAAGCCTTTGCCACGGCCAAGGCCTACTTCTGATGATTGGGTTGAAATCACTAAGGGTGGTACGACAGGCTTAGTCACAGGGTTGGCGTGTTTAGCTCGGGAAGGTCGTATTCTCTTCGGTCGTGATAAAGAAGTCTGATACATTTGTTTCAGACTTCTTAACTCCGCTAAAATGTCCAACAGTACCGTAGCCGTTTGATTTTCACCCTCTTGTTTCTTTGCTGCTACTTCTTCTTGCTGTTGTTGCTGTTGTTTTTTTCTTACCTCTTCTTGTTGCTGTTGCTGTAGGAGAAAAGCTTGTTCCGCTTCCTTTTGTCGTTGCATAAATTTCTCCAATTCTTCTTTCTGTCTCTGTCTAAAATTCTCCACTTGCGGTAATGAAGAAGGTAACGAAGGTTCCGGAACAAATTCTTGCGAGGTAAGAAAATCCACAAAATCCCAATGTACCTCTTCTGAAAGTAAGTCCGGGTTCCCTTGGGCAGTCTCCCCTGCTGGTGCACCCCAGTGGATCGTTTTCTGAGTTTCCGTCATGTTGAATCACTGTCGCATAGATTGACTGCACACAAGCGCTAACGAATCTATATAGACCACGTGACGTCACAGACTGCTCTCTTCGGATTGGATGCGAGCTGACTGAATTTTGTAACGCGTGTTCGGATTGGTGAATGAATTCAATCCGTTTCAATCCTTCGTGTACCTATAAATAAGCGCAGTTCACTGCATTGATTCACCTATTCTCGTCGCTTCAAGATGTGGACCACAGTTGAGTCATCTACCCTTGTGTCTTCCATGATGTTTAGGACGGACATGCTCATGTATGTCAGGTCCAAGTGGACTGTTGTTGATAGGACAGATACTAGTCAATGGATGAGGAGAGTTTACATAGAAAGACAAGGATGTCTCAAGAGGGTACTTGTGTATGGACCGGCAGTTAGAAGGAGTTTAAGAAGAAGAAGAAGAAGATGTGACAGATGCCATCTATGTTAATATTAATATTAACATAAACCCAAAGGCCCTTTTCAGGGCCAGCCATATTTCTCGAAAAGAGATAGCCTTTCCATTGCCTACCCCTTTTTTTAAATTTAAATTTAAATTTAAATTTAAAAAAAAATCCCATATTCAATTCCCCTTGTCCCTAGACAAACCCAAACTCTATTCCCATGTTAATTTCCCCTTGTCGCTAGACAGACCCACACTATAGTTCCATGTTAAATTCCCCTTGTCGCTAGAGTGACCCACGATTTATTCCCATGTTAATTTCCCTTGTCGCCAGATTGTCTCACGATTTTTCTCCATGTTAATTTTCCTTGTCGCCAGTTCGTCTCAGGGGTGTTTGTAATGCTAATTCCCATTGTCGCTAGGGTATCCCCATTTACTACTCACGTCCGTCCACAGAAGCTGCAGGGGAATGTCTGGGTGGTGGTGGGTGCTGTCGATGGTTCTTGGTTTATTCTTAGTTTTTCCTCCAAGATGGTCCGTCTGTTTTGTTCAGACGTGTCAGCGGCCTGGTGAGCTGTACGTCGCCAGCTTTCATGGGCAGCAGCTTGTGATGCCTATTGGCGGTGATCGATGCCACAGGTGTTGAGGGTCCTATTAATGGAGTCTTTATATCTCTTTCGAGGTGCCTCTCTATCACGGTGGCCAGATGACAGCTCACCATACAGTGTGATCTTTAACAGGAGACGATCCTCCATCCTGGACACGCTCTTCATGAGCGTGGCCTCAACGCTGGTGATCCTGCTTGTTTGAGGACGTCAGTGTTGGTGACGAAGTCACTCCAGTGGATGTTGAGGATGGTGCGGAGGCAACGCTGATGGAAGCGTTCAAGGAGGAGGAGGTGGAGGCTGAAGGTGACCCAGGATTCGAAGCAATATAGGAGAGTGGTCAGTACGACAGCTTGTATCTCTCTTGAGACTGGCGTTGTGTCAGACTCGTTTATCGAGTCTGCCGAAGACGCTGTTTGCCTTGGCCAGTCTGTTGTTTATTTCTTTGGCGATCTTGGCATAAGAGGATATCACACAGCCCAGGTAGGTGAACTGGTGGACTACGTTCAGCTCTGTCTGGTCAGTGAAGATGCTTGGTTATCGGTACTCTTCCTTATGAGCAGGCTTGTGAAGTACGTCAGTTTTATTTAGGCTGAACTCAAGACCAAAAGCCTGGCAAGCTTCTACAAAGCAGGATGTTACTCGCTGTAAGTCAGCTTCCGCGTGGTCAGCAAGGGCGGTGTCGTCTGCAAAGAGAAGATCTTTAATAAATGTTTCCAAGGTCTTTGTGTGGGCATGAAATCGCCTTAAGTTGAAGAGGTTGCCATCAGTACGAAATCGAATATAGATGCCTGTCACGTTTGCCTGCCCGCGATTACGTAAGTCAGGAACAAAGGAATGGGTTAGCGCAATGAGTATGTCGACCCTACACTGTTACGGCGATTTTGTTTGTACAAGAACCCTTCGTTAGGTGTTATCGCTCGCATATAGATGTTAAAAGCTTTGTTCTAAGAACAAAGGACCCTCGATGTTATTGTAAATCTCTCCGCTTGACAGATGGCCTGATGCTCGTCTGTTAAGCTGAACCGACTGGGGGGTAGAATTGATATCCAATCAGAACTGGGGAAGGGTGGGGCCATCAATTCGAACCAGAACTTAACAGTCCTTTGAACTGATAACGAATTAGTGATTTGTAAGCCGTCGTACTGGTAAAGCAGAATATACTCACTGCGAGGGAGCCACTCGTGATTTGGCGGGAAAACTCTTAGTACATTCTAAAGACAAAAAGCTTCGTAAAGGTCAGTGAGTTATTTGCTCGATTGTTGCAGAATGTTACGGCATTGTAACTGTAATTAAGTGCAGCATGTATATTTACTTACTAGAATCGTTAGCACGTAGAATTACCCTTGTATTGTTTAACTTACATGCGTACTTGAGAAATGAGCTATGATTATGTAGATTGCTCGCTCGTCAGAATTAATATTGTATTTCGCTATTTAGTTACTTCGTAGTAAACTAGTGTATTTATTAATGTGATATTCCAGATTTTGCCATTGTGAATTAAATGGTAGCTTGTAAAATGGCTGCAGTGTGTAAATTTAAATAATATGAATATTTGAATATTTGTGTACACTTGTGGGAGTATAAAGTACAGAAATGCGTCGGATTATTGTGATATTGTTGAGAATAATGAGATTAAGAATATATATATATATATATATATATATATATATATATATATATATATATATATATATATATATATATATATATATATATATATATATATATATATATATATATATATATATATAGATGTGACGCAATTTAGTGATTTCTGTATGATAAGTAGGATACCGCTCTTATTGCAACGTTGTTTCTATAAGAACGTGTGTGTTTTTCGATGTGCATGAATGCGTGACTAAAGATGTAGATAACCTTGATCTGATGATTGATTGATTGTTAATTTAGTGTGAGAGAGATGGCTAACACAAATGCTAACGTCCTTGTGTTTTTCGTAGGAAGCTTTTGGGGACAGAGTAGTGAAGTCCCGAGTCTCAGAGAGACAGGATAGAAATAGGCGGAGAACGCCGGAAGGAGAAGTAGAGAATAGAATTAGGCGGGGAACAAGCCTCGTTGAAGGAAAGAGAGAAAGAAAAGGAGGAGGAGAAAGGAAGAAAAAAGGGGAGGAGGACGAGAAGAATCGGAGAACGCCGGAAGGAGGAAAGCAAGTGGCGTAGTAAACTCAGATGAGTAGCAACCAAGTACAGGGGAAAGCCATCTCACACTAAAATCACGTGATGAAATAGGTTGTCACATGGTCGAGAGGAAGTAGATTGGTTGAGAAATTAATATCGTTAATTTGTATTAAATCGTTATTCTTTTGGATTTCACCTTTGTGTTCTTAATAATTTAATTGTCGGTATTGCTGACTGGGAGCTCGGAGCTTTACCTCTCTCTATCACTAATTTCACTTCCTACAAAAACGAGCCAGGGTGGGAATTCCACAGTAATTCAAATAAATATTGGGAGCACCCCACCCCAACGGATAACAGTGAGTCACATAGAACTTCACAATGCCATATTCGTCATCAAGGTCTTCTGTTGCTTTTTTCAGCATCATGCTATAGAATATTGAGAACAGTGGGGGGGGGGGGGGGGCGGGGGCAAAACGCAGCCCTATTTCACGCCATTTGCAATGTGAATGGTCTGTGACAGATCCAGGTCGTTATTGTTAGTGACCTGACCAAGCTGGTCTTCATGGAGTTGGATGACCATGGTAAGGAATTTAGGACAGCCGAGCTTTTCAAGGATTTTCGAAAGTCTAGTTCTGCTTATCGTATCAAATGCCTTCGTCAGGTCCACAAATGTGATGTACAGTCCTTTGTTTTGTTCTCGGCATTTTCCTGGATATGTCTCAGGACGAACACCATGTCAGTTGTTTACCAAATGGCTCTGAAGCCACATTGACTCTCTGGAGCATGTTTTTCTGCAATGGTGTGTACCAGTCTGTTTAGCAACACTCTAGCAAGGATTATGCCTGCAATGGAGAGCAGAGTTATCCCATGGTAGTTTGAGCAGTCAGACGTTCCCCCCTTGTTTTTGTGCAAGGTGATGATGGCAGCATCTCGGAGGTCTTGTTGAAGTTTCCCTCGCTCCCAGCAGCAAACGAAGAACTCGTGGAGTTTGGTGTGCAATGCTAGGTCTCCTCTCTTCATATCTCTGGTGGGATACCATCTTTTCTTGCAGCCTTTCCTGTCTTCAGCTCTTCTATGGCTTTTGAAGTCTCTTGCAGTGTGAGTGCCTCATCAAGTTCCATCTTACGTAACTGTTGTGGGATGCTATCTATGGCTGTCTCCTGGACTGTACGGCTAGAGCTGAAGATGGTGTGGAAGTGCTCTGACCAGCGGTTTAGGATAGATTCCCTGTCAGTGAGTAGCTCTTGGCCATCTGCACTCCGTAGGGGGCTCTGTATTTGGAAGGAAGGACCATACACTGCTTTCAGCACTTCATAGAATCCCTTTTAGTCACCAGTGTCAGCGTACAGCTGGGTTCTTTCTGCAAGCTTTGTCCACCATTCATTGTGTATGTCTCTGAGACTGCACTGGAAGGAGCTGCAAATGAAGCGGAAGGCTGCTTTCTTCTGTGGACAGGATGGTTGTGCGAGATGGGCTTGGTACGCTGAACTCTTTTTGGTAAGTAGTTCTTGGATTTCTTGGTTGTTTTCATCCAACCAGTCTTTCAGTCTTTGTTTTTCATAAATGGTGAATCCAGGGATTTCTTCTGAGGTTTGCATTATGGCAGCCTTGATGTGATTCCACGTCTCTTCCGGAGGTAGATCTGGCGGAAAATTAAGTTCTTCAAGTCTAGATTGCAGGCTGTCTTCAAAATCTGCATTGACGTCTTCAGACAACAGGTTTTTGATCTGGAGCTTCCTTTCCGGGGTACCTCCTTGTTGTCTGGGCCTGGGCTTGAAGTGGAAGTCGAGCTTGTATCGGACAAGACGATGGTATGTGTGGCACTCTGCAGTGCGTCCGTCCACTCAGAGAGTGCAGCTGCTAGACAAAAAGGTACTACCTATATCAAGAGCCCCCTATACCCTGTATACACTTGCTCGAATTATACACTTGCTTGTAATTATAGGGCACAATCGTGGGGTAAAGACAGAGCTGCCTGTCTCAGATATCAAAATCAGAACCACTAGTAAGCTTTCAAAGTTTTACGAAATAAAACTTACTAAGGACGCCCTTCGCGTTTTTCTTTACTTGGTGCCATTAGTAAGCAGTTCACATTCGGTCATACTTAACATATCGATATCATCCATAGCAACTATAGCCGTGACCAGTGCAGGATTACCAAATAAGCAGAGTAGGCACCGGCCTAGGGGCCCCGCGACAACGGATCAAAATAATATTGATAAAACGTATTAGGAGATAATTTGAGAGGGGACCACCAAGATTTCGACTGCCTAAGGGCCTAATGACCTCCACTTGGTTTAATGCGGCACTAGCCGTGACTCGCTGACACTTGTATTGTAGCGTGTTAATATTTGTTTGTTGTTTGCATATTTATTCCTTTTAGTATTGTGCATTCCCCATAGCGCATGCACTCTCTTTGACGAACACGGCAAAAATAATAAAATCATTGTGTGTAGAAACATATATCAATGCCCAAAATCATTCACTATCCCACCACATTCTAAGCCTATCATTTGTTTAAATGTAGCGTTAAAACCATACAATTTATTTTTATTGACTTATTCTTGTATCATATTGCAGATATTCATAACGAGTAGAATCTATTAAGAAATTATATTTTGTGCGTTTTATTCTCATCTTGTAACATTTACTTATGGAAAAAACAACAACAACAACAAAAACAAAAACAAAAAAAAAAACAACAACAAAAAAACCCGCCAAAAAGACACAAAAAAAACAAAAAAGAAAAAGAAAAGTAAAACAAACAAAAAATTAAACAAGTAGATGGCAACTTACAAATAAAGTAATATAATCTTAATTCATTGTGATCTTTAATTCTCTATTGGATTGTAAAAAAAAAACTGTAAGTATAATATATCTAAACAATACACAGACACATTGCCATGATAATAGCTAATGTTCGTTTTAGTGTTTGTTGTTTGTCTGTCCTTGTTTTATGTACTAATCAAATGCCCTGCTGTTAGCTCCTTCATCTTTTTTTAAGGCATAAGCTGCATCGCAGCATACTTTTTGGTCTTAATTTGGTGTTTCTGAATTTATTTTACATTTTAATTGTGACCTTAACTGTATGTTTAACATTTATCTATAAACTAAATTTACTTTATCTCACTGAAATTTATCACGCATTGTCTGTTTTGTTCAATATGTATTTATGTATTTTGACGTGTTTAGTTAATAATGTTTCTTACAATGCCTCATTTGTTTTATTTGATGTCGGTAAAAAAAACCCATAAACATTACAGTTAATGTTGAATTGTTGTTTTAATTTATGGCAATTTTAAATCAATCTTAATGATCTTGATTCCGAAAGAGCATGGTCTGGTTTCACACCAGGTTTATACTGTTTGTAGTTAGTGGTATTTATGCGACGGCAGTTTAACTCAGAGTAAATTACTTAAAAACAATATTACTCCGAAACATGTTTTACTTTCAAGAGGAACAATCCCTTCAGTTTTATACCGACAACGCATCAGCAACCTTTATGTTTGGTGTAATGATTCGCCAAGTGAAACTTGTTGCACAGTTAGGTTGTACAGAAAAAGTCCAAAGCAATCCGAAGAAACCTGTTATAGCCGGAAGTTGGTGAGAGACTCCACCTTGCTGTTTCAATCCAGGTTTGTAACATTCTTAGTTTGGGGCCATAATGCCATTTATACGTTTTCCTTTGGTTATTGGTAAGTGAACTCTTGAACTCGTCGTGTTGGACATGAAATAGTTGTTTTCATATTGTAAAATATATTAAGGTTCTGATTGGTACATTTTGATCACGAACTTCAAGTTAATGACTCGTTAAGTTCATGTTCACACTGGTCATTTATGTAGGGTGGACGTCTTATATTGTAGGACTAATTGGTACTCTGTATGTATTTTAAAAATGTCTATTCGTATGGCCCAAAATAGAAAAGACTATACGGCGATCTGTCAATGACGAGTCCAAAATATTACGAATTGTGTGTGTGTGTGTGTGTGTGTGTGATATGGAATTTTTCAGTTATTTCGCTTGTGTCTGCAGTGATGCAGTTTATAGTAGTGCCTTCAAAGTAATTAAAATTTTGGTTGTGATACCCTCACAAAAGTTTTGGTGTTCCAGCCCCGCCCCTCCTCCCCCCACTCACCCCATGCTTTTCCTGTAATATCTGTAATGTAATAGTATAACCACAATTACATGACAAGGTGATACTGAACTATGCCATAATGCAGTGATTCTCAAACTGTGCGCCGCGGCACACTAGTGTGCCGAGAGAGATTTGCAGGTGTGCCGTAGGAGTTTTGAAAAATATTTAAAATTGCTAGCGTTTTGAAACCTTGAACATATTGAAAAATTAAATGGTAAATCAATGTCATAAAGTAGGGACGGCAATGGTTTTTTAACAGTTTGTTATAAGCAGCTTGAAAACAGATGTTATGGTAATAGCATCTTTGAGATGAATAATAAAGTTCATTTGAAAAGAATATCTGTAAAATTGATTGAGTTATGTCGTTTTTTATACCGGTACCCTCCGACATTTTTACGTACTCAAATTACAGAAAAACGTCAGAAGGACACTATTTAAAAAAAAATTTGTATACATTATAAATTTAAACTGGTCGTCTTACTGATAAGTTTAAATTATGAACTGATGAGTATAGCCCATTTAAATGTTGTTTTCCTGTTCGTATAGATCATATCAGTGTGGTGTTTTTACGTACAAAATGACGTACACATAATTTTTGAAGTGCAAAAAGGAAAAGATAACTCGCTTCTTACAATATGAGTAAAAGACTAAAAAATATACAATTGCTTTCATTGCAAACTACTAAAAATAAGTGTAAAAAGCATTTATTCATCCTTACTTACAATTATAATTATAATTCACTCTATAAACCTAAGAGCAAAACTTGAATTGATGTATTCCAAAAGAAAGATAGAAGTCTCAACACAATGCAAGAATATGAACTAAATGACTGCACTGATACAATTTAATAAATTGTTGCATTTTACTTGGAAAATATAGCGACAATATAAATTATCAACTTCTAAATATCTAAATTGAATGTTTCTTATCTACTGCATGAAGTGAATCTTCCTAAAGCTGAATAAAACCTAGTTTGTCATAAAATATTAAGCTCAGCTAGGAATTATGTCAAGGACTTGACTTAAAACCATAATAACAAAATTCATAAAACTTTTAAACAATAAACGTTTATAAAAGTAATTCCACTTCACTGATAACTTGGGGGGCCCCGAGTGGCCGAGTGGTCTAAAGCGCTCTCCGTTACGGATCACTGCCATCTCACCTCTGTCTGCGGCGGTTCGAGTCTAGGATTCAGCCAATGTGGGTATGTGAGAAAGCTTGCCAGTAGCTTCTCGTGGGTCGGTGGTTCTTTCCGGGGTTTTCCCGGGTTCTTCCTCCACCATTAATACTGGCCGCCATGTATAGCCTATCGTGTGCTGAAAAATGGCGTTAAGCCCCAAAACAACAACAACAACAACAACTGATAACTTGGCCATTCTGTTGTGAAAGAACAAGCATAACTGTAACAGGAACAGTAACAGCTGTAATTACACTACGCCTCTGGAACAATTTCCAGATTACCGTTTCTGTAATCCTCTTTGAGAGTGTAAGTGTAGATGGCATTTGGGGAACTTTTATCCTGCAAATCACAATCATATACAATGTTGTAAAATTCAGGAAATCCCGCTACTACACTCAATACACGCCCAGGCCACTTGCCCTCATTGAAGGTATGAATAACCTTCTTTCCAACAAGTAATGGAATTTCACGTACAGGCGATTCCTCACTTGGGCTATCTGCGGCATCTTTAATTAACTGAATTAGGTTATTTTTCAGTTTTTCTACTGAGTATGCCTTACCCTTTTCGCTCATTTTGTACAGTTGTTTATCTTTTACAGTCTGTTTTAAGACTCTCTGCCTGAATCGTATTTGTGATGTTAGCGCCTTTCTTTTCTCTGTAATTTTTAGCTCTGCAAGGATGTTCTCAACATCATCTGGTCTTTGCCACAATCCATAATAAAGGATTGCATTTGTGTGCTTGGATTTTACTTGCAGTGCTCTTTTTTGTTTCTTTTCTAGGGCAAGTTGTTTATTTTGCAAACTCTCTCTTCGTTTTGCCTCAATTTCTTTCAGTCTTTCTTTATATTTGGCTTGTATTTGTCTACCTTCTTTTCTACATTCCGATAGCAATTTATCTTTTTCCGTTATTGGAAGTGACTCCAGCCATTCTGACGTTTTATTGAATACAAACATAAGAAAGGCCTCGTTAGAGATAGTGGTGGCATTTGGTCTGTAACGGAGAAAGAAGTCAAGTATTCCAAAAACACGCTCAGGAACTTTGTTATGTGGTATAACTGACTGGGTTTGTTCTCTGATTGCGTCTGTTGGCTGAAAGTAACTTCCACCAGGCAGCTGTTCTTTCATGGCCTTTCTGAGAACACTTCCAAGTCCTTTGAAAGCCATTTGTGCAAGAGCACATGCACTGTCATCAATGCCATCACAGGGCTGAACAAGTTTGGCATAAATTTCGTCTTTTTCAATTAGACTACTTTCAAATGGGTGGTCATTACCATTAATGAAATCTGTAGATTCTTGACTAGCTCTGTCAAAGAAGGCTAGCAGTGCATGATAACTGTTATTCATGTCTAAAACATGAACATTACTTTCAATCAATCTCCATAAAGGGGCTGTTATTAACTTTGATATGAGCCCCAGAACCTTACAGCTGGCAATTATGTATGGCTTGTTCACAAGCGATAACGTCAGTTTTTGAAGTCTGTTACTTGTTCCATGTACCGTTTCAAAAAACTGCTTGATCCTCTGATGGTGGTAAAAGGCTATTTGACCCATTAAAAATATAACATTAAATCTATTTCCTCGAAAATTAACAAACATGCTCTTCTCATTTTGAGACTGACAAAATGTTCTAAATGCACTATAGCAACCACTTTTCTCGTCCACACCACGAGCAAAGCATTTTCCACAGAAACGTAGAAAAGAGATTGTTTTAGCATCAGAGCTAAACAGTTCACCAGATGATGTCTCTTCCTCATCTAAAGTGTCTGATGAAGATGTATCCTGCTCCTCTATTTTCTCAAACAGGGAGAGAATAGGAGAAAGGCATTCAGCAAAATTTACAAGTAAATGTAGTCCACAGAAAAAATTATTAACTTTAACTGTGGCTGTCTGTTCGCCCTCTGTCATGTCATTCCAATTACTTGAAAACGTAAGCATGACATCTCTCCTATATTGCTCTAACATTTCTGTAAAAGCTAAATTTGTTTGGGCTCTGTCAGACATAAAATCTCTTATGTTGCATAGAATACTATTCCCAAGGGATGTATTATTATTGATTCTGTAAGATTCACACATATCAGAAATGTCATCTAATATGTTCCTAAAAATATCCAGTGTAGTTCTGGCTGATTTGTCAGACATATCTCTCAGACCCAAAAAATACAAATTTTTGTTTTCATCACTTAACAAAAATGTTTGGTACGTCTGCCCAAATTTTCTTGTTTCATCACCATACAAGCATGTATTTTGTGCTGTACCAACAGTAGCTCCAAGCTGCTTTTGTCCAATAGCAAGTTTTTCAGCTATTATATTATCCACAGTTCTCCTCGATGGAACTTCATTAGGAGTTCTGTTAGCAAGCTTTAAAACTTCTGTTATTACTGGACCTACATTAGCTGATGCAACATTATAACTGGTAATGTTCATAATGCATTGTCTTGTATTGGGTGTGTAACATTTCGTTACAGGATCATATAGGTCAATTACAGCATTATCTTGTAGAAGAGCTTGCAAATAATCTCTGTCCTCTGTTATGTTTTGCAAGTCTTTCTTCAGCTGACTATTCTCTTTACTTTCAATATCACTTGCACTTTTTGATGCTGTCAACTTTTCATTTAACATTTTCACGTTCTCTTGCTCATGTTGTAACTGAATAGTTAATCTGATGTTGCTGAGCCTTAAATTTTCATTGTCAGTTTTCAACATTGAAAGCTTTTGCTTCTGGCGAATTATTGTTTTTTGCAATGCTCTGTTGTTTGCAACAGAAGCTCTCTTAATGGCATATCGTGATAGGGTTCTCCTCAGTAGAGTGTTTTCATAACGAGCATCTCGTTTCTCTTTAGCAATGAAATTGAATTTCTGAAGCATTTTTTCTTTATCATTTATTAACTTTTTCATTCGAGAGGATAGTTGCAGGGTCTTTGATTTGAATTTCTTTGATTGAGTTTTTAATTCTTGAGAATGAGATCTTTTAAGACTTAAAATCTCATGCTGATGTTTTTCTATAGTCTCTCTAATTTCAACAGTTTTTTGTTCCTTCAATGACTCTGTTTGTTGTTCTGACTGTTGTTTGAACTGTGACAATTCAGTTGCTAAACTTATACATGCTTGCTTGCAAGATGAAAGTTCCTCTTCATAAAGTTTTCCACTTGTAACTTTAGGTGCTGTCACAGTGTTAACTGGAACTGAAAATGCTTCATTTTCAAATTCATTCTTTGCCAACCCTCGCTTCCCTTTAAGTTTATTCTTGTATCGATACAGCTTTGCAGTTAGAGCTTGTTTATTAATAGATGATGGATCAAGGTTAGCTATTTCTGCAAATTTGTTTATTAAATAATGTTCATCAGTTGTCTCTGATGTACTTTTATAAAAGATGTCAATAGCTGTCCGAACATTTAAAGTTCTAATGTCTTTATTGGACTCCATCATCAAGGATATACATACACCAGCATGCAAAACACAAAAAAATAAAAGAAACTCCGTACAAGATTTGTTAAATGTCTGATAAGTAATAACTATGAAACACAATTTTGCTTACTACCAAGATAATTTATCCCGGATTAAAATTGAAGAAGACAAATTAATGCTACTAATTGGCACGAATTGACGTGTGAGTGACCTTCTTATATATTTAAAGCAGGCCGAATAAAACAGTTCAACAGAAGATAAACAAAAAACTAATTGTTCTAAATCAATTCTTTATTCATTATTATTGATAAAATAACTGACTATCATATTTTGTGTACAGTGATTTTCAGCTTCTAATATTTGCATCTTCACATCGATCCATATACATGGTGAAATGAAAACGAGGCTGAACAATTACATCGAACAGGGTCATACAAAAATGAATAATTGCACTTCATTACGTGGACGATTGCAGCAGTTTTGTCTCTATTCAGTATAAGAAATGAAAATTATTTATTAATATCTTGAATAGAACTGCGTAATCGGCCCATAAATTATTTTCATTAATATTTCTTCTCTTCTACGGTCATTTGTATTATCCGCACTGCGCGCTTTTTAGAAAAAAGTGTCATTACGCATGCTTCAGAGACTTTAGAAAATATTCGGCACCTTTCGGAATCATGAAAATATGTGGCCGTTAGTAAAATTGCCGTAGAGTGTACCCACCCATTCGGATTTTCACACATTTCCATACCGAAAAGTTCCGTACATATTTTGGTATGTCTCCTTTGGTTACCTCCCCTACCCTTTGCCGTCCCTACATAAAGTTAAAAAAGTAACATATATAAAAATGCAAACTCTGCCAGTCTGATTTGCTCTCGAAAGCAGGCACATCCTTCACATTAAATTAAAAATAAATATATATGTAAAAATAAATAAGTTCTTCACCACAAAAATTGTTCTGCCATCTCACCTCTGTCCGCGTCGGTTCGAGTCTCGGATTCGGCTAATGTGGTTATGTGAGAAAGCTTGCCAGTAGCTTCTGGTGGGTCGGTGGTTCTTTCCGGGGTTTTTCCGGGTTCTTCCTCCACCATTAATACTGGCCGCCATATATGGCCTATCTTGTGCTGAAAAGTGGCGTTAAACCCTACAACAACAACAACAACAACAAAAATTGTTAAATCTTTTCAGGTGTGCCGTGAAAATTTTTAGATCTTTTTGGTGCGCCGCGAGACAAAAACGTTTGAGAAACACTGCCGTAATGTAATAGTGTGATTCAGATTTTTAATGTAGCTTTAACAGTTTTTCAGTCATATCACAACGAAGTCTGTAATGTGGCAGTTTATAGTGATGTCTAGCACTGGGGTATCATGCCGCAGACATGTAGCATGATGTCCCATCCAGTCACATTGTTCTGATGCAAGACTGACCAGTCCTAACACTAACTCTTAATGCTGAGAGCCTAGCGTGGTAGTCCATTAATGTAAGATGTATCATGTTATTTGATTATCAGTTCTGAGGTATTACATTGTAAGATTACTAGCGAGGCAGCTGCAAGTATAATTTTTATAAGTCTTTGTCATGACTCGGCAGGGGTTCGAACCCATATCACCCGCATCTGAGATGGACACTCTAACATATGATAAGCCTCTGGAGCGGTGAAGCCCAAATTAAGTAAACTCTGTTGTAGTAAAAGTCATACAGCTGATGCCTTGACTGTTGGGCTTTTCATACTTTGATGCCCTTTTTCTAATATATTACAGTTCTGACAAATGGACATGTTATGTTGACCTACATTTCATACTGGAATGCGATGGAAGTGGGGAATGCCAAACTCAGAGTAAGTTGAGGTATATTTATTTAATGAAATGAATTAAAGTATACTAATATTGAAGAGAGTATTTTGATATATGTAGCTTCGTTTTTTTAAGAATACTTATCATTCTTTTAGCTGATTTCGGTATACCCAGCTTCCATTGCATTCCAGCCAAATGGAATGTAGGCCAGCCAACTTGAAAACATGTCCATTTGCTTCTGTCAGAATTTGAATTTTATTAGAGAAAAGACAACATAGTAAATAAAGCCAGACTAAAACAATATGACTTTAGTTTGCAGAAAAGCACTGTTATGGGCTGCCAAGTGTGTGAGATATTCCTGAAAATTGGATCTCTCATTCCCCTCTTGGTCGACCAGGGAACACACTAAACAACATAGTTATTTAGGCAGTAAATCAGTATCAGGGTCAATGTCATACATTGTAAGACCATGGTCAGGGCTGAACAAATCCCATAGCCCGACGTCCCGGACTAATCATTTTTGAAGTCGAACAAGTAAAATTTGCCAAGTCGCTAGGCCGGGACAAGTGCTTTTTAAAAAAGTCGGGCTAGTTCCTTCTTTTCGTGCTTTAATCACTATATCTACCTTTATTTGGCCAATCATGCCCTCCAGGCGTACTGAATACTTGATTCTACTCCTCTTCATTTATACATTTACATCTTGTTACCGCTTGACTGCATATTGGGCCAAGCGACCAAATTATCGGCAAATCAAAACAAGTCAAACAAAAGAAAGCCAGTATGATCAATTAGCAGTGTTGTAAGAGGTTTTATTGCAATGAGTTTACTCAATCTAGATCATAACGAGCGGCTCACTATGATTTTAATCCAGCTAGTCAGCTTAATGAAATTAATGAAATGTACTTTACCGATATCAGTGTTGGTTTCCTTTATGAACTGATTAAATGACAGTAATGATTCTTTAATTTATAATTGATTATACAGACGATTAACTTCCACATGCGATATTGTGTTTGAAGCGAAACAATTACACTAATTACTGAGCTGTTTTCAGTTTGTATTGAAAAGAGAAAACTGATGTTATGATCACTTTATAAGTAGTTGTCAAGAAGCTGATAGTTACTTTGTGGATAAAATGAGTTTGCTAAATTATTTTCGCAAGGTAGGTAATATCGCGATTTGGAGAAATTAAATTTATTTGAAAATGGAGGGATAAAACATAAGACAGATACTGAGTGTGCAGTAGATATTTCTGAGTGTGAACGAGGATTTAGTTTAATGAACTTAATCAAGACTTCTTTAAGGAATTCCTTAAACCAAAAGAGTTTACAAATGGTAATGAACATTTCTGCAAATGGACCAGAGCTTGAGGATTTTAACCCAGACACAGCTGTCAACTGCTGGCTTTGTGCTGGTGCAGGTGGCAGACATGGACATATTTTCAAATCCATCAGCTAAATCATATATACATGAACCTGAAGAAGCCAAATGTATAACAACCAATGTTTTTGAAAAATTAAATTCTTGTAAGAAATAATTATGTTGTATATTATTTCGTTCTATTTTTCTTCTGTGGATTAAGTACATACGTCTCATCAAATCTCGGCAAATGATTACCATTTTGGGACCAGTGAAAAGTAAGGTGGGACTAGTGAAGAGAATGGTGGGACTAGTGAATTTTCTGAAACCACTTGTCCTGGACTAGTGGTTTTAAAAAAAATTTGCTCAGTACTGATGGTGGTTAGGTACTAAACTAGGTCAAGAAAAGGCTATATCGAGTCTTGTTGTCTCAAGTTAGGCTACTATGAATTTGTTTATCAACATGCATAGCTTTCATTGTGAAATCACAGCATGCAACATTCAATTCAGATTGTACTGGATCATACCTTTAGGTTGATCTTGTCCAAAAATGTACTTCAACATTGAATTTGCCATATATGCTTTTTGGGGTGTGTAAGTAATGACCTTCCAAAGGAATATAGATGTATGAGTATCCAAATAAAGTGAGTAATTGCCATTTAAAGTTGTGCAGAATCAAATCTATAAAAACAACACTGTTTATTGAAATAATGCCTGAAGGATTCAGCTAGATTTGAAATTCAGGGACAGGGAAAAGTGGGAGCTAAACAGGCAGAAGTTTGAGTTAAACAAGAAACACAATGTGTGTGTGTATATATATATGTGTGTGTGTGTGTGTGTGTTTTCTTTCTCTTATTTTAACCTTGCTCAGTATGCATTTAACATTAGTTTTAAGCAATACTTTATCTTGAAGTTGAAAAATCTGTGTTGTATGTTTATTATCAACACATGTATATTTATAGAATTATTATATTCATACCAATTGTATATTCATACTTGTGTGTTTGAACTGAGATACATGCAATGAATTTTAGCCATATGACTTTAAAAGATCACAGCAGAAACTATAATTTAACTGATAGGAGTAACAAGATTAGTCTTGACATTGTGAGTTGGTAAAATGCTTAGTAAACTACCACTTTTGTATAAAATTGCAGTCAAAATGTTTTTTTTCTTCAAATTCCTTTAACATGTGCATAGGGGCAAATGCACAAGTGAGATCCATGCCATACTGTGGATCATAATTTCATTCTTGCTGATAAAACATTATGTTTTTGATAAAACATTACCATAACTATTCATAGGCAACACATGGAAGCATAAAGTTGATATGTGACCTAACTGCATCCTTCTTTCCAACTGTATTGACACAGTCAACAACATGTATCATGCCATTGTGCATCTATTAGAAAGAGGGATTTTCTTAATATGACCACTCACTTTTTAGCTTCGTTACATAAATCCATTGATAGGACTGCAGATCTGTGGTTTTATTATTTGCCTATGCAGTCTGCAGTAGTAACTATATGCATTGGCTAAATAGTATTTATTTTAATATCTGTTTTGTATTTTCACAAAAATGAATGATGTCAGTAAACAACCGTGACCTTAAGAGTGTTAGGTCTAATTCCACAACATAACTTTTGTTTCACTTGATTCTGACTTTCATGATTAAACATTTGGGATGAATCTTCTATCACATAAAATTTAGACTTTGCTTTCATTGAATTTATATATTTTCTCTAATCATTTTACCCAATTATTTAAGAAAGCAGACAATCTAATAAAGTGGTATTTCATAGAAACTGTTCGCCATTAAATGTTCACTTATGGTTTCAGGCTGATTTTTTAAAGGAGATATTGCAAACACGGCAGTTAAAATCTTCATTAAAAAAAATTTGATTAGTGCTCTTCACTGATTATATTCTTTAAAAATTCCCTATTATTTACATATTGATGTTTAAATTTTGAAAAGAATTTTGTATATTTTCATCATCAAATAGTACTGTGCAGAAGGAAATTGAGCAGTGATATCTTGATACCTTGCTCAGGAAAGGGTTAATGGTCAGTTAGCCATCGAAACACGTCTGTGGATCTGCAATAGTTTGTCAGTGTAATTGGTATCAACATAGCATAACTACATTTTGCCTTGGGTTACAACACAACACTGTCAGAGCAGACGGACTACGGTGAGGGAGCATCTCAAAAGTCATAAACCAAAGTCTTTGTGCATCCCAAAAATTACAGGGTGAAGTCATTTTCACTTTTCTACCAAAATAAGCCGAATAAAATGGATAATTAAATGTTACTTTTACAGTCCACAATTTTGTTTTTAACAGACAGTCATAGTACATAAGCAATAAAATGTCATCATTCAATGTATGAATCACTGTAGTCTAGAGGAAATATGTCAGTTTATCATGCAGAAGAACCAGGATCGCATACTGGTGTTTTTTTGTGCATTCATTGTTTTAGGGGAGAATTATTCACTGTGTGAAGGTACATTTTAAGAAAGAATTACATTACAGAGATCTGTTGTGCAATATACATAAAATAATGCAGAACATAAATGCTCATCATCCCAGCCCTTTTGTTCAATCCATCCTTTCAGTGCATGAATGTTTTTTAGCTTCCTCAGGCTGTGAAAGAATTTCGTTGGAGGCAACACATCCAGAAGCAGAAATTTCAAGTACTAAATAAAAAAAAAATTCTGCACCAGTCGTGCGAATTCTCCCATTTTTGATCATTTTTATCAGTAGTCCATCCAGGAATGAGATCAAATTCACTTGAGTTTCATCCAGCTTAATGATCATATTGTCAGTGAAATCATCTTCTCTTCTGGCCTTCACAAATTCATCAAATGATTTTTTTTCTCTCCTTTAAATCTTCTGGGAGACATTCGGTCATTGATGTCTGTACATGAAGCACTAGATTGTGTTGCTTTAAAAACTATTCCATTGTTCAGTTTATTTTCAAAATTATCATGAATACTGGTAAAAAGGAACCAAACTTGGCTTCCCTATACCAGGAGACTTTGTATAGGAAAATAAATGGCAGACTTTAAAAGGATCTAATGTCAGCTTTCCAAGGATGGCTTGCTTTATAATAAAATAATCTTTGTAACATATCCTGCTGGCAAGTTCAAACATTGAGTTTATTGCTTGCTGCCAGTTGTGTTTATTCACTAACTAGGCTTCTTTCTGCTATCCGTTTGTAATCTTAGTTGATGCAAGCAGGCATTGGAGTTTATAGGGAAAATAGTATACACAGCAATAACCTGCTTTAATAATACTTTTTATAACCCATGCTAGTGAGAAGATTTGCTCTCACAGTGAATGTATTTTCAAATAATGATTTACATTTAAAAGATACTGTCATATAGTTAATCAGGATATAGTACAATCTTGGTTGTTTTGCACTTTCCACCATGTCTTGCTTGAATGGCAAGTGCCGTCAAGCAATCAGTTGATATTTCCCTCTCTTGCACTCTCATTTGCAATTTTCTTGGATCCAGTTTTCAGTCCTATACTGTATTCAAAACTTTGAGCGCACCCAAACATTGTTTCTCTATATGCACATCAGTGAACAATGCGTCTTGTGTTACCTGACATACAGTATCATGGATACACTCACTACATTTATGGAGTTCATGAATATGTATTTTCTTTAAAGCTCATGATTGAAAAAAAAATGGAATAAGTAATAACATACAAGGTTATTTTTCTTTCATTTTATTAACAAATAAACATTTTGTTTATCTATTTAATTGCAAAATGCAGTTGGAGGCATCGCAAATTCAACACAAATGTATTTCATTTGGGGCATCACAAATTCAACACAAATTTATTTAATTTCTTAAGTCTTTGAACATACGACTTCGATGAAAAAGAATTAACCTTAAAGTCTGGGACAGGAAAAATATTTTATCATGTACCAGTATACATGGTAAATACAGTGTAATTGTTAGTAGTACCCAGGTGACTGTCTGGTATATGGTAATTACTTACGCAGTACATAAAATTATTCAAATAAACTGCCACTAGAACAAACCAAATTCTAAATATTTCAGGATAAAAGAATGTAATGTGCATACTTTAGGTGAGGTAAAAACATTTGACAAATGAAGTAGAGGTATTAATATTTGTACTAGCTTCAGATAAGCTAATTTACAGACATGAGATAGTGTATATTTCCAGAGACATTATACATATATGTAAGTAATATTTATTTTAAAACAAAACAAATTAGCTAGAGTAAAATGACACGAGCAGCTTACAAGGGTATCTAACCTATTTTTGTGCCAAAAACTCACTGTCCATTTGATGTGACTACATTCTCCCATAGAGTGGAGAAATGTCAGAATAACGTTTGCACACCACTCTGCACCGTTCTCTATGTCACATGGTCATGCGCAGAAGGTAGATATCATGTCATCTTTTCACAGATGCCATACTGTGTGGATATCTGAAAACTATAACAAAAGAAATTATGCCTATAGCAGTAACAACAATTACGATATCTTCTGCAGTTTTTAATTACGGTAGTCTCAGTGTTAAAACTGTCAACTTAGTTATTGGTAGGGTTTCTGATCTACCTTGTGTTTCATCTTTTAGGTGGACACATGTTCCATCCATATATATATATTGTTGTTGTTGTTGTTGTTGTGGGGTTTAACGCCATTTTTCAGCACGATAGGCTATACATGGCGGCCAGTATTAATGGTGGAGGAAGAACCCGGAAAACCCCGGAAAGAACCACCGACCCACGAGAAGCTACTGGCAGGCTTTCTCACATGCCCACATTGGCTGAATCTTAGACTCGAACCGCCGCAGACAGAGGTGAGATGGCAGTGATCCGTAACGAAGAGCGCTTTAGACCACTCGGCCACTCGGGGCCCCCATATATATATATATGTGTGTGTGTGTGTATATATATATATATATATATATATATATATATATATATATATATATATATATATATAAACACTGCAAGGGTAATGGGTAAGTCCTTGTGTTGCAAGGAAAATAACAATTGGCCCTGCCTGTTGTTGAGGATATCATTTCCTCTATCTTCCATTTCATACTTTTTATGTACGACACTATACATCCAGGTGAGTTTCAAGGCCACATCATACATTGTTTTTAGTGCATACACAGTGTGTATTGTTCTTTTTAAACAATTCTAGATGAAATATGGTGCTTTTTGTGCATGAGAAACACATTAAAATTGTCCCATTTTTTAGTTAAAAGCACAAGTTTGATGCCAAATATGGCCAGCACAGTAGCCATCTTGAAAATTGTATCATTGTTATTCCTTCTATGTGAAAAACCACATCCACATTAGGTTTCAGGAGAAGATGCATTATGACCCACTGAGACCACCATGGCTGTCATACTGAAAATTTTGTTTCTGCTACTGCTTCTAAATGGAAAGTCATAATGACATGGGGCTTTCAGCAGAAGACTATAATATCAAGTTGGTTCTGAGTGAAAATGGTCTGATTCAAAATATGATGACACAGTGCACATAGTGAAGAACTTGCCATTGATTCTCCTGAATGGATGGTCATATCAACATAGGGTTTTGATTAAAAGTCTTCTAATGCTGTCCAGTGTCCTATATGAAAATCATGCCATTAGGATATCTTACATCCAGTGTGATTGCCACAGTTGCTTATTTGTAACTCGTTGCTTAAGACTTTCAGGAATGGTTTCAAGACTCTGGATTTCTGGAGATCCTTTCTGGTCAGTTGAGCACCAGCCCCTTTCCAGAACTTTTATTCATGAAACAGTGGTTTGATTGAAAAGTTCTTTTATGTGCACTCTTTGAGTATTTTTAAACTTTAAAATATTTGTAAAAAAGTGGCTCAGTCTAGTGTAACAGATGTATAAAAAAAACATTTGATGGCATACATGGATGTCCAACACATAGCAAGAAACGTTTCTTTCATTTAGTATCCATCAAAGATATGGGAAAGGTAAATTTAGGTTACATTTTCCTAAACCCCATACATACATACAACCTGCTTGACAGTCTTACATGTTTTATGTTGAAATAGACTATACCTACAGTCCAGTTACTGGTATCAAGAACCTGGGCCCCTGGTGGCCATGTGGTTTACGGTGCTTGCCTTGACAGATCAGACATCTCATCACACGGGTTGGAGTCTTGGGCTAGGTCATTTTGGGTATGTGAGAAAGCTTGCCAGTAGTTTCCCATGTCTCAGTGGTTACCATGTTCTTCCCCCATCACAGATAATTGCCATTGTTTCCTATCATGTTGAAAAAAGGCATTAAATCCATAGCAGCCAATCAGCCAACATCTGGTATCAAGAACTCTTATTTTGGAATGTATTCACCTTTAATTAGATTAATAATTATATTTAAATTTAGCATTTATATTAAAAATAGTATTGTATTATAATAAAAAGAAGAAGACAAGTTAGCTTTTTAATTTGCAGGCTTTTTCCAGTTTCAGTTTCTTCACTTTATTACATTTTTTGTTGTTGATTGCTACAGAACCAAAATATGAGCCTTCTTTGAGACAAAGCAGCCATACCACACTTATTTAGTTGATTATCTCAGAAGTAAAGTTCTTAGTGTTTTTAATGATTTTTTTTACATTTTATTATTTTGTTGTTGTTCATTTATGTTGCAAGCATCATTTAATCCGAAAGTATTATTGATAGTGACAAGCTTCACAATTTGTTTTTTCTTGTACTCGTGTATTTTGTACAGATTGAATAAATTAATGGCAGGTTTCAAGAGTTAAAAAGGACATTTATGATATCACTTATTATTTTGAAATAATTTGATTCAGAATATGAAATTCTGTGTAAATAAAAATTGGGATGGTTTCATCTTGAAACATATTCTTTGCTATGCAAGTTGTGACACCTTGGCCCTCATAATACATACTTATCACAGGTAACAAAGTTTTAATGACCATTTTATAAAATTTTCAGTTTTGTATTGAAAAAAAAGGCTATATTTTCTTGATTTATAACTGTACTAGCAGATTACATATACTTTCAAAAAAATGCTAACATGCACTGTTGCATCAGATGAATTTGCATGCATATGTTAAGAGCTCATTAAGTAAAATTGTTTTCAACATGTTCCATTTTAGATCCTAAGTGTCTTTGGGCAACCCTCATTTTGAAGACAGCATTCATAATTATAGAGAACACTGAAGGTACATGTTGAGTGAATTCAGCAAATGCTTATGTCATTACTGATATTGATTGAACCATCCCTTTTTCCCAGTGAATGGAAGAAATGAAGAAAAATCAATATTGTTTGCATCTGAAGTAATTTGCTGGTTGTTAGCTGAAAATATTATTGAGGTTATGATGCCAAGTATCATATCAGGTTCTTGGCACATAGTTTTTAACTCCTGTGTTACCTCTAATATGGTTGCCTTTTTATTGTAAATCCCAGCCCTAATATGAAGGAAATACCTTGAATGGAGTAATTATGTGATGATGGAGGTCATCAAACACTGACTTGGTATGAGGTGCTTTATCATAGAGGTGACCATTTTTGGGATTTAGATTGTTGTTTATGTGAGGACAAGTATCACACAGGAATCAAATTGCAATAGAACATTTATGGGGCATTTGTACTAGAGGAAATCAAACTCGTTTTGAAATATGCTTTGAATGAACATGCTATCTATATAACAAATTGTACTAAAATCTAATGAGTAAGTTTTAAGGTCAAATTTATGTATATATTGTGGACTATGAAAGGTATCGTGTTGGATATAGTTTTATCATTGAGCAACATCCAGTGTATCAGCATCGCTGAAACGTTGGTTTACTGATTGTTGTTGCTGTAAGGTTTGAAAATATCACATAGAATAATCACATTAGACTTTAAAGCCAGTGGTGAAGGTGAATTCAGATTTTGTATGTTGATGAGGGCGTGGTAATAAGGTTGTCAGATAAGTGCAGCCTACTCTGAGAATTTATATCTTTTCACTTCAACAAGATATAAAAGATTTGTTGTGTAAAGTCGAAACTTTATCAAGATACTCCAGGGAGCTGCTAAGCCATGTATTTCTTTTTTATGAAGTCCAAATAAATCCAAACATTTGAACTGCTATCAGAATTTTGAGTCACTTTCAACAGACCAATATGTTTTATCTTAATATACCATGACCAAAACGTATAAGTACAGAACATACATCTGAATTCCAATATGTATGCAAGTCAGACCACACTCATGTAGGTAAAAATCTACTGCAGTAAAATCATTACCATACTAAATTGTATTTGATGTCTGTAATTTAAATTTTTTTAATAAATAATATACAAAATTTTGAAACACATACCTTGCAATTCATACATCCAAAAGATAGAAAGAAAGAAAGAATAGTGTGCAGAAATAGCAAATATTCGGTTCTGTATTAGCAGGGTACATGCTTTTATGCCTGGTGGTTAGAGCATCCGCTTCAGATGCAGAAGGTTGTGGGTTCGATTCCTGGCTGAGTCATACCAAAGACTCGCTTGGCACTCAGCATTAGAGGTTAGTGTTAAGACTGTTCGGCCTGGTGTCAGGATAATGTGCCTGGCTGGGACATCATGCTACTTGTCTGCGGCATGATGCCCCAGTGCTAGACATCATTATAAACTCACACTGCAGACATCATAGCGATATGACTGAACAATTGTTAAGCTACGTTAAAAATCCAAATCACACACACACATCTTTATAAAGGGCTCTACTAATCTAGTAGCAACAGGTATTATCCAATTATCCATGTTATATGTCATTTATTCATATAGCTAAGTTGCATTAACAGTAATTAATATTTTGCCCATCAATTCTATTTCTTTAATTATCACCTTACTTTCCTCTTGAAAATAATTTATGTAACTGTTTGTAGTTTTTTTATGAGTCCACCTTTTGACCAAAATTATGACCAAGAATTTGCCCATTACAGGGCTCGAATTTAACACAAATTTCTTTGTAGCCAGAAGGACTAGTATATTGAGAAATTTACTAGTCCTGCCAAATCTTTACTAGTCCTGTTCACAAAACAATGTCACACAGCTTTCATGTATGCTGCTCTGTACCCTACACTGGCTGTCCATTCAATCCAGAATCAAACACAAAATTTGTTCTCTGTGGTACGTTTCACTGTCAGACTCTAGTCCAACATACCTATCTGACCTCACCCATGTGTACACACCAGCAAGATACTTGCGCTCCTCTTCTGACAATCGTATACTCATTATTCCCACTATGAAAACAAAGTCATATGGACAGCGTTCATTTGCATACCAGGGCCCAGCAACATGGAATGAATTGCCCACTGAACTTAGACACAAAGATACAGTGATCACATTCGAGAGTGCTCTCAAAACTCACTTATTATGACTGCAGGAACAAACTTAAAGACCTGATAATGTTTCCTACCTTAAATATTCTCAGCATGCTTTTTTAATGTTTTCTAATTTCACGGTGTTTGTTTTTGTAATCATATCATTATATGTTTTTATCTTATAGGTGTTGTCTAATGTTGTAAAGCGCTTAGAGCTTCTAAAGATTAGGCGCTATACAAAGTCCTCATTATTATTATTATTATGTACGTTTACCGATTCAGTTTTAAAGTTTGAACAGCCCGCAACAAAACTGGATGTTTTCTGTGTGTTTGCTTTTGCGAATTGCGTACACCAGTTACACCACATAACGTTCCTTTCCTCGTCATAATTCAGCCATTCCCTGTCTTTTGTCCATTTCTTCTGAGATTTTCCATTATGCTTTTACCTATCGTAAGAATTATTCCTCGTCATTCTCGTTCAACTTTTGCTTTTTTTTCTGGTGGCTGAACACCTTGTATCAAATGCCACATTTTGCCTGTCTTATAATGACGGAATTGTGCCTTGTTTTGAAATACGAGATGTTATAGCATATCTGACGCGAATTATTTAAAGCAAGAAAAGGAGTGGCACATTGTCCTTAATATAAGAAAGTCAGAGCAAGAAACACGTTTCAAAACAAGTGTCTTTGCCCCCCCCCCCCAATTAAATAGCCTCTCACCAGCAAAGACGAAACTTCAGCAGATGTTCTGCATGATCAAAGCAGTGGCTTTTGTAAACACTGTTATATAATATTAGCATCAGAAGATTGTGTTAGTTTCAGCTTGGAAAAGGTGTGTTCCCATCAAACGAAGCCATCTGACACTTGGCGCATTGTATTTAACAGCTCCAATTACGGTATCATAAGTCGTAAGTTTGGTAATTGTTCCTAATTAATCGAACCTCAATGTATTGTTGAAATTAAGAAGGCGGAAATTTTCAAATCTTAGATGCCCATGCTCAGAGATTTTAATTTCCAACAAATGTACAGCATTCTGCTTGGATATCTCCATGTGTATTCAATTATTTGTTCATTCTTGTAAGGGAAAAATAGAAAAACTATTCTTATCATCATAGAAAAGTAGTTGTATGGAAAGGATGTGTCAATAATGTAATCGTAATAAATTTATTTAATTCTTATAATTATTTCGATGGAAATGTAAAATATGTAGTTTCATGTTTGTGACTGTTGGAGCGTTTGGGTAGTGAGCAAAAAAAAGAACCTTAAACAAAAAAAATGTGCAAACTAATTTCTTTGAATAGTTTTTGCTGTGTTCTTTTGTTGTGGCATACCGCTTTGTAGTTTGTTGCTGTGGTCGAGTGAATTTTTTCATTTAATTCGTTGTCAGATTAATTAGGATCAATTACCAAACTTCCATTGTTAATGACAGGACCATAATTTGCACTGTTAAGTGAAATGCACAAAATCGGACGGATTCTCGTTTTAGAAACGCACCTTTCCAAGGCAGAAATTGACTTCATCTTCTCATGCTAATATTTTATGACTGTGTTTACAATGGCCACTGCTTTGATTCAACAGAACATCTGCTCAGTCAAGTCTTTATTAGGTAATGGCATAAACAAACGCTGACTATTGGTAACTGAAACTTACTAGCCCATCGGACTATTGACATTATGAAAGTTACTAGTCCGACAGGAAATCTGCTAGCCTCGGGCTAGCGGACTACCACTAATTTCGAGCCCTGCATTATAATTTTGTTCTTGATCAGCAATGCTTAAATGAAATACAGTTTTAAAACAAATAGATCACCCTCCCAGTCCTAAATTTTTGAAGAATGATGTAATATTATTAAGTACTAATGAATTTCATCACAGATGTTTGAAATGGATGCAATCCAGTTAATGTCTATAACTGCTATGGCCATCTTTATGTTATATTTGTTTTATGTGTATATCATATAAAATATCTTTGGGTATTTATGTGTCTGTGTATGTGTGTTTCAGTCATGCATGTTGGTGTACACAATACTCTGTGCTGAATCCATACATAGATGCTCTTACTGATGTCAATCCATTGTATCTTTTTTGCATGATTTTTGTTTCCCAATTTTATTTTATTGATTTGCCTGTACTATATGTAGATAATTGAGGGTCACAAAAGAGAATAGTTTTTGTAATAATCGTGTAACCCTCATAAATTAAAAACTGTATTTTTATTTTTAGTATTATAATATTATTATTGTATAATATTATTATTATTGACTTATTCCCACAAAATGTGAGGGGTCATGGCTGGCTGAGTAGTCCAAGATGCTGCCTTTACATATTACACTGTACTGACATCTCACCTTTGTTCATGTGGGTTCAAGTTTTTGTTATCTGCCAACGCAGATATGAGAAAGCTTACCTCTTGCTCCCAGTGGGTTGGTGATTTTTTCAAGGTTTTTAGCCCGGTTCTTCCTCCACCAGATATACTGGCCTCCAAGTGCTGAAAAATGGCATTAGACTGATAATAACCAGATAGCTTGCAAAATGAAATGTTAACATTAATCAGATTTGTGCTTCTGTATATTTGAACTGGAGAAATATGATCACACACCAGCAGTAATTCAAATTTTTATGAATTGACCATGTTTTCTACATTTTGATTGCATGTAAATGGTTACGCAAAACAGATCTGGAAAATTTTACACATTGATAAATTCTGTACACTATTTTGGTTCCCTCTTCTGACTTTACTTTGTGAGTGATTAGGTCAAATTGACACAATGATAAATACCCAACCACGATCACTTAATCCTATAGTAGACTTAAGTGCTTTCTCTGTTGTAGATATTTTTATAAACTTTATTATGAGCAGTTGTCACTACTTGAGCAACAATTGTATGTTGCTGTCAGTATCATAAATTCTGCATGTACTTTACTGTGACATTTGCATGAAGATTAATAATCATCAAAACAGCAGACTTGTTGACAATTTTCATGTGATAGGATCTCTTTCAGGTATCTGCATGGTGAACCTATGGGTCTGGGCAGAGTGTTTTTTGGAACATAAATTTCACTTTTGTATATCTGAACTATGGCTTGTTGACTTGCCTGAAAATAGGTATGTTTTGAGTGGTTACATTTTAACAGTACAGTTTGACTTGAAAAAATGTGAAAGCTATGTTAAGATCCAAATCACACACAAACTAACAAGATTTCTGTTGCTCCAGTCCAATTTATTGGCATTTGGCTGTGCCTAGCCTGCATATACAGTATATAGACCACTGCTACAGAAGTATTTCCACGTGTACCTAACTCTGGAGAACCATCATATAAAGCCAAAGCAAAATGTAATGGATCCTCTAGGAAAAAATAAGAGCTAAACTTCGTATGAGGAAATGTTTTCAGTTATTGTTTTAATTCTAAGTTAGGTCCAAATGAATATGTAGTTAATTACATGTACTTTTCTCTTTTTTTGGAAAGTTTTTTGTAATTTCAATGATTCTGTCTACCCTGTTCTAAAAGTGGCACAGATTAAATAGGGTTTTATATCATTTTGTACATAAATACAGTTGCCAGTTTTGTACTTAAAGTAAGTAAAAAGGTAGGGTTTAAATATGAACTGCTTTTAATTATTACAATTTTGACAAAGTAAGTTTCAATTGCTCATGAGTGAATGAGTGAGGGAGATTAAGATGTTTAACATAGCTTTAACAATTTTCAAATCATATCGCTACAATGTCTGCAGTGTGCAGTTTAAAGTGATGCTTAGCACAGTCACATTATTCTGACACCAGGCTGACCAGTTCTGACACTAATCTCTTAATGCTGAGCTCCCAGTGATGCAGCTTTTAGTACCATTTTTAGAAGTCTTTGGTACAATTCAGCTGGGGTTTGAACCCATGACCTCCAACATCTGTGACTGATGCTCTAACCACTAGGCCACTGGAATGGTCAGATTGCTCATGATGTATTTTAATTATTACATGAGTAACAAAGTAAATATGAATTGCATATGGCTTCTTTTAATTATTACATGTTTGAGATCATATGACATGGCCAGAGTTTGAACCTGTGACCTCTCACATCTGAGGCAGAAGCTTTAACGACTAGGCCACTAGAGCGGTCAACTTTTGATGAAAATTTAAGTTTAGGTTTATATCATCAAGATCATGGACAGTTTCAAAAGAGATGGATTGATGCATATTAAAGGGGTGATCTTTTATCTGATTGGCTGAGCTGTCAGCAATCTAGCGCTATATTTTTTGAGCGTATTTTGGTTAATTTGTTAAATAATGTTGATTGAAGTTGATTATAAACAAGATCAACACAGTTTGATGAGATAATTTTGTAACTCTTTCACTTTGTTATTGCTCTTCAAATTGAGTTCCTTTTTTATACATACTCCATCTTAAGCATATATTTTCATTACAGTAGATAATAATTCTTTATTTAACTAGGGTAGGTCAGTTGGAATAGAGATGCATCTGTCACCCATGAGGCTTTCTTTTATTCATGTATATTACTAACAAAAATAGCAAAGTCATAGCAATTAATCAGGGAACAATCAAGTGATATACATTGCATTTCTCTGATCATATCCATCATATTTAAATAAAAAGCATAAATTGGCATGCACAAAGACAACTGAAAAAAGTCATAGATTGGCATGCACAAAGACAAAATAAATAAAAAGCATATATTGCATGCACAAAGACAAAAAAGCATAAATTAGCATGCACAAAGACAAAACATAAAAAGCATAGATTGCATGCACAAAGTCAAAATAAATTAAAAAAAGGATAGATTAGCATGCAAACATACAAAATATATAAAAAGCATCGATTTCATACACAAAGATGCAATATATAAAAAGTATAGATTAGCATGCACAAAAGACAAAATATATACAAAGCATAGATTGGCATGCACGAAAGACTAAATAAATAAAAAGCATAGATTACCCTGCACAATTACAAAATAAAAAGCATACTTTACCATACACAAAGACCCAAAAAAGCATAGATTACCATGCACAAAGACAAAATATATAAAAAGCATAGATTGGCATGCAGAGACAAAATAAATAAAAAAACATAGATTGGCATGCATAAAGACAAAATAAATAAAAAGCGTAGGTTGGCATGCACAAAGACAAAATAAATAAAAGGCATAGATTAGCATGCACAAAGGCAACATATATACAAAGCATAGATTGGCATGCACAAAAATAAAATATATGAAAGGCATAGATTAACATGCACAAAGACAAAATAAATAAAAAGCATAGGTCAGCATGCACAAAGACAAAATATGTAAAAAGCATAGATTAGCATGCACAAAGACAAAAAAGAAAAAGCAGATTAGCTTGAACAAAGACAAAATATATTTAAAAAAGCATAGATAAGCATGTATAAAAAAGAGGAAAAAACAGATTAGCAAGCACAAAGAAAAAATATATAAAAAGCATAGATTGGAATGCACAAAGACAAAATAAATAAAAACCATAGATTACCGTGCACAATGACAAAACAAAAGCATATATTAACATGCAGAAAGACCCAGAAAAAGCATAGATAGCATGCACAAAGACAAAATATATAAAAGGCATAGATTGGCATACACAGACAAAATAAATAAAAAGCATATTTTGGCATGCACAAAGACAAGATAAATTAAAAGCATAGTTTGGCATGCACAAAGACAAATAGAAAGCATATATTAGCACATACAAAGACAAAAGATAGATTACCATGCACAAAGACAAAATATATATATAAAAATGCATAAACGAGCATGCAGAAAGAAAAAAATAAAAAGCATAGATTAACAAGCACAGACAGAATATATAAAAAGCATAAATTGGCATGCACAAAGACAAAATAAATAAAAAGCATAGATTGGCATGTAGAGAGATAAATAAAAAGCATAGATTGGCAGGCACAAAGACAATATAAAAGAAGCATAAATTGCATGCACAAAGACAAAATAAATAAAAAGCATAGATTAATGTGCACAAAGACAAGACAAATAAAAAGCATAGATTGGCATGGATAAAGACAAAATAAATCAATGGAATAGATTAGCATGCACAAAGACAAAATATATGAAAAGCATAGATTAGCATGTACAAAGACAAACTATATAAAAAGCATAAATTGGCATGAACAACAAACAAATAGATAAAAAACATTGTCATATACAAAGACAAAATAAATAAAAAGCATAGATTAGCATGCATAGAGACAAAATAAAAAGCATAGATTGGCATGCACAAAGACAAAATAAATATAAAGCATAGATTAGCATGCGCAAAGGCAAAATAAACAAAAAGTATAGATTGCATGCACAAAGACAAAATAAAATGCATAGATTAGCATGCACAAAGACAAAAAAGGATAGATTAGCATGCAGAAAGACAAAATATATAAAAAGCATAGATTGGCATGCACAGAGACAAAATAAATAAAAAAACATTGGCATGCACAAAGACAAAATAAAAAGCATCGATTGGCATGCACAAAGACAAAATAAATAAAAAGCATAGATTAGCATTCACAAAGACAAAAATATGTAAAAAGCATAGATTGGTATGCACAAAGACAAAATAAAAAGGATAGATTAGCATTCACGAAGACAAAATATGTAAAAAGCATAGATTGGTATGCACAAAGACAAAATAAAAAGGATAGATTACTATGCATAAAGACAAAAAAGGATAGATTAGCATGAAGAAAGACAAAAAATAAGCATACATTAGCATGCACAAAGACAAAATAGTTGGAGTAAAAGCAGGAAGTTTTACAACAAATGTAATAAATAGAAGTCTGATAATCATGCTTTAAATATTTGAGATATTTTTCTTGATAACTTTTCATCATAAGTAGATGATCTAACTGATGAAAGCAAAGTATTCCATATCATTGTTCCAGAATATTAAAACTACATGAAGATTGTTCAGTGTTTGAAATTTCATGTGTCTGCATAAAGTTGACAGTAAAGTAGGATTCACATCTGTAGTTTTCTTACATATTCTGGCATATCGCAACCTATACATTTTTTAGACAAGTGCTGCATTTTGAAAGTTTATTCTGTCATTTGAAATGAATGCTGTATGATATGTCAAAAGGAGCATCTGATTTACTCTCTTGCCTCTTTGTTATTCTTTCTAACCAACTCTTGTGGTTTCCCTAACAGTAGTTATTAAGAACTGGTAAAATGTAGGCATCATAGTACATTATTCTAGTTACTGTTTTTTTTTTTTTTGTAATTAGAAAAGTTATTCTACTTGATAGAGACCTACAGACATAGACAAGTTTCTCAGGAGTGGAATGCTTCTTAGTTGATGCTGTTACCATACATTTGCTTTGTGTTGCATTCTTGACCAATTTTTGGCTTCAACTCAGTATTTCTTGCTTTTAAGTCTAGTAATGTTTCTTCAGTAATTTCATCATTAAATGAAGCAGTTATAATAATATTATTTACAAATAAGTCTGTGTTTGTGTGCTGTGTCCATGGAGGAAGTTTGTATATTAGAACATGAAATATCAATAAAGATAACCCTGGGGAACACTGCTTAATTTCCATTGAGTTAGATTGAACATGCCTAGTTGAGAAATTCTGCATCCTGTTACACAGATATAATGAGAATCAGTTATGTAGTATTAACATCATATTTTTTTATTTTTAGATTAGATAATAGAATATCATGATTGACTAAATGCAATGCCTTCCTGAAGCCTAGAAATAATACCAGTATGCATAATGGGTTCCCTTGTTGATTTCTTGCAACCATTAGTCCATGACATCTGGTAAAGCTGTTTAATGCATGACCCTTGCAAATGTGTTGTGTGTGTGTGTGTGTGTGTGATTTTTGATATTTTACATAGCTTTATAAAAATTCAGTCATATCACTATGATGTCTGGCAGTTTATAGTGATGTCTAGCACTGGGGCATCATGCCACAGACATGCAGCATGATGTCCCACCCAGTCACGTTATCCTGACACCAGGCCCTTTGGTCCCAACACTAACTTCTTAATGTTCATCACCTTGTACCATTTTTATAAGTCTTTGGTATGACTTGGACAGGGTTCAAACCCTCTATCTCATGCATCCGAGGCTGATTCACTAAGTACTAGGCCACTGGAGCGGTTGCAATGTTTTTGAAGTAATCGTACATTTGCTCAGCAATCAGATTTTTGATAATGTAGGGAGAACAGAGATATATCTTAATTTTCTTGGGTCCAGCTTAGAGCCTGTTTTATGCATTGGGTTAATTTTGCTTGTTTCATTTTATTTGATAAATATTGAGGTAAGCCAAAGATTGAGATATCACAGGTGCCACAAATGTTTTGGCTATCAGATCTATTAAAGAAATATAAACAAATAAAAGAGCTTATCTTCTATATTTTTTCAGTGTCCAGATGGCATTCTTTGAGTTAACAGCCATCTTGCAGCACATCAAGTTCATCCAAGTACTTTAGAAGGAACAAAATTTGGGAAGGTATATGGTAAGTATTTCTGTACCTTTAGTTTCGAATTGAGAACACTATGTAATTGCTTCTTTTACATCCTGGACCCTCAAATCCCTCTGCATAGATTTCCTCCAGATTTTTAAAACGGTCAGTCCACAGATAGTACATTTTTCCTTTTACTATAATGTCAGGGCTACACTAGTGGGAACCATGAAATAACAATCACTCTTCTGTCAGCTGCATCAACAGTCACAGTGGCAGAACCAACAGTTAGGTTTGGGTTAAGTTTAAGGTTTTTAATTTCAATATACTTCTTGAATCCCTTGATAGATTCTCATTTTTCTCCTCATGAGTTTAAGAACATGTATTCTTTGACATACTTGCCTTTTTAGGTCAAAGTACTAGTGAGAAAAAAATTTGTGTTGAGGTGTTGGTTAAAATTTGTTTTGCACCAGTTATATGATGGAATATATTATGTTATAGCGTTCTCTGTCCATCCATCCACCCATCCATTTCCAATATCATTTTTGCACTGTAGCTTACATTTATTGTTATGTTTATTCAATTTTTATCCGTTATTTTTTTTCTAACATGATTATAAGTTATAATTGTATTTTGGACTTGACGTTGTCCAAAATCAAGTTTAATAGCAGCAATTACTTATTCTGCTGCTATTGCATAGCTAACCTACATTCATGCACAAAACAAACAATCTGTTTAATGTGATTACATCCCTCCACAGAGTGGAGAAAAAGTCAGAATGACCTTTTTCACTCCATTCTCTTATTTTGCACACCACTCTGTATGTCATGTGGTTCTATGCAGAAGGTCCTTTTTCCACAGATGCCATACTGAGTAGAAATTTGCCAAAATTTTCCTTGCATATATGTAACACTGTATGAGTAAGTTTTTGAGTTTTAAGGAAAATAACAATAGGCCTGCTTTACTTTGCAGAAAAGCATGATTCCGCTGTCTTCAAATTCATGTATTCTTTTTGTTTGTTCATGCTACACGTTGATATTGCATATGTATTTGAATGTTGCTCTAATAAACCAGTTCATAGGTGAATTACCTTGTTTTTCAATCAGTTCAACTACTGGTAATTTTTATGAGGTCAGCTTTTTTGTTTGCTTCATGTATAGTATTCTTAGTGCATGCACAGGTGTGCACGCGATACAATACTGCATATAACCAGGCGAGTTTTGTGTCAACATCACAGTGTTTTTTAGTGTATACACAGGGGTGCATATGGTATGAGCCTAGCATACAACCAGGTGAGTTTCATGGTAACATAATACAGTGTTCTTAGTGCATACACAAAATGTATGCAGTATGACACTACATACAACCAGGTGAGTTTCAGGGCAACAAGTGATTTCATTGTTTCTTGATTACAGGATAGTATCAGAACAGTCTGTGGGTCATTGTGGACACCAAAAGGGACCTTGGGATACTCACACAGAGTACATAAGTTCTCATTGTGCACGTGGAAAAACTGTTACACTTTTTGCGAATTTGATCTTGTATCAAGGTCAGGGGAACCTTCCCTCCCTGTTTTGTTTAGGATTTTCGGAAAAAGAATCTCTTCCAGGTCTTGCATGTTGGGACAAAACATCTTTGGTAGCCATTGAAGCCCCTTCAAAAGGAGGGTTTGGGCATTCAAGAAAATCATTGACTTTCCCATGGGAGATGACGAACATGTCTGATGTCTCTATTAGTGTGCATGCCTTATGTTGTTGATTGTTCCCTCCCATTGTGGAGGTGGAGCACTGCAACAGTGGGTTGCGCCTTCTCAATGGGAGGTGGAGCACTGCAATGGTGAGTTAAGTACTCCTATTAAGGATTTAGAGCACAATGTTGCACCCTCCGTTGAAGGAGGTTGAGCACCAAAACCATGGGTTGTGCACTCCCTTTAGGGAGGTTGAGTGCCACATTAGCAGGCTGCTCCCTCACATGAGGGAGGTTGAACATTGCAATACAAAATGTGCTTCTGGCAGTGTGTTGCCCCTTTCTGTTAGGGAGGCAAAACATCACATTCATGATGCACAGTGTAATAATTTAGTTGACAATGAGCTCTTCTTCATCTATCACTAATCGGCCTCATGGTATGGGAACAGGGCCAGGATCAAGCTTTCCCTTCTTCACCCTCCCACCCTTATAGGACTGAGGCTTTGAATGTGGACTGCTTTGGTGTGTCCCTCCCCTTCCCAATTATACTTACGAACCCTTATGGGATGTGGGACCTTGGTCCATTATGCTACTGAGCCTTGCCCTCACAGTCGAAGTGATGCTGCAGCTCGTGTCCCACATCACCTCACCAGATGGTTTCCTCTCAAAAGATGAAAGGTGTTTCATCATCTAGATTAGACTGACATTCTTGTCTCCACTCTGCACTTCCTGATCATCCAGGGACTGTGGCATAGAGGGTTCCTATTCCACCTCCATTAAGTGACATAGTGATGCCCAGCTGCTCTCCAACTCTTGAGTGTCCTTGACTGTGATGATGATGCACTCTCCATCCTCATTGATTCCAACGAGTGGACCAGAAAATCTGTTTACTTGTAACCTTAGCTTCACATGCTGATCTATTCTCAGCTACTTCCTTTGGTATGCTGAGAGAGGCCTCCTTGAATCTAGTCACATTTCTTTGTGTTCTGGAATCTGTGGCTAAGACATCCAGGCATGTGCCATCTGTTGCAATGGCATTGCTGGCAGAATTTCTGCACATCTGCTGTGATGCTGCATATGGGCTCATCAATGGTCTTACTTAACCACAGTATATACCTTCTAAGGGCTGCTCCTCTAGAAGCTGAGACCCTCATACCTACTGTGGCTTATCAAGACTTGTTGGTTCACCAATATCGATCTTTCACCTCCACTCCTGATCCATCGCAGTCGACCAGAAAATGAGATGAGATAAATCACCATCAGGGACCATCTGTCAAATTTCAGGCAGGCACAACCCCAGTGCAATCCCCAAATTAATTTTTGCTAGACCACCTATTTTCCAACTTCAGTCCTATCATCGAGATCTGTTCCTCTGTTGGTCAACCGTGATTCAGTTAGGTCTCCTACCCAATCTGGAGCAAGTTCCTTTGGATCAGGTTGAACGAATCCTGGCTCTGCTAGAGACTCTGCGAGTGGAAACTGTGTTATCTGCTCACCTTTATCTCTCTTTGTTCGGAACCTTGAATGCAAATGCTGATTTGGTTCCTTTAGGAAGTCTCCACATATTTCCTCTAGAGTTTCTTCTTCCTGCAAGATGGAAACCTCACAGTGATTTTCTATCAACCCCGATCCCTCTTGCGTCAGTTTGTCACCACCATTTGGTTTGGTGGATGAATTAAGAGAGATTCCTATTGGGGGTTCCCATGCATGCACCCGACCCCCCATTCCTATATTTTCGCTGATGCATTAGATTTGGGATGGAGAGCACATTAGAGCCAGGTGCATAATTTTCCAGTTTCTGGATTCAGGCTGAATTGTCCTTCCACCATCAACAACCAAGAAATGAAGCTGTATTTCTAGCATTGCAAGGGTGCATTGACATGATTGGTGCAGTATGAAGACATTGCTCCTCTCTAACCCCTTTACATCATTGCTTATTTCCTTTTTAAGACCAAACATTGCTCAGTATAAACTCTCAAGGGCTATCTAGCTTCTGTCAGTTTGATGCTCTTGGCCTCTTGGCTAGTGTTTTGAGTTACAGATACCTGTCTCTCTATTTCTTCAGATGGAATCTTGTTTCTTATGGTCATTAACCAAGCTCCATGTGAACCATTGAGTGAAGCTTCCTTCTACTAGACAAAGAAGTGAGATTCATGCCTTGACTGTTGATACTGGCTGTCTCTGGTTTCTAGAAAGGTTGCACCGTCCTATTAGGTAGGTTGCTCATGGCATTGGTGGGTTTCATGCTTCTCTTAGGGAGGTATAACGTCATGACAGCAAGATGCGCTGTCCCATTAGTGAGGTAGAGTACTGCAGCCATTTGTTGTACCCTCCCATTAGTGAGGTAAAGCACTTTAACATATTTCATATTTGTGTTTCTCTCTAAGGCCCCATTGTAATGATACAATATGGGGCTCAGAGAGATGTCAACCTTCTATGGATGGACCTCTCCCTCTATGGTGAACAGAACTCATTTTTTGTTTTTGATCATTTTGACTAGAGCACCAGCCTACCCACTTAACTGGTAAATTCAGCTACACAATATCAAGATAAGCAATTGCTGCTATTAACATTGGTAAAACTAATTTTAATTAGGCAGTACTTACCTGCCATTATTGCGGAATGACCTCCTTCCACCTCGCTCTGATGTCTTGCGTAATTGTCGTCTGTGCAAAGATGGCCTTCTACATAGAACCATATGACATAAATAAGATTAGAGTGCAAAAGGTCATTCTGACTTTTTCTCCACTCTGTGGGAGGATGTATTCATATTGAATGGATGGTTAGTTTTTGGCATGAAAATAGGTTGGCAATGCAATATTGACAGGTAATTGATGCATAATTAAAATTAGTTTTGCCCCCCTCCCCCAACAACATTTCACCTTGTTACTGATTAGAGACACTGATGATGTTTATATTTTGTTAAAGAAATAATACATAGCTAAAATGTATTATATCAGAGTGTGTAACAAATAATACATAGTTAATATTTTTTATAGGGGTGTGGGTTTAATATGAGGATCATTATCAATAGAAGTAAACATATTTATTAGGGTCTCGATCATGGTTATTACATACATGCCAGCCATTACGCTTTTGGTTAATCATTACACTTTTCCCACCAAACTGTGTTTTCTGCTGTAATGTATTTGGATTACACTTTTCTGCTACATCAAAAAATAAAATAATAAATAGTTATCAAAAGTTGTTTTTGTTATTTTTATTATTATCTCTTTAATTCCATTCATATAAATTTTGAGAATATTCTTAAAATGGTGACTGCTGTGTAAGAAAAGCATAATAGTACTTTCCTTATTTGCTGTTTATAGCTACTGTATATGACCCATTTCCAAGAAAACAAATGGGTTTCTTCAAAAATGAACTTTGTCTAACAGATTCATTTTTTTGATAGTGAACCAATCGATATTTTTAAAGAAAATGGCAATAGATGTTAAGTCAAACATTTTTGATGTGAGTTGTGGAAATTATTTGACAGAAAATTTTAAAGCAGATGAATCTTTTCAGACTTTAAAACATGTCAGATCAGACAAAATGGACAAATCAAAACCGCTTTAAAAACTTTAAAAGAAGAATATGACAGTAGTGTAATACTGCACTCCGAGCACATGACCATGATTTTTGTAGAATTCGAGTTCATGATCATTCATTGAAAGTTACATGTAGACTAGTTGAAGTGTGTGCTGGTTATAAATAATTTTTCAGTATATTTTGTGTTTGTGTTCTGGTTCTAATCCATATGGATTTTACCCTTTTGTGCCAAGTATTTCGACTAGCTGCAGAACCAGGTATCATTTTCATATGAGCTGTAATTCTGGCATGTAATATATAGATTACACTTTTTAAGCCCAAATTATGATTTTTTTGCCACCTACAATAACAATAATTGTGCTTATACCTCTCTGGGGGGTTAGGGGGTTGGCATATATGCTATTGGAATTCCCCCATAACAATTTGGTAACAGATTTTACCTTGTTGATAACCCAGAATGTTCTAGAAAGGAAAATTCCATTAAGTCATAGTATTTTTAAAAAATGCTAATTGTGACCTAGTCAAGTAATTGCAATCTTGTTTATCTAAAACTTATTCATTCTTGCTTTAATATCTTTTAGGCAGAATCAGTCTTATTGTAGTGTTCACTATTTGATTTGGGCTAGAATTATTTCAAATTATTATTATGTGGAATTATACTGAATTCAGACAAGGATATCTTGGATTATATTATTGTGTTTCAGCAAAAGGCTGTTGGCACATCATCACACTTCAGGCCATTGGTACATTGCTATCATCAAACTACAGGCACAGCAACATCTTTTGCATTGGATCTTATTTGGAACACCACTGGAATTTAATTAGAATTTTATTCATTAGCACTGGTGATAAAACTTTATGGACTGTTTGGGATTAAATTCATAATACTGTAAGTTCTTTTAAAATTGTAACTTTTTATTCTAGGGAAATAAATTATTTCTTGAATTTTACTAAACTTGTCAGTTTTTTGCTTTTTTGTTTTACTTAATTTAAGACCATATAGTTGTAAGATTACAGTTACCAAATTTTATGGATGGCTTGTTTGGGAATGAAGAAAGTGAAATTTGACCTTTTCCTTTTTCACTGACAGAAACAAGTGCATGTGCTTATGGCAGTTGTTTTGTATCTTCAACGAAGTATGTCTGAGTGATTAGTTTGTTAGACAGACTTAGACACAGACATGTTTTAAATAAAATTTTCCATGCATGAAGAAATTCCACTATTTCTTTGTGTGTAAGCTGGATTTTTGTTGTAGCATTAACAATTGTTCGGTCATATTGCTACGATGACTGCAGCGTGACAGTTTATATTGATGTCTTGCACTGGGTCGTCATGCCACAGACATGTAGCATCATGTCCCACCCAATCAGATTATCCTAACACCGGGCCATCCAGTCCTCACACTAACCTCTTAATGCTGAGCGCCTAGTGAGGCAGCTCTTAGTACATTTGGTAAGTCTATGGTATGATTCAGCTGGGGTTTGAACCTGCGATCTTCCACATCCGAGGCAGATGCTCTAACCACTAGGTAACTGGAGTGTTCTCTACTATTTCTTTTGTTCTTTAAATAAGTGAAGACATGAAGCTGGTAATTGTTCAAGTTTTTTAATCTTTTGAGCAATGCAGAACAAAGGGTATGGGGTGTGGTGACCAACATGAGTGCTGCATCGGATCAAATGGAGAAACATGAAATGCCCCCGAAAGTCAAATTAGAATCAATAACAAGTAGCAGGTAGTCTGAAGACTTTTTGTTTTCTTCTACCTTGTCAGGGATGAGAATGGTACATGAATTGATAACAAATTTAAGTCTCTCTGCATTCTGCATACTGGAAATATAACCAACATGTGAAATGTCACCACTCTATCATTGACAGTCTTATTAAAGCTGACAAAACCTTCAGGTTGATAGGTATATGGATAGTTACATACCAATTTAATCTTACATAGCTGATCTTGTGATTGATATGAATCTTCAGTCAGTTCCATATCCCTGACCTAAAACTTTCATATTGCATACCCAGCTGGTTACAGCTTGAACTATTCAAAAATAGTCACTTATAAAATATTGGGAATGATTTATTGCAGTACATTTTAAATTCTTTAACATTGTCAACGCACATTTGTTTAAGAACTTAAGTCATATTGTGTGAAAATTGCTGATGGGAATAATGGGGTTGCCTCATAAGTATCGGACATGAGTTTATGGGAATTTCACAGTATATGCCACCAAGATGTGTTGTGATGTGATTTGGATTTTTAACGTAGCTTTAACTTTTTTTCAGTCATATCGCTACAATGTCTATCGCTACAATGTCTACTTTATGGCAGTTTATAGTGATGTTTAGCACTGGGGCATCATGCCGCAATCATGTAGCATGATGTCCCACCCAATCACTTTATCCTCACACCAGGGTGGCCAGTCCTAACACTAACTCTTAATGCTGAACGCCCAGCAAGGCAGCTGTTAATACAATTTTTGTAAGTCTTTGGTGTGACTCGGCCTGCCACCAAGAAGTTAGAATTAGTTGACAGCATTATCTTGGACAGAATGTTTGAGTTCTCAAACAAAGCTGGTGTGCTAATTGGCACCAAGCATATATGAGAGAGAGAGAGAGAATATGTACAGCGTACTTTGCAGCTGAAATCTTGTATTGGAAGTTGTGAAAACCCCAGAAAAAGTAAGATAAACTCAAGGAGTCCTGTCAGGATAAACAGGTAATTAAGAGACAGAATCTTCATTTTGTTTAAAATATATTCTTAAATTTCATCGCATTAATAATTTGTTGTTTTGAATAAAAATATAAAAAAGAGCTTGAAAAATTAATGAGGTTTCTGTATAAAATTGGATGTATTTACTTATTGTTTGTTAAATTTGCCCAGTATGTAGATCATGTGTATTCAGGAAGTAGGGTTTAAGAAAGTGAGTCACTAGTCTAAAATGTACATTCCATTTGAGAAGTTAGGAAAAAATTCACTTGCCTGTGACTTCAGTTAAAATCCATTCATATATCCCATACAAGATTTGTAAAAATTCAAAGCTGATGAGTAAATTAACCATTTCTGCAATGCAGACATACAGGTGACACAGCTACATAGTATGTATTTAGGCTTGGCTCAGATTACATACATGGTAGATTTTATATGCCATATCTTTCATGACTGAAGTATGGGAATGTATTGGAGGGATAGTACATATGATGGGGGAAAGTCATGGGTAGCAGGGGTAGCTTGTCCACCTTTGGTCCCCATGTGCACCCAGCTCTCATCTATGGCTTCAAGAAGCTGTAACATGCGCAGCAGCCATACCCCAGTAAACAGTGAGTAAGGACTTGCCTACCCAAACATGTGAAGACTGGATTTGGTAGACTATATGGAGGAAACTGATAGCTATTTCAACAGTCAGGACAGCGATTCACAGCAATGCATTGTGGAACACATAGAGCACAATGAGGCAGATGATTAGTCCTGGTCATCCACTCCATCCATTTCCATCTCCAGCTGTCTTCATCTTGTCTTGCCACTGGATCCAGATGGTCTTGGACAAAAGAGTGAGTTCGATAACATGCAACTCTTCCTCACTTTAAAGCAAGCCATCATGCAAGTCACTTGGTCATCCTTCTTCCAAAAGTCCTGTGGCGATGGACGAGCAACAGAGTAGCAGATGTGGTTGCACATGGAGTTGTTGCTACAAATCTGCACAAAGGCTGCTTAGGCCATATGGTCAGTCTTCACTGACATGGAGCAGCAGTGGAGTTCAGTAGCCCCATGAGTGACTGTTCACCTCCATGGCATGAGGAAGGGGCTAGAAAAAGGTTCCGTACAAATTGGCTGCTCCATCTTTCTCTAGCCAGCTAACCATGGTTGGTCGGGACCCTACATTAGCAGTCAAAGCACTATAAAGGAAACAACGAAGATTGTTCCTCTCACTCTTGGTGCATGGAACATGCGCACACTTGGATATAAATGATGCTGACAGACCTCACAGGAGAACTGCCCTGATTGGCAGAGAGCTAGCAAGATATTATATCAACAATGCATCCTTGAGTGAAATCCACCTTGCATAAGAGAGCAAACTTTGTGAAGGGACACTGGCTACACCTTCTTTTGGAGCAAAAGAGGAAGTGAGGAGTGACTGAGGCAGGAGTTGGCTTGACAGTGAAGTCAGTGTTTATTAGCAAGTTAGCTGGACTTCCAAAGGGTGTGATCAATGGGCTTATGACCGTGAAACCCCTCCCCGTTGAATGGGGGAAAGCATGTCCTGATCATCAGTGTCCTGACTCAAATCATGACCAATCTGGAAGAAGTGAAGGACAAATTTTAGAACTCCACTCTATCATAACCTCTATTCCCAAATCTTAAAAGCTCATCATCCTTGGTGACCTCAGTGCAAGAGTTGGCTCTGACAGCATATCCCTGGAAGGGGTCATTGGAAAGTATGGCATTGGCCACTGCAACAGCAGTGGTCTTTGATTGCTTCAGAACTGCTCATTGGCAACACTGTCTTCTGCCTCCATACTTTCAACCAAACAACATGGATGCAACCCCAATCTAAGCACTAGCATCTCATCAGCTATGTGATTGGAAGAGAGACAGGCAGGATGTGCAGGTGACCAAGTCCATGTGTGGTGCAAATGTTGGACTGACCACTGCCTTGTAGTCTCCAAGCTAAACATCCATATTGAACTTAAGAAACGCCCACAAGGCAAGAAGATTCCAAAAGGCTGAATATCGCCAGCTGAAGAACTCCAACAGGAAAGCCACAGCAGAACAAAGGTGGCAGACCAGGAAATCTCAGCCAATAACCTCACATCTGCATTGCTGCCATTTCCTGTCCACACTGTAATAGGGTGCATATTGGCCTCTTCAGCCACCTGCGCACACACAGACCTATCGTTCATGCTATAACACTGGATGACTAAATTGGTCCTCATTGACTCATTGGATGAATTTATTATTGTATTTCACAAAACATCAAATGCCTAATTAATTTTTTTAAGTATTCAGTAAATTCTTTTAAATATTTGAATATTATTGGGATAAGTAATGAATACAAAATGACATAACTGATTTTTTCTAAGTTACAGAAAGTGTTCATTTGATATGGTGTAAGAACATATATATTGGCCTGATGGCCTTGACTTATCATACACTGTATGAAACTTGGTTTGTTTCACCTACTCAGAACAAAGTGTGTACAGGTAAACCACCAATTTTCCAGCAAATGGATGGTCTGACACCTCTTTTAGTCCGGACAAAATTACAAGAGGGCACTTGAAATTCATGACACTGCCAAATTAGTTTCCTGGGCATGCACTCACTTGGATTGTTTACACTGCAGTTGTTGGTGGTGATGCTTTCATTTTGTGTGATTCTTAGCTTATTTTACTTACATTTAACACTAGCTATGGCTTCTAAGAAAGATGCAAGTGTCAGTGGTGGTGTCAAGCGTAAACACCAGTCAATATCGCTACAAGATAAACTAGAACTGTTGAAAAAACTGGACCATGGTGTTTCCGTGGGGAAAAGCTGTGTGACACATATGGTATTGGTTTATCCACTGATTACAATATAAAGAGGCAGAGGGACAAAATATTGAAATTCTATTCAGACAGTGATTGAAATTCTATCCAGACAGTGATTCCAAGAAGCAAATGAATATTAGAAAAAACACGAAAGATGGTAAGAGTACTGAGCATGACTGAGTGATGATGAAATGGTTTAAACAGCATCAGAGTGTTGGAGTGGGCTTATCGGGCAGGATGTAATGGACCAGGCTCAGTTGTTTCATAAAGAACTTAAAGTAGAACATGAGTGTGGCTATAGTGAAGGATGGCTTCAAAGGTTTAAGAAGCATCATGGAATTTCCATGCATAAGGTGTGTGGAGAAAAATGGTCTGCAGACCACAAAGGAGCTGCAGAGTGTGTGGATGAATTTCAGAAATTTGTAGTTGTCCTGAGCAGGTGTATAATGCAGATGAAACTGCATTACCCGTATATTGGTGATGTGTGACCTTGGTTGGTTCAGGTAAACTGTTAATCCGGCAAGGCTTTGGAACCAAGGGTGTGGGAAAATTGGTGGTTTACCTGTATCTTGTCTATATATCATATTGTAGATTTTATATCACATTGTGCGTCATGATGTAGCACAGGTGTATCATGAGTAGCTCCTATTTTATACAATCTTTCGATTCATCCTATATGTACATAGCATAATACAGCCTTTTTACAGATACATTTTTATTACAATTATCATTTTATCATCATACCTTGCATGTAATACTGGAGGTGGGGATATAGCTTTCCCATTTGCAGGCTTATCTGTCCCTCTATGCATTTTCATTCCTGTTTTATCTGTTTTTCTCTCCATTCATTCATACCTCATATGAATTGGGTCTAGGGCAAAACTCAAACCATTTAAAGCATGTGATTAATTGGTACGCATAATAAACTAGTTGTCCAGATGTGTCATTTGCTATTCGTAGTTCTTCAATTTCATTTTTTTCATCCATCTGTCTGATCAGACATCCATTATTTGCACTTGTGTTTCCAGAACAAAACTCTAAAACTCTTCAAGATATCAATGTTAAACTTTTGATACTTATATTATACTTGTGATCTAGGTGTGCCTTTTTACTATCCACAATTCTTGGTTTCAATAATGTAATGTTTTAGCATATTTGCCTGTCCTCCCATAGTATTGACGCTTATCCACACATTCATTTTTTGGGACTAGACTAGACTAATGGTCCAGGTGTGACTTTTATTATTCAGAATTCTTTATTGTTACTGCTTTTGTTTATATATTGATCATTTGTCCACACTTCAGTTTCTGGAGCAGAAAGTGGACGGATGGATGGATGTCAGTAGCTCAAGTGGTTGGATGGATGTCAGTAGCTCATGTGGTTGTTATGATGTCTAGTTAGTCCTAAATGAAAATGATGCCAAATTAATTTCGTATACAGTATTGTCAGTATGTTGGCCAGGCTAAAATTTGTATGGCTACTGTGTCCAAAGGGATGTCCATAATGACTTGGAGTTTTTCACTTAGAGAGTTTTTATGTTTAATTGGTCTTAAATGAAATAGTGCTAATCTGATATCCACTATTGCTGCTATGGTGGCCAGCCATCAACTCAAAAATATTGTTATAGCTACATCATCTAATTGGGTAGTCATAGTGACATGATTTTTACTCCAAGAATTTGTATGATATCTCATTTGTCTTTAATGAAAATGGTGCCAATCAGACAGGTAACTTGATAACATATCAACTCAAACATAAGAACATAATTTGGTTAACAAATTTGGTATGCTATGGAGTTGCTGAACAATAGCATAGATGGTGTCAGTTCTGAGCAGTTGGAAAGAAGAGGACTTATCTGCGATTCCTTCAGATTCATTTTTGGCCAGCATTGTGTCAGTCCCTTTAGTGACTCGTCTTTTAATTAGGAATAATCACTTTTTTCCAACTGTCATTCTGTCTGTTAATCTGTCCATCCATTCAAAGTCATTGTAACCCATGCACTTAATTGGATGCCATTTGGCAAGTGAATTGCCTATTGTCATTACGTGTAGATGTACCATTTAAGGCAGGGGTCTCAAACACATGGCCCGCCAAGCCTTATCCTGTGGCCCACAAAATGATTGGTGTCACATGGTGTCATGAGTGATAACAATGGTTGTGCAGCCCTTGGACCATAGAAAATGCCCTCATGCAGCCCTCAGGGTGGTTTGAGTTTGAGACCTTTGGTTTAAGGCTTTTGACTTTGATATCCAAATTCTACCCTTACATAAATAAGTTATATGTGGCTTATTAGACACAGATATTCATCACTTGTAAGTGACCAGTCACTTTATTTATAGCTCACTTGTATAGGACATATAATTTAATGATTTGGATTATATATCCAAATTAAGCGTATCACTTTTAGTATAAGTTATGTACATGCATACTTCTATTACAAGTGAAGTATTGTTGGCAGATACATTTGTTAGCTTATTTGAACTTGTACCATAACTGAGAACAGTTGAATGTCAAGAATTTATTTACAGCACTTAAAATTAATATGAATGAAATTAAGTAATTCACCTGCCCATAGTACATTGGTAAGTGAGAGAAGTGAAATGAGAGTCATTCACTTAATACATTTACTCTTTTTGGCAACCGTTAGTCTCTAGAGATGATGGAAGTGTGCCCATGAGAAATGTCCCAGTTGGTGGTTGTGCAGTGTCTGCTGTGGCTATGTAGCCCAACACAGGAGTTAATACAATTTCAACACATAAGCAAATAATTGTGAACCACTCCATTAGAAACCACTTGCTAAATATCAGATATTTAGCAGAGCAGAAATGAAAAGTGATCACCATTAACAATATTTATTCTGAGTAATTATTACAGTTGTTTACTTCAAATATATGTCCTACAGAACCATCCATACAGATCTGGTAGTCATTGCAAGAATTGGTCATACTTACAAGTATATAGTACATTCCTGCATATTAAAGGACAAAGACCCATCTGAATGTGTTTCTTGCAATAAAACCTTCACCATGAAAACACTTTATGATAAATTATTTTGATTCCAACCTAAATGCGATCATTACTAAAATGTTCAACACGTGAAGGAACTTTTGACCCAGTAAATGTGACCTGAAGTTAACATTTATTCTAAAATACAACTTGTGTGCAACCCTTTTTTCTTTTGAGTATTTTTAATCAACATGTGTACTGTTAAAATTACATTAATTTATCTTTCATTATATAATTATTCTCTCTACACACCATTAACATTCTCCATTGATCGGGAACCTTCATATATTTTCACAATTTTGCTGTTGTGTTTTTCTACTTGTATTGCGCATAGGTAATAAACACATTTTTATCATATAACCTTTTTGTTGTGCTATATAACTGTACAGTGCTCATGTGGCATAAAATCTGGAATCAAACAACCAGCCATCTTCAAATATATGTCTACTCTGGCAGAATCCATCAACCAACCAGCCATCTTCAAATATATGTCTACTCTGGCAGAATCCATCAACTACACTTAGCACACTGCTAAATCTGACAGCAGGTTTCAACTCACCTGATACAGCTAGCAGAAGTGCAGTCTCTTTCTAAACCCAATGGCAATTCTAATTTGGCTTATAAATGGATGCTATCTCAAAAATCAATTGTCAGCGTGTGAATCCTAGGATATTGTTGTATGTCACATGATGTTGGAAAGCATAGCAAGCAAAGAAAATTTTAGATTGCCTTCTGAGTCTGTAGTTCATATTAATGAAACAGGAGAACAAGTGTGACTAAATATAAACTGATATACAGCAATCAGTGAGGAATCTTCCAAGCTCCAAATTTTTGCTGTCATTTAATTTTTCTGTATTCAAAAATTAATTATTTCATTTGTATGCTTTTTAAACATTATTAAAGACTAAATGTTAAATTCTGTCAGTATTATTTCAAACAAAACATTAAATGAAATCATGAAAATAATATATTTCCGAATACTGAAAATAGTCGTTATTTCAAGGTGTATCCTCAGTTTGTGGGTGTGTATGGTGACTTGTCTCCACACATACACACACACTACTACTACTAAATTATTCTAGATCTGATACATGTACATGTACCTACACTATAAGGCAGGGGTCTCAAACCACCTTGAGGGCCACATGAGATCATTTTTGATGGCCCAAGGGCTGCACCACCTTTGTTATCTCTCATGACACCTGTGTTTGAGACCCCTGCTGTAAGGTAAATCAAAGCTGAAAGTTATCTTTCAGTGTTGCTATTTAAACTTAAAACATCCAAACACCACCACCCTCACCAAAACACTTCTCTGGGTGAGCTAACCATCTTCAAAGTTAAGAATAATTTATAAGAAAAAATGTAGTTTTTATATCTTAAATATTAGTTGCTAAAAATATGTATTTTCCTTATCTTTGCAGCATACTGTACACACATATACACACACCTGGGTAGATACCTGCATGCATGCATACATGCATGGCATCTATTTTTATCACGTTTGAACCATGTATCAGTTCATATCTATTTGCAAAGATTTTTAGTCTTACTTAGTTGTATCTCCATATCACTTGTAAATTGAATCATGATAAGAACTGCTTTGACCTAATGAAAGAGCCATTTCTATAAACCTTATTTTGTCATACACTTAGCATGTACCATTTACAAAACCAGTGTTTGCCAAAAGAAACTGCAAAAAAAAATTAAAATGACATATTTGCTGATTTTCTTAAAAAAATAATTATCTACATGTATAAATACTTCTATGTTGCTTTTTTGTGGTAAAATGAATAAATTAATAACATGTTTGTTATTCCATATACTATATTGTTAGCTGAACTGGACATCATGTGGACCTGAGAATCACAAAGTTGCTGTCGCTGTTCATCATTGACGATTGCAATGAAACTTGACACACACATTCACCTCAAAGTCTAGTTGGTCTTAAATGATAATACTGCTGATGAGACATCCTTTATGGCCACTACAGCAGCCAACTTTAAAATTTAATTATCACAACTTGGGATGAAACAATTTAACTGATACATTGATGTATCAGTTCTTTCTCCATATTGATACCATGTGTGAAGAATCAATATAAATGATGCTTCTCCTATAAAAGATGCTTTGATTTTCAGCGGTCATGAATAATTATTATTTTTTTGCCTTTATTTATTCTTCAAGGTGAGAATTCATCTGGGACAACTTTTGCAGACACATGCACTAATTTCTGTTGTTGAAAAAGAAAAACTGCTGAATCCCTAATGTGTATTTCCTCTAGTTGCTTGAGTAAAGCAGATTGGCAAAGTGAGTTAGCCCTATAGTGCATTAGGCATGGTGAAAGGTGATTGCTTGGTTAACATTTGATTTTCCTTATTGGGTTCATTGATGAGAAATTGTGGCCAATTTCGATGACTTCCACTTTCAGGTCACTGGTTGAGTTATTCCCAGGTCTCGCATTGTTGGCTGAGGTCCTATTGCATTACAGTTTACCAGTAATGGAAGACTAGTATTTCATTGCCTGTGCTCTCCCCTTCACATTTGAGACCATCAAGGTGATATGTTTGAATAGAGAAGAAACTTGACTCAGTTGACCTTTGCCAGCACTCTTTGTAAGGTTCCAAGTAAATAAAGTATGTTTTTGTTTTAATCACAGTGGTGACCTTTGAAAAAGTGGAGATGAGTGAAAGTTTGTTACATTGTCACATAAGCTTGGCATGACTAGCCCGTTGGAATAAAATAAGGCACTTCTGACCATCCATCTGGCTGAAGATGACCCTGAAGTAGCATGTTTCCTTCCCTCTACTTTTCTCATCTGCTAGAATTCTCACCACCACCAACATGAGATGCATGGCAAATGGGTTGCCTCTACTTGGTCACCTCTATTTACATACAGGAGGGCATGCATTATCTATTCTGTAACCACAATCAAGCAGGGGACTATGATTCATCTATTTATTTATGTATGTTTGACAAGTAGAAAGGCACAGAGAAAAAAAGGGATGGAAAGTAACATTTTGAATGAGCATGGAGTGTTGAAGGAGCATGGAATATTAAATTAGTGTGGAATAATGAAAGAGCATTGAGGTATCTGTGTTGAATAAAATAGTTTTAGATGTTATAGATGCCCAATATTTTCAGGATTATTTCCAAATATTCCGTCACAGTTAATTTAAAAAAAAGCAAACTCCTAACAGTTCACACTGTAGATGATGCTTCAGTTGCCTATATCATTCTTTCTTATGAAATAGAAGTAAGAGTGTGAGGAAATGAAGAAAAGTAAAATTTGGAATGATTTGTCAGTTTTATCAGCACTTTTAACACATTATTTTGCTGTATTGGTCTTAGACAAGAAAAGCTCTTGCATGTCTCAAAATTAGTATGTTTTCTCTAACTTACATGATCATGATAAATACTTGTAATGTTTTTAATGATTCTGTCAAAATGTCACTAATCCTGCTAAAATCACAAACTGAAACCAGCTCAGTTAATAATTTAGCATTTATTATTCATTGACATAAACTCAAAACAATAAAAACTATTTCACCAACAAGACATATGAATGTTTTGAAAGTTCATTTACATTTTCTGTATCTGATTCACCATCAGATCTGCATCCAGAAGAAATAATCTGGTTTTCTGTTCTCAGTCCAGCCACAGCTTGATGACCTATCTTGGATTATAAAACCTAATGTCTGGTGAGTTATTAAGGAGCACCATCATTAAATTTGATTTCACCATTTTCATTTCACTGAACTCCTGGGAGCTTGGATTGTATTATTCCAGGGACAATTTATAAACGTTTTTAAAATCCATCAATCAGTAAAGTACTAGCACACATTTGTAATTTTTTTTGAATACTCGGAGCAGAAAGTTCACAAAAACTTTTCCTGAGTCATAACAAAGCCATTCATATTGATAGGCCCAGCATTTCTGGTACTTTCTTAGTCACTTCTCTTGATTATATTTGAGATTGCTCTTTCTCATGTCATCAAATTTCTGCTGCTTTGGTGGTTTGCTGCAGGTACTTCCACTTGTTGTCACTGCATTGAATATTTATCAACAATGGCATAAATATTAAAGCATTGTTCTATATAATAGTGGATTATTTGCCAAGTCATAAAATTTGATCTTCATCCAAGTGGTTGATACAAGTCTGATTACCAGTAACTTTTCTTATTGGTAATGAAATCAATGTGTGGTCAGAGCTAGCTCCGTGTGAGTGAAGACAGTTTTAACATTAATCACACTAATTTACTTGACAAGTCCATTTGCACCATAAGCATTTATTATATGTCAAGAGTAGGATGCTGGTAGGCACTGAATTAACACAACAGACAGGTCAGTTAACCATCCTAAAGCGAATGTCATGTAAACATAGGGTTTACATTAAAAGACTTCATGTGGTATCGAGTTGGATCTAAATGAAACTTGTTACCAATCTTATCTTCAGTATTACCATCATGGCAGCCATTTTGAAATTCTTGTTAGTGCTATTCCTCCAAAACAGAAAGTTGTATCTGTATGGGATAAGTTATTCTAAATGAAGATAATTCCCCATAGTGGACATCTTAAAAATCTTTTTATTGCTATTTCTGATGAATGGGGATGGTCATATCAACATGGGGTTTTCGCTTAAAGACTTGTGATGATTAGTTAATCCTAAATGATATTGTCATCAAAATAGCCATCTTGAAAATCTTGCTTTGCTATTCCTCTAACTGGAAAATTATCAGTATGGGGTTTGCACCGAAGTTTCTTACATAGTCTAGTTGGTACTAATTGAAAATCGTTTTAACAGACGTACTGTATGACCAGCTGGAATATCTTGCTACTGCTACTTCATCCAATTGAATGGTCATTATCAGCAAGATGTTGGTCCTAATTGAAAATGGTGATGATCCAGCAGTCCTCCTGAATGGAGAGTCTTATCATTTTGGGGCTTCAACCAGAAGACTTAATATATTGTTGATAATAAATAAAAACCATGCTGTTCTGATATCTAAGATGGCACTACAGGGGCAATCTTGAAAGTATTGTTTATGATACTCCTGCTGAAGGGAAATTCATATCAACATGGCATTGCAACCAGAAGACTTTGCTATCGCTTAACTGGCTTGAAGCAGCTGTTATGTTTTTTGTGCTGTTTTTCATAATACATGAACATGTACTTATTGTCTGTCTTCGTCTACGTTATTGTGTTCGTCATACATTGGTTGTTCAGTTTGTATGTGTTTCTTCATCTCCTTGTTTGGGAAATGAGAACAATTAGACTTTTTCTTAGCTGTCTTGCTCCACTGCTACAACCTCTTTGTTGTTGAACAAACCGCCATCCTGTGATACTTGCCAGTCAACCCGTTTATGCTATGATGGACCCTCATTAATTGCTTTAGATGACCACCCCATGACTTTCCACACTACATTGTGCTCAAGACTAAATGAACTGGGACTACATTCTTAAATGTAAACAGAAGCGAAAAAAGAAACGTTTCAAAGCTGGCTGGCGTAGAACAGGAAGAATTTCAGATACCTCCCTTATGCCCTTTCCAGCTCAACAATTTAAAAATTTGACCGTTAATTTAGATAACCTAATTCAAATCCCTATTAAATCGTCAACCTTTGTGTCAACTATCCAAGAGATACCTCTTCATATTGCATTATTCAATGCCCAGTCAGTAGGACCACCGGAAAAGTGCCCAGAAATAGTTAATTTTATCAACAATCAGAATATCAGCATCTTTTTCCTGACAGAAACTTGGCTAAAAATATCAGGCTATGAGCCCAAGTGGCGGATCTAACACCCACCGGTTACTCCATCAAGTTATTTCCCCACCACTCTCGTGGAGGTGGGATTGCTTCATCACAAAGAACTCCGTGATCAAACGTCTTTACCACACCACAACTTTCAATTTCTACTACACATCATTTGAACTAGTCCAAACCACACTCACACTAGAACAAAAGTCAGTCCATTTTTTCTGCCTATACTGCCCTCCTCCTAGTAAAAAAAAACAGCTGATTGAATCTCTCTTTTTGAAGCAGTTTCCGAAAATCTCCAGGAGCATGGAAATTTGATAGGTGGCAACCTGATTATTCTTAGAGATTTCAACTTTCCCTTCGACTGTCCCAGAAACCCAGACACATCAAAACTCCAAGATTCCATTAATGTTTCCAACCTCAAACAGTTAACCAACCCACCCATAAACATGGTCACATGTTAGACTGGATTCTTCATAGACCTGATGATAATATTCTACAGTCCTCCCTGGTATCCACGAACTTACATCAGATCACCTCTGCATTATATGCCATCTTGACATATTAGTCCCTAACCCTCAACCTTTATTTGCTACTAAGAGAAACCTTCGTATGATAAATAGAACCAAACTAATGCATGCCATTAAGACAAACCTAACAACTTGCTTACAAAGTACAAACCATTAGAGATAAGCTTGACAACACAATTTCAATTGACTCGTCATCACCATACATTTGGGATACAGAATTTCAGCAGCAACCATTAGCAGCATTTGAACCTGTCTCTATGAATTTAGTACATACAATCATGATGAGTGCACCAAAGTCATGTGAACTTGATCCAATTCCAACATCACTGCTGCTTGAGTGCTTAGATCCAATGTTGTCTTCACTAACTGATGTTGTTAATGCTTCTCTCTCATCCGGGGAATTTCCATCATTTTTCAGGACTGCCATTGTAAAGCCTCTGATGCAGAAACCAACACTCGACCATAACGATTTAAAGAACTACTGCCCAGTTTCTAATATCCGATTCATATAAAAAATCTTAGAAAAGGTTGTTTTTGACCAGCTTGCATCTCATCTGAATTCAAACAGTCTTTTTAGCAATGTACAATCTACATATCGCCCTTGCCACAGTACTGAAACTACTCTTCTAAAAGTAGTTAATTACATTATCTCTGCTTTGGACAGAGGAAAGATTACAGTCCTCACCCTCCTTGATTTGTCTGCAGCATTTGACACAATAGACCATGATATATTACTACATCGTCTCCAGCATGTGTTTGGCATTCATAATACAACCGTACTGTGATTCAAGTCCTAATTGGTCAACATGACACAAATTGTGTCTGCAAAGGGAATACACTCCAGCCCAGTTGATCTATGTTGCGGTTTTCCACAGGGGTCTGTTCTTGGACCTGTTCTCATCATTCTATACACTCAGCCGCTTTCAAGTGTCATAGATCATCATCCATTATCTCACCAACTGTATGCTGACAACACCCAAATATACAAATCTAGCCACCCAACTAAAGTTGATGCTACCATCCAAGGTGTAGAGAGGTGCATTTCTGATGTGAAATCATGGATGATACGTAACAAGCTGCAGATGAATGATGATAAAACTGAGGCTGAGGCCATTCTGATCACAACACAAAGACTTTCTCATTCACATCCTTTACCTCAAAAAATAATTATCAGCAACACCAACATTAAATTCACACAGTCAGTACGAAACCTAGGTGTCACTCTGGACAGTACTCTCACATTGTGCCAACATGTCATGAGCATATGCAAGGCTGCATATCTTGAGCTGAGATGCATCAGCTCCATTCACAAATATCTTTCAGTTGATGCCACTAAAACACTTGTGTGTTCATTAGTACTTTCAAGACTGGACTATTGTAATTCAATTTTGCCTGGTTCATCTCAATATCTGCTCCAGAAACTGCAAAAAACACAGCTGCTCGAATCATACTTAGAGTACCATGATAAGAGCACACAACCCCGCTGCTCTGTACCATACACTGGCTATCCATTAGATCCAGAATCAAACACAAAATTTGTTCTCTGTGCTACGTTTAAGTGATGGATTCCAGTCCAACATACCTATCCGACCTCACCCATGTGTACATACCAGCAAGATACGTACGCTCCTCTTCTGACAACGTATACTCATTATTCCCACTATGAAAACAAAGTCATATAAACAATGTTCATTTGAATACCAGGGCCCAGCAATGTAGAATGAATTGCCCACTGAACTTAGACACAAAGACAGTGATTTCATTCAAGAGTGCTCTTAACACATTAACCCCTGGAGCTTTTTGTCATTTTCGCCTGAAAATCGAGTAGGAAACACATTTTGAAAGCTATTTCTGAATAAATATTAAAACACCTAATCCCCAGTGATGATTCAAAAACAGACTGCCTAGTTGTGTTAGAAACATCGTTTTACTTGGCTATTTGACTTGCGCATGAGCAGAAGGGTAAAAGTTGGAGTTCTGTGGTTTTTTTTTTGGTTTTTTTGGTTTTTTTTTTTTTTTTTTTGCTAAACGGAGCCATTATTTTTGTATGGAGACCACTCTTTATTCCAAATGCCCATCTTATCCTACTTTTTGCAAAGGCTCATCTGTCTGTTTGCAGTTCATACTGGTTTGCCTTAGATCTGAGACCAAAAAGTCTAAAATCCTGACACAAAGTCAGATTCTGACCACGGGGGAATTTTCAGTAGAAAAAGGTCAGGTTAAAAAAAATGAGTTTTTTTATCAGTATTTTGTAGTACATCTAGATATTCCAGATTATGTGGTATCATTGTAGAGCTACATCTGTCTACCTTTCTATGATACCACCCACTTTAGTGTATCATGCATGACCGTGACGCTACAGAGCTCGGCAGTAGGCTACTACCTCCTGCCCCATTAAGTTGTCGCAAGGGTTTATGTGTTAAAACTCAGTTATTTTGACTGCAAGAACAAACTTAAAAACCTAATAATGATTCCTACCTTAAACATTTTCAGCATGTTTTTTTATGTTTTCTAATTTCATGGTGTTTTTTTTGTAATATCATTATATATGGTTTTTAGTTTTTATGTGTTGTCTAATGTTGTAAAGCGCTTAGAGCTTCTAAAGATTAGGCGCTATACAAAGTCATTATTATTATTGTTATTATTATTATTATTATTGTGTATGTAATAAATAAAAAATTTACATATCTAACATCCAATATGGCCACAATGGTGGCCATCTTGAAAACCTTATTATTTCTTCTCCTCCAGAAAGCCATACTAAAATGGGGTTCTCACCAGAAGAATAAATATATTATCTAGTTGAATGAAAATGGTGCTGATGTGACCTCCAATATGAGTGTTACAATAAACGTAATTAAATGTTATCACCAATTCTACTGCATGGATGGTCATATCAACATGGGGTTTTCACCAAATGTTTTTTAATGATGTCTGGTTTGCCCTAAATAAAAATGGTACAAGTTTTGCATCCATTATGGTTGCTACAGTGTCTAATATAAAAGTCGTTTTGCTAAAGAATGTCAGAGGTGGTTTTAACACTCCTACCTGGCTGGGCTGTGTGGGTATCAAACAAACGACTCTCGGTTCGCTAATCCAACACACTACCAACCAAGCTACTGGGGAGTAGAGAATTAGTGTGGAATATTGAATGAGTGTTGGAGTATGTGTATTGAATGAAATAGTTCAAAATGATATAGATGCCCAAAAGTTTCTGGATTATTTTCAAAATGTCCTTTCCCAGTTTAAGTAAAACAACTCAAAACAGTTTTCATTAATATAATGTTTCTTGCCTTATAAATTTTATAGTGCAAGAAACAAAGTGACATTGTAAATTTATACTAAAGAATGCATGAGCAAAGCCCACCTTACTGGCTAGACCAAGACTGTTTCATTGATAATTTTTTTGTTGCATGCATTGATGTCAGGAAAAAGAAGCCATTATGCATTAGATTAACATATTTTATGCCAAAATTACAGTTTCTGAGTTGGAAATTTAATCTGTTGCTTTTACAAGACTAAACTGACCAAAAGAGTTCACATTGTTACGGTTGGATTAAAATGATTATCAATTAAAAGAATGCCAAATAAAGGTGATTATCAATTAAAAGTATGCCATATAAAGGTGACTATCAATTACAAGAATGCCAAATAAAGGTGATCATCAATTAAAAGAATGCCATATAAAGGTAATGATCAGTTAAAAGAATGCCATATAAAGGTGACTATCAATTACAAGAATGCTATATCAAGGTGACTATCAATTAAAAGAATGTCATATAAAGGTGACTATCAATTAAAAGAATGTCATATAAAGGTGACTATCAGTTAAAAGAATGCCATATAAATGTAACTAGACTGTATTTTTGTGTGTTTACCCATTTTACGGTGGAATGTGCAAGAAAAACTAAATCATACCCATTCATTTATTTGGTGCTACATTTTTTCCACCTTGCATCCTGTTAACTGTTATCATATTCACCTAAAATATTCACTGTGTGCTGTTTGGTTGAACTAAATCAGTTCATTGTTTTCACTTCATTATTGTCATATGCTGTCATTATAAAGTAATAAATATTTGTTGATAATGATTTCTTTTACATGTAATAATAGTAATCCATACAGATTTACATATATGGTCTACAGCAGGGTCTCAAACTCAAACCACCCTGAGGGCTGCATGAGGGTATTTTCGATGGTCCAAGGGTCACTCTACCTTTGCTATCTCTCATGACACTTTGCGATGCCAATCATTTTGTGGGCCACAGGATACGGCTTGGCGGGCCACATGCATCCAGTGGACCACGTGTTTGAGACCTCTGGTCTTGTTATAAGTTTTGAGACCTCTGGTCTTGTTATAAGTTTTGAGACCTCTGGTCTTGCTATAAGTTTTGAAATCTTTGGTCTTGTTATAAGTTATGTCAGATTACTCTAGATGCTTGCCTGTTGAAAGAAATTTGTGCTGAATTACATACTTATCCATATGCATTTTCTCTTTTTCTGTTTGAAAGAAATGAAAGCATGTCAGTTTTAAGCAACTATACAGTAGACAACTGCAATAATTACAATGTATACAAATGAACAAACATTTGCATGTCTCTTATCAGTAGTAAAGTACACTAAATGCTGTTGGCTATATGCACAGCCAGCTTGAAATGCTACGTGTACCAACAAAATACACGTTAGTTCTGGTAAAAAGAAAATCAATGCCAATTAGCTCTAAACTACACTATAGATTTTAAATGATGTAGTTCAGATGTGTTGGAATATATTGCACATTTTAAAAACCTGAGGTCAGCATTTAGATATGCCCTCATGTTATTTTATTTCCATAATATCTTTGCAAAAATAACTCGTAAAGAGACAGCATCTTTTGTATCCACTTATAACATCATATAAACATGGGAACTTATCTTTTTAGTCTTTTTTTGACAAGTACAAACAAATAATTGTATATATTCAATGTAATTTTACCATTTATGCCAAACAAATGAAGCCCACACATGATTATACATTTCTTTAAAGGTATGTATGTACCAGTGACTTGTAACAGTATAAAATATAGAACTGTTGACTTGCATCATTATATATATATATATATATATATATATATATATATATATATATATATATATATATATATATATATATATACATACATACATACACACACACACACACACACAAACACACACACTTAAATGATATGCTTCAAGTTTACCTTAAATATCTACATTCTATTTTGCTGACATCAGGCAGAGTTTTTTGTGGGAGATATTTAACATTTCTCTTTTGAATTTTAGGTGTGGTCATGTGAAAAGTAATTAAATACTCAAAAATACGCCTACTTAAATACCTTTGATTTGGTATGTCATGATTAATGGTAAGTGTCAGTGGTTGGACGAGGATAACACAGTAATGCCTGACACAATGTAAAATCATGATTTGTAACTAATACATTTTCTAGGTATTCAGTTATTATAAACCGAGAGCAGGGAATGATATTTTGCTTGAAAAAATGAAAATGAAATGTTTTTATAGCTGTTTTTGTTGACATATATATATGATAGGGGAGGCATTATCATATGGGATTGCTACAACATATTATATCCAATTGAAAGATTCATAATACCAGAAGGACTTGAGAAAAATATAGTATTTGCTCAAATGACAGATTTTCGTCATTTTAAAGCATTTTCTTCTAAAGTTTATGTTCAGTATCTTCATTTATTCTATGAAGATTTACACAATGCTAAGCTATTGATTTTACTGGCACTGTTGGGTCAGTAGGTGCAGAGTGTCCAGGAAGTGGTCAAGTGCCTAGATGACTGCCATTTGAGAGCTTGTTTGTAGAAATTCTTTCTTGTACAAGAACATGTGGACTACCATTTGTACAGCTTTTCCAAACTAATGAATATTTTTATGCTAGTTTGCACATATATATTTGAAATTTAAAAAAAAAATGCATGTACAGTATTCTTTTGTAGAAACTTCCCGCTTCGTGACTCTCACTAAATGTTCCAGTATTGTCTGCATTATTTTAGAAATGTAGTGGGGGAAAATTGTCTTTTTAGATGCCATTTATATATTACAGCTTTTTATATAGTACTTAGAAAGCGGTGGAATGCCTTCATTAATATTCTATTATTGCTGATGCAAAACACACCAGCAATTGCCAATATTGCTTGTTCCCCATGGACCTTGCTTCCACTATGCAGCATCTATTACAATAATGAGACAGATCATCCCAGTTTCAGCTGGGTTATGAGATCCATTTGGACATAGCACTGTACCTAAGGTAATCTACAAATTATTGAACAAGTGAGGGAAAAATCAATACTTCCAAAACTAATTTGTTACAGGCTGTTTGATTGGTGGAATATTTCATATTAAATTTGCTCATTGATTTTTAGGGTCAGGTCTTGGAGACTTGTGATACTGCCACATTCTTACCATGTCTACAGCAGCAAGCCAGCTTCAGATCAATGGAATCTGACAAGTTGCTTTCAGGATTGTGATGCTGTTGGAACCATTTTCTATCCCAGCATTTTTGTGTATCATTTGTTAAGGGCTGTCTTCTAACTGCATGGACCTGTAGCTGTTTATGGTATTCCACAAGTCTTAGGGAGTTGAATGGAATTTTCATAGGTGTAATGTTGTAGTATCTCTCAAGTGTAGAGTTTAATCTTCAGTTACATTAACATACCTAAGGACGGAGGAATTCTGAAAGACTTGAGACCACATGATCTCAGATTTTTTTATACCCTGAATATTAATGGAGTGATTCAGAATCAACAATTTACTGGCTTCATTGACTGTCTCAGTCTATCGACATATTTTGACTGTAATGTGAAATATCTTATACATGTACTAACTCAAGTCTGTAATTATACAGTTTAAGCTTTTGCAGTCATTTAGTATATCAATATAATATGCAATAAGATCATGGCCTGTCTTCATCATCTTCAAAATTCAGTTGAGTGTTTACAAACACTAACACTGGAAGCGTTTCCACTGAATTGTGAGGTGATCAGAATACTCCATAGCTGCTTTTGAAATATTTGAATTTCTTGAAATGGTAAGATGCTTGCATAAAGGAAATAAATTTCATAAAATTTGTTAACAAGATAGAAGTGGACCAAAAATTTAAGTGTTGAAAAGAGAATAATGTTAAAACAATTTAAAATTGGGCTAAGTTCACTTGTCACAGCAAAAGTCAACTCTATGTGCATCCTTGACATGGACCATACTTTCTGCTAAATGGATATATTTCAGATATGTGTATCCCTTATTAAGGCTATATGGTGTAATTGTTTGTCTCTTGTGCTTTTGCAACCTACAACCATACAAAAAAGGATAACTTATAATTCAATATAATTGAGCTGTTAATGTTTAATAGTGTTTAGATCTAGTTCAAAGGCTTTGCACATGTGGGACAAGGAAAATCAAAACTATGGATGTGTTCAGTGACATCATGAGGAATCAATTTTTCTAACTACATTAGATCAAAGACTTTTGTGTAAGACAATGTAGATGGCCTTCCTTCTGTATGTATTTATTTTTGGAAAACACATTTCAGTTACAGCAGTATTGTCACCAACGGGAGAGTTGAATTGGATGCATGTGGAGATAGATATAGCAATAATTGTAAAAAGTCCACAGATGTTTGAATCATTGTGTTTACTTCACTAGTGCTGTGAAGACACCTTTATTTCAGAGAACAATATTAAATTGGATTAAGAGGAGTTGGAGCTTGTCAGACTCTGGAATCAATACACTTACATTGTAAATCTAAACATGTTGGAATACAATGACATTACCAGTGCTATTGTCCTGTAATATAGATTCCCATACATATCTGGATATTGTGTCATTCATAATGGGTGATATACAGATTTCCTATGTCTGCAAGATATTAACAAAACAGGATGGACCTAGCATATGTTATCACAACTTGATATGAAACAGGGATTATGTGATGTTTTAATTTAATTATTCAAGGGCAATACAGAAAATAATTTGTTTTACATCTCATGGATGTAAATGTGTGGCATTGAAACATTTGTGAGAACTGATTGGTTGAATGAGTTTCTAGAAAACATTTATAATTTATGCTTGGTTCTTTGTGGATTGTTCTGCTAGTCAACAGTGAAATGGACAGCTTCGCTGGTGTGACCTATTTTATACAGCTGGCAATGATGAAGAAAAACAAAAGTAAGTAACACTTTAGTTTTCTTTTGGAAGTGATTCTTCTCCAGAAGTGACCCACTTCTCCTATATTTTTCATTAGCATCTGTTAAACTTGTACATATTTATGTATTAAAGAGGATGATTATGGAGGTGAAATTCAACATTGGGTGTTTCTCCGTCAGCCTTTGATACTAGGGTAGCAAGTAGAAAAACTATTTTCTTGATTTACTACAAGACAGTTGAAAATAACATTGTCATCAGATCAAATAACACTTCTGTTGCCAGGCTTTTATGATTGTTAATCAAATTATTATTGTAAATCAATGTATTTTCCAACTACCATATATACTCACGTATATGCCTGTTGTGTTTAAGCTGACCCCCCCCCCCCCACTAAATTGGTACAAATACTAAAAAGTGCATGAATCGTATATAAGCCGACCTACAAGTCCGAGATGACATCACAAGATGCACGTGTTAAGTTCTAAATGCATTTCTTAGGCAAACTTTATATTAGCAAAAATTACACATATACCTCTCTCAGGGTTGGCATGTATGATTATTACATAAAAATGGTATCAATTCATTTGAAAAGTAAATAAATTTCTTTAATTTTTTTTGTTTTCTTATTGTTTCAACCAGATTTAGATTCATGTATAACTTGATTGGATGATAACACAAATTGAGCATTTGCAGGTTGCTGTAACACTACCTCTCCCTTTTATTTGTGCATTATTGCATTAGACTTTTTATATCAGTGCACCAGTAGTTATGTTTTTAGTTTGCCTTGAAATTGTAAATACTTAACTCATGAAAATGTGATTCCAGTATGACAACAACAAACAACAATAGGGTTTGAGTCAATGCCTGTAATTAGGCTAGTGAGTGTATTTACATAATGGTGCCAATGCATGTACATTATAGGTTTGAACATGCACTGAATGAAGTACATCCCTTGAATTCAAATCGTTAGCAACACTGCAATAAACATTAATTATATCTCCAAAATAGTGATGAAAATTGAGAAATAACGCTTTGAAAAATATGCCAGTACTGTACAAGCTGTGTTACAGTTTGCTTTGATGTAAGCTACCTTAAACCTAGTTTGACAAAACTACAGTAATTGTGCTAATATTTTAGAGCGAAAGGCAATTACACATCAAAGTATGTTATAATTGCCAGTCAGAATTCCCTCTTAAACCAAGCCTGTTTCAGGGTTTTAATGATTAACTGGTATCTATTTCTGTTGGAAAACAAAAGATAAATCCCAGTCATAAACAGAGGAGATGCCTAAACATCCAGCTTTCCATTATGTGATTTTCTTTTAGTCAAAACACAAAAGTAAAATTTTTTGATGATGATCTAGTAGATCTATATTCAGAATTTAGCCTTTATTATTACCATTCTTTCATGAACATGTAACAGTTATGCTGGTTATGTGCCTTGCACAATTGAATGTGTGTACCTTGTGATAAAGATTACCTCAGTTTGTAGCATTGCTTATATCACTGAAAAAGAGTAACAGGTGAGTTCATGGATCAACGTAAACGAAACAGCTATTACCAACTAGCTGAAGTGTTATCTGGAAGAATGTGATTTGGTTGAAACAATGAACAAAGCAAAATCTGCATCTAATATATTTGGGAATAAACATGAATAATGTTTGTTATGGAGTAATTTAATTGTCCAAACATTTTGGATGTTTTACACTTCGGGTAATAAAGAAACACATATTCTGGGGGAAAAAAATTCTTTTGATTCTGGACTTTTAAGGCCAGAGGTCATGGTTTAATAAGAAAAATAATGGTTTCTGTACATTAAGTTTAGTGTGTTATGTGCAAGCTTAGACATATGTATATTTTAGTGTTTAATGGCACCTCAGTACAATAATGGCTATATGATGTCAGTTAAAAAACTTCTGAACATATTTAACTGAAGAATTGCACACAAACTTTAGGAAGGTACACCCTTTGCAAATAATTTGTTCAGTTAGGTACTATATATTTTTGAGTGATAATGAGAATTCAAGTGATTGAGTTATTAAAGTTTGGTGCATATATATCCGTATCTGCCAATTTGTATGGGTATATTTGTGTGTGTGTAATTTGGATTTGTAACATAGTTCTACAAACATTTCAGTCATGTCGCTATGATGTCTGCAGTGTGACAGTTTATAGTGATGTCCAGCACTGTGGCTTTATTTTGCAGACATGTACATGATGTCCCACCCAGTCGCTTTATCCCGACACCATGCCGACCAGTCCTGACAGTAACCTCTTAATACTATGTGCCTTGTGAAGCAGCTGTTTGTAAGATTTTTAAAAGTCTTTGGTATGATTTGGCCGGAGTTCAAACCCATGACCTTCTGCATCTGAGGCAGACTCTTTAACCACTAGCCATGAAAGTGGTCTCTAGGGGTGTAAGACTGAGTAAAAAATCCATTTGGTATCAGACGTTGGGTCAGATTGAATAAATAAAATGAACTCTGGTGTCAGAAGGGGGGATACAAAATTGGGAGTCTCTGATACACAAATGAAAGTGAAGAGAAACACTGCCTATATTGTCAGACCTGTTTTTTGCAGCCATCCTGGAGAAGGAGAAAAATTGGCCTCTTAATTTGTCTGGCTGTGTACCATATGCTGATTTCTTTTCTTAAATGATAGTATGGTGATCTCCATAGTATGGGTGTTTAAGACAGGTCATTGGTTAATAGAGGTGACCTTTATCAATAAATGGATGTTAATTAGCTCGGATCATTTTTTGGCAGCATAATAAGCTTTTATCTTGTGACAAGCTATTGATGTTGATCAAAATCACCTCATGCATTCTTTGACCAGTGAGCAGGATAAAAACAAAGATCAATATAATTGCCTTATTCCTGGAATCTCCCAGTTCATTCAGTGTTTTTGTTTATTCAGGTTATGTTGGCTTGTAGTCAATAGTTTTTAATTTAGTTTTTTGCTGTCCTATTGCAGAGAACCATCTTGTTACCATATGGACCAATGTATGCTGTTTATACAACTATGATCAGTGTTGACCCTGCTGATAAGACCAATGTATGATGTGTAAACAGCTACAGTATTATCAGTGTTGTCCCTGCAGATTAGACCAATGTATGTTGTGTACAACTGTGATCAGTGTTGACCCTGCAGATCAGACCCATGCATGATGATCCTGCAGATCAGATCAATGTATGATGTGTACACAACTATGATCAGTATTGATCCTGCAGATCAGACCAATGTATTGTGTGTACACAACTATGATCAGTATTGATCCTGCAGATCAGACCAATGTATGGTGCGTACACAACTATGATCAGTATTGTCCCTGTAGATCAGACCCATGCATGATGATAATGCAGATCAGACCAATGTATGATGTGTACACAACTATGATCAGTATTGATCCAGCAGATCAGACCAATGTATGGTGTGTACACAGTTGTGATCAGCATTGACCCTGCAGATCAGACCAATGTATGATGTGTACACAACTGTGATCATTGTTGACCCTGTATATCAGACCAGTGTATGTGTGCAAGGCTATGTTCAGTGTTGACCCTGCAGATCAGGTTATGTACTCTTGAACCTGTTATTTCAGAGTGAAGATCTGCATCATTTCTGCTTATTGGACAGTTGTATAAATGGCTATTTATATCTGCTCCTGTTGTGGAGAACATCTTTTTATTAATTATAGAAGAAAGACAAAAGATGTGGTTGTAGTGGCACATAGCATGTGTGCTCTATAGTGGAGTTGCCTTGGTCACGATAATCAAAGTATTCTAAAAACTTACAGTCCGGCAGTTTACCAGAAGGCAATCAGGCACACCAATGGTCAAAGATAATGAAGCCAAACTGCTGTGTGAAGTTGCACACTTTTGTCTTATTTGATTTGACATTTTGTTTCCCCAAACTGATTCAACACAATCAGTCCAAGAATAATTTACTTATTGATCAAGCAGCAGCCAACAAGGGAGGAAGTTTCTTTCATGAACTTTTATATGACACTAGACTTAATTCCAATTTTATTAACCTGCATGGTTCAATGTAAAATGTACAAACATTTATCTATACATTTGAATTGGATTGTGCATACAAGCGCCAAAATGGATTTTGCTCACAATAGATTAATTGATCATTAGTCAGAAGTCATGATCATTAGCATGTCATACTCTGGGGTTGATTAAGTCTGCATTTTTGGCATAAGTATCATAAGTAAGGATCACTGTGTGGATTAAAAAATGTGAGTCTGTTCTTAGCTACCACATATATTGGCAAGACCATACCTTGGGTTGCATCATGACCAATCTTTCATCATCATCAATATAAAAGTAGATCAAATGTGATATACATTCAGTGCTTTAACTCTGTCAAATTTCCACACTTAGAGTCACATATTCTCTTACATGAGTGGATGAGAAATTTTGGGTTGAGTTGATTGGTAAATTGGGAATATGAGAATACCACTTAAAATGGCTGGATAACTGAACAATACAAAAAAAAAAGAATATAAGATTGAGATTTTGATGCAAGGGTACTGTTTCTGTACATGTGCAGCTTCCTCCAGGGTGCAGGCCAGATAAGCAATTTTTAAAGCTGCACCCTATTGTTTAAATAAAGCGATAAAATTGGGTTGCAGGATGGATCTGGCCTATAGGCCATAGTTTGCACATGTTGTACAGTATAGTTAATTGCTTTCACAAGAGTTTTAATACCAGCAGTTACTTATCTGTCGCTATTGTGTAGCTTTTCCTTTTTACGTGCTGAAAAACCAATGTTTGATGTGAATAACATTCTCCCACAGAACTGTTATCTTTTTCAAAGATACCATACTTTATTGATGTTATGTTTAGATCATCATGAGAGAAAATTGCTTGTAGTGAGAGTTCACCACATTAGCAATCTCCCCTCTACAGAATTCCCTTTGGAATTCAATTCCTTACGGAACATAGGATTTCATGTTTTCCAACCTTTAGGGTTTGAGTACACCATCTTACTTTTAAATACAGCTTTCCTCCCTCAGTTTCAGCTGATTGGACTGGTGGAAAAAGTGGTGTTTGAGTCTGTAACCCTTGTTCACAATGCAAAAGGACCCATCCATTGACCGTGATGGTCAACCAAGCCTCTTAAAGATACCTAGATGACCACCTATGGTGATGTTGGGAGAGGAATGCAAGGCAGGAGAGGGTTTGAGTACCAAGGGCTGTTTCCTGCCTCCTTGTCTTTAGTAGGAGAGGCAGGTTGGTTAGAGAACTTCTTGGCGGTCTGGGGCATCTATTTCCTGTACATTTTGAACCTGATTTGTAGTTTGAGGTTGTGTATTGGACTGGGTATGTATCTGTTTGAAAAACTTTGCAGACAGCCCCAGAGGGTGATTCATATTCCCACTCTGCCAGGTCAATTGTGCTGGGCCAGGAATGGTTGTGAAGTATCGATGTTGATGATCCAGCAAGTCTTGAGAAGTCATGTAGGGGGACGCTGCCTAAAGAAGGTCTCAGCTTCAAATGGAGCAGCCCTTAGAAGGTCTTTACTTTATGGTTAAGAAAGACCTTTCATGAGTGCAATGCAACATAATGGTGGATATGTATAGATTCCAGTGATAATGCCATTGCAAGAGAAAGCACACGTTTGGATGTCTTGGCCTGTTTCCAGCACAGTTGTATGCTGCTGGATTTCAGGAAAACTCTCTAACCTAACCAATCGATATGGCTAGGAAGATGCCAATATGTGAAGCTGTGGTGATGAGTAACTTGGCTTTGTGTTCCATGGGTTCAGTTGTTTTGATGTGAAGGTGTGCACAGGATCCCATTAAAAATGTACATATTTCTCTTTTTTTGGAGGAACCTGAGTCCAACTGGAGAGGCTTAGTAGGCCACTTTGAGGAATGTACCCAGTAATTGGCAGTAGATACTTGGGGTTGCAATATTGAGAAAGGGATCATCAGACCAGCCTCAATATTGCCAAGCAACATTTTGGTCTGGCAACTCCTGGAAATTTCCTTGATCATGGTCTGGTAGAGGTTGCACAAGAGAGATTTTCCAAAATGGAAAGGATCTTCTTGAAGTGTATGCCAGATGGTTAAGACACAGTCCTGGAGGTAAGAGGCAATAGACTTCCTTTACTACCTAGTCAAAGGACCAGACCTCAGCACCTACATCCAGCTGAGGAAGGTGTGAGCCTAGTAGGAGGTGTCAGTGGCTCAACTCGACCGTGTACTTGACGGAGTCAACAGGTATAGAGGACATCATCACCAAATAGCATACTCTAAATCAGAGAGGGCATCAGTACACTCTGTGCCACATCTTGTAATGCAGAATGGTGGAAAGACTGGATCATTCATCTGACCAGGATGATGTGAAATCTGGCCTTCTGATTGATGTGACCTGGTGAGACATGAGCTACATCATCAGCTCTGCTGTGAGGGTAGGGTTCAGCAGCCAACAGAGGCATATAGGACCAATGACCCAGAGTGAAGAGTTCCACATTCCATAAAGATTAGCTGGGATCATAGGAAAGGGATGGTGGATACTGATCCATTCACTTTCCATAGTCTGAACCCAATGGGCAAACTCCAAATCCTGCACAGAATGGGATGGTATAAGGGACACACTCCATGATCTGTCCCGATACCGTGCAGCCCACAGAGTGATAAATGGTGAATACTTCATCCTCAGCTGATGCAGTTCCTTCCCATCTAAGGGGTACTCACTGCTACCCTTAAAATGTTGTGAGTGGTGCACCAAGCCTTCCTGGGCATGAGATGTGTGATAGGCCATTTTCTTAACTCGTTCGGCCCTGGAGATTTGTTTCCTTTTCGCCTGAAATGGTGGTATGAAATGCATTTTGGAGGTTAATTCTAAATACATCTGCTTCCAAGAGTTTCTTGTTTAGCCTGGAGCCAAGTTGTGCTAGAAATGTTTTTCAATTGCTTTTTGGCTCACACATGCATAAGGGTAAAAGGTTTTTATTTTTTCTTTAGTTGTTTACTTATTGGACCCATCATTCTCATCTCATGGCCACTTCTTAATCCCGATTCCCAGTTTATCCTACTTTTTGCAAAAGTTCACCTGTGTGCAGTACAGACTGGTCTGCCTTAGATCACAGGCCAAAAAGTATAAAATCCGGACACAAAATCTGATTCTGACAATGGGTGAATTTTTGGTGCAAAAAAAATCTATTCTCAAAAAATACATTTTTCCCTCAGCATATTGTAATGCAAATAAAAAGTCCAGATTATTTGGTATCATAGTAGAGCTGCATCTGTCTGATTTTCTGTAATATCACCCAGTTTGGTGCATCTCAAATGACCTTGACACTACAGAGCCCGGAGGTAGGGTACAGCCTCATCACGCCTACAGGCAGGATTGGGGCATCTCCCATCCAGGGGAGGCAATTAATTCCTTGAATGTTCAATCCCTGAGCTCTGGAGGGCCCTCACATTCTGCCAAAGAAGGTGGTCCTATAAAGTCCAGGGATATTGGAGTCCTCTTCTGACCCCAGAATTCTAATGATGATTGAGGGGGAACTTACGTTTCATTCACTATCCATGGGAACAGCTAAAATCAGCTAGATTACAGGTTTCAGAAGGCCTTAATATGCTACGAACACAATATTTCCATCTTTATTTTGATCACAAGATGCAGTCTGGTTGTCCCAAGGACCATTCTTGTGGCCATGCTGCCCTAGAGACTGTCTTGACGTTATTCTGAATTTTTTTTAATAAAGAAATGACAATTTATTTGGGTGTCAAATGTACACTCACTTGGTTGTATGCAGTGTGTACTATTTATACTGCTCTGTATGGACTAGGTAAACATTTGAGGACTAATTTTACTTTATTCCTTTTGTTTCTCACTGCAACCTTTTACTGAGGAAAACATTTTTAAAAATGAGAATCATGTAATAACAGTTGATCTTTTTCTTTCTTCTAGTGAGTGTGCGTACATTATTAGTAAACATGTTGAAAGAAAAGACAATAACAAGAAGATTCTTGATAGAGAGATAGAGAAGTTAATGTACAAGCCTCTCACTGCCCTTTAATGTTAGGCAGGCTGTGATGTTATTATAAGAATTTATTGGTACCTTAGTTGTATGTTTAAAAGTTATACCAAGAATGCATAAATTTAATTCTTGTATCACCAGAAAAATAAGAGGAAAAGAGGCTTTATAACCAAAAGTAATAACTGTGATCTTAGTCCCAACATTTGAGAATAAATTGAGATTGGTGGACTAAGATCAAGCTTAGACTGGTGATCAGTGTGAATTTGCATGATAAATTTGAAGATTTGTTGTCAAATTTTACACCACCAAGCTCTCACTATTGATAGCTTCACTTGCATGTCATTGCACTTTCATCACTCTTCTTCAGATTTTTAAGAATTAAAAGGCATATTTTCTTCAATTTATAGAAACAAATAAGAAAAAGTAAAGGTCTGATAGGCTAATGCTGCTTACATCAGTGGTCAGCAACTAAAACATTTTGTCCAAGACCTTGTACCACCATAATTTTCAGGTCCAGCCAATTTATGTAGCTCTCACATGGGGCTGATTCATTGTTCTGGAAGATACTGATTCTCCATAATGAGAGGAGAGAATTTCTGTTGTTCAGTCGGTTATTTTCCTTCTAGAAAAATACTAGTTATGCAATAGCAGCAGGTAAATATTACATCATTAAATTAGTTTTACCCTTACCCATTTCTGCCTATTAGGAATGAATGTATCTGGATTTTTAAGGTGGCATTAAAAAAAATTCAATCACATTGCTATGATGTCTGCAGTGTGCCACTTTACAGTGATGTCTAACACTGGGGCATCATGCCGCAGTCATGTAGCATGATATCCCACCAAGTCAAATTATCCTTGCACCAGGTTGACCAATCCTAACAATAAGATCTTAATGCTGAGGTCTCACTGGACAGTTTATCTGGTGAATTTTCATCCGACAATGACCTAGAAAAATGAGAATAATTTTACATTGAAGATACAAATAAAAACAAACCAATGATTTTTGTAGAAAGCATACATGTGAGATTTTGAATGTGGCAATCAGGTTAATTCCTAATGCAACTGGTGGCTTTTATACTGAACCAACACTGCCACCAACCCCTCTTCTTTACATTCATTTTTGACAGAAAAGAGCTATTTTGAATATTTTCCTGTGACAAGGCAGCTAAAAGAATCAGTATGTGCCTTATGCATGAATCAAGTTCACTAGTACTATAACAAATTAGCATACTTTTGATCACCCCTCAACCATCTAGATTTTTAGATATTTACCTCTGTAACAGACACATGTAAATATGTAAGCCAAGTCGGCTGCTGATTTGAAGCCCAAGTTACGCATTTGATCTCCAATGCTCGTCTAACTGTGACAGGCATTCGCCAACAAGCCAACCCATTTCCAAGCCTAACTCGAAGTAAATCTCAGCCTCAGTACAGATTTAGCTTCTGTGTGAATTTATAAATGCAGGCTTGTGATAATTAGGTTCATGCCTTCTACCTTAAAAATTAGGGGAGTGTCAAAAGACAAAACTATCCATTGAGACCTGAGTGCCAAGCAAGGCAGCTGCTATTACCGTTTATGTAAGTCATTGGTATGACTCGGCCGGAGTTCGAATCGTGACCTCCTGCAACCATGGCAGATGCTATAACCCTTAGGCCACCAGAGCTGCCCTATTAGGAATGATAAATAATATGTAATTTCAGATACTTCCACTATAAAGGTGGAAGCAGGTTGATGTTTCTTGCTGATTTCCTCCCATATATGATTTGTATAGATAATTTGTCTTAATTAGAAATGAGCATAAAATGCTCACAATATTTCCTACTTTTGGGATGACAAATTGAACACTTAAATGATACTGACATTCCAACCATTACAGGTAGCCAGTGTTCAGACCAGAATAAGATTATGAGCCATTTTGGTCAGGAAGTCAGCTATGCTATAGTCTTAGGCTTTTTGAATAAAGTATGCATTTGCATTCAATTTGTTTTTAAAGTTTTCAGAAAATGCAGATAAAAAAAGATAGGAGAGGCAGAAAACTTTTAATTAAGTAATATTAGAAGTACTAACATAATTAAGTTTGTATGCCTAACTTCTTTTGAGTCATCTTCTCATCATACAAAAAGAAAGTGCCTATTATCATTGAACTGATGTTAAATTGACCTAAAATAATTCTTCCATCTTCAGATGTATATGTGCCTATAATTAATTATATATACTTGCACACAGTAGTCAAGACCCACAACTGAGAATCACATACTGAGCTGCATTGTACAAAGACTGATAAAATATTTAAAAAGAATTAGATAACTGTATTGTACCAAACCATAGTATTTTAAAAATGATCAATAAATGTGCTAAGATCTTTACCAGGATATAGCACAAATAGTTGAAAATTGAATGAATACATATGTGAATGTGTGTATTTGTAGTGGGGGATCTAAAGAAAAGAAGTCAGATGTGATAATTACACTACTGTACTTTCAAAATGGTATAACTGTTGGGATTAAGATGAAGTCTCATGTTCAGTGAAAATTGATCATTGCTGTGTAAGAACATTAATTATAATCTCTCAGCTCTAGATATATATGAAACTTAACTATTTTTATCAATTTGTCAGCATGGCTGATGTTCTGAGTTAAAATGTCAGGGGAAAAGTGATCTCCTGGACAAACAAATAAATCAAGGGTGGGGGAGTGATGCAGTCATGTTATTTTATATATATATAATTCAGAACCAAAATGTCCATTGTAATTAAGTTAGACATTATTGGTACTTTTTTTTTTCTTCACAGTTTGTCTTTGTATTTCTTGATGGCAAACCTGAAATTACCTGTGACTCTGATGAGCCACTTATGTAAAACTATTTTTGGGACATTTTTTTAACAGCTTGTCGGGTATAAATGACCTCCATTTCACATATTCTTTCATTGTTGACTGCTTCGGCGGCCAGAGTGGTTTGAGCATCCAAAAATTCCCACTTAACAAGAAAAATTTATAATAGTAATCCTTCACCAACGAATAAACATAATGTCCAAAGCACAAGTAAATATAAGCGAATCATGAAGTTCCATGCCAATAGAAATAATTATATTATACCTGCAAATGTCAGACAACTGAAAAGTAAACACCTGGGAGATTTATGGAAACTTGTTAATATTGTTGGAAATAAGTGCAAGAATTCAAACATTATGCTCAGTATGACATTTTTTTAATAAAGATTATTATAAGAACATTGATGAAAACATGCCCACTATTCTCGACAATCTGGACATGGAGTTAGACAATAATGATAACATTCTGTATTGAATTCACCAATAAGCAAGGAGGAAATCATTAAAATGTTTTAATGCTCTAAACAGTGACAAAACCACTTCAAATGACAGTATTTATACTCAATGCATATTAAAGCTCTAAACAGTGACAAAACCCCTTCAAAAGAAAGTATGTATACTCAATAAGAATTAATGCCCTAAACAGTGACAAAACCCTTCAAATGACAGTATGTATACTCAGTGAATATTAAAGCTCTAAACAATAACAGAACCCCTTAAAATGACAGTATGTATACTCAGTGAATATTAAAGCTCTAAACAATAACAAAACCTCTTGAAATGACAGCATGTATACTCAATGAATATTATAGCTCTAAACAGTGACAAAACCCCTTCAAATGACAGTATGTATACTCAGTGAATATTAAAGCTCTAAACGGTGACAAAACCCCTTAAAATGACAGTATGTATACTCAATGAATATTAAAGCTCTAAACAATGATAAAACCCCTTAAAATGACAGTATGTATACTCAATGAATATTAAATCTTTAAACAATGACAAAACCCCTTGAAATGACAGTATGTATACTCAGTGAATATTAAAGCTCTAAACAATAACAAAACCTCTTGAAATGACAGCATGTATACTCAATGAATATTATAGCTCTAAACAGTGACAAAACCCCTTCAAATGACAGTATGTATACTCAGTGAATATTAAAGCTCTAAACGGTGACAAAACCCCTTAAAATGACAGTATGTATACTCAATGAATATTAAAGCTCTAAACAATGATAAAACCCCTTGAAATGACTATGTATACTCAATGAATATTAAAGCTTTAAACAATGACAAAACCCCTTGAAATGACAGTATGTATACTCAATGAATATTAAAGCTCTAAACAGTGACAAAACCCCTTCAAATGAAAGCATGTATACTTAATATTAAAGCTCTAAACAGTGGCAAAACCCCTTCAAATGACAGCATGTATATTCAATGAATATTAAAGCTCTAAACAGTGGCGAAACCCCTTCAAATGACAGTATTTATACTCAGTCAATATTAATGCTGTAAACAATGACAAAACCCATTCAAATGACAATATGTATACTCAATATTTTAAAAGCACATCTAATGCCCATTTGTATCTCTCTTTTCAATTTAATGCTCAAGACAGGATTGTCCCAGAATCATGGCTGGAAGGCCAGTTTATATAAGCATATATATATTGCTGTTTGCTAACATTATGGTTGGCAAGAACAATTCAGACATGATCAGGATTCACTAAGAGAATCCAGCAGGAAAGTTTTAACTGCAGTGTATCCCCCAGGTGTGTAAAACAGGGTAAAAAAAAAACTTGGTGTCAGAACTGGGGGTCAAATAAAAATGGAGGGTGGGGACAAAAATGTACTGACAAATCTTCATCTGACCCCTACTTTTTCAGCTTGAAATAGGATATTGCAACTTGCACAACATACTCTCTCTTTCTCTCTCTAAACATACAAATAAACTGACATGCACAATTAACAAATAAATGCATCGTCCAAAGATTAATTGTATTAGTTCGTTTGTCTTTTAAAGTTGTACTTTTGACAGTCTCCTTATAATCTTGAAGCATTGTTATAGACAAACACAATACATATAAGCCAATACAAAAAGCCAAATAAATCTTTTAACCAAATGGCAGTTAATTTACTGCCTGTCATAAAATGTGTACTGTCATCGGTTTCATTGTACTTCATCCTAGAACACATTTATCCAAAAATAAAGGAGGCTAATGATTCGTCTTCTTTCTAATAAGTTACACTTGAACTTTAAGATCTTTCTTTTATTGCAGTTTATTGCAGCAAAGTTAAAATCCAACAAAATCTGCAATGACCTCCTGACTTTGTAATCCAAATAACGCATTTGTCTCGGCAGGTTTACAGTTACTGATTTCTTTGTTGTGAAAAAATGTCCTGAGTTATAACGAGTTCGCCAGATATCTTGTGGTTCAAACGAGGGCAGATTTTTTATATATTTTTAAACCCTGTCACTAAAGGATTATTCACTTTTGCAGTCTATGCAATCATGCGATCAGAAGTCACACCAGTAATCCTAATGGATGTGCTGTATTCCAGTCAAGGGAATTATTTTCTCCATTTTTCATTAAAGATAGATCCACAGTTACTCTTTTGTGTTCTACTTCTTTCACTTTTTTCGCTAATGATTTTTAGTGCACGTCATTTTAATCTGGAGATCACTTTCTAGTACAACAATCATTGAGACCTGACATCTTGCTGAGCTCGATAGAAATCTGTTTTTTGGGGGGGTGGGTACCAGACAGATCCCCCCCCCCCCCCATTTACCCCCAAAAAGTGAAAAGTGGTTTATGTGTGAGTGTATCCCCCAGGTATGTTTGTTTTATTTTTGTAAAAAGAATTTTTGATCAAAAATTTATTTATTTTAAATTTTTGATGTTGTATTTATATTTCCTAGTGTTATCTATAGGGGTGTTCATCCGAGCCAAGTTTCCTTCACCTAGCTCGAATTCGCTCCCCTAGTTCATGTTTTTGACCTTTGCTAGAGGTCTCCTTAGTCTCTTGTAACAAAAGAAAAATAAAAAACTAGTACTAAGGCAAACGAGGGAAATTTGATATGCTGTCCCAACACAGAAACTAATATAGCATTCACACACATAGCAATACACATATAGCAAATATAGCAAATATGTGTATTGCTTTATGTGTGAATGCTATATTAGTTTCCGTGTTGAGACAGCATATCAGTCAAATTTCTCCAGTTTGCCTTAGTACTATTTTGTTTTTATTTTAATGTACTTTATTATTCATTTTTGAAAGGGCATCTGAGTGGTGTACTATTTTCAACAGAAAAAAAAGAAAGATAAAAGCATAGTGTTTTATGTGCGTGCTTATATGTGTTGCTCATCGCATAATTACTTCTTTGAAATTAGGCGGGCTGTACTCGAGTGAGGGTCCATACTTTATTTATTTTTTTGTTGTATTTCACCCGACTCGAGTTTTGGCCCCCTCTGTTATTTATTGTAGCCAAAATTCCAATTTATATTAGTCAACTACACAGTACCGGAGCTGTATAGTTAAGAGAGAGAGAGAGAGAGAGTTAGAAATAAGTAGAGGTGTTGTGTTTGCTTTTGTGTTTTGCATGTACTAGTGTTCCATATGGGGTGTTTTTCGTTGGCTCTTTTATGGGCCTTTCCACTTCGCGTGGCGCCATATGATATAGCCCTATGACGTCATTACATCTTACTTTCCCCATACAGATACCCTGTCCTTTTGTATATTTAAAGATAAGGAGAATATTCCCTAAGGATTGTTGGATACTTATATATAAATGCAAATTAATAAGTGTTTAACGATATATTAGCCACCTCCCAGGAGATTGCGTTAGCGCTCGTAATGAGCGCAATACCAAAGCCCCTTTCTTACCCCTACTCCCTGTTTGGTATTTTGGTATAAAAACGCATGCAAATTAATTAGTGTTTAACGGTATATTACATTTATATGTTGTTTTTTTTTTGTGGGGGGTAGCCACCTCCCAGGGAGATCGGGGTAGGAGCGAGGTGTTAGCCCGTGTTTGCGTTAGCGCTCTTAATGTGCTCTATACCAAGGCCCCTTTCTCCCCCCTACTCCCTCTTTGGCATATAAATCCATTTTATATTTAATTTTTGACAGATATCAAGTGATTTTTACTGACTTTAATTAGTCCTTAATTAACTATCGGGTATGATGGCCTATGTTAGTTATTTCTTAATTGTTATTACCTGGCCACGAGCCATCATTGTTTTTGTAATGTAATCTGTTAGCTTAATTATTGTTTTTGTCGAAATTCCCATCCAGATATACAGTGTTTCCTTTGTTATCTCTTTTTTTACATATCTCCATAATCAGTTTAATCCGGTCGTCCTTCCTTCTTTCACATTTTGCGATGGCATGATATTTGGTGAAGTTGGATGTTTTACACATGGGACATTTGATTATTGTACGAATCATCCTTCTTCTCAATACAGTCTCACCTGTTAGCCAGGCATTATGCAAATATTTAAATATGAGACTTTGTATTTTAACTGATCTGATGTTGGCCCAGTTCCTCCACACTCTATCCCAATCTATATGGATGTTTTCCTCCTCTGCTTTATTTCTTTATTTTTTGCTTCATATTCCCGAATCCAATCATATGTCTTAGGTATGTCCTTTTCCCAGAGTTCCGTTTTGTCCCTAAACTTGCATAAAAGTTCTTTTGTTTGTCTGAAATCTCTAGGTACTTCTAACTTTTTGAATAACTAGTTATTTTTATAAATATCTTGCCTGTTCCTTAAGGTGAATCTGTACCAGTATACGTATAGGGCTTCCCATGGACTTTTTGGTATTGTCGGTAGTCTTTTGAATCTGTTTATAATATTTGTGTATTTTTTTTTAAATGGGGATGGAAAGGCTAAACCCCCTTTTGTTCTAGCTCTATATAATGTTGATTTTTGGACTTAATTTGTCTTGAAGTTCCATATATAGTTTATAATTTCCTTATCTATCTTATCTAAATTTTTATTGTCTGAATCTACGGAGTTTATTATTTAATTCATGTTATAGTACATGTATGTTTTTGCTACTTGTGCACGCTCCATTATGCATAGTGGCGTTAGTGCCCAGATTTTGATATTCTCTTTGATTTTTTTTGTATATATTTTTGTAGTTTTCTCTTTCTTCATTTTTCCCAAAGAAAATTCCTAAAGCTTTAACAGTTACCTTGATCAAGTGTGGTGGTAAACCGGGGTGGTTTCCCCTCCAGTTCCCTATTTTTAGTATTTCTGTTTTATCATGATTTATTTGCAACCCTGATGCTTTTCCAAATGATTCGTATTCCTTGTGCAGGTGTTTAAAGGAATTTTGGTCTTTTATGAAGTTAGTACAGTCATCGGCATGTTGGAGCATTTTGAAATCCTCTTTCAGATTGGGGATTTTTTATACCTTCAATATTTTTGTTATTCCATATTTTGATACTTAGTATTTCAATTGCATAGATAGTAGGCAGCCTTGTCTCACCGATTTTTGAATATCAAATTAATCTGTTACAGCACCATTTACCTGTACTCTAGCTGTTATTTTAGTGTACAGGATTTTAGTCCAGTTTTGCAAGTTAATTCCAGATCCAAATTTCTCTAATACCTTTTGGGTATAGTTATTTTCCAATCTGTCATAAACTTTCTCTTGGTCAAAAAGTACCATAGTACCTTGTTGACCTGTTTCGTTTAAATAATCAATTTTCGTTCTTATATCACTGGACAACAAATTTTTACAAAAGTCATGTTACCGAAATAAAATTAGTCAATTCTTATCAATTTTTATGTGCTGAACACGAATATGACAGTCAAATTGCAAAATTGGCTCTAGTTTTTTTGTAATCTGCAAGAAATTAATGTTTACATAACGAAATGCATTCCAATAGTAAAAGGTCAACTGTAATAGCCTACCTATAAAAAATCAAGTCATTGACTACATCTTAGATTTCTTCGCCTGTCTCTTGTACAGCTGTTCGGGAGCATCTCTGAGGAGTGTCCAGCAGTAGTCAGCCAGCATTGTAGTGGACCATTTTCCCTGGTATCTTTGTTCCATTGTTGCGATATCTTGATGAAAACGTTCGCCGTGTTCATCACTAACAATACCACAGTTGCTAGGAAAGAAATCCAAATGGGAATGAAGGAAGTGAATCTTTAGAGACATATTGCAGCCAAGTTTCTTATACTTCATCAACATGTCTTCTACTAGTTCCTTATAGTTTTCTGCCCTAACATTTCCGAGGAAGTTTGTAGAAACTAGGCGAAAAGCATTCCATGCTTGTTTCGCGTCACCTTCCAGCAAGTTGTTGAACCGGTCATCTTTGAAAAGCTCTCGAATCTGAGGACCCACAAAAACTCCCTCTTTAATCTTTGCTTCGCTGAGTCGAGGGAATTTTTCATGCAGGTATCGGAATGCTAGCAAAGTCCGGTCAATGGCTTTCACGAAGTCCTTCATCAAACCTAGTTTGATGTGAAGGGGTGGTAGCAAGATTTTCTGAGCCTCAACCAGAGCTGGGTGTTGGATATTCTTCTCTCCAATGGCTACATTCTGCCTGTGAGTCCATTCCTTCCTCATGTAGTGCATTTCCCTTGCTCGGCTATCCCACTCGCATAAGAAACACATGTATTTTGTATATCCTTGCTGCAGTCCCATTAAAAGGGCAACTACCTTCAAATCACCACAGAGGTGCCAGCTGTACTTGTTATACTCAATGGAATTCAGTAGCTGCCTTAAGTTATCGTATGTCTCTTTCATGTGGACAGCATACACTACTGGAATAGATGGAAGAATGTTTCCATTGTGCAAAAGCACAGCCTTGAGACTCAGTTTCGAAGAGTCCACAAATAGTCTCCATTCTTGTGGGTCATGAGTGATTTTTAAAGCATTCATGAGGCCCTCAATATCGGAACAGAATATCAGATTACTTTCCTTTCTGAAGAAAGGCTCCAATTGCTGGTGGCGCTTTCGATATGCAGTAATTGTGACATCTTCTTCTAGAAGATTCCATTGTTGGAGTCTTGATCCTAGCAATTCTGCCTTGTTCTTTGATAAGTCCAAATCACGAATCAGGTCATTTAGTTCTTCCTGTGTTATTCTGTGTGGGGTTGATGATGCACCACAGTGAAAATCTGGATCACTGCATGCTGATGGACCAGGAGAAGAACAGGTCGACTCACCTTTGTCTTCGTCAGATGAATCAAGAGAATATTCTGCTGGAGGTTCTGGAATAGGAAGTCCCTCACCATGTGGAACTGGTCTCAATGCAGACGGAATGTTTGGGTAGACTATTCTCGACTTCTTTCGCTTCGTTATTCCGCCGGAAAGAGGAGGAACCAAGCAGAAGTAACAGTCATTTAGGTGGTTGCTTGGCTCTCTCCACACCATTGGGACTGCAAACGGCATTGATGACCTTTTGCAATTCAACCACTGTGAAAGCTGTGTTGTACATGTAGCACAGCATATATGCGGAGCCCAAGGCTTGTCTTGGTCACCAACCTTGCATCCGAAGTAAAGATGATATGCCTTCTTCACTTGAGAATTGATACTTTTCTTCTGGTTGGCAAATGTCACTTCCCCACAAATATAGCAAAAATTGTCCGCGGTATTAACACACTTTCGAGGCATTGCTGTTCTTTATTGTACGTAAATGGATAAAATAATAAGTTTTATGTAACAGTAGCTTGAACTGTCTCGCACAACGTCTAAAATATTTTAAATGCTGAACCTATCTGATTGGGCTTTATATAGTACACTGCTTACGTCAGCTTCAGCAGCCGCCTGGCATTAGTATAATAGGCCTACACATGTATAGTACACTGCTGACGTCAACTTACTTCAGCAGCCGCATGGCATTAGTATTGCATTGCATCAGAAAATGATGCAATCAACTGTGGATGATGTGAGCATGATGGTATTATGCAATGTTACATCATTATTCCGGATGTTGCTGCAGTCCTACTGGAGAAATTTACACAGTGAAACATAGAAAATGAGGTATATGAATATCTTCAAAACGAGAGCCAATACAAATTTTTCACGGTTATATTCGTGTTCGGCACACCAAAATACTACAGATTAGGGCCTTTTCAAGTCAGTAATGATTTCACTGTTGACCAGTGTATTTAAGATATTATTTTGCGCATTTTGTCCCTTCCCCCCACACGACTGGTTTAACTCTATTTGCTAAAAGTTTGCTTAGAATCTTGTAATCTATATTTAGGAGGGAGATGAGCCTCCAACTTTTTTTAGGCTTTCCCTAACCCCTTTTCTTTTGTATATAATTGTTATTAACCCTTCTCTCATTGTTTCCATCATCATGTCATTTTTTAAAGAATGTTATACACTGAACTAACAGAACCTGAGAGAGAAGGTGGATCAAGCACCTGAGAGGTGACCGATGGGGGCCCTGTGCCCCCCAGACACTCAAATTTCAAAATAATATATCTCACATTTAAACAAACATAAATTTATAATAATATCATTACAGCCGCTTGGTATCAATTTTAAATAAAGGAAAAGAACAGAGCGGCCACCTGAGGAAAACAGAAATGGAGGGAGAAAACTTCCGAATAGCATCAATAAATACAAATGGACTTGATAAGGAAAAAATAAACAAATTAATAGATTTAAATGAATATGATGTTATACTGGTTCAGGAAACACCCAACAATTTTTTGAATGAATATAAGTCTCCTTCCTGGGCCCTTATTTCAGACAGGACTTTTGCTATGTCTTGCTGCATCCTGTCCATGTCTGCGTTCTCCAGATTTACATGATGCTGTGCCACATTGTCAGCATATGTCTGTCTCTTAGCTCCATTATTGGATATTGGCCCCTTACAGTCTCTCGAGGCATTCCCAACTTGACGACATCTGGGGCAGGTCCTTTCTTGTTTACATCCTCTATACCAACTGCGTATGGGGAAACCCATGACATAAAAGTAGGCCGGTATTTGTTGGCCTCATGTTTGAATACTGATAGGATCTTCCCTTCAGTTTTAATTTCCTTGAAGCCATACATGGTGGCCATCTACCCTGATGCCACCATGACCTTAAATTTATTTTGTTTTCTCTCCACTATCTTGCTCGTGTTAACTTTGAGTGGGAGTCCAGAGAAAAAACTTCCACCATTTTGGGTCCTATCTCCCTCATGATTGGTTCTGTTTTGTGGACTTTGGCTGTTATCCCTTTTATTTCTATATTGTTTTCTTTTAACAATGGAGTATCCTTATTCTTGGTGTATAGCACAAACTTTCCTATCCCCTCCCACTTTGTAAACCGTCAATGTCATTTATGTTGATCCCCCTCACTCTTAAGGCCGTTAAAATTTCCGCTTCCCTTGGTATGACTTCTACCTTCCCAAAGTCAATGGTTTGACGTCCTCCAGGGTGGTAGGCTACAACCCTTTGTTGCCCATCCGACCCCTCTATGCTGGTTTCAAAATAATGCCTAATTTCTTGACTCATGTCTCTACAGCAGCAGGGGGGGCGAATCGGACATTTTGTCCAATCGTTATTTTGCTTAATTATTACTTTCTGCACTCAACGATCTAGTGTCGTCAGCGCCTGGTAAAAAAAAAACGACGTCGGTCCATCCTACACGATGGTGACGTCATTTGGTTTAATTAACACCTTCTGCGCGCCGATCCCCAGCGTCGTCAGCGTCCGGTAAGCACAGCGACGACCGCGTCGATGTCATCGCCCCCCCTGCTGCTAAGTGGTTATTTACAATGAAAATTATTTACAACTAACCGAATATTTGGTCAAGTCCGATACGATATCGTGTCCGAGGATCATGTAAATTTATCGTTACGAATCCATGTGGGGTCGACTGAGCATGACTAAAAAAGTTTCGAAAAACATTAAAGTCCATGTCACCGCCGCACCATGTCTGCCAAATATTTCGTAGCGTGTGTGTATCAACGCCGTTGAACACAGCAAGAATATTACAGTTGTCTCTAATTACTTTTGGAATCTGAGTGTATCGTTGAGTGACATATATCACGTCAGTGTTTTTATGCCTGCCTCTGGAAAATATCCTAGCTGGGTTTTTTTGATTGTCTAACATAACATCATCGTACACGACTAGATTGTTAACGTCGCCATCAATATCATCAATACCCGGTGCATCATTGATATCCGTAATAAACTCAATAACATTTTTTTTAGCGATCGCTGATGCATTCTCGTTGAAATCTTTCAACACCTCGTAGCATCGTTGATCATCTACGCTAGGAGCAACCAAATACAACTTATCCCACTTCATCCATCTCATTATTAAATTGAGTAACAATTGCGTCTTGCCGGATCCAGATGGTCCAATGATAATCATCCGGATCGAGTTTGGTAACGCTGCAACATGCTTAACTGGTTCTCTTGTTTTAGTCACCGAAAAATCAATTATATTCATATCTCTATACATAAATTATGGATCTATATTGTGTGAAGTGTAGAGTACGTACTGGCACAAATGATATGACAACCGCCACAACAAGAAATAACAGATCGGCCCTTACTGGCAAGTGTGTACAATGCGGTACAAAGAAATTTAGATTTATTTCTATTAGACCCGGAGATGTTTTAAAAAAAAGCGAGGAGGTGACATCGCAGCCAAATTGGCAAAACTCCCCGGAACACCGTGGGCAAAGTATCCAGGAGAAAAACACCTCCCAGGATATAACTACTGTGGCCCCGGAACACGATTAGATATTAGACTCGATGATCAAAATCAGCCCAAACCCGGTGAGTATCCAATAAACGCTATCGATAAGGCGTGTCATGCTCATGATGTTGCTTACAAAAGTAGCGATCTGCAACAGCGTCATATCGCGGATGTAAAATTAATTCACGCATTAAATGCTATTCCTGATAAATCCGTCAAAGAAAAATTGGCCTCATGGTTGGTAAAATCGGCTATGAAAGGTAAATTAATGATTGGAAGCGGAGCTTCTCGCGCTGGTAATTGAAAACGATAGCGTTTATAATAACAACATGGATTCCATCTATTATTCTCCGAGAGGATACTGGAAGGGGAAGGCCGCAATTGGTAAGCTTGCAAGCGCTGCAAAGGTAACAAAGACCACTGCAGCTAATTGGTTATCCAAACAGGCTATATGGCAAATCTATCTACCACCGCCTAAACAAATCAACTTCTCGCGCTTTGATGTCAGCGTACCTAATGAAGTTCATCAGGCTGATATACTATTTTTGCCGCATGACAATGGTTACAAATACGCGCTAACCGTAGTTGATGTTGCGAGTCGATACAAACAAGCGGAGCCGTTAAAAACAAAGTCGGCAACTGAAGTAGCCGCTGCGTTTGAAAGAATTTATCGAAGAGGCCCTCTGCGCTGGCCAAATCTATTACAAGTTGATCCCGGTAGTGAATTTCGCGGCGCTGTTTTATCAACGCTGAAACATCATAGCGTCGCGATACGACGAGGTCATACTGCGCTACATCGTGATCAGGCAATTGTTGAACGATTCAATCGGACTCTCGCTGAACGGTTATTTGGATATCAATACGCGAAGGAATTCATCCAAGAAAAACGATCTCGTGAATGGGTTAAAAGGTTGCCAGGTGTAATTGCAGCGTTAAATAACGAGATTACCCGAGTAATCAACATGAAACCCAGCGACGCGATTAAATACGAGTATATACCCGGAAAATTAAAAATAAATAGCGTTTCTAAGCCGATTCTCGGCAATGTCACCGTGAGATATCTGTATGAACCAGGAGAGCTTGAAGGCGGTAAAAAAAGAGCTACTGATCCTATTTGGAGTGTTACCACACATAACATATCAACGATAACACGATCAACTGGTAGACCACCGATCTATAGGCTGGATTCAACTGCTCCTCAGCGCGGATTTACACGCGAGCAACTACAAGTGATACCTAACGATACTCAATTACCCCCACGTGGTCTTAACTAGCGCCGTTGCGTCTATTGCACTCAAGACAGGTCAACCTCACATTGTTTTTGACATGACCGAGACTGTTATCGATCCTATCCACGGTAAATTGGCGAGTGTCTTTATCCGAATAACGCCAACTCATTATACAATTGCAACTTGCGCAGTGATTATTCTGTTGTTGTCGTAGCGAGATTATTAATTCGGCATCAATATCAAAACGCCGCTGTTTTTTTTTATCCTGTTGGCGGTAACCCGAGAGTTTTCTATCAATGACGCTTGCATCGATGGTGACTCCGTCAGTGACTCCGTCACTGACTTCGTCAACAACAATTCTTCGAAGCTGATTTATCCTTCGTACTCTGGACACTGCAAGATAGACTAGATTCGACCATTCGATGCGATTATCAACTATCCAAACAATTGTGTCCGTGATGGTTAGTCCCTGCGAGGAATGTATTGTTGTTGCGTATCCTAGCGTCCACGGGGATTTATCAGCACGTAGCGCGTCCTCGACGACGCTGATATCAACGAGCACGATATCATTCAGCACGAGAATTTGTTTTTTTGTCCCCGACGCTGTCGGGGCTGGAATCTCAACTTCAATGTTCTGCCGCCGTGTATCCGCGGGTCTATAACATAACGGCACTGGACGCGTTGGAAACTTTTCCTTATGCAACGTAAACAACTTCCGCTGAAGTGTGTCTCTGACTATCTTTCTGCTCGCTACAATCAAATCGTTTGGTCTCCATGTTTCCCAGAATTCATTCAACGGCGTTTCCGGAATTACCTCGCGGATTATTTCACATTGAATTCTATCCGGCTGTAATCTGATTAATTTTTTAACCCCGCGCAGTTGTTCATCAAGTGCCCGGTAATCAGTATCGGTTTCTTCATAATAGTCCACAAAACCCCTTAACCAATCATGTGGACCCTCGCCGACAAATGGTGGTGGTTGGCCATGATCCCCACACATGATTACCGCTGTATTCGCGCGCAGCAACCACTCAAGAAACATTTGTAAAGTATCTAACGAAACAGTACATATCTCATCCCAGATGATAATGTCGGGAATAAATTTTTCACCCATTCGATCAGGAGTCCACTCACCGCCGCTGTATCGAAAAAAGCTGTGATAAGTAACGGCGTCAACATTTCGTTGTTTTATCTCTCGCGCTAGTCTATGGGTCGGTGTAAGCACGATTATACTTGCCCGCGTTCGAAATAATTCAATTGCCCGAGTCGTCTTTCCTGACCCGCCACAGCCGCTTAAATAAACCGTCTTGTGTCTACAAATTGGATCAGAACACGATGGTGCATTAGACCATTCTGATAATTTATCACCGCGTAAGTAGTCGTTCTCAACGGTGACATCTGCTGACGGGGAATAATCGCGTCGTATTTCATTTTTAATTCTCCATGTACCCCAACTCTCATCCGGACTAGTAAACTCGGCTACGTTTCCCTTATACGCTACGTCTATATAAAACGAATCAACGGCTACTCTAACCGCGGTATCGGGGAATCTATTTATCATCGAGAATAAATTGATAGCGGCGTAACCCAGCATAGACGCCCTCAAATGTGGATACGCCGGGCTGTCTCCATCGCTGTAGGTAACAACTGTACCCAACCTCGTTCCATTGGACAAGAAAGCTGTTTCGCAGTTCACGTATCTATTTTTTGCCACTGCGTCCTTGATTACGAAATCATATTCTGCGTCATCTATAATCAGCCGTGAGCAATATCGTTTGTAGTCGTAGTTTTTTCCACCTTGTGTGAACTTACCGATTATTCTTCTACCGAGATCTTTTGCCTCGTGGTTTCGTTGGTTAAATATCCTCCTGGACCATTCGACGATATATTCCTCGTCGGCATCGATGTGTTTTCTGGATTCGTCAATTATGCTATCTAGACGCTCTGGTTCTGGTAACCAGACTTCAGTCTGCGCCCGGTATGATATAATCGCGTCACTGACAATCAACGAAACTAGCATGCTACAATCAATCATATACCGTAGCAGCGCTATTGGCAGCCACTTCTTTTCAGCCATGTGTCTACCGATCCAAATATAGCAACAGCGATGAAGTCCTGCCGCGAACTCAAATGATACTACGCGAGCAAATCCGGTTAAATCAAAATCAGGCAGTGGTCCATTAATAGCAACACGAGTCATTTCATGTCTGGGGTGTCCAAATCGTTTGAAATACTCAGCGGCGGATCCATACCCGAGAAAACTCGCTGGATAACAGGCAACCATATCAACGGAAATCATAGCGTCGCGGTTGTATTCAGTGTTCCATAGTCCACCGTGATAGTATTCCAAACAACTGGATTGTACATCCGGTAGAAATTCCCTGCGCGTTGGTCTCCACGCATTTTTCCTCGCTGCAACATGAGCCGCAACCGATGGAATCGTAAAACAATTTGTTAGCAGTTGTTCATCATGCTCCTCAAATTCTATGGCGGTTTTTTTCATCCTGCTGTGAAATGCTTCAGTGCGGTATAATTCACCGTTTGGTCTTACAAACTGATCAAAAGTATCAGCGCTGCGAAGTAACCACACTGATACAGGGTCGTTTTTACACAAGTAGGCAATAGCATCAAATAGTTTCCTCTCCGCGAGAAAACCGTTCTCTTCCAGGAATTCCCCCGGGATATACTTTACTGTTCTATCCCGTGGAAATATTGTGATCGCGGGCGTCCATGCATGTTCGTTATGATCAATAATTTTGATTGGGGCTCCCTTCGATTTGTACTTCGATTCGTATAATACTTCACCGGTTATCGTTGTAACGGTTATTGGAAATCTCAGCGATGTTTCTAATCTCGCTATGTCGCTGATGGTTGCTCCACGCTCTTTTACGGTTAGTTCCCACTGGTTGATTTTGCTACGTCGTAAATCAGTCAATTTGTTTCCTCGACATGCATTTGTAAAATGCTCTATTATTCGTTCTGCTACACAATTTATCCCAGTTGACTGTTTCATCGGTTTCAGTTTTCCGATATCAGGTTTCTTATTTAACGGGTATATTCCATAAACAACTGCTGTTTCAGGATACGCTCGTTCATAGTATGGTCTGTCAATTCCGGTTAACAACCCCGGCTTGGAGTCGCGGCTGACAGTGACTGTTTTCATGTCGCTGAGAACTGGTTCAAATTTATCACATATGATCCAATCACCTGATTCCACCCGGACAATGAATTTTACTCTGAAGAAATACCTTTTACCGTCAAGTTGTGATATTATCGTTGCTGCGCGGTTGTCGTTCATGATAGCATCAACAACACCATCAATTCGAAATGTTGACCAACTATGAGATGCACCATCACGCTTGAATTCATTGATACAATCGCGTATTTTACTCAACAGGGTTCTATCGTTTATTAACGCTTTTGGTGTGTCCTTGAGGACTCTATCGAGATTGAATTTAATATTTTTCCAGGGCTTAATTGCTGCCAATCTCTCGAACTCATCCATATAATTAAAACAAGTATTTAAATGAAAGAATATAGTATAATGAATCACTGCAAATGGTTGATGATTGGGTCGATAACCCCGTGCAATAAATCATGTAGAGGTGAATTCTGCGGATATCATTTACAAAGCGTTCGTAATGGTTCTCTTGGCCCCCTCCCGTGCTTGGTTTGTCACGTCGGTGTAAGAGGAAAATCGCAGTTGTGTATTAATTGTGGCGGAAAGCGATACAGGGAACTAAAACGTTATTACGACAAGCGAATTAAAAACGCCGTCATTGACCCCACCGCCGACTTCGTTATCAAAACCCCTCAAGACTACGTTGAAAGATTCATAATTAAACCAAATAATAAATTAGACAAGTAGTATTATTATACAAATGGACCAAGAATTTCAGCCGCATCCTGTGCTCGTCAATTACGAGGCATCTCGCGACGGCATTGTTAGAAATCGTAGACTGAAGAAGCCGGTTGGATGGAAAAACAATCACGGGTATTTAATGTTTGGTGCCGGAAAGAAGAAGTATCTTGTTCACAGGGTGGTATATGAAGCGTTTAAGGGGCCAATCGAGGATGGTTTTGTTATTGATCATATTAATAATAATAAGACTGATAATTCTCTTATAAACTTGCAAGCTATCTCTCAGAGTGAAAACAATAAAAAAGGCCAAACCGGTAAATACCCAAAGAAAGCAAGGGGCGTCAAATCGTTTGATACAACAACTCACGAAGAAAAAACATTTCAGTCGATGAATGAAGCCAGTAGATACTTTGACATTTGTAGAACCTCAGTTCGAGATGTTGCAGAGAATATAACTAAAACAGCGATCTCAAAAAAGACGGGCCACAGAATTCGATTTTTATATATAGATACGAAGTCACCGGCGCCCATGGCGCTGACGAAGTCGCCATGACAATAAATTGTCCATTCCGGAAGAAAACGAATTATTAAACACCTTCGGAATTGATACACGGGGTTTCATTTTTTTTTATTTAAAAACAAGATGTTTTATAAGAATAATGAATATCGAAGACATCAATAATATATTAGCCGAGATTTCAAAATTAAAAAATCAAGGAATTGAATTATCTGATGGTCTTGACAGTGAAAAAATATTATCCGATTATGAGATTATTAACGAACAGTCGAAACGGGGACGTTTTACCCTGGCCCGCGAGTACTTTTTTATAAAACGATTACAACATACGATCAATGAAAACTTGTACCACAATGACGCAAATGCATTCATTGGACTATTCACTGCCGTTGAAATAATACGAAAAAAACTCGGACGTGTTTATGAACGACGCCGGGAGATTTCTAGTAAGATCAAAAACATTAGAAGGATCATAGACGAAAACTCCGGCGAGAAATTAGAAATTGCTTCGCAATTGCAATAATGGTAGGCGAATCACTTACTACTCGGCTAGCCAGAGAGCGGCTAGCAGCGCTTAAAAAGTTCATACCGTTACGAGACAGGGTCCGAGAACAACTTCAAACGCGGCAGCAACTACAAACCGATTTTACTGTTGGAAGCGAACAACTCTTTGCCCCGGTAACTAAAGCGACCAAAGATGTTACGGCGGCAACTGTGCCCGTCCTCGATGCGCTTGAAAAGATAGCGGCAGAGACAAAACAAACAAAAAAGTCTTTAGAAACACTCCCTGCGAAAATAGCGGCTGCTACAACACGGAGGCCACCACCACTCGCTATAACCGAACCACAAGAACCTTATGTTACAATGGCCGATGAAGAAGAACTAGGCGCCACCGCAAGAGAACCAGAAGAAGAAATACCAGAAGAAGAAATACCGGAAGAAGAAATACCGGAAGAAAAAGAGGGGAATATACCCCGTATTGTACTCAAGAAGAGCACAATAGATCAAATTAGAGGCTTCAGCAACAGGGAAGAATTAATTAATTTTGCTGCCAACAATTTTGCTAAGAGCATACGAGATAAGAAGCATATCAATAGCGGTTACGAGAAAAATATAAAGTCGTTAAAGGACTGGGCAAGAATAGTGTATTTAGCAAGTAAACATAAAGATGCATTACCACATCGTGGTGATCCCGATTACGATAAATTCCACAAGGAAGTTAAGAGTATAACACCAAAAAAAGGAAAAGGATACTCTGTTGGTAAAGAATCCTACGGCGTTACCTGCCCTGGTAGTGTTCTCAGTGATATATCACGGCTAGAGGTACTAATTGGAGGAAAACGAGCCGGAAATAACTCTCCGGAAATAATCAATGAGGCCGCTGATATTTGCAAGCGTTTATTTGCAGGCGGTATTATGGACATTAATGCATATCGAACGCTCATAGACGAACTCGTGGATGATTAATTGGAAAACTGGTGTTTTTAATAAGGATGATCATACACTACAACCATGATAAACCAGTACTCGTCTACGTGGTAAACTCGCGATTGCCTGTTTACCGCGCGTACTATGGAGATGGTCTCGGTAGCACCATTGCGGGGTTATTTACAAGAATGGCTCCAAAAGTAGCGCCGTTAGCCAAACAATTAGGAATGAAGGCTATTGATGTTATTCGTGATAAGGGTATTAGTGCTATTGGAGACGTTGCCGGAAAGGCGCTTTCAGCCGCGCGGGACAAACTAATGTCGTTGGTGAAATCTAGGGGATTTTCAAGAAAAAAACAAAAACCACCGGTGATGCCATCAACGACAGTGATGCCTGCAAATGTCAGTAAAGTAATAAATAACGCCGTGGAAGAAAAACTAGCGTCGTTGGTAAACAATAATCAAGATGACATCGCAAACATAATAGCGGGAAGTGGTTTAAAACCACGACGATGATTTAGATGCATCGGCGTATTATTAAATAAAATGTTTAAACGAACAGCTGACCCGGCGTTTGATATGGACGCACCAGTGCACAAGGATGATTCTGTCCGTAATTATCAATTTTATTCCTATCATGCAGTACAACCCAACATACGATCGCGAATTGAACTTCAAGTCCATGATACCAGTAAATATTTTTTACCGTGTGAAGCGTTTATTGAAATCGAAGGAGAACTTGTAACAGAGGCCGATACTCCTGCTGTACCAGCACCGTATCCAGATGGTACCAAAGTTGGCTTAGTCAATAACGGCGTAATGGCGCTATTTGAGAGCGCAAAATATCTCATTGACGGGCGAGAGATCGAGTCTATAGAATGCGATGTTGATGTTGCTACAACAATAATCGGGCTAGCAAGATATTCCGACGATTATACAAGATCAGCGGGTCCATCTATGATGTTTGCAAAGGATAATAAAAACACTGCTGGAAACTCGCAATTTGTGGTAAGACGACCAAGAAATAATGCTAATAACAATGACGCTGATGTTGAGAATATGATTATAAACAGCGATCCTAATTTCAACCTCGGAGCTGCAACACGCATATCAATGTTAACAGGACCGCGTAGATCTTTCTCATGCGCGATTCCACTGCATCATATATTTGGATTTTGTAGGAACGTGCGAAAAGTTATCTACGGAGCAAAGCATACCGTGGTGCTTGTGCGAAAAGGTGATGATAGAAATGCAATTTGGAGAATTCCAGCGGATCTTGCAAATCCAAATAATGACCCTGGTAAAGTCGTTTTAACTAAAATATTATTGTGGATGCCAGTAATAACTCCATCCATTACCACAGAGGCACGATTGCTATCCTTTATGGAGCAGGGAGGAAAATCATTACTAAGTTGGCTAACAACAACAACAGATACTAAGCAATCAAATATCAATGGTATATTCACATGGAACCTGGCATCACAACAAGGCATTTCGGCTCCACGTCATATATTTGTCGCGTTGCAGGATATGACGAGAGTTGATAATCAATTATCCAGCCATATGATATTTGATCGATTAGGCGTTACTGACGTCTCGCTGAGAATAAACGGTCAGCAGGAACCATCCGAGGATATACAGCTTAATTACGGTCAAAACCATATTGCACGCGTGTACCATCGGTTGCTGTCGTATATGAGTCGTGATCAAAACGTCGACACTGGTTTGCAAATATCACAATATGATTTCAGAGAACTATATCCGATCTATTACTTTTCGCTGGAACATCTTGATTTAACGAGACAATCCGTCGTTGATATACACTTCCGAGCTAATGTAACTCGCGGCGTTATTGCTGATTATAGAGCTATTGCTGTCATCCTCAGCGATAAATCAATGCTGCTAGAAGGTGTTGGTGGACGAATGAGAATCGTTGATGCGCCAGTGGAAAACATGTAATTGAAAGCACAAACACGTTTACAATAAAATGTCGTATAGTGTCGTCAGTGTAGAGTTGACTGATGGTCAAGTCAAGAAATTACAATCAAAGTCGGCTAAACAATGCGGAACCACAATAACGCTGAAGCCGTCGCAGATGGCGGGTGGTAATCATAAGATATCGTTGACGACGCGTCAAATAAAACATTTCAATGATGCGATGAAGAATAAAAAGGGTGTTCAAATAGATTTCTCGGCCGCAGCAATTAAAAACATGGAAAAGACCGGTGGGATATTTCCGCTGTTAGCTGCGATTCCAGCGTTGATTGCCGCGGCCGCACCAGCAGTGGCTAAGGCGGCGGCGTTAGGAGCCGTTGGTACCGCGGCGGGAATGGCATTAAAGAAGGCAACCGGGAAAGGCTACAAAAAAAAACGACCCGTGGCCGGAAAGGGTCTAAGACTACCGGGAACCCCGTATTCATGGTACTCGGGAAAGGGTCTAAGACTACCGGGAACCGTTTATTAACGCATGAGTCAATGACTCCCATGTCTAATTTTGATTTAATAGACGCCGCAAACGCGCTAGCGATAAAAAACTTCAGAGGTGTTTTTATGAGGGATCAATTACCGACGCAACCAAGGAATATTGAAACCGGTATAATTAACCTCGATAAATCCTCCGGAGCGGGGACTCATTGGGTTGCATACGCGATCGATCCGCGTGCGATTGTCTATTTTGATTCATACGGGTTAGCCCCGCCGAACGAGTTTATGCGGTATGTCCGGGCGTGTTCAGCCCGGGCGTGTTCAGCCCGGGTTTTTTATTCCACGCTGCCAACACAGCAGTTAAGTGACCCACCGATATGTGGCCGTGAGGTATTGAACGTACTTGCGGCGATTTCATCATCGCGAAAACCACCTCATGTGGTTGTAAACGAATACACTAGTGGGGTCGTAGAAGCTCAACGGATTTTAGAGAATAACATTTACAATAATAATGATTGATATCTGGGGGCGACCGGTTTCGGCGCTGAAAGAATCCACGGAAACGGCCGCCGCCGACATAAAAAAACTAATTGAGGATGAAATCGCTGATACGTTGAATCTAACAAGTGTTGACCCGGGCGAAATAGTTGTATTTCAAGACCGCCAGGGTAAATTGAAATCCGGTAATGTGTCACTGAATGACGTTTTAATACGACAGCGTAATGCCGCCGAGAACGCTATCGCGCTGTATACCAGCGACGGACGACTCAAACCGGGTGAAGATATATCGATGATAGATGGAAGAATAAGTATACTTGGCAACAGTTATATAACCATTTCGAATTCGTTGAAAGGTTTACGTGGTGAATTTAACTTTCATGGAGAACAGTTCAGGTCGGCGCTAATGCATTTCGACGATGTGAAACACATTGTCGATAGTTTTTTTCGGGGACCCCCGACGGCAACCGAACCAAATCTTGCAACAATAACAAATGCTATTTCGGAACTTATGGCGCTGTCGGCCAATTTACAACCGTTGCGAAAAAATGTTAACAGGATCGATGACAACTTTGATAAATTCTTTGGTAAAAAAAATACCAAGCCGGATGAGATTACAATAACTATAAATGATATCACTGCGTATGGACAGGAAATAAAAACAATCAAAACTGATGTTGCAACAAACAAAAGGAGTGTAGACGCGCATGAACGGGAAATAGAAATAATCGGCGCTAATGTTGCAACGATCATAAATAATGTAGACTCGCATGGACGGAAAATAGAAACAATCAAAACTGATGTTACAACGATCATAAATAATATGGACACGCATACACAAGAAATAGGAACAATCAAAACTGATATTGAAGCGAGCAAAAAGAGTGTGGACGCGCATACACAGGAAATAGGAACAATCAAAACTGATGTTGAAGCGAACAAAAAAAATGTAGACGCGTATTGGCGGGGAATAGGAATAATCAAAACTGATGTTGCAGCGAACAAAAAAGGCATAGACGTGCATACATATGAAATAGGAACAATCAAACTTGATGTTGCAGCGAACAAAAAAAGTATGACCGAGAATACACGGGAAATAGAAACAATCAAAACTAATGTTGTAACGATCATAAATAATGTAGACGCGCATTGGCGGGAAGTAGGAATAATCAGAACTGATGTTGAAACGATTAAAGACGGACTACCGAGAGTAGCAGAGCAATTCGAAAAAATAAAAACCCCTCATGAGAACATCATCAACACAGTATACACAATTCGGCATGGATCATTCGATTGGACTCCTACACAGAATACAGTAAATATCACCGCAACTGTTAAGGGCATTTATCGACTGACACTGGTTTCAATGATGCAGTTTAATATATTATCGTCGAGTTCATCCGGGTTTAACAATACAATATCAACAATTATAGACAAGAACGCAACTGAACAGTTTACAATTTATGCCGTTGATGGAAATTTAACCAGGGCAAACATTACATGGTATGTGGAATTTGTAGCGAATCTAAGTAATTAAAAACACTAACTCTTTTAAAATAAAAATGACCACCAAGGAAATTGAATCAGAGGTATCACCGACGTCACATCAATATCGATTCGATACCGCAAAAGAATTTTCCGCGAACTTGAAAACGCTTTCCGAACAATACCGTGCAAAAATAAAAAAATACCGTCGTAAAATAACCGCCATCGACGCGGTCGTGTACTCAGTGTCGGGCATAGTAGCTGGCGCCGGTGTTATTTTATCCACGGTAACCACGATAGCCCCGATCGCTGTTCCAATCGTTGTCTCCGCAATGACAACAATTGCTGGAGTCGCCAACGCAATCACTAGGAAGATATCATCGTGTTTTCAGAAAAAACTCAACGAGTATACAGTAAAACATCAAATAGTATCCGACGCGTACTCGAAATTATCCGGGTTGATCTCGTTATCGATTGATAATTTGTTCATATCCGATGTTGAATTCTCCACGATGGTCCAGTTGTATAGCTCCGCGATGTCAAAAATCGAGGATTTTCAACTGGAAGCCGGAACCACCTGGTTGTTGAAATTAGACACTAAAAACAACGAATAATAATAATGTCGCTGAACCCCGAAGGGTCTCAATTACTTCAGCGGATCGCGGAGAATACCACTCCGGTACAAACAAATATGATATCGATAACATCAACGAAACCCGAATTCAGTGTGAACTTCCCATCACCGGTTCCAGTGAAGGAAATAGCGCTGGCAAAATTGCGAGTATATCACAGTTGGCCTAATATCCGAGCGGACGCATTTAACGGACAACAACCTAATAACTCGCTGGTTTTTGCATGGACGAATAAACCCGATGGGACCCCAGACTGGAAGGAGGTTACAATACCAACTGGGTCATACCAAATAGAACAAATCAATAAGGAATTTCAACGCAGGATAAAATCGATCACAGGAAAAGAATCAAAAATCGCTATTACGGTTCATGAACCGACGTTATCGTCGACGATTGAAATAAGCACACCGGGGTATATGGTTGATATCTATAACAGTTCAATAAGAACCATACTAGGATGGCCTAAGAATCCACCCGCGGACACCCCCCCATCAACTATCCTCAGACACGATAACGGAGATGGTGGTAGGCATATTGCTCCATACAACGTAAATATTGCATCGGTGATAGCGATTAATCTAGTGTGTGATGTTATCGAAGGGAGTTACCAGGTGGATACCAAGCAATCAAATCAAGCTCAACAGGGGTATATCCTTTATTCGTTTTCACCAACAGCCCCTCCGGGATTTTTGATCATTGAGAGTCCGATTAATCCGGTCTATATGCGATGCCATGATCGGTTTTTAACGAGAATTAATTTCAGACTTACCGATCAGTCAAATAACCTAATTGATCTGCAAGAGGAGGAGTTAGTGATCACTCTGTTTGTAAGATCATAGCAGCAGAGGGGGCGATGACATCGACGCGGTCGTCGCTGTGCTTACCGGACGCTGACGACGCTGGGGATCGGCGCGCAGAAGGTGTTAATTAAACCAAATGACGTCACCATCGTGTAGGATGGACCGACGTCGTTTTTTTTTTACCAGGCGCTGACGACACTAGATCGTTGAGTGCAGAAAGTAATAATTAAGCAAAATAACGATTGGACAAAATGTCCGATTCGCCCCCCCTGCTGCTTCTACTTGGGCCATTGTTGTGATTGTTTAAGTTTGAATAGAGCTCACTCCAAAGCAAAGAATATCCAATTAAGCACATATTTGCCATCCTATGGATTTTAAAGACAAAATCTTGGTATATATATTTTTATATAATACCAGTGAGGTTGTGATTATGTGAATGTACATACATGTATGTGTGTGGTGATATCTCTGACAGTGCAAAATCTACAAACTATGTAAGTGTATTAAATACTTAGAAGAAAACACAGAAGTTATTTTCTTTTGTTCATATTTGAGTTTTTGGAAATTTTCTGTGGGCTTATATGGAGAAAAAAAACATTCTTAATTGTATGTCATAGCATGGGGGGGTTGTGTGTATCACATACACTGACACCCCCTCCTCCTTGGTACTTCAAAAGACACTTTTTGAGTTCCCCAAATACTGTCATGGAATATGGCAGCTTTGGGGTCTGCAGTACAAGGAGGTACTTGAGGGATTCTTCAGCAGACATGTAGGAGCAGACTGTATAAGATCATTCATTTGATGGGAACTGTAAAATTAGAAATATCACATGATAATTGACTGGATGCCATTAGATGAATACTATCATTAGTTTCCATTTTGAACCTAAAAGTAAATGTCACTATATTTGTGAAAATCAGTCATAGTGCTGTGATTCTAGTTGATGATGCATACATTAAACATACTTGTTTATTATTAAATATATCAGGCATATGCAACTTTCTCTAAGGTGCAGGCCAATAAAGAGTTTTAAAGCCATGATACCGTTTGATGTAAATTAGCTGATAAAACGAGGCAGTAAGTTGCATATGTCTATTACAAACCAATCATGGTCCATGTACCAATCATATTTGTTTGTAATTCAATATATCAATCATATATTTTGATATGTTCTATACATTGAACTTATGATTTGACATAAGGATAATTTGTGATTAATTGTTAAAATTCTTTGGGGTCTGCAGTACAAGGAGGTACTTGAGGGATTCTTCAGCAGACATGTAGGTGTGTGAGTGTGATTTGGATTTTTAACGTAGCTTTAACAATTTTTCAGTCATATCGCTACGATGTCTGCAGTGTGGCAGTTTAAAGTGATGTCTAGCACTGGGACATCATGCCGCAGACATGTAGCATGATGCCCCACCCAGTCACATTATCCTGACACCAGGCCGACCAGTCCTAACACTAACCTCTTAATGCTGAGCGCCAAGCGAGGCAGCTGTTAGTACCATTTTTGTAAGTCTTTGGTATGACTCGGCCGGGGATCGAACCCACGACCTCCCGCATCCGAGGCGGACGCTTTAACCACTGGGCCACCGGAGCGGTTCAGACATGTAGGAGCAGACTGTATAAGATCATTCATTTGATGGGAACTGTAAAATTAGAAATATCACATGATAATTGACTGGATGCCATTAGATGAATACTATCATATATTCCATTTTGAACCTAAAAGTAAATGTCACTATATTTGTGAAAATCAGTCATAGTGCCGTGATTCTAGTTGATGATCCATACATTAAACATACTTGTTTATTATTAAATATATCAGGCATATGCAACTTTCTCTAAGGTGCAGGCCAGTAAAGAGTTTTAAAGCCATGATACCGTTTGATGTAAATTAGCTGATAAAACGAGGCAGTAAGTTGCATATGTCTATTACAAACCAATCATGGTCCATGTACCAATCATATTTGTTTGTAATTCAATATATCAATCATATATTTTGATATGTTCTATACATTGAACTTATGATTTGACATACAGGATAATTTGTGATTAATTGTTAAAATTCTTTGTTTTGATCAGTTCATTTAGGCATGATACTATTTTTGTTGAAATTTATGTGCACGAGTAGGGAGTCAGGTTCATTTATCATTCATTTGCTATAATAAAAGTAATAATAATAATAATAATAAAGTCATTATTTTATGATGATGACACAAACTAATCACCTTTGGACTTAAGTTATTTACATACATACAGACTAATCTATAAAATGTAGCTGGGAAACAATTATCATACAATAAAGATATTATTGATTAGCTTACAAAAACGCACCAATTATGGATTCAGCATACATTTTTGCCTTGAGCTTGACCAGATTCAAGTTCATTGTGTACCTGACCAGTAACTTTCATTTTGTAAACACAATACATAGACAGTATTTCTCTCTGAGTGGGGGGATTTAAATATTAGGATCATTATCAGTGGAGGTAAATATATTTATATGGATCTGGGTCTAGGACATTGGTATTCCCCACAGATAAACTTGATTTACCTGGTATTTACCATGTTCTTTATTATAACAAAGAATATTCTAGAAAATTCAGAGGTCTTGGAAATGCTTAATTACGCGTATTTGGACGCCATTTTGTTATCGGTGATGCAGAAAGTCACTGAGGCTGGAGTCCTCCATATGCATGTAATAGGTGTGCGGCAAAATTCAAAGACTTGCCAGTCTTGCTTGAAGCCACCAGCCTTGTGGGAAAATGTGTTGATCAGTTAATTGTGCTGATACTTACAATGACAGAATTCAGTGTCTGAAAGACCCCATTATGTACATGTTGCCATTATAAGAGTACATAAAAAACAAAACATGATGTAATAGCTGGGTGGCAAGTTCAAAGGCTTTGACTGGCGGTCGGGTGGGAAAATGTACTGATATTTACAGTGATTGAATTCAGAGGCAGAAAGACCCAGTGTACATGTGGTTATTTATAAGAGTACATCAAATAATCAACTTTAGCTTTCGTCATTGTGTTCATTTCTGAATGTAGCAGAATAAGCAGTGCATGTGACCTCAGAATCAAGACCTGTTGAGACTAGACAAAATGCCATTCTTAAATTATATTGTTATTGTTACAGGTTAGAACCCCCATCCCTTGATTTTCTTTGTAATGAGCCCCACTGGTTCATATACCGACTATAAAGGAGACATGTCCGTAATTGTATGCATTTTAGTGTGTTAAATATGAATAGTTACAGTAATGTTTTATATGCAACGAAGAAATGAGGACGAACAGTATGATCTGAAGACAAGTGTGCACCTGCCCTCATGTACATGGTACAGGGGTTGTTTCAAATATGTTTAGAAATCTTTGAAAGAGACTTATTTTGTGAACTTTTAGAAAGTATAAATAAATAAAGAATTTTAAAAAATTAATTAAGGGTAGTTGATTTAGCATTATTACAAACTTGAAATCACAGTAATATAATCTGGTTACTCAGTTAAAATTTGTTACAATGTAGTTTCTGTTATTTTCTTTGTGTCATAAGGCCAAAATAGCTCAGAATATTGTCATCTTGAAAATAAAATATTGCTTAATATCCAAAGTTAAACACAAATATGAATACTGGGAAATAGAGGGCTTAATTTAAATAAAAGAACACACACACACATATGTATGTATGTGTGGATATATATATATATATATATCTTGCGTTTCTTGCTTCACGTCCACTTCTCCCTGTTGAGCTCTCACTTCTCCCTTTTCTGTCCAAAAGGAGATGTAACCTTTCCCTTAAATTCAAGTATAGCTTGACCCCTGATGGGGACTGCAACCTTTGATAGTCCTTGACTCCTAGTTTTTAAATCCTAGCGAGCCCTCTGCTAGAAATGAACGTTTGACCCTCATCCTGGTTCTATTTTTGTGTCTTGGATTTTTATATACTCTTATTTACCAGGGAAATTATTCATTCTTGCATTGAACAGTTGAGGCAGAATGAGTCTTATTGGTGTTCAATATTTCATTTGGATGGAATTATTTTTTCAAATTATTATTCACTGGAAATACAAAATGCTGATTGATACTTTTATTGGACTGGAACATTAATTTAGAATTATAGTGAATTCAGACAAGAACATTTTTGGATTATAATACTGTAAGTCATCTAAAGACTTAATACATCATCACACTCCAGGCCATTGACACATTAACATATTCAAGACTATAAGCACTGCAATACTTTCAGTCTTGGAACTTAATTGGAATACCACTGGAATTCTTTATTTTTTAGGACTTCTGATAAAACTATTTTGACCTTTTGGGAATTAATTTACAATATCATAAGTTAATTTTAAAATTTTAACTTTGTATTCTAGGGAAATAAATTATTTGTTGAATTTTACAAACTTGTTGGTTTTTCACACTTTTCTATTACTTAGTGCAAGACCACAGAGTCGTATTAGTAGAAACTCGGTGAAATGGTACAAAATTTTTTGTAGAGATAATTTCGTAGTACATTCTGTCACGGTTAACATGACTTGAAACCATTAGCATTGGTTTATGTGCTAGACTTGCAATAAATTTTGACTTCAAAGGGTGGGATCTGGTCTAATTGGGGCAAGAATTGAATTTTAATTTGAATCTGTTTGATAACAGTCCGACATATATCAGTGTAAGGTCAGTAGCTGGAAAATGATGTATTGAGACAAACTAAAGAAAACTTTATAAGTCTTGGGCCATTTGAAACAGGTGTCATAAAATATTTTCTTGAAGAGTTATTAATAAAGGAAGACTAGATAGAATTATTTTATCCAGTGGGAGTGATACAATTTTTGGCAGGTAAAGAAAGTAATCTTGATTGGCCAAGCTAAACAAGATTGTGTGTTTCCAGACAGAATTCAGGCATTTAAGAAATTCCCCCAATGAAACTAATTAAAGTGTATGAGACAAACCCAAATTTAGTTCAGAGAATTTTTCTTGTTAAATTGTCTAAGGGGCATGTGTAGGGAAGTGAGGGACATGAAAGGAGAGAGATTTGACTTCATAGAAAGCTGTGAGTCTTGAATTTAGCACAAGGATAGTCTCAGTTGCTTACAACATTCATTTGATGTAAGTATATATTTTGATGTAAGTATATATTTATTTGTTGAATTTATTCATTTTAAATTCATACTTTAGTCTTTCCTTGAGTTAAGAAAATAATCATGGATGTTATATGTTTCATCTATTGTAACAATGTCAGACAATATTTTGTTGGTATGAATGATTTTGGATTTAGTTGTTTTATATTTAATAGAAATTTTATATCAAAGATTTCATGCAGTGCTCCATTATGAATTGTGAGAATTATATGTCTTAAATGATATGTATCATGTAAGCTGAGAACTGATTTTTTCTATATCTTGAAATCTTTGTCAGTCAGTTGCTATTTAGGAAAGTAATATAGTCAACTGATTTCACAATTGAATCCTGATGAATAATCCAAGATGGAAGACAATGACGTATGCTACAATCTGTAGTGTTGAAGTCTACAGTTCCTCGTAGAAATAAAAATTATCACTCCGGCTTCTGATAGCTGAATAAATGTTTATAAAAAACTGTCCTTGTTCCACAATATTACACGAGCGCACATATTTTCTAGAAAAATAACAGAATTAATCCTTTTGAATCCAAGTAATTTGAAATAACTCCAAACAGCACAACATACAACTTACAGTTTAACAGCCCAACTTCTACTGAGATTAATTCTCCAAAACATGGGTTATGCGGGCTTTCTAAAATGTAAACAAGGGTCACATGATCATCTTCTGGAAGTTTATTGAAGCAAATACTTGTTACAGATCACATTTTCCCTGATGCAAACCAATCATTTTTACTAGAAATAAAATAAAAATAAAAAATTGTATTTTAAAGACAAGGCCTCGTATGAAGGTTGCTACAAATTCTGAAACAAGGTCAGGATTTAGATCAACACCTGGTGTTTATAAACTAACAGTCAAGGTCAAACTATTTTCTAAAAAAAAGTATCATCTCTAGTGAATAAATTTACATTACAATATCATGTAATGAAAAATAATTTTTTTAAAACTAACAAACAATAAAATTGAAATAAATATATATTACATCAGATATAATTAAATCAAATATACATAACAAATGCTGACAGTAGGCTAATCTGAAATCTTTGCACCATACAAAAGAGCCAGCAATGAATTTTTAATAACTAAATGCTTGTAGGTGAGCCATTTAAAAAAGATTATGTTTATCTGCTTATTATCAAAATATAGTTACATTTGTATACATGACCAATAGAACATTGTTTGCTTGTATTTTTAAAAATTAAATATTAGGGCTGTATTGACCAGGCATGTAGTCTCATTTTTTGCTGATGCATTCAAGGCTAGATATTAGAAACATCTCCTCTATTGTCTTGGGGGCTATAAGATTGATTGTGCAGAAAGTGTTAGTAAACTTTTTAAACAAATCACTCTCTTGGATGTTATCCACTGGATTTCAAAAACTATAAAAGATGAAAGTGATGAATCACGTGAATGTTTGAGCCACCTGGCAGCAGTATGACATACCCTGTGGTTTTACATCTTATAAAGGGATTAAAAATCATGATTGTTAAGGATGAGTGTTATTTGGCTATGGCACAATAAATAGTCCTTAACACAATCCATACGAGTTAAAGAAAGATGTAAGAAGAAAATAGACAACTGTACATACCTTCTTCAAGTTGGGCTTTTGAACAGTGAACATTATGAATTATAAAATGTATTTAAAAGTATTGTATTCCTCAGATGTCTCTTGTGATGAGGGCTGTATGTCTGTGTGGAACAATTGTATTTATTCATGTGGCAGGATCTGAGTTTTGAAGGACTGCAAATTGTTAAGCTAAATTCTTCATTAATAACATGGATTTTAAAAAAAATATCAGCTTTCTTAATTTTGTTAAGTTTGATACTCACAGACACTAATGCTCATTTAATTACATTCATTTTCTCCCTTGTTCTCATGTATAAAACTTTGGTAAACCAAAAATACTCTGATAATACGATGCGAATTCACCCTCCCAATGGGGTGAAGTTGTGTCGTCCCATTAGGAAGGAGCAGCACCTTCTCATGGAGAGAGGGTGAGATGTGTGCTATCCTGTGAGGGATGAGCAGTGATCTTGTTGATTCATGAAGGGCTGAGAATGAGCTGTGGGAGGAGCAATATCTTCTATAGTTCACAGCTCGGTGAGGGTTGAAATTGTGTCGTGCCCCCCAGTAAGAGGGGAGCAGCACCATTTCAGACATCTGGGACTGTTGTTAGCAGTGAGATTGAGCTATTTGATTCGGGGAGAGCATACAGTCTGTCAGATTTGGTGAAGGTTCTTCATACAGATCTGAATCACATGACTGGTCATTTACCAGCGACAAGTACATGTGGGAGTTCAGGTTTCTGGTCATTGGAGCCCCTAAGGTACAGGAATAGGGACCCCCCTTTCCAGACTGCTGTTTCATTGTATGGGGATTTGGGAATCTTGTACAACTGCCAGATATGGGAATATCGGATATGCATCCCTCTTTTTCCTATAATCCTTATCCAAATTTCCAATTCCAATTACACCTTGGTCTTCAGGAAGTTGGTCACTTGTTAGGAGGTTGATGCTGTGGGCTAAGGACCTGCATCTTCCCTTTTATAAAGTTGGGTCAGAAAAGAGGGATAGCGTCAGACCTTCCCCCAAGCATTTCAGGATTTTAGAGAGTCTTTCTCACCCACCTGTTGAGTCTGCTACTAAGAACAGTCAGTTAGCTCCACTTGAGGAGTCATGGGCTCAAGTTCTTACCCCCAAAATCTCCCCCACAACATAGAGACATTAGGTTACATAGTCCTGCCTTCCAGGAGAGAGAAGTGAGATGAAGACATCCTTTCTGTCCTTGTTGATTTACATGAGTTTGACAGAACAGGCAAACATGGCACCCCTCATAGGGCCCTTGCCTCTTCAGAGTAGACAAGATCTTGCCCCTGTTGAAGGCACTGAGAGCAAAGACCACATTGTCAGCTCATCTTTTCTTTCTCTGCTTGGGATCTTGAATTCAACAGTGGAACTGGCTCCCCTAGGCAGACTGTACTTACGTCCTCTCCAATTTCTCCTTTTGCTGAGATTTCTTTAGGTTGGGATTTCCACCTTCATCCGATTTTAAATTGGGACCAGGGAAAGTCCCCATGACTGCCACCTAAACCCCACTCCTATCTTTTTGCAAACTCATCTGATTCAGGATTGGGTGCTCATCTGGAGCCAGAAAGACTGATTCTTCAGGGTTCATGGTCCCAGAAAGAATCAAACCTCTACATCAACTGTTTCAGAAGTGAGAACAGTGTTCTTAGCCCTTCATGGTTGCATCAATAAAATACAAGGCCATTGCATAATGGTCAGGGATCCCTAACACTTTTAACAATTTTGTGTTTCAAACCAAACTGATGCTCTAGATGTAAACAGACAGATTACTCACTGTCCTTTCCTGATTTCTAGAACAATCCATTTCAGTAAAAACTGTATGGTCTGCATCCAATATTTGCAATATCTAATTTTAATATTTCTAACACATATTCAACAAATAAAAAGGAGTAACTTTTGTATATGTGTGTTTAAAGAGATGCAGTACTCCACAATGTACAGAATTAATGAGATTATCAAAGTTGGTAAACTACATCACATCTGTTGCTTGAAAACACAGACTTGGCAAATGCAAATTGGTGACGACCATCATACTAAGGAAACTCTTATTTGAATTGAAACACCAACTTGTTGACAGTGTTTGGGATCCCCTGGTTAGAAATAATAAACTGATGAATGAAATGACTAAGGTTTGTGCATTTTGTGTATCCTTGATGCCTTTTGTTTTTAAAATCACTAGGGTAGTACAGACAAATGGGAGGGGTGTGTGAATACTATAATAACATCTATGTTTGGGTTGGCACTGAAACAAGAAAATTTGAATCAAGGAAGTTGTCATGTTTTAGCAAGGAATTGCATAGTAAAAGATGAATAATGTAGCTAGAAGACAAGACTTTTCTTGTGGTGCAGTGCCAAGCTTTTCCTTGATTATTTGTTTCAGACATTTGTGTACATTTATAAATGATTCTTACAATAATAGGAATTTACTTGATTTCATTACCATTCATGCTCTAGCTTGGAAACATTAACCTGACATCGTTTTTCATGACGATGAGTCGCCTGACATTATACAAACTATCAAGCTGAGGTGTTGTCAGTTGCATGTATAGCACATGCAGTGCCTAAACTCTTCAATGTAGGTCTAATGAGACTGACACAAGCAACCCAAGATAGTTGATCAGAGACAAAGAAAGTAATGTGTTGACAAAGAAACTGCTGTATTGACAAAGAAAGTGCTGTATTGACAAAAAAGTACTGTGTTGACAAAGAAAGTGCTGTATTGACAAAAAATAGTGTTGACAAAGAAAGCGTTGTATTGACAAGAAAGTGCTGTGTAGACAAAGAAAGTACTGTGTTGATAAAGAAAGTGCTGTATTGACAAAAAGTACTGTGTTGATAAAGAAAGGACTGTGTTGACAAAGAAAGTGCTGTATTGACAAAGAAAGTGCTGTATTGACAAAGAAAGTGCTGTGTTGACAAAGAAAGTACCAGGGTTGCAATCCTGCATGAAGAAAAGTTATGCTCATTATCACTTTTTGATAAGGACAATACAATTCCTTTAATTTAAAAAAACTTATGTTATTAAATAAAACAGATTTATTAGGGCCACACCTGACAAAGTCAGCAGAGTGCTATGGTACTGTATATTAATATCCATTTATTTTTCTGTCATTCCATCCGTTTGCAATTTTGATTCTGCAGCATATATATATATATATATCTGGAATGATTGGATTTTAACCAGAGTTTGGTGTGTAACTTTCAGTTGATGAAATCTGATAAGAGTTAAATTTACAGTTTTTTTCTATGTCATCATTTACAGGAGTTATGGTGGCAGATTTCCTGTACCCCTAACTTTTTTTTCTGCAGGTAGTCTTTCCCTAGGGTTGTTGGACTTGATCAGATTTGGAATAGAGCACAAATTGGATTTCTAGCATGCTACTTTATCATTTGCACAAAATTCCCATTTCTCCTAACTTCTTCAGGTTCCGTTGTTTAAGGTTTTCCTAAGAAAATTGCAACGAGCAGGGCCCTTTTGGTACTGTACCCATCACTAACAGCTCAGCATTCAGTTTAAAAAGGAGACTGTAACTGTTAGACAAAACAAAACTATAAATTTACCTGGAGAAAATCTGAATTGATCCATTTGTCCAGACTTAAGATTAGCATGAAATCACAGAGAAAAATCTGGATTATTCCTTCTAATCTATATAAAATCTTGGTGAGTGGCACAGAACATTTTACTTGTCAAGCACATAAATTTTCAGTTTGCCGTGGGCTGCCAGATTTGGATTTTCCATCTTGGCAGGAATAGAGTAAGAAATTATATTACATATACATGCAACTCATTTCCTAATTGTCTTGTGATTCTTAGCCTATATCACTATGTGATTTAGGTTTCACAACAATCTCAGAATGCTTACCGATAGCTTTATATGGAATTCGAGTCATCATTTAATCACAGAATTTCATGAGCATTATTTATTATATGCAAGTATTACTTTGTAATACCTTTGTTGCTAGAATTGATGTATCACCATGTAGCAGTTAAACCCTAACGTGTGCTGATACCTATTGTGTGCCATCCAGTACGCACTGTCAAAGGTGATGCATCACACAATTTACAGGTGTAGTGGAAGTTGTTGGACATTTATGCATAATGCCCACCACTTCGCTGACTTGATCTTTGTGATTATTATGTCATATGATATACAATTTAAAATTGTCATAAGGTCAATGTTTTTCAATTATCTTTAATTAAATTTTCAGTTTACACTAAAAGATGCTAATGTATAGACATGGTTGACACTGGACTGGCAATAGGTCCGTTATCAGCCATAATAACTTTAGTTGTATGCACTGGTAACTTACTGGCAAATGTGCTTCCCATTACAATGTTAGGTGTGGCCCTAGTCTTCATTTAGACCCAGTAAGCAGAGCAGGTGGTAAACCCAGTGAACCAGATTATCTAACTGAGGTGACACACATGGTATCAATCTGAAGATGTTCCTGTTAGGTAAATTTATCAGCTTAATATGTTTCATCATGGACTATGTGGTTTTGGTGATTTGTCATGTCTGAATGGTGCTCTGGGGAGGATCACATACAGTCTGTCTTTTCTGATCAATAAGGATAAAAACATTTTTGCTTGAAATCAGTATGGAATAGAGTAAATAGTCCACTGATTAGATTGGTGAGTACTGAATGTTTTCTTCTGCATGTGTCTATTTGGACCTACCATGTGCCTGGAATTATTATGATTTATTGTGCATGGCATGATGTCTCCAAATTGTGTTGTAAACTGTTTTGTTAAGGCAGGGTTCAGTGAGCAAACATGTCATTACCAGTCATATCAGTGCTGAGGATAATAATGTTTGCCATACTGTGGTGTGTGATGTTGACTTTGGTAAAGAGGATGTTGATTTCTTGGATTTTGTTAATTTTGATAGTGATGCCATGTAAATATGTTATACAGTGAGAATATTGTAGTGATTGCCAGGAAGCAGCCAAGTTATTAAACAAAGACAATTTCACAAAAAGTGATTTTTATGATTCACCAATGTTTACACATGCCTGTATCTTAACAGTCATCAGATGGTAAAACTTGCTGGTTGATCATTTATTTTTCATGATAACATGCATTTATGCAAATTTGTGCTGCTTGAAAATTTTATTACCATTTACATACAAGTTCTGATTGTTATTTTTGCAGTAAAAATTGTCCATGTACATGTATGCCAAATGTCATTGTCACTGACAAGTACAAAAATATTCAGAGAAATAAATTATGAATTGTAACATTTCTCAGTTGTAACATTAAACATCTGTCCCCTATGAAAGTTATACACAGTCTTTACTGTATATGGAAAACAGTTATGCTTCAATGGCACAATAACAGTCCTGAAGTGTGAATAATCACTGGTTCACTTTTAATGAGCCAGATTGCTGAAAAATGGAGGATAATAAACATATATTTTCCTTAATCGGATCATAAATAAAATTATTCCAGTTTCCTGACATGACATTCTGTAGTCATCCAGAAATCAACAGTGAGACTTTGCAAAAGCTGGATATGTCAGTTAAAGAGTATACATGTATTTGTTTAACTGCAATTTCAGTTGTCATTGTAAATGTTTGCATTCATATTATTTACAGGTTGCAATAAATCTCAACACAGAATTCTACACAGAATTTGCCAGGATTGGGTTTAAAATATTTTCCTATCACTGAAAATATGGATGATACCTAAATTTTTGTCTATTACCAATTGTGCAGAGTATATGTGTATTGCTTGAGTTGAAAAAAATATGTATGATGTACATTTTTCTAAGACTTGGGGAGATACATGAACAGTGTGTTGTCAGGAGGATAACCCATTAATGGAAGTCCGTCAGTTTAGCCTAAATATAAAAAATACACTATATATTTAATGGTTATTCTTCAAGAGCTTATTAATAGATAGTAAATTGTGTGCACAGGTGTCAGGTTGGTAACCCATAATACCTATTTGGGATATTTGAGTCAGTGAACAGGTAACATTACTGTTGTTTTAAGTGCTAAAGACAATATTCGTTATGTAAAAGTATCTGTGTGTACCATGTCATCGCTATAAATACATTACATTATAGGTCTAATGTTCTGTGTGTACCATGTCATCGCTATAAATACATTACATTATAGGTCATGGTCGGGTGCAGTGTTTGTTTGCCCTCACTGAGAACAGAACAGCACAGCCAATAGCAAATGATGTTTAGATTATTTGTGTAATAATTAGATGTAAGTTGGGCCATTCTCTCAGATTTCAGAGAAGCAGTATCAAAGTTTTGTCACTAGCACAGCTGTTTACAGTAAACTGGCAATACCCACTTTACTCAATCACCAAAGTAAAAGACAAGAATATGATTCATTGTGTGAGAATGAAATGAAAAGGCTCTCAATTACGTAAGAGGCACAGATTGTGAGTCACTGTGTGAGAAAGAAATGGAAAGGTAGATTATTTCTCAACTACTGCTAATAGATTTGAGCAGGTTGTTATTGTGATTCTTTTGTAAATCATGTTACAGTACAACTTTAATATCCCCTGTCTCTGGGTAATACAAATTATTGTTCAGAGAAAAAAATTCTGCATGGTTTAACTTTTGTGACTTTCATGTTTTAGTCAGTATTCACAATCTTTTAAACTTATGTTGCAACCATAATATCACACATGTGATTCTATCATTTTAAAGGCTTTCTACCACACATACCATTGTATAGTTGAACCTAATGCTTCTGAAAATGTAAAGATTTTGTTCTTTAAAGTTAATAAAGCCTGCAGTGTTTGTATATGTTCTATCTACACTATACATGTTCTATCTACACTGTACATGTTTAATCTACACTGTACATGTTCAATCTACATTGTACATGTTCAATCTACACTGTACATGTTCTGCCTACACTACATGTTAGGGGCCCCGAGTGGCCGAGTGGTCTAAAGCGCTCTCTGTTACGGATCACTGCCATCTCACCTCTGTCTGCGTGGGTTCGAGTCCAGAATTCGGCTAACGTGGGTATGTGAGAAAGCTCGCCAGTAGCTTCTCATGGGTCGGTGGTTCTTCCAGGGGGTTTCCTGGGTTCTTCCTCCACCATTAATACTGGCTGCCATGCATAGCCTACCGTGTGCTGAAGTATGGCATTAAACCCCACAACAACAACACTGCATGTTCTGTCAACACTGTACATGTTCAATCTACATTGTACATGTTCAATCTACACTGTACATGTTCTGTCTACACTGTACATGTTCTATATACACTGTACTTGTTCAATCTATACTGTATATGTTCTATCTACACTGTACCTGTTCTATCTACACTTATGGAAACTAGTGACAACCAGTTACTATGCTGGGAACCAGCACAGTTCCTTCCACTAGTGCACTGATGCATGGTGAGTACATGTAGCTGATTAACACAACAGCCACCATGTTGAAGCTTAATAATCACAGTGAATGTCGTATGTGGACACCAGGCAGTACATCTGTGAAGGCAATTAGTAATACTTGAAGCTTTTTTAAAAATCTTTACAATGTTTATATTGACCACACTGTTGGCCTAGTGGTTATTGAGTGTCTGCGTTGTGGGTTCGAGCCTCGGCCGAGTCATACCAAAGACTTACAAAAAATGGTACTAACAGCTGTCTCGCTTGGCGCTCAGCATTAAGAGGTTAGTATTAGGACTGGTCGGACTGGTGTCAGGATAATGTATCTGGGTGGGACATCATGCTACATGTCTGCGACATGATGCCCCAGTGCTAGGCATCACTATAAACTGCCACACTGCAGACATCATAGCAGTTTGACTGAAAAATTGTTAAAGCTACATTAAAAATCCAAATCACACATGCACACACACAGAGAGGATATTTAAATGAGATATACAGTTCTCGTTTCATTTAACTGTCAATACTCTGATTCATATTATTTTTGTCATATTGCCATCAGTCTGATTCTTGCTGTTAAATTGTTATAAGAAGACAATACATATTATGGCAAAATATGCACTTGTTTTGTTTTCAGTCTATGTAGAACAAGTTAATTTTTATGTTGGTGAGAAATTCTACTGACTTAGGAGCGAGTGTTCTGAAAACTAATTTTGAAGTCTACTAATTTGATGTTCTGTCAAACATATCATACTAACAAAATCACACAAACAGAGCCAGTAGAATTGTTGAAAAGTTATTCATTCTTGAAAATTTAATAATGAATAATTTAATCATATACAATAATAACAGTGCATAATTTACCCATATACAACAATAACAACAGGCCTCGAATTTAACACAAATTTCTTTGAAGCCAGAAGGACTATTATATTGAGAAATTTACTAGTCCTGCCAAATCTTTACTAGTCCTGTTCACAAAACGTCACACAGCTTTCATGTACGTTTACTGATTCAATTTTAAAGTTCGAACAACCAGCAACAAAACTGGATGTTTTCTGTGTGTTTGTTTTTGCGAATTGTGTACACCAGTTACACCACATGATGTTCCTTTCCTCGTCATAATTCAGCCATTCCCTGTCTTTTGTCCATTTCTTCTGAAATTTTCCATTATGCTTTTCCCTATCGTAAGAATTATTCCTCATCATTCTCATTCAACTTTTGCTTTTTTCCCGGTGGCTGAACACATTCTATCAAATGCCACATTTTGCCTGTCTTATAAAGAGGGAATTGTGCCTTGTTTTGAAATACGAGATGTTATAGTATAGTTGATGCAAATTATTTAAAGTAAGAAAAGGAATGGCACAATGTCCTTTATATAAGAAAGTCAGAGCAAAAAACATGTTTCAAAACATGTGCGTTTGCCCCCTCCCACAATTAAAGGGCCTCTCCCTAACAAAGACTTAAATTCAGCGGATGTTTGGCATGATGAAAGCAGTGGATATTGTAAACACTTATAAATATTAGCATCAGAAGATAGTGTTAGTTTCAGCTTGAAAAAGGTGTGTTTCCATCAGACGAAGCCATCTGACACTCAGCACGTTGTATTTAACAGCCCCAATTACGGTATTATAAGTTGTAAGTTTGGTAATTGTTCCTAATTAATTGAACCTCGCTGTATTGTTGAAATTAATAATAAGTGGAAATTTTTCAAACCTTAGATGCCCATGCTCAGAGATTTTAATTCCCAACAGATGTATGGCTTTCTGCTTGGATATCTCCACGTGTATTCAATTATTTGTTCATTCTTGTCAGGGAAAAATATAAAAACTATTCTTATCATCATAGAAAAAGTAGTTGCATGGAAAAGATGTGTCAATAATGTAATCGTAATAAATTGATCTAATTCTTATAATTATTTCAATGGAAATTTAAAATATGTAGTTTCCTGTTTGTGACTGTAGGAACATTTGGGTAACGAGCAAAAAAAAAGAACCTTAAACAAAAAAAAACATGCAAACTAATTTCTTTGAATAGCTTTTGCTGTGTTCTTTTGTTGTGGTATACTGCTTTGTAATTTGTTACTGTGGTCGAGTGAATAAAGTGTGATACCACGTCATGTTTTCATTTAATTCTTTATCAGTTTAATTAGGATCAATTACCAAACTTCCGTTGTTAATGACGGAACCATAATTTGCGCTGTTAAGTGAAATGCACAAAATCGGATGGATTCTTGTTATAGAAACGCACCTTTCCGAGGCAGAAATTGACTTCATCTTCTCATGCTAATATTTCATGACTGTGTTTACAATGGCCACTGCTTTGATTCTACAGAACATCTGTTAAATCAAGTCTTTATTAGGGAATGGCGTAAACAAATGGTTATTGATAACCGAAACTTAATAGCCCATCGGACTATTAACATTATGAAAGTTACTAGTCCGACGGGAAATCTGCTAGCCTCAGGCTAGCGGACTACCGCTAATTTCAAGCCCTGTAACAATGCATAATTTACCCATATACAACAATAACAGTGCATAATTTACCCATATACAACAATAACAATGCATAATTTACCCATATACAACAATAACAATGCATAATTTACCCATATACAACAATAACAATGCATAATTTACCCATATACAACAATAACAATGCATAATTTACCCATATACAATAATCAGAAAGTATGATTCTAAAGGTGCTTTATAATCTTGACATGTACACTTGTTTTTTAAATACCAGAGGTCATATACACTTTAAATTAGCTCAGGTCATATACACTTTTTAAAATAGTACATTATACATGTACACTTATATTACCAAAATTCATATACACATAGTCTTAAATTATAGTATTCTCTTACCCTCACATTTGTTTTTACACCCAGGCTGATTGTTAAAACAGAAAGATTCAAGAATGTAAAAAATATACAAAGCTTATTAATTTTTCTAATCAATTTATAATTTCTAACCATATTGGCATTCTTCTGGTCATCATCGCCATCCAGATGTCTTATCTAATGCTGAATCAATGCCTTGACATGAAAGAAATAATGGTGTCATATGACATTTTTGTGTGCTGTCTCAGATTTGAATGTAAATATAGATTTCATGAAAAGGGACACGCATTGTAAAACAGAAATTGAGAAATATCTAACAAAGTATGTCAGAAAAATGCATTTGACTAAGATAAACTAATAATTTCAATAATAAAGTTGATATAATGAACACTTTAGACTATTTAGATTGGTTTACAAACAGTAATCAAATTAACATCTCTTTTCAGATCTGAGTCTAGTTAAAGATGACGCTGGAACGGAACACACGGCCTGAGTCTGTTCCAACCACACACAGAATGATGACTTCAGCTGCTATATCATCAGCTACAGACCTGCTTCAGCATCAAAGAAGGGATCAACCAATCAACAGTCGGAACAGCCCGAGCACGCTGAATGTTCTAACCAGTAGCTCTGACTTTGAATTTGGCAATAGGTTGGTATTCTTGATGGACTTGTCCCTTTAACAGTATTATTACATTGTTGGATAATTGGTAATATAGTATAATGTAAATTCACATAGAGAATTAGTTTAAATGGTGGATCTATCTATTGATGGCATCATTTTTTATTAGATATTGCATAGCACACAAGAATATTTAACTTCTGCTAGGTAAAAAAATGCATAGCAATCAAGAATATTTAACTTGTACCAGATTAAAAATGTATAGCACACACGAATATTTAACTTGTAATAGATTAAAAATGTATAGCACACACAAATATTTAACTTGTACCACATTAAAAATGTATAGCACACACGAATATTTGACTTGTTCCAGATTAAAAATGTATAGCACACATGAATATTTAACTTGTAATAGATTAAAAATGTATAGTACACACGAATATTTAACTTGTACCAGATTAAAAATGTATAGCACACATGAATATTTGACTTGTACCAGATTAAAAATGTATAGCACACACAAATATTTAACTTGTTCCAGATTAAAAATATATAGCACACACAAATATTTAACTTGTGATAGATTAAAAATGCATAGCACACATGAATATTTGTACCAAATTATGAATGCAATGCATACAAAAATATTAACTCATACCCGATTAAAAGTGGATAGAGCACAAGAATATTTAACTCATACCAGATTACAAATGCATAGCACACAAGGATAAAAGTACAGTGCAACCCCACTATAATGTGCCCCGCTTTAATGCAAATTCGGATATAACGCGGTCATGGCGTGGCTCCCGAAATTTCATACATTCATTCACACATGAAAACATTTTTTCTTCTTCAGAGTACATAAAATAGTGTATAAACAATTTATTATCATTATGGGGAAGAGATCGCATATGAATTCGAATTTAATATGATCATGGCATGGTTCCTGAAATTTTAAATACATGTATTTTTCTCGTATTTTTGAAGTACAAGAAATAGTGTGTAAAACGTTTATTATCATATTGAGGAAGAGTTCGCATATGAATTTTAATATAATACAATCATGGCATAGCTTCTGTAATTTAACAATATCACCAGGTTCTTGAAGTGTTAAATAAAAGTATTTAACTCCTACCAGATTAAAAATGCATAGCACATAAGAATATTTAAATCCTACCAGATTACAAATGCATAGCACATAAAAGTATTTAACTCCTACCAGATTAAAAATGCATAGCACATAAGAATATTTAAATCCTACCAGATTACAAATGCATAGCACATAAAAGTATTTAACTCCTACCAGATTAAAAATGCATAGCACATAAGAATATTTAAATCCTACCAGATTACAAATGCATAGCACATAAAAGTATTTAACTCCTACCAGATTAAAAATGCATAGCACATAAGAATATTTAAATCCTACCAGATTACAAATGCATAGCACATAAAAATATTGAACTCCTACCATATTATAAATGCATAGCACATAACAATATTGAACTTGTACCAGACTAAAACTGCAAAGCAGATAAAAATATTTAACTCACACCAGATTATAAATGCATATCACATAAGAATATTTAACTCGTACCAGATTACAAATGCATAGGACATAAGAAATTTTAACTCGTACCAGATTACAGAAGCATAGCACATGAGAATGTTTAACTCCTGCCAGATTATAAATGTAGGCTTGATCTGCTAAACAGCATTGATGTCTTAAATGAGTGAACTAACAAATATCATGAACAAATTTGTATCCTGCCACACTTCATATAGCAGGTCATGGTTATGTAATTAGTCAGCTACACTATTATCTGGTTGATCTTTGGTACAGAAATACTGTATGCCCAAACTTTTTAACCTTGCTACAGCTTATTAATAATTTATTTACCGCAAATAAACAGTGCAAAATGTAAAAAGAATTTACGATATTGCAAAAATAAGTCCTAAATAATCCTACTGATTAAAGTTCTGAACAAACTTAGGAGGTGTTCTAAAATAAATTCAACACTGAAAGTGTTGATGTGCCTGTGGTGGCCTGTGTCACAGTCCTGTGCCAACAGTCTTTTGCTGAATCACACTGAAAGTGTTGATGTGCCTGTGGTGGCCTGTGTCACAGTCCTGTGCCAACAGTCTTTTGTTGAATCACACTGAAAGTGTTGATGTGCCTCTGGTGGCCTGTGTCACAGTCCTGTGCCAACAGCCTTTTGTTGAATCACACTGAAAGTCATATTGACACCAAATTTTCAACAGACCTCTTTAGTCCTAAATAAAAATAGTGATGATCTGATGTCTAATTTGGTCTGACCTCAAAGATGCCATCTTACTTGAAAATATTGTTATAGCTAGTTCTTCAGAATTGATGGTCGTATTAGGGTTTTCACTCAGATTTCATATGATGTCTAGTTCATCCTAAAAATGATTTCATCAATACAATTTGGGGGGACCTATCCCTTGAATGGGAATTTTTCATTGCAAAATCAGTATTTTGAGATTTGTAACCTGGTTTCCAACCTCCTAAACCTCGTTACTCATATTTTTATTGCAGTCTTATGTTAGATGTCCTTTTATATCAGATACAAAATTAATATTATAAATCAGATACAAAATTATTATTATAAATCAGATAACAAATTATTATTATAAATCAGATAACAAATTATTATTATAAATCAGATAACAAATTATTATTATAAATCAGATAACAAATTATTATTATAAATCAGATAACAAATTAGTATTATAAATCAGATAAAAAAATTAGTATTGTAAATCAAAATGTATTGGTAGTTAAATAATTTTGTTCTCATTTTGCAAATTTGTCTTTTTAAAAAGTAGTGGTAGTAGAAATATGTTTATCTGTTTATTCATCTTACATAATATAAATTAGGGATGCAGCATAATGATTCTGTTTGATAAAGGTGTATGGTAGCATTAATTAGTTTCACACTGAATTAAAGTTGTGTGTTTTAAAGGTTAGGAATATTTACTGCATATTTACCAAGCAGACAAGACAACAAACTAGGATATTAATCACTATTTCAAACTATATTCCATTTTCAATACAAAAGTTGGTATTCAGATGACATAAAAATGATTTGGTTCATTAGTAGTTGTTGTTTGTTATGAGTTTAATACCATTTTTTAAGCTCATGATAGGCTATATATGAAGGCCAGTATATTTGGTGGAGTAAAATCCCAGGAAGGTCCACCAACTCATGGAAAGCTACTGGCAAGCTTTTTCACATATCCACATTGGCCAATCCTGAGATTCAAACCCATGCAGAGTTAAGATGTCACTAGTCTGTGGATGCAAGATCCTTAGACCACTTAGCCACTTGTGACCTCTCATTCAAAGTAAAGTAGTAAAAGAACATTTGCAAGCTAAGAATTACATTTAAGTCCAGAGAATAGTCTCTTAATGATTAAGAGACCGTCTTAGCAAACATATTTGGCAGCATGCAAAACCCAGATTACTGATTGGTTGAAAATCTGTGTTAAACTCTTATAAGTCAGATGGAGTTTCAGAGAAACAATAACAATAAAGAAACCCAGTTGACTGTTACAGCTCACTTCCCTGGGTTTCTTAAGTGTCAAGATTTCTCTCAAGAAGCTCAAACTGTTACTAAGATCACTTTGTCTTTAATTAAATTTTTTTAATAAGGTATCTTGACATAATTTTTTTTTAACTAAAAGTATTGAAACCGGAATGTAATCTGTGCTAGGTCTTGGTTGAATAAGCTTATTGTTTTAAAATATGCATATTAATTTGCAAGAAAATAAGCATATCCACCAGTTCTGGTGGGGATATCTACTTTCAGATTCAAACTTCAAACTTTAAATTTTGCATAACTGTTCAAGATGTTGGTTTGATCTTGGATGTTGTTATGTTTGTTGTTCCCCCACATTGCCCTTTCTCTGCAATGTACAGTGTGCACATCACTACTGATATATCAGTATTGGTAGAATTTTTTTCTTTCTTTAATTTTAAAGTTCCAGATGTCAGACTTTGCCTTTTTTTATTTGCGAGAAATTCATATTCCTTGCTGAGCACTCCAAATTTTTACTAAGGGAAACAACTCTTCTTATCACAAAAGTCTCAAAACAATAATTAATTTGAAATATGTCAGTTCAAATAGTGAGCACATGATCATGCCAATTTATGCTCTGTACTGTCTGTAAAGTCATCCTCTTAGTAGGAGGGGTGGTTAATTGGATTAGGCTGGCGTTATCTAGAGGATGACCTCCTTCAGTATTATAGCCCAGCAGGAGTGAAAGAAGAATAGAATTTCAGCAGAGAACTGAGTGAGAATACTGTGAGAAATAAAGCAATACAAGCCCCCTTTGACAAGAAAATAACAAATTTAATCAGAACAAATTAATAACGGCAGTTCCATGTCAAGTTAGTTATGTCAATAGAATTTAACAGGCGTGTCCAATTTGGATTTGTTTCATTATCATAATGAGAGGTGAAAAGATCGCAATGTCCACGATTGATTTGCATCACCTCACTCCACTGACCGTTTATCAGCATCCACCTAGTTCATCAACTTCCTAAGCTCTATGCTTTGCCCCATCATGGACTTCCTGGTCCTTTTATTCTGACCTCATCCTTCTTTTTCCTTGGACTTCAGTCTTCAGACTGTCCCATCTCTCTCCCAGAAAGCTGTTCCTTAAACGACAAAATTACCCCAAAATTTCTGTATACCCCACTCTTGAGACGTATATAAAATTCCGTCACGTTACTCAGTGCATGTTGGCTATCTGCACACTTCGTTAATTCTGACTTAGTACAGTAGAACATTGACCTTGCTTCCAGCGGCAGGTCTTAAATTACCATGTAAGCATCTTTCACATATGCTACTAAAGGTTCGATTACTGTTGAACGAAATTAACATATTGTAACTCACAGCAATCCTTGACCTACAAGATTATTCAAACATTACAAAATCGGATGTAATTAGGCAAGTATCATTAACTCACAATAATGTGTATCGTCCTAACAAATAATGGAAGTTATTTCATATAACTGTATGAAATCCTACACATATGTACATTTGGAATACATGCAGTCAATTCTACCAATGAACTAATAACTGTAAACTTAAAAGGTAAATTGAATAACAATTCTAGCATCAACACTTTCCATGAAATTGAATAAAATAAATTGCGTAACAACTCTAGCATCTACACATTTCCATGAAATTGACTAAACGATACATAATATGGAACCTAGTCATAGCAAACACATTTGCATAAAACAAACAATCAAATAATAGAATATTACATGAAACTATAATTTCATAGCTTATTACTGTTCTCTTTCAGAACTTGTGCGTCCTAGCATTAAAACCTGTCTTTCTTTTTACAAGACGGCCACCTGGTCCCTTTCTTGTTTAACGAGGAATGCGCTATTCTCTTTAAGCTTCCATGGAGTCAAGACTACTTTTCCTCTTTCAGGAAATGTCTGACTAAAGAAATTTCGACCAATGTCGTCACTTTAAAGTCTGATTGCTTCTAAAGTGTACACTTTAATTTATTCTGCCCAGTCGTAGGCAGCGTTCCCTAATTTTTCACAAAGAAATAATTCCTTTCATCAGCTTTAGACAGCTCAGAATCTGTGAACGACAGTGCTTAATAATTTCCCTTTGAAAAAGTGATAATTTGACATAGGCTTCTACCAAGCGGTTAGGGTTGGTAGCTCAAATGTTTACTTTCTAAGGACCATGTTAAGATACCCCGGTCAATTTCACTGAGTTGGAATGCTGCCCCTTTGAAGTTTACACTGACATCGGGGAAAGATGAATGAAGAAAGGTCGAAGTGACCCTTCACAGAAACTTTTCTGGCTTAAATGTGATAAAATTTTAATGCTCAATGCATTCAACTTTAACACATTAACCCCTGGAGGTTTTTGTCGTTTTCGCCTGAAATTTGAGTAGGAAACACAGTTTGAAAGCTATTTCTGAATAAATCCTAATAAATCAACTTCCAGGTGATTTTCCACTAACATAATGCCTAGTTGTGTTAGAAACATCGTTTTTCATTGTCTACATGGGTTGCTCGTGCATGAGCAGAAGGGTAAAAGTTCGATTATAATTTTAAAATTTTTTTTTGCTTAATGGACCCAGTATTTTCATATCAAGACCACTCTTTATTCCAAATGCCCAACTTATCCCATTTTTTGCAAAGGTTCATCTGTCTGTTTGCAGTTCATACCAGTTGGCATTAAATCTGAGACCAAAAAGTCTAAAATCCTGACCCAAAATTGGATTCCGATCATGGGCAAATTTTGGGCAGAAATAAATTGGGTCCAAAAAAATGAGGTTTTTCCTGCTGTATTTCGTAGTGCAACAAGAACTTCCAGATTATTTGGTATCATTGTAGACCTTCATCTGTCTACCTTTCTATAATGCCACCCACTTTAGTGTATCATACATGACCTTCAAGCTACAGGGCTCTGCAGTTGGCAACTACTTCCTGCCATGTAAACTTGTCACCAGGGGTTAATGTGTTAACAAGGATTTTTGATTTTTTTTTACAAATCGTTAAGGAATGGCTAAATTTGTAATTTATGTGCAATGTCGATGCACAAATGATTTAATACGCAAGGAATATTCAAATTTGATGATGTCATCAAAATGCACCTACGCAAGGAATATTCAAATTTGGTGATGTCATCAAAATGTACCTATTAGATTTTTTGTCATTTTTGCCTGAAATTCGAAACGCATTTTGAAAGCTATTTCTGAATAAATCGTAATAAATCAACTTCCAGGTGATGTTCCAATAACATAATGCCTAGTTGTGTTAGAAACATAGTTTTTCATTGGCTACTTGGCTTACGCATGAGCAGAAGGGTAAAAGTTTTTTTCTGCTTAACGGACCCGTTATTTTCGTATCAAGACCACTCTTTATTCCAAATACCCATCTTATCCTACTTTTTGCAAAGGTTCATCTGTCTGTCTGCATTTCATACCAGTCTGCCTTAGATCTGAGACCAAAATGTCTAAAATCCAGACAAAAAATTGGATTCCGACCACAAGCGAAGTTTGGGTGGAAAAAATTTGGGTAAAAAATGAGGTTTTTCCCTCTGTATATTGTAGTGCAACTTGAACATCCAGATTATTTAGTATCATTGTAGAGCTACATCTGTCTACCCTTCTATAATACCACCCACTTTAGTGTATCATACGTGACCTTGACACTGCAGAGCTCGGCAATAGGCTATTACCTCTTGCCACATTAACTCATCACCAGGGGTTAGTGTGGTAAAGTTCACTGCAGTTCGAAATTCGACACTTCACACTGTCTGAAGCATACTGGATAGGATGTGCAACTTGGGGTGGCTTGATCAAATGGAGATGTGCTGGCTGCAGTCAAGAGATTTATGCTGCTTGTGCTTCTGCTATACCCCAGCAGTTCTCTTCAGCTCATACTCTAGCTCTAATGTGGATAAAACCGTGTCAGGTGGAATGGTCCTTTGTTAGATCTTTACCAGACTCAGGGTCAGTGTTCATGTTTTTGGATGACTTAATTGAGTTTGTGATGACTGCAGTAACATACCAAGCTGATCAACTTAATTCATTTATTGTTGTGGTTTTTTTTCTTTCTGGCAGCATGCTGCAGTTGGAACATGATCTTGACCAGCTGAGTCTGACAGAGCAGTCCACCTCCACAGCCACCACACCCTCCCCAGTAGCAGTCCGCTCTGCCCCTGTCTCCCCAAGCCACAACCCCACTAGCAGTATGGATATAGGGTACACACCTGGCTCGCAAAGGGGCTTTTTTGAGGGGCTGCTGGGATGTCTTCGACCGGTATGGACTATTATAGGAAAGGCAGCTGCTGCTGAGCTCAAGCAACAAGGTATTGACCCACTCAGTGACTATTTGCCCTCCATTTTATGCTCATGTTTTTTTTTTTTTGTTTTTTTTTGCAGCACTTTTGTGCAGGAAGGGAATCCAATGTCTATGTTATCTGTACTACCTACAGCTTTTTAGCCCACTTCACCTTAATCAGTGTTGCCCCTACACCTTCATTGCTTAATTACACCATTGACAGAATTTTTAACATTGCGGGAATGACTTTCAAGACTAGATTAACCAATATTTAAGACAGTATACAGTAGTATCATTAATTTTCATGAGCAAACCATGGATTTAAAGACCCATTGAAAAATTTGTCTCATACAATTAAGAAGTCACCCTTTTTTCTGCTTCATTTCTAGAGATCATGAAAGATATTTGATAAATCAAAGTAATTACTATAGTTTGTTAATAAAGTATTAACTTTTAATTCATTTTATTTTAACCCCTTGAAAAAAGAATTATAAAGCATTTGATATTCTTTTAATACACACCTATCTATGCGGTGTCTGTTTAAATCAGTATTTTGTGAGATAAGCAAGGATATAGAGAAATGAGAAAAAGCATACTGTTATTCAGACACTAGTATTACGGAAAATAAAAGAGAGGGCAGTAAATGATTAACATATATGAAATGTAGTTTTAATACTTATTCAGACCAATCTTCCGTTAAGTACATTTTTGTTGCTGAAAAATTTGAATCATCCTGAAAGCACAGATCATTCTATTTATGCATTTTTAATACAAAAGAACAAAATTGTAAATTACAATTCCTTGAAGCATAATTACTTTTAATACACTATGTACGTATGCTAATTACAGCAGAGTATTTAAGTTCACACATCAGTGATACTGGGACAAAACTACTGTATTAATATTATGTCAGTCAAGTTTCCTGGTACACACACATGCTTTTCAGATAAATAATCCTAAATTTGCAGAAGTAAATAAAGTACAGCTTTCAGAAAGCCACTAATAATTATGTCTGATCTTTCTCTGTGAGCAACAATAATCCATTTGTCAGGATTCAGCTTGATTAATGAGGCTGCAAGGCCCACCAAATACAATACACTGGTCATCACCAGTAAACCTTCCATTTCCATGCTGGACTTCATGACCTATTTAGCATACCAGTTGTGGAAGTGTAATTATAATTCTTAATTGTTGTCTTTATTTATTGTAAAATATAGTGGTTGAAGTTGGTTCATTCAAGAAGCAGTCTCAAAACAAACGAGTGATTCCACTGTTTCTCAATTTAGTTAGCATCATCACTCTTTGATTGGCTCTGAACACATCAAACGTTGACACTGTTTGCTAGTTGCATTAGCAAAGGGGCAGTTAGTTATTCATATGTTTTGACCCTATGTTGAATGACAACATTATCCAAACTGATCTGAGTTGAATTTTACCACTTTTAAGCCACCATGCTAATGCCGTGGTCATCAGAAAGTAATTGATGGTGTAACTTTGTGGACACTGTTTTACCGAGAAGAGATCTTTACCTGTTTTCTTTATGACCTGTTAGCTCAATGCTTTGGCTGTATTGACTCCCTTTGATTTTGAGTATAAGTGATTGATCTAGACAGCTTTTGGATTTGTGCTCTTACAGGTAGTAGTATTGATTTAACTATTGAAATGACCACTTTCTTATCAACCTGGTTTACTTTTATATTCTTTATTTGGGATGTTTGTAGAGTTCAATTCTCAAGTAGCTGGGATTTACAAATCCCAACACCTGGGACAAGCTCAGTTTCAGTTCAGGCAAGCTCAGATTTGAAAGGAACTAGCCTGTTTGCACATCAACAAAATTGAGAGATGGGATACAAGATAAAGAAATTTTCTTGAATATAGATGTCTTGGTAAAATATGTAACTGTGAGAGTTAATTTCCAAAAAGGGGGTCATATTTAGTTCTTAATGCTTTATGTTCTGCACGTTTTATACCCTGCGAACTCACCATAATACATTTATCAGCACCTTTATTTAGCATTTATATATAACACATTCTTCTTCTGCATATCTGGCTAGTTTCTTTCATCTGTTGTATGTGTCATTTTGAATTTGTGGTCAATGTAAAGGTCAGTCCAACATTTTCACATGCAGAAAATGTGGTACAGTAAAAACTGCTATGATCGACCTCTGCTATGAGCGACCACCTATCATTTCTGACCACAATCATAATGCACGGATCGATTTTACTATATAAACACTCTGTTATGAGTGACCACCTGCTGAATGCGACCAGTGACTGTGATGTCTTGGCAAAATATGCATTTCGACACTGCTATGAACGACCGCAACACAAAAATGAGGATAAACTCCACTAACCTCTATTTAATCCCCGTAAAAACAACTGCTCATACCGTTCTAAACGTAAAAAAAATAATTGAAAAACATAGGCTGGCTACCATTGTGTGTATTTTTTTATAGCTATGCCTATAGTGTTTTATAATTTTTGTCGTAAACCAGACTAAAGTATATGTAGAGTGTTTCCTAGTCTGGCTCCCTGCTTTGTATGCTCCCTGCATTGACCTCCGCTATTTGTATAGGGGTAAGCAATGCTGGGAGCATAAAAAGCAGGGAACCACACTAATTATTCCCATACTTAGGGGCAGGGGCTAGTTTTTATGTACAAATTTAATGCCACAATCAGCGAACTAGTATAAAATATCATAAAAAAATCAAATACACAAGTGAGGTCAAAAAGGTCCATATTTTTATATACCTATATTAAAACAAAGCACAAGAATAGTATTCACTTGACCAGAGCAGTCAATGGCAGTTCATAGCAGAAGAAGTTTATGCACCCCAACCCCTATCTTATACATGCATTTTTCACATACCATTTTTGACAGCATGTGGTGCTCACAGTGCAAATGCAAGCCCTTTCCCCGGATGAAAATTTTGAAAAACATTGTCTACTAAATAGTCTGATGCAATTCAGAATAGTTGTCATCCAAGCTGTTTTTGAGATACTCTACTTGCCTTGAACCCACGTGTCTACTGCTATGGGAGGCTAGCTCTTCTTCCTAGCCAACTAATGGTACCGTACTTACCACATATGTTGGGACACCGTATTTGTTGGGACACCATAAATTAATTTTAAAAGTAATTTTTTTGTGCACTGTATGTTCTGGGACACATCGTTTTTTTCGAGTCGTAAGTTGTGGGACACCTTTTAAATCATTTGAAAATTACATGTCGGAAATTGCAATCCAAGTGAAATTTTAATTTTTAAATATAAAACTGTACTTGAGATGAAACTCTTTAATCCAATGCAGCAGCATCTCATCAACACAACCCTTCTCCTGCACACGTACGGTCTATTATTTTGGTACATGAATACTTTTTTAACTTTCTCATACCATGAAAAATTGTTGGAGGCAACACACCACCTGAAGTGGAAACTGCAAGAACAAAAGGAAGATTTTTTTCAAATCTGCACTAGTCTTGCTAATTCTCACACTTATGATGCCCATCTTATCGTCAGTCCATCCAGGAATGCGATCAAAGTACACTAGAGTTTCATCCATGTTAATGATCATATTGTCGGCGAAATGATCTGTTTCTCTTCTGGCCATCACGAATTCGTCACGTGATTTTATTTTCTCCAAATCTTCTGGATGATGCTGGGTCATCGATGTTCGCGCACGAAGCACTATATTGTGCAACTTTAGAAACTGTTCCATTGTTTTACTTTATTGTCAAACTTTTTGTGAATACTGTTGACAAGGAACCATTGTTGTTGTTTTGGGGCTTAATGCCATTTTTCAGCACACGATAGGCTATACATGGCGGCCAATATTAATGGTGGAGGAAGAACCTGGGAAAACCCCGGAAAGAACCACCGACCCACGAGAAGCTACTGGCAAGCTTTCTCACATACCCACATTGGCTGAATCCTAGACTCGAACCGCCGCAGACAGAGGTGAGATGCGGCGGTTCGAGTCTAGGATTCAGCCAATGTGGGTATGTGAGAAAGCTTGCCGCAGACAGAGGTGAGATGCGGCGGTTCGAGTCTAGGATTCAGCCAATGTGGGTATGTGAGAAAGCTTGCCAGTAGCTTCTCGTGGGTCGGTGGTTCTTTCCGGGGTTTTCCCGGGTTCTTCCTCCACCATTAATACTGGCCGCCATGTATAGCCTATCGTGTGCTGAAAAATGGCATTAAGCCCCAAAACAACAACAATGGTTCCTTGTCAACAGTATTCACAAAAAGTTTGACAATAAAGTAAAACAATGGAACAGTTTCTAAAGTTGCACAATATAGTGCTTCGTGCGCGAACATCGATGACCCAGCATCATCCAGAAGATTTGGAGAAAATAAAATCACGTGACAAGGAACCAAAGTTAGCTTCCATATCTTGGCCGTCTTTGTATATTCAAAGCTAAAAAAATAAATCGGCATGCTTAAAAGATTCCAGTAGTGAGCATCTGAGGTCAGCTTGCTTTGCAATAAAATAACCTTTGTATTGATGTCCTTTAAAAAAAATCGGCTTCCGAGTCCAAAGTCGGCTTCCAGCGTCTGCTTGCTTTGTAATGAAAATAACCTTTGTCTTTGATGTCCTGTCGGCAAGTTCAGAGAAGTTTACTGCTAGCTGCCAGTTGTGTTTATTTACCACCAGGGCTTATATGTGCTTGGCATCTTTAGTAATAATTAATACAAAGGTGCACTGATGTCTGCGGGTAAATATTAATGATACTTATGTAACCCACACTGGTGAAAAGATTGTCATTTGCACTCAAGTGAATGTGTTTTAAAATAATGATTTTTATTTACGAGATACTGGCATACAGCATAGTTCTCTTCTGGCCTTAACGAATTCATCACATGATTTTACTTTCTCCAAATATTCTCGGTGACGCTGGGTCATCGACATCTGTGCATAAAGCACTATATTGTGTCACTTTAAAATTTGTTCCATTGTTTCAATTTATTTTCAAAATTCCCGTGAATACAGTTGAAAAGGAACCCAAGTATGCTTCCATATCTCTGCCATCTTTGTATATTCAAAATAAAATTTTGTAAAAAATTGGCTCACTTCACAGAATCCATAGTCAACTTCCGATGTCGGCTTGCTTTGCAATAAAATAACCTTTGTATTGATACAAAATAAAGTAACCTGGGTCGGCTTCTGAGATCGTCTGCTTTGTAATAAAAATAACCTTTTGTCTTTGATGTCCTGTTGGTAGGTTCAAAGAAGGAGTTAACTGCTTGCTGCCAGTCGTGTTTATTCACCACCAGGGCTTATGTGTGCTTGTTATAGTAAGCTTGATTATTTTGCACCCAACACTGTGTCATGCGTGAATGGCTTCTTCAAGATATCAGTTGACTATTCCCCTCTTGTATGCGATTTTGTTGGCTCCAGTTTTCAGTCGGATAACATGTTCAAACCTTTGAGCACAACCACACATAATTGTTTCTCAGTGTTCATGTCAATGAACAACATGGTGTGTGGTATCGGACATAATTGATACACGCTACATTATGGAAGCCTATGCTACTTATACAGATTTCGTGGAAATGTTTTATTCTTTAATGCTCATGTTGAAAAAAAGGAATAAATGATAACAACACAAGGTTAGTTTCTTTCTTGTTATTGTCAATTAAGCGTTTTATTTATCTATTTTATTGCGACGTGCAGTTGGGGGGGAGCACAAATGCAATACCAATTTATTTCGTTCTTAAGTCTTGGGACATATGACCAAAGTGAAAAAAATGTTTCACCATAAGTTCTGGGACAGGAAAAAAAATAATTATTTTATCGTGTCCCAACATATGCGGTAAATACGGTATTTCACTATCAACATACTACAGAGCAGCTATGGAAGGTGTACATGCCTGACATCAATTTCAAGAACAACACAAGCCTGAAACACCCAGTTCACAAATATATCCATATCTATAAATAGTAAACAATAATAGCTGAAAAAGTCACACCATAGCCTTAAGTTTGCCAGGGGACAATTTATGAAACTTGATCCTGCCACCTTAAGAATTTGGCTGAAAATGGTTTATGTCAAAAGTTGTGTACATATCACATATTTAGACATTATCTAGTACAATGGTATAAAGGAAAACTTTTTGTGCACAAAACTAAAAATGGTATTATGCTTTTAAAAAAGTTACCTCTTTGTGGCAAAAAGTACTGCATTATTTACATTGAGAATTATGACTGCAGTTCTTGAAAGATTTCAAATTGTTTGCAACCTACAATGCTTTTGGTCTTTGTTTACCACCACAGCATCAGTACAAAAGCAAAATTCCTTGACAGTGTTTCATGAATGTCAAGAAGAGATCTGGAAGTTATAAATTTTAGGAGGGAATGACAGAAATGATATGTTAGTTGTCAGTGACAGAAGTGAAAAGTTTCTATAAACACTTCTAGCAAACTTAAAGAAATCACACATTTAATTAGATCATGTGCTTTAGAAATACTTTCAGATTGATATAAAAGAAGCGGTTCCTAACTTTTCATTATCGTTATGGAGATGCTAATAGCAGCATTAGTGTCGTGTCAGTGTGTGTTGTGGGGGGGGGGTAATTGCAACACAAGTCTAACTAGTCTGGAGAAGTCAAAGTTTAATCAATTAACACTAGACAATGCTGGAATATTGATATGCTGATGCGTGGGACCCTAAAACTTACAAAGTGACATATCAAATAAATTCATTGATACATAGCCAGTGAAATTGACCATACATATGCAAATTACTCAATGCAATTTAACAGAAATTTCTTCTCAGACACCAATTTATTTACAACTGACTTTAATGTTTTCTGGAGTTTACAAAATCATAGTAAATAATAAGATAAGGTATAGAACAAATATTTACAGTGGAAAATTCAGTTCAAGGTAAAAAGCATTTCACTGGCTTGGCCTTTGATAAGCATGTACCATAAAACAACTCCTGCAGAAGCTAAATCTGTCCGTCAAAGTCATTCTTTTGTGCACTTAGATCAGAATGAGTATCTGGATGAGATTGACGCTATTGTTTCTTTCAGCATGACTAACCGATTAATTCTAATCTCTTACCATGCAAACTGAGACCTGCAAAAGAAAAGAAACAAGTGATATTGATGTACTTCTAACATTCAGTGAAAACATAAGATTTTCAGAGGAGAAACTGTATGTATATTGTCAAATGCATGAAACTGCCACTTAATTTTAAGTTTTTCCCCCTTTGTTAACTGAACCTAGAAATTTCAAGATATATTCATAACATTGAAACATTTTCTGTTATCACCCAAGTGTGAGATATGAATCTCTTATGTCAACTTCAGAGTGGGGTCATGAAGGTAGAAACTATGTCGGTGTGCTAAAACTTTCATTCTTCTCACCAAAATATAGCAAGCAATATGCCATATGCATCATTATTTCTAAGACCGTTCCACTGGTGACATTCAATATTCACAACACTATGTTTATGTATGATTCCTCTGAATTCTATCTGCTCCTGTGGAGTTAAATTACTTTAAAGAATGCATGTTGACATGCTATGCAATTGTTTAGGTGTGTCTGTATTGAAATGTGAATATTATTCATAAAAATAGGGGTGCAAACCTTGACAGCTACAGAAAGTGCAAGACGATACATTATGATTACCATTTTGTTCCAATATTTAGTAAGTTAAGTCCAAAATTTGCTACTTTGTCATGATGTAAACAGTTCTCACATGGAGGTACAAAACACAGTTACCTCTCTCTCCAAAGAGCATTACATACAACACTAAGTGATATATGGAAAAAGGTAGGAAATATAATGAAGCTAATGCATAAAAATTATTTAAATATACACAAAGAAACAGAAAAGTATAATAGATGTGACTGACTGCACCATCAAAAAATTATAAATTTTCCTTAAGGGGGCAGGGGCCAGTTTTTATGTACAAATTTAATGCCGCAATCAGAGACCTAGTATAAAAAAATCATAAAAAATCAAATACACAAGTGAGGTCAAAAAGGTCCATATTTTTAGATACCTATATTAAAACAAAGCATAAGAATAGTATTCACTTGACCAGAGAAGTCAATGGTAGTTCATAGCAGAAGACGTTTATGCACCCCAACCCCTATTTTATACATGCATTTTTCACATTCAAATGCCGTTTTTGACAGCATGTGGTGCTCACAGTGCAAACGCAAGCCCTTTCCCTGGATGAAAATTTTGAAAAACATTGTCTACTAAATAGTCTGATGCAATTCAGAATAGTTGTCATCCAAGCCGTTTTTGAGATACTCTACATGCCTTGAACCCACGTGTCTACTGCTGTGGGAGGCTAGCTCTTCTTCCTAGCCAACTATTGGTATTTCACTATCAACATACTGCAGAGTAACTATGGAAGGTGTACACGTCTGACATCAGTTTCAAGAACAACACAAGCCCGAAACACCCAGTTCACAAATATATCCATATCTATAAATAGTAAACAATAATAGCTGAAAAAGTCACACCATAGCCTTAAGTTAAGAAATTTGCCAGGGGACAATTTATGAAACTGGACCCTGCCACCTTAGCCTGCTTCCCGGCCTTATTATAGGACCTGGCATCCCTATTAATGACCATATGGCGAGAACAGATGGACACCACTGACCAATTGTTACAATGACCAGCTGATTAGTAATGATTGTTCTGATACAAAACAAACATAAAAGGAATATTAGAAAAAGGATTGTTGCTACTGGTGATAGATGTTACAGTCCGTAAACCAAGCTAATGTACATGTCACGAATGCCGTTGTAGTGCCAAAGTTGATGTAGTGGTCGCGTATATTGTTTGTCTATAGAGTTAATCCTTATTGCCGGGGGTGAATGAGATCATTTTCTTTTAAACCAGCAAGAGAGAATCGTTTGTGGGATTCGATTGATAGTGTTCAAGACTTGTGATGTTTGTGGTATTTCCCCCCGATGTTAAGTGATTACATCCCAATCACAGAGTTGTCGTCTATTCAAGTTGGTGTGACTGGGTTACACACTTTGTTTATAGAGTTAATCCCTGTATGTCATCTTTAAATGAAATCGTTGACTTTTGTCTCTGAGTAAATGGTTCTGTTTCTGGATGAGATAATTGTTTCTTTTTATTTCATTAATTGTTAGATATGCAATGCACTTGTAAAGATTTTTCATATTTTCCCACAGCCCAGTCAAAACAGTCTTTACGTTCGATATTACAATTGAGCTCTAATACTTTTAACACCTAGAACCTTAATAACAATGGACAAACCTCCAACTAAAAAGTGACAAATTTTAAGGCCGGAGAAAATAATTATTATATGTGAAAGAAGTGAAAAAAGGCAGACCACTCACAAAAAAGCGGTTTAAACATCGGTAAAACAAATTTAGGTTGTTATAAAGGAAAACGAGTAATTCAGAAACGATTTCATATGCTAAAATATGTGATCTTCAAATGTAAATGTGATTTCGTGTTTAATGAAACAAGTATTTCTTTATGAATGCATACAATATTTTAGCAATAACTATTAATAAAGAATGGAATATATGTACAGTGATTGTAGTTATTTTTCTTGAAATTGTTCTGAAACTGGACCTTGAAAACTGGTCTTTTTGTATAAATCTGCTATGAGAGACCGCCTGTCTTGAGAGACCACTTTTTGTTGGCAGAAGGGGCAGTCTCTCATAACAGGTTTTACTTTAATAAGAATATTTACTATTTAAAGCAAGTTTTGACGAATAAGGAATACATATTTATATTTTAAGTTATCAGCTGAATTATAATTACATGTATAATACTTATACATCAGGGATTTGATGACTTTCAGGTTCAGAGCTAGCCTCTGGCAGTTTGTCAGATTTTCACAGATTGTTTTCATGCATAGCACTATTTGTATGGCCAGTAGATTTTAATTGCTAAAAGTACAACTTGTAAGATTTCTTTGACAGGTGTGTATTTGGACATAAAACGTACTTGTCTCTTATGATTAACTACCAAGAGAATTTCGTTCAAAGCATGATTATGTTAGGAAAATGTAGCATCCACAGGCAGTGTTTATGGTATGCTTTTTACATAATAATTACAAGAGACTTGACACATTCTGCTTGGCAAACAATTAAATGGAAGAAAAAAAGTGTTTCAAATCATTCTCAAAAGTCAGATTTTGAAAGATGTTGATGCTAGTCATTGCTTTGACAGTTGTTAAATTAATGGATTATATAAGAATTAACAAATCCTCAGAGTTGTGAGTATAAATAAATCATCCCAGACAGTCTTGCTTAAATTCTCTCCCTCTCATTCTCTCTCTTAAAAATGGATCTATTTCTAAAACTTCTAAATATCCCTTTATCTGTCTGTATCGATGTAAGTGTTTGATTTTCTGACAATTGTTAAAATATTTAAAGTCTTGTCTGTAAAGGCAACTGGTGGTAGCTAATGCATTAAATGAAACTCCTACCATTATTCTTATTAATATTCATGCAAGACAAACATAGTGATGGCTGTGTTTAACATCTCATAATCAACAGTACAGATTTATTACATGATTTGAATGTTTAAAATTGGCAGTGTGGATCCATAAAAGTTCCATGACTTCTGTCCTTTATGTAGTTTGTCAGATCTGGCTTCGTTAAACAAGGCATTCACAGCAACCATCTTAAAAATCTTGTTTTTTTTGCTTCACTTCCTGAACCGATAGTTATATTGACATGGGTTTTCCCTAAACTTCTTGCAATATTTAGTTGGTCCTAAACGAAATTGGTGATGATCATACATTCCAATATGGCCACTATGAAATTAATAATAATAATAACAATAATATTGAAAGAGGGTGACATAATTAGTTGCATGGAACTAATCCTCCTTGTGGCCTCTATTATATACATATTTACATTTATAGTACATGTTCAAAGTTACGCACACACACACATACATACACACAGCATTGATAATAAACTATATTTATATATGGACATAATAATCAGAAAATTGAAATGAACATGTTCCAACTAGGTACATTGTGTATATGGAGTATAAAAGTAGTGAGACAACAAAATGGAAGGTTAGTGAATTTACATGTGAAGTTGTATTTGTCAATTCAAACAGGTTCCAGAATCTTTTTATTGCCATTTCTGATAAACAGATTGTAATATTGACGTTGGACTATAACAGTATATGACTGGTCCTGAATCTGAATGATACTGATCTGAATGGTACTGCAACCACAGTGGCATCTACAGATATTGACATTGCTACTTATGACCTAATGGTGGTGTGGAAAAGTGGTTTTCGCTGAAACCCTTTTTTCAATATGTAATTGTTCCTAAATGAAACTGGTACAGACCTGACCACCATAATATCTTTGGAGTTGTGAAAGAGTTTGAACACCAGACATTCTTGATATTTACTGAAATAAATCAACCCTAAATCTATATTGGTACTGTTGTGGTATCCAATTTTGGAGGTTGATATACTTGATATTGAGGTCATGTTAAAGGTAAGTGTTTTGACTTTTGTATTTAACTGAGCTTAAGAACACATTGGCTTGGAGAGATGCAAATGAATTTTGAGCAGGCCTTGAATTTAATTGCTTTTGAATAAATGTTTTGTGTGTGTGACATTGTTGGCTGTTTAAACTTGTATATACAATCTTGGGTTTGGAGAGGAAAAAGGATGCTACAAAATTGATATAAAGTGCACTGGAATCTATTTTTTATTACATAAATGAATTCATTGTTCATATTGACAAACCATCTTAATAGTGCATTGTTATATCATAATCCACTTATGCTGATATTGGCCTGAGTACTGTATGCTGTGCTAGACTCCAATAGTCATGCTACTGGGGCTAGCTACAATTGACAAACCTTTGAAGGTAGGAACAAATCAACCAAATGATGGCTAATTCCTTTTTTTTTTTTAATGTACCTAGAAAAAAAAAGAGTTTTGAAGAAACTTCAAAGAAAACCGATTACCTTCGAAGCACAGATTGTTCTGTATATGTACAAAGCAATGAAAAATTAATCAGTCTCAGTCAATGTCCTACAGTTATTTGATATTGCCACTGCAGTAAGAAATGGGCCTTGTTTTGTCTTCCATAGCTGTCCTTTAGTGGTAACTTCATTAACACATGCACTTTTCATCAAAGGATGTTTGCACCAAACTTAAATAAAAGCAATAGAATCTGATGGATTGTTGAAATTTCCAAAGTGACTGGAACACATTTATTGTGCCATGAAAGTTTCTTTTTTGCAGGTAAAAAGTTTATATTTACAATTGCTACCAAATACAAATTAAATGTCCAGTCCTTTGAAACAATAGATATCTTGTCATCATGTTAATTGAAGATGGATATCTCGCAAAGATGTTTGTTAAACTTTTAATTTTTTCACATATTTTGATTCCCTATGAATAGCCTTATCCTCTGGGTAGCCTCGGCATGATGTCTCCAGCTGACCAAAATCTAGGCTAATTTAAGTACATGTGATCTATACTCAGATTCGTGGATTTTTTATATATACATGTACAGTACTTAATGGATTATGGATTGTACTCCAGAAATGTAAGTTGTCAGTACAAATGTATCTTTATTTAATCCAAAGCACATATATTTATGCCTACCTTTATTACCCATCCCACCCCACCATGGCCTTTCTTTGGTACATGCTTCATTTTCTTCAGCTAACTGACTTGGTTGGTTATAACACAGTTTAGAACATAACATGGTCAGGTTCTATGGACCCAAACCACCATGTTATAGTGGGGCCACACTCTGTGTGTGTGTGTATGTTTTCATTCATTTATTTGAATTGTCCTCGATCCATTTAACATTGGTTTTCAGCAGTACTTATCTTTAAGTTGAAACTGCTCTGGTGGCCAAAGTGGTTAGAACGTCTGCCTTGGATATGGCAGATCGTCGGTTTGAACCACTTCTGAGTCATACCAAAAAGCATCACAGCTTTTGTGGGACTTGTATGATAAATGTCTGTGCTTGCAGTATGCAATAATTTACCTGGAGTTCTTTATTTCATCAAATTTTTTCTGTAATGTACATAAATTCTTTTATAACATGTTCAAGGTTGTTTAGACTGTTAAGACTATTCTCGTATTTGGAGTGGGATACTTTTAAGAGAACAGCTAAAATGTGTAAAAAATAATTTGGTCTTACTCCTCTGCAGTGTTGAAGCAGAAAGGATTGATCACAAACCACATTCATCATCTCAGGTATTAGTATAGAAACATGTCCAGATATATGAAAATTTTCTTAAAAGGCTGTTGTCATATAAAAGGCTTTGTATAGAGTTATATCAAGGCTAAAGGTGGTTAAATTGAGACTTAAAACCTGTCTTTTAATAGGCTTCATAACTTTCTTTCAACAGATAAGTACATGAAAGCATATATCTTCTGAAAGGTTAAAAATAATCAAATATAATGCAACCCATTATTGTCAAAGAAAAATAAAATCTTGAAATTAAGACCGGGGGAGGGGGGCAGCATCCTTGATCTGAGTAACAAAATGTGTGTGAAATATTTAAACAGAAGAAAGCTATATGTAACATTTACTATGCAAACTGTTATTCCTAGGTTAATATAGTAAACAGTGGTGGCGTGTGAAGATACATATGCCAAAGGTCACTGTGAAATGAAGTAGATTTATGATCCTTGGCTTGTTGAGACATAAATGGTGTGAATATGACAAGCAAAGCACTTTTGAATGTACATGCTATCTGTAGTGTTCTGTGGACTATGACTTTTGTGTGTATATGGCTAAAAGGAGAAAACCACAAAACTTTTCCTTTGTTGTGAATTAACTTTCTGTTTTGGGATGTCCATAATTCAGTTGTATTAAATATTTGTTCTAGCCTTATTATGGTTATCATTGGGAATGATGTGTCATAGCTTGCAGAACGTGGCTTTTTTGATTAAACTTTAATTTGAATAGTTTTTATTGCCTGGCTCAAATGATAAATAGGTATAGTAAAGTGGGGATGCATGCACTTAGAAACATTTTACTAAGTGGACTAGTGATATTTGGGATCAATCTGACAGGTAATTTAATTAAACTCCAACTTGGCTATTTTTAATTTTATAATCTTGGCAATCTTTATGATGTCAGTATGTACATCCATTCATCAGTTGCCTTGATATTTCTGCACAGAACCGCTCCAGTGGCCTAGTGGTTAGAGTGTCCGCCTCGGATGCAGGAGGTCGTGGGTTTGATTCCCAGCCAAGTCGTACCAAAGACTTACAAAAATGGTACTAATAGCTGCCTTGCTTGGCACTCAGCATTAAGAGGTTAGTGTTAGGACTGATCGGCCTGGTGTGGGACATCATGCTACATGTCTGCAATATGACTGAAAAATTGTCAAAGTTACGTTAAAAATCAAATCACACACACATATCTGCACAGTAACTATAGTTTTAATCCACTTGGTTTAAGGAAGAAGCCTATTGATTTCAGGGTCAAAAGTTCAAAGAAAAATGTACCTGCCTGAAAGAAGAAAAAGTTTCTGCACAGTAACATTCGTTCTACATCACAGACCAGATCTAAGCTTTGTGAATGGCTTTCACTTGGACTAAAGATGACTTTGAGTCAAAACGGCAAATGTATGTGACTGTGACTGTAATTACTTCTTTACTGTAACTTTAGTTCTTCATTAAACATCTTGACAAAAGTTTGTGAATAGATTGCACTTAGAGTATAAGAAGATGCCAGTTGATTTGGAGGTCAACATTTTCAGTTCTTGACCTTGTACTTTCAACAAAGTATGTGGATGGTTTACACTTTGGATATGAAAGAAACTTATTAATTTTGGTGTCAAAGTTAAGCAAAGTCACCATACCTTAAAGAAGAACAATTGTTTTCATGTAATACTTTTAGTTCTAGACCATGTACCTTGAGCATTACCTTAGGATGTTGAGGGCTTGTGCTTAAGCAGAGTAAGTGGCTTGTTGGTTTGGAGTGGTTAAAAGCTAAAATGGCAAGATCATTGTGACTCAAAGTAAAATGGGCTCTGTAACTTTTGTTCAAGGGTAGGTTCCTTTACCAATATTTTTGTGGCTTCCACTTAGGGTGAAAAGAAACCTATGCATTTTGGGGTCTGCAGGTCATGGTCTTTGTAAGTTTAAATAAGAAAGAAGTGGTTTCTATAAAAATTAACTTTAAATAATCTCCAGAATGGATAATGCCCTGCAAGAGCCTGCATACAGGACTATTAGAGATGGGGTGGGTTACTTGTGTTCCAATTGAATATAATTAAGGGACAGAATGTATGTATGTGTGATTTGGATTTTTATCATACCTTTAAAACTTGCCCATGCAATGATGTCTGCTGTGTACCAGTGTATAGTGATGTCTAGCACTGGGGCATCATGCCGCAGACATGTAGCATCATGTCCCACCCAGTCACATTATCCTGACACCAGGCCAACAAGTCCTAACACTAACCTCATAATGCTGAGTACCAAGCAAGGCAACTGCTTGTACCATTTTTATAAGTCTTTGGTATGATTTGGCTGGGGTTCGAACCCATGATGCCTTGCATGTGAGAAGGATGTTCTAACCACTTAGGTCACTGGAGCGTTTAGGGACAAAATGGTAATTTGTACTAACATTAAAGACACCAAAACAACTTGCTGTATATATTTCCTGGTCAAACTTTTTAACATATTTGGCATTTGCTTAGTCTGAAAGAATAAGAAAATGATTTTATGTATAAATTGTGTAAAGGGGTCTCTCATTGTAGACTACTGTAGGTTGGGGTGGGGTGCTCCCAGTATTATCTTTAATTTTTAAAGAAGACCAACCCAAGCTTGTTTTAGTTAGAAATTGAAGTAGTGATAGAGATGCAAACCTCCAAGCCCCCAGGCAGCGATGCCAACAGTTAAATTACTGAATACACAAAAGGTGAAATTCAAATAAACAACAATTTTAATGCCATTCAATTACAGATAATCCTTCCTCAAATGAAATTCAATATTCAAAACCCTTTCACTCGTCTTTCACTCGACCAAGTGATGGCCTATTTCATCATCTGACTTTGTGTGTTAAATTTTCCTCCTGTCCTGTGTTTCTACTCATCTCTTGATCTGTAGTATTTCTTCACTGGTACCCAGTACACCTTCAGTCCAACAACCACGTCCTTCACTTCCTCCACTTCCGTTCTCTCCTTTTCTTGTCTCCCAGAGACTCGGGACCAATTGTACCAGAGTATTTCCCTTCTATGTCTCCTACAGTTCCTCTGGTCCCTAAAAGCTTCCTGTCCGAACACACACAAAGACATTAGTATTTTCCCCTAGCTATCTAGCCTCACACTAAGCAACAATCTATCATCAGATAAGCCATTACCTTCTTTGGTCATGCATTCGTGCACATCGAAATACCCATACTTTCTGGTATGGTACACATGGTATCAACTGCTTATCATGCATATATCAATAGATTTCATCACATCGGTATGTATAGATTCTCAATCTTATTATACAGAACAATATCACATAATCAGATGCATTTCTGTACATTACACTTCTACAAAGTGTACAGAGATATCCACATATCCATGCGCTGATATATCCTTACACATTATACTCCTACAAAGTATACACAAATAGTCAAATACTGATTGTAATTAATGTTGTGCACTGCAACCATTATACAAAGTTATAATTCAACTCAACATTTGCAGATTTAGATTATCACATGAATAAATGCACAAGGTTACTACGAATTAACCAAATAGCGAATTGCAATATTAATTCTTTACATAAACATTGCTAATATCTCAAAATATGTATGTAGATCAAACACTTCAGATGAATCAAATCGTACAAATGGTAATTCTACATACTAACGATTCTAGTAATGAAGTATACATACTGCACATAATTAAAATATAGTTACCTTGCCATAATAGATTGCAACAATCGAGCAAATAAGTCAATGACCTTTCCGAAGCTCCTTTGTAATTCCCAGAATAACAATGTTTCCCGCCAATTTCGAATGACGTCGGAGTAGCTTAGAACTTACTTATGTAATTCTCGCAAGATGGTTTAGCAACTACTGACGTTTAGTTTCAAGACACTAGATTTAATTTGCGATTCCAATGGTGGCCATGCCTTGCTCAATTCCAAGTGGATGTCGATTCACCCATGGTCTACATAATTAGCAGACATTGCCCCCTCCCCGGCAGTCTGTCAAGGGTGGATTTATGACCCCCACTTGATTTCCTTTGAGCCAACACCGGCAATTTATGCCACTTACCTGTGAATTGCATTCAGCAGAATAAGGCACCAGTAACAAGTTCTTATGCCCATGTTATACACAACTGGCTTCCCCTCCGTCTTTTTGATGTTGGCTTACCTCACAACATTTATGAAGCAGATAATTAGCCTCAGGGTCTAGCATTTACATGTTGCAATCTGGCTATTGTTCCTTACTTATAATGTGACAAATTGTAAAATTCAGCAAATGCCTCATTATCAGACTTAACCTTTTAATAGGTATTTGGTTATATTTTTTTAATAAATTGTATAGGATGATTGCATCTCTACATTCTAGTACATTGTTAAGAAATTTTTGATATGCATGAGGATAGATTACTGAAATTAGTTACTTTAATTAGTAGAAATTAGCACTTATAAATGAACACATTTTGCTCTTGAAGAATTGCTGTACAGGCATGAGTTGAGTTTCTTCTGTCTTGTATATTCCTAGATGACTGGGAAATTCCATTTGAGAGCATCACAGACTTACAGTGGCTTGGGAGTGGTGCCCAGGGGGCTGTGTTTCTTGGCAAATTGCATGGAGAAGAGGTAGCAGTAAAGAAGGTGAGAGATGTAAAAGAGACAGACATCCGCAACCTCCGAAAACTAAACCACCCCAACATCATATCATTCAAGTAAGTACCATTAGAACTTAATTTGCTTCATACAAAAGAGCATAAATGATCTAAACATTCAGAATGACAAAGCTGCTTCTTGCATTAATAAATTGCAGATAGATCTTAAGTTCATTTCAGGATGTCTTGAAAGGCAAACATTTGAAAACTATTTTTAAAATGTTCATTTCCAAATTAGCCAACTTTTTACGCATCAGCTATATTCATTTACTGATATTTTTACTAAATTTTAATTCTAGAGCTTATGGATAACCAGTTGTCCATTGTCTGTTATGAGATGTTTGTTACTGCTACTTCTGCTGAAGGGAAGCTTTATCAGATAAGGGGGTTTCACCAGAAAACATTCAAATTTAGTATGACTATTCACCCTAAGACTTTTTACTATATCTAAATGGTCCTAAGTAAAAATGGTGCTCATCTTAAATTTAATACAGCTACCATAGTCGCCATTTTGAAATCTTTTTTTGGCTTAAGAATATCAGAAACGTTTTCAGCACTCAGCAGTGAAGAACAAGAAATGATATTGTTTTGGAATACTGGAAAGTCTGTTAATTTAGTAGAATATCATTCCATTCTAGCACTCTCTTTTTAGATTTGTTCTCTCATTGCTATCATTTTATTTTATATATTTTGTATTGCCATGTTATTCTTGTTGTCATCAGTCTGCAATGTCTCTTAGGCGATTTTGGTCTTATAACAGAAATGGACTTACTTTCCTACTTATTTTTTCAGAGGGGTATGTACACAAGCTCCCTGTTACTGTATCATCATGGAGTATTGCCCATATGGTCAATTGTATGAGATTCTGCGAGACGGTAAAAACATTCCACCAAGTCTCACTCTAGAGTGGTCCAAACAGATTGCTAGTGGCATGAATTATCTCCATAATCACAAGATCATCCACCGAGACCTCAAGTCACCAAAGTAAGTTAGGAAATTTATGAGACTTACAATCAGGTAGGTCAAGAACCTTAGTACTTAATGCTGGTCTTTGATTTCTTGATATCGATATTAGCAACGAAATCATGTCAAAGATCAATGTTAAGCACTTAGTCATCCTCAGACAGTAATCAAGCAACTCCCCCTGCAATAGACATCACTGGACTGTTTCATAACATCTTTACATAAGCAAAATGAACTGCAGTTTAAAATGGCTTGATATACAAAAGATGTATTTAATCATTAATCATGTTTGAGAAATAAATACTTTATTCATCTTAATAACCACACATACATTAATAATTGAAACTTCTTTGTGGTAAAATATGGAAAAGAATATCCAGTGCTTGATGCAGAATGTCTTAATCTCAATTTCATCATGTCATCTATGAAGGGAAATTGTAGATTAAAGCTGTCTGGATCATTATGATTGTCTTGGAACTTTACATGCATAAAGGGAGATAAGTGTGAGCAATTACATATAAGTAATACAGATATTGTTTATAACTTCATTGGTGTGAAATTATTAAGTTGATCTTTGAGCTCACAAAATTGACCCCTTTTTAAAGGTGCAATGTAGAGATATTACTTTAAATATATATGCAAATGAACACTTTGCAGGTTATCTACAATATTGCATGTACTTCTAGTAAGCATTTAAAGTTGCATGCAGTTGGGAATTTCATGTTTATAAAATTACACATACATAAACATGAACCTCCCACATGGGAGGGTTTTTCTCATGTGTTTTGTAATTTCTTCTATCCCATCCATCACTCACTCATCCATACTTTGATCAAGAAATGTTTAAATTAAAATTCTCAAAAGTAAAACATACCCAAGTTGACTTGTGTACATCCTTGCAGCAGAATGAAAACAAGCACCCTCTATCCATGTTAGTTCCTACAAGCACCCTCTATCCATGTTAGTTCCTATGAGCAACCATAGACTAGCGGAATATAAAGACTGAATTATTCAGGTTAGCCAGTTTCTTGTACTGGTAATGATGCTGTGCAAGAATCCAGTTAATAAGTTCTTTCAAAATAGCGAAATGTCAACAAAGTATCAACTTTTGCTAAAAAGAAATGAAGCTTCACTCCCTGATGAAGGACCTGGCAAAATTTTTTTGATAAAGATCAAAATCCAGGGCCAAGAAAATTTGTACTTCAACCAGATCAAGATTATTTTTAATGGACCAGTTTAAATCAAACTTTACCTGGGTTTCATCAGATTCTTGTACAGAATCTCAAATGTTCTGTAAGGTTTGCACTGATCAAACCCAGGTATCTTGATTATGTTGGGGGTGGGGAGTGGGGTAGGTCCAAAAATTGTTGACACAACCAGGTCCAGAGATTAAATGTACTGCAGAACAATGACAATGCATCTGAAGTAGTAAAAATGAGTTTTATTTTTAAAAACCAATAGCATTTCTAATACACAATAAACATAATAATTCAGTCATGCCAGGTTGCAGAAAGACAAAGATTAGAGGTCTTTTAAATGAGATTAAGTAACAAGTCACACATTGTTACAACACATAAGTTACTGTAACAGTGTCATTGGTTCAAAGTTGTTTTTAATTCCCTATAAATAGCCTTGTTAGTCCCAGCTTAATATAAAATAATTGCACATGTTAGGATACCTTGCATTTTATGACACAAAAAGGACAGTTTACAAGTGTTGGGATGCTTTGGCACAGTATTTGGAAACAAATGTAAAATAGTCTAAAGCAAGAGGTTTTCATAAAGCAATTGCCCAATACAGCTTTCTTTAACTCATTTTCCCATGGATGTTGTCATAGTTGTTACAGCATTGAATATGAAATTTCAAAGACATGAGTATGATCAATGCAAGTATTCAGTGCACAGTTCATTAGCTTGATATTTTTGTAAAAAAATACTACCCATATATAGGTAACCATGAGTTGGAGAGCTGTCCCACAGACTACCATACAATCCTTTTTCTACATAAGTATTGGCTTTTCTATAAAGGCTTCAAACAGCTACATTTTGAGCTATTAAAATTGGGTATAGGTACAAGAAGTAAAAAATTAACAACACCAACATTCATAACTTTGTTATCTTATTTTAAATGCCCCACAATTATGGCCGAGTTGATGTTTTAAACACATCAAAGCAACATTATACATAACAGTGTATGAAAGAAGACTTCACATATTTGCCATGCATTCTAAAAATGTGATTTTTCACACATACAAAACTTTACAATTAATAGTAACTTACATATGTTGACAAGGCCATAATATTTCCATCAGACTGAGTTATTACAATCAGCTACCAATGCCATTTTGGATGCGGCCTTGAAAAAAATCCTACATATAATTGGTTGGTTAAAATTTAGATTTATGTAGTCTAATGTTATGAAATATATCATTAAAACTGGATGTTAGTAAAGGTGATATATTAGTTTTGATCAGCATTTGGTTACCTCATGGCGAATCAACATCCAAGCAGAAGATATTACCTAGTCATAGTAGATACTGTGTAATTCATAGATGGGAACAAAGGTAAAGTCATAGAAAAGCATATCTGGGGAGTAAAGAATTAATTAGTAATGGACCAAACCTCAAAGAATTTGAACAAAACATTGTATTCATGGATGGGAAACCATTTTTTTCAAAAATCTAGAAATAAGCTTGAATGAATTTCAAAAGAAAGATTTTGAAAATGCAAGTTCCGACTTTATAAAAGTCTGAAAGAAAATCTTAAAACATTTTCTTCTAAAGGAAATTTCCCTTTTTCAGCTGCTGAAATTATTTCCTTGAAATGTTATTCTTTTGTCCCTAAGTAATGTTTTAAATTGTGGAAATGAGAAACTTTAGAAAAGTTTAGACCATTATGGAAATACATCAACCATTGAATAAAGACCAATTGTGGATAAACAACAAGCTTTAGAGAAATTTAAATTGTTGAAATTCACTGTGAAAATTCAGCAATTTATAATACAAGAGACATGTAGCTTTTTTTTGTAAACAAGTAAATGCCAATAAACAAATTCCGAATATTCTAAAATACTGATTCAGGAGATTTTTCTGTTTCCACTTCAGACAGCAGCCTGTGAAAGGAGAGTCAGTGTACAGAATGCCACAAAAATAATCAGTTTTTAAAGTTTATCTAGATATCTAAGTGTGCCAATGCCAGTACACCAAAATTCAGGCAACCAAAATGTCACATGAAATTCAGTGATGGAAATGGGAATATCTTTGGTTGAAATTAAAGTGATATAAATATGCATTCTGTTCTTCCAGTAAAGCTGATTTTAAAGTCTGTTAAAGGTGCAAGCGTTCTCCTCAAAACTCTCTTTAAAAGGCTAAAATAAAATGCACCAAGACTCTGCTTAGTGCTGCCAATAATACTATTTTGCATCACGCAGAAACCCCCTCTGCTCAAAGCATATTAACCATGACAACATATATGCCATCACTAAAGTTAATGTTCACGGAATTTGCATAAAATGTGGAACAAATTACACATGCTGAGACACTTTTTGCCAACTTTATAGCCTCTCATAGCAAGTAGAAAGTCTATATTTTATGGCATTGTTGTGAAACTACATCTGTCTCCTTTTCTGTAATACCACCCACTTTGGTGTATTTTAATAGATGTTGATGATACAGAGCTCAGAAATAGTGTGCAAGCTCATGGTACATAAATGTACATAAATGTGGTACATGAGGTTAATGGGTTAAGCAGTGTTAGACCCACAGAGTACCAGTCTTGAGCAGTTCTGGCAGGAAGTCAGCAGCCTGAATCTACTCACAGGCAGGGAACAATTTAAACTTCTGAGGAAAATTCACACATCCTCAAGAGGAAACCTGGATCCAGTAACAGTACATCATCTCCTAATCCAGCAATGATCTTCAGAAAGATACTAAAAGGACTTGCTGTACATACAAGAAGAGTATGAATGGCTACAAGTTACTGTGAAAGGACTGATTTGATGAGATTATTGAATGGTTTAATATTAAAATTTCAGTAGTTATAGTTTTGTCCATTTGTATGCTGAAAACTTTGGTTCATGAAAATCCTCCCGCTTTTGAGGTAAAAACACCTGACCAAATTTTGGAAATCTCTTGATTGCCAAGACCTGACATGTCTTTTCTGTCATATGCATGATTCCACCAGTAATTCAAGTCATTTAAAACTGATGTATCTTGTATATTATCATTCACCATTATTCTGCAGTTACTGCAGTGATACATGACTGGCTACCTTATTTTCAGGTCTTTTAAAAGTCATCAAATAGCATTCTCTTCAAAACTCTTTTTAAAAGGCTAAAATAAAATGCACCAAGACTCTACTTAGTGCTGCCAATAATACTATTTTTCACCAATAGAAACAAAGAAATCAAAATATAAAACCCACCCAGATGGCTTTCAGATGTGTTCCTTCTTTTACAGTGTGCTGATAGGTAAGAATGATTTGGTGAAGATCTCAGACTTTGGTAACAGTCGGACATGGAATGAGAAGAGCACCAAGATGTCATTTGCTGGGACTGTGGCTTGGATGGCTCCAGAGGTCATCAAGAATGAGCTTTGCTCAGAAAAAGTTGATATTTGGTAACATATTCATAGATTATACAGAAATACACCACTGCATAGCCATGGCAGGCTTAGGGAATATTTACTAATCAAACATGCGTATGTGTCCATAAAGTTTGCAGATCCTGTTTTTTTATTATTTCAAAAGGAGATATTTATTCAGAAGTAAAGGACAATGCTACACAGGGATCGTCCTGGGCTTCGCCAATGTCACAAATTGCGATTTTTTTTCCTTATTGGCGACAAAAATATCCCATCTGGCGATTTTTTTGGCGACATACTTTTTGGTTATTTAATTTATACAATCAATGATTTGGACTGGATAAATTAAAAGGCAGAACGAAAGGAAGCCACAAACTTGACTAAGCAATGCATTGGAATCAATCTGTTACACAAACGATCCTTTGTTCTTATTGACAACCCCATCTTTACAGTGCATTGTTACATCATAATCTGCTTATGCTGACATCTGGGCTGAGTACTGTATGCTGCGATACAGTCAATCATGCTACCGCACTATACCTACAACTGACCGACTTCTGAAGACGCGAATAGAACAGATACAATTAATTGTATGGCTAATCCTTCTGGTTTTTTTTATACATATACCAATACAATAGTTTTGCTGAACCTTCATAGAAAACTGATAAGCTTTGAAGTACCGACTACTGTGTATAAATACAAAGCAAATGGAAAAAATCTAAATCACAATTACATCTGTCGCCAGTGCGGCATTTTGCTCATTGATCTTTTCCTTTTGCCATCAGTCCTGATTTACGGCTGCAGAGACTTAAACTCCGCAACAAGAAATAGCAAAAAAGAACAGTTTTGCATAATTAATAATAATTATTTATTTCTCAAAATACAGGAGTGAAAGAATCCCTAAATTGGGTGTGAATTTATGCTTATATATACGGTCCAATATTGCCAGGTGTAGACTCGTGTAAGTTTTATTCGTGGGAATGGAGATCCTATTTTTCTTGTCGAGAAAATTTATACAACATTCAGTGATCATTCTTGGGATTTAGGAAGCAATTTGCTACAAGCTTTATGAAGCTAGCCATGGGGGTGGGGGGCTGCTGAGAGACTACTGGTGTCACCTGTCAGCACTGAGGACTGTGAACATGGATTCAGTAAGATGAACCTCATAAAAACTGACATCAGAAATAAGCTCTGCATCTCATCTCTCGAGAATTTAATGAGAATCAGCATGTACAGATGTGAAAAATTAGACTTTGAAACTGCATTCAACAAGTGGGCAGCCCTAAAATCGCGACGGATCTTCATGTAACACTTTGTAACATTTTGTTAACGCTTGTTGTAATTAAAGTATTAACTAATCCATCTTTTGTAATTTTCATTGCCTGTTACATTAATAGACTAAATTAACACTTGGAAAAATGTACACTACTTTTTTTGGCGACACTTTTTGAAAATTGGCGACAAAATATTGAGGTTGGCGATTTTTTTTGGCGACAGCTTTTTAAAAGCCAGGACCATCCCTGCTACATATCTGTGATCCTGTCTGCATCACTGCTTTCAGTTTAGAAATTGACTGGTTTAATGAAGGATTTCTGGAAGCTGTGAGACGGAGCAAATTTATGCTCCTTTGTATACATATTTGCTGATCCTTTAATGCTACCATGTGGCATGTGAGTGCAATTGATGCAAGAATTTATGAATTTGTATACTTGCAAAGCAGTGATGAGTGCAAACTCCTGCAAAAAAAGTTCAAAAGTCACCCAAAGAAATAGGCATTTTACACAGTATAATTTTGATAAAATGTTAAAAGGAAATTAAGAAATAATAGTTCAGTTATAAAAGTTAGGATACTTATTGTATCAGAATACCAGCAGAAAGATGTGGTCATAGGTTTAACTAGAAAAGACTGCTTGGAAGCCCACAAAATAGCAGTAATGTGTATCTTAAAGTTGATTTATTCAAACTGTGTGCAAGTGCATTGTCTTAATTCCTACTTCCTGCAGGCAACAGAAGTAGATAATAGTTCATTCATTGTTGTCAAGTCATCAGTGGTGGAAATGTGCTAAAGAGTGAAACAGGGAATTAAAAAGATAATAATATGGAAGATGCTAATGGAGTTTACCAAGACACATGAAAAAATGCACATTCAGAAATGAGATCATTTGGATTGTAAAGTGTTAGGTAAATATTGTACTCTATCATAATATTTCCAGGTCACATTAACATTAGGAAATAAGCTCCATTACCTTTTGAATCCAGCAACAATCCTGTCAAGAGCAAATTTTGTCCATTCGTTCTTTTATATAGACAAAGGAAAGAAACTTTTTCCCATTACCATTGCTGTCTGTTTTACCAGTATAAGCTTTGGCTGCAACATGATCAACAATATCCTGTATTGTCTACATGAATCTTGCAGTAGGTACCTCATTCGCTGGCCTATAAGTTGATGTGGAGTATAATTTGAATCAGCAGATTTGGCAAGCATTCCATTTTTCATCCTTTAAGTCGATGCTGAGTATAAGATGAGGCCAAATCAACACCTTGGATTGTGTTTTTCACTTTGTTCCACACAGCATCGCGAATTTTATCCTACATTTATCTCGGTAACCTTTCCCGTCAGAATCATTAAATGTAACTAAAAGTACTTAATTTGTTTCACAGTAAGTATTTTAAAGGTATTATGTACTTTTAGCTACATATAATGATGCTGACCCAAAAATTTATTGAGCTACAGATAGAATAAATCTCTCAATGCTGTGTCGAATTAAATTAAAATAACTTCCGGTTTCATAAATATTAATAGTATCACTGTATGCTATTTCGGATTACCAGCAATAGGGAAATTGCATCATTAATACTAAAATGCGTTTTCTGGGGGTGGGGGTGGAACATAGAGAAGGATACATATGTATTCCATTGCAATTTTTTTGCACTTCGTGATCAAAATAAAATTTGGTCCGATATATATGTGAGAGAGAAAGTTCAGCTCTTAGTGGATTTTATTTGGTTCTTTTTTTTAACTTATTGCCGTGTTCCTGAAGCTTTTGTCAAAGAGAGAAAACATTAATAAATGAAAGAGCAAATGTAAACTATGAAAATACATACCATCCTCCTTCAGGGTTTAAATATTCACAATAGTTGTATCCATATAGTCTCCATTAGATTAAATCCCAAGAATGACCATTTTGCATGCTTATTTTCTTTGCAAGTATAACAACCTCTCCATTCCAACAATTAGGATTTTGTTTAAAGTGCATGTACTTTTTCTTTACTTGGGTGGCAATTGTTTTTGATCTTTGCTCATGCTAGATGTATTTTATATTGGTGTTAGTTCCGTTGGCAATTTAAAAAATGTCACTGGCTGAGACACTTGCAGTAGTAACCACCTGGCATTTCCTTTAACACATTAACCCCTGGAGCTTTTTGTCATTTTCACCTGAAAATCGAGTAGGAAACACATTTTGAAAGCTATTTCTGAACAGACTTGAAAACACCAAATCCCCAGTCATCTTTCAATAACATACTGCCTAGTTGTGTTAGAAACATCGTTTTTCATTGGCTATTTGACTCGCGCATGAGCAGAAGGGTAAAAGTTGGAGTTCTTGTTTTTGGTGCTAAATGGAGCCATTATTTTTGTATGGAGACCACTCTTTATTCCAAATGCCCATCTTATCCTACTTTTTGCAAAGGCTCATCTGTCTGTTTGCAGTTCATACCGATTTGCCGTAGATCTGAGACCAAACAGTCTAAAATCCAGACACAAAATCAGATTCCTGCCACGGGCAAATTTTGGGTAAAAAAAGTCGGGTCCAAAAAATTAGGTTTTTTATCTGTATTTTGTAGTGCAACTAGATATTCGAGATTATTTGGTATCATTGTAGAACTACATCTGTCTACCTTTCTATAATATCACACCCACTTTAGTGTATCATGCATGACCATGATGCTACAGAGCTCAGCAATAGGCTACTACCTCCTGCCCCGTTAAGTCGTTGCTAGGGGTCAATGTGTTAACTGTATGGCACGGTATTCTAAATACCCATGGGTAGCCTCATTTCCTTATTGTTAGCCTCGCTAATCTGATTTGGTCTACAGAATCTTGATCTCAAACAGGTGTTATCTCAGAATGACTGAATACAGCCATAGCATATTTTAATTAGCATGTTAATACCACTACAGAGCCATGTGATTCTTTTAATAATGAAAATGGAAACAAAAATTAGAAGGAATTGCTTAACTAGTGGTATTAACTGATAGTGGAATATGATACTGCACTTGCACACAAGTAAAATCAGTCATCAGGTAAGTGAACAATGCAGATTTACAATCGTGAAGACATCTCTGTCTGTCTGTTTTTCTCAGTGGGGCATACAGATTATTTGATCATTAGGTGCAAGAAGAAAATTGTGATGGAATATATCTTTGTCATGGTTTTTCATCTTCTAACTTGTAAATTCTAATGCACATATATGTCATTAAATTTAAACAATGTTTGTTACAAACAACGTACATTACTTGTGCATGCTGCTTTAGTGTAATTTCATCTAATTTTTGTTAATTTTTAATACTGATGATCATGTAATTGTTTAAAATACTAAATATGGGATACTATATTTGTTCATACACAATCTCTTCCCCAAAATGAAATATTTTTGCACATTTTTCATACTCTTGGAGAATTATTTTCCGTACGAAAAATATGATAAAGGATGACATAATCCATATATAAGTTGATTTGGAGTCTAAGATGAAGCTAAGATTTCCAGGTAAAAAAGTATTGTCTTATAGGCCGGCAAATTCGGTACAGTAATTATATCCATCCTTAAGTAAGTATAGTGCTGTGTTTTAAGGTTTCTGCAAAGTCAGTTAACCTTTAGGGTTCCCTTGGTCATTGGAAATCCTGGTAAAGTTTGTAAATTACAGAAAGGTTTTAAATTTTCATATATCTGAGAGTTTCAGAAAAGTCATGGAATTTAGTTATTCACACGGTCCGGTTGCATTTTTATTCATTAACACAATTGCCCTAGAAACCTCATTAATGGAGTTGTTAAAGTGGGTTCCTTGAAACTTTACAGTTGGACTACATCTGGGATCATAAAATTCATTTTACTCACAGCACTTGAAAGGGAAGGATCACAATCTTCATTCATCATATACACTTTTGGATTCATCTTGAAACAATTTTGATTATTTTGTCATGGAGTTGTTAAATATGTTGTTTTTGTGTTAAATGTGTGTGCTAGGTAAGTATTAGGGGTCATAAATTTCCATATTAGGTTCTCCTGAAAAGGGTACAAATGTTTTGGAAAAGTCATAGAATTAGATTTTTGAAAGATTGTCATATTTCACAAAGTTTGTATACTTAATTTTCTGACGTGGCAAGTCTCACTCAGTATCAGTACCTTATATGTGGGTTGCATTTTGCCTTGCAAACATCGGGTACCCGATCAAAGGGAAATTATGTTAATACTGAACTTGAACTGCTTTGGTGCAAGTTCATATGAGCCAAACCCCCTCTGAGATATAAGCATTAATTAATACTAATATGAGTGGCAAAAAAGTGCAGTCTGAGGATAAAAAGAGTAATCTATCTATTACATGACATAATTACAGAAAACCCTATGAAAAACATACATTTGGTTTTGCTACTGACCTGGATCTGCAGTTAAAATTCTTGTCACAAATCAGCTAAATCCATGTGAATTAGTACAAGAATACAGACGCAAAAGAAAATGGTTAATTATTTAAGCACAACTTTCATTTTAACTAGTCTATGTTACATGTTTAACTTTTGCTGAAAGGTCATTAAGTCCTCAAATTTGGAATGCTGTAGTATATCAGTGTAGAATTCCTCTTTCAAAATTTGTAAAGTGCTATTGATTTGTCCTTTTCCTGATGCTGCATGTTCTTCAGTTTAACAAAATCCCTCTCCTCTTACAATATTTATCATATAACATCCACGAGTCACATCAGTAAAGCTCATTGCACTTAATATTTGGTGCTATGTTGTTTTCAATATAGACTGGTCTGCTACTTAAGTGTGTATCAGATTATAATGAATCTGTGACACTTGATTTCAAACTCAAGAAAATCATCTGTTTTTCTTGGAAATGTGTCATGTACAGCTACTGTACCCGACCCATTGGTCAACCTATTACGGGGTTAATAAAAAAACAAAAAAAAAAACAGCTACTGTAAATAGAAAATAAGGAAATTGCTTGATGTACGTAGCCAAATGGTCGCACACATAAAACATGAAAGATCAGTAGATGGAGGTCTACAAATGATCAGTGTCACACAACATAAACCTTGAACTGTACTAGTTATTTTGTGTCTCACTTGCTCATGACATCAGATATAATCTTTGAGCTGAACATGGAAACATGGTGTTTTTTTACATGAACTAAACAGGTACTCTATAACTAATTTTATTACCCAGGTAATTATGAACGGGTGAGTACCTGGGTACCTCTTGACACCTTTAGTTGGATGAGTATAACTGATCAGTCCATTTCACAGACCAGCCAGTTGATTGCCAAAGCAACCTTCCATCCCTCCTTTCAGCCATCATTTTCAACTTCCAAATAGCCATCCTTCCAGCCCTTCAGTCTGTTGGAACATACGGCATCAGTTGCTCAGTCTCCAGCACAGCAGGAGGTAATACAGCTTGCTGTGAAGGAATTTTGTCAGATCTTGACACTTATCTGAGAGCCCACCATATCTGTTTACAAGCAAGATAGAACTATGGGGTCAAGACCTTGGCAGTCTTTGAGAATGAGGAAGAATATCCTTCCTTCATCTCCTCCTGGAGTGTGCAGATTGACACAATTTCTGTTTGTCTCAAGGAAAAGTTACAGAACCTAGGTAGTTCTAAGCTCTTTTTCTCAAAAATCATGTTATAAGTATCTTATTCCACATTCTGGTACCTTACACAGCATCAGTGTTCCAAGTGTCGATAAGAACATTGTGGCAGTACAGATGTCTATGCTACAGTTTTACAAGGTTGATCTCCATGTTCCAGTGCAACTTCAAAGTTTGTGCAGAATATGGTGGCGATGTCATCAATGCTGTACTTGAAATGTTAGCAGTTTTCAGTCATAAATATGCATCATTCCATTGCCAAGACCCATATGGTTTCTAATCTTGATATAACAAGACAAGACCTGTTTCTTTGTTCATTGTCTCTTTGCCATTTGGTTCACCACTTTTGGTCAAGGGCCATAAGCAGGTGGTTCTAGAGGTGCCCCATTAGCTTTTCTTGCCTACACTTCCACCTTTTTTCAACTCAGCATTGTATGCCACAGCTGAGAATTAATTGAGGCAGGGACAATGCAGCTGCATCCCACTCAACAACAGCAGGGTCAGTCACACAGTGGTTTCAAATGGCAACAGACTCTCCAGGCTTGAAGGCAATTTAAAAAAAGGAGAAAGGAAACAAAATGTTTCTATCCCCAAGCCTTCCACCAGCTGCCTGTGACTTACAAACCCTGCCACCCACAGAGAATCTTTCAGTTGGTGCAAGACCTCTCCACCTTGATCTAGCCTGGATCAGCCTCTGTCCAGAAAATGTACGAGATTTTCCAAGTATTCTTGGAGGGGTTTCAGATTCATTTTATCCAGCCCACTCCCATTTCATGTGTCCCTTCTGTGATAGGGACTGCAGCAGATCCCATGATGGTAATGATTTCAGTGGAGGAGATTTGTTTACTCTCCAAGCACGCAGTATAGAGAGTTGAACAAACTCTCCATGGTTTTATTCAAGGCATTTTCTGGTATTAGAAGGTAATGGCAAACACACACCAGTGATAGAGATCAGCCAGCTTAACAGATACAAATTAGCACCAGAGTTCAAGATGGAGACCTCACAATCAGTTTGCCTTTCAGTCAAGAGGGAGGAGTTTGCATTTAGCCTTGATCAGACAAACACATACTTGATAGCCCCTATCCATCAAATTTCATGCAGTTTTCTTCCTTGTACCTTCCAGGGAGCAATTGGTATTTATCAGTTTCGAGCTCTGCATTTTTGCCTGAGTCATGACACATGTGGTTTTAGAAAGACAGTGAATTATGTTGTCTCTTGTTCAGGACTTCCTTGTCAACAGCAGCTTCAGTGTACCAGGACAACATCATTCAGAAACACATGGTAAGTTCTATTTTGCTTCACAAAATGCACAGCCTATATCACATTGTATCAACCTGGGTTTTCAAGTGAAAAGGAATAAGTCAGATCTTATCTCTTTCCAACATTTTGCCCAATTGGTTATGGAATTACTGACCCATTTCAACCTTGTTTGCCTCCCTCAGATATGAATTGCACAGATTTCTCAAGTTGTCTGTAGCAATTTCAAAGAAGACATTTGTTTCTGCAAGAGTTTATGCAACTACTCAGTTTACTAAATGCATCGGTGGATTGAATTTCACTAGGGCACCATTATCTTCACTCCTTTGCAGATGGCACTGCTAGCTCAGTGGCACCCCATTATTGGTTGTCAAGATCACTATGTCTTGGTTTTGATCAAAATAAAACACTTCTTCTCTTGGTGGCAGAACAAGCAAATGTTTTCAGCAAGAGTTCCTCTGGAGAAGCCCAAACTAGATGTTTCAGTTGTTTTGATACACGTTCACTAACAAATAAGTTAAGACGTGATTTATGGCTGTTCTTCCTTTCAACTTGTAGCCACAGTGGCTCAGAGGTTAGTGTGTTGGACAACTGAAAGGGTGTGGGTTCCACTTATAAGGTTAGAACTATGAAAGCAAATCAAATATTTTAATGCAACATTTCAATTAAAGATATAATAGAAGCCATTGGCTGGGATGCCCATTCAACCATTTTGGTACCCAAGTTGGTATGTACCCATCTGACATTGGAGATTTCATACCCAAAGGATGGTGATGTTATACTGAAAGGATGATGATTTCATACCAGTGCATTGGAGATTTATTATCTGATTGTTCCCCAGGATTGAACTCATTTGGGGAAATTAATCCACATGGTAAAATTTATGTTGGACAAGGAGACATTTGTCCACATTTTGAGCTCTATTGGTCTTAGACCAAAATAGCCGTTGTCTGTCATCTGATGTCCATCCATTTGCTAGCACAAGTTTGTTATTACTACCCCTTCTGAGCTACCTGGAGGATTGCCATAAACTTCACATGCACACATTCATCCCATGGTCTGGTTGGTCCTAAGTGAATAATGGTGCTGCTTGGACATCCTCAATGGCCACCACAGCAGCAAGCTTGAACATTTTATTGATACTTCTCCTTAGCAGATTGTTATATTAAAATGGGGCTTTCACTAAAAGAAAGAAGACTTAGGATGTCTAGTTGGTAATAAATGAGAATGGTGCCAATCTGACTCCCATATGGCAACTACAGTGGCCATCATGAAATATTTTTTATTGTTACTTTTCCTACATTGATGGTCATATCAACATAGGGTTTTTACTAAAAGACTTTTTATGATGTGTGTTTGGTCCTAAAGATAAAGATGCTCATCTGACAAATAATATACCACCAGGGCAGGCATGCTGAAAGTCATATCACTACTCCAGCTAAATGGATGGTCATGTGAACATGAGGTGTTGAAATGAAGAATTCTAATTCTTATTCACTTCTTCACTTATTCTTCATTCTATTTAATTCTTAGTCCCAAAAGAAATTGGTACTAATAATGACAATCAATATAGCTGTTGCAGAGGCCATCTTGAAAATCTTATTATTGCTATTTCACCCGAATGGATGATCATATCAACATTTGCTGTCACCAAAAGACTTCTTATGATGTCTAGTTGGTCCTAAAAAAAATGGTGCTGATTGAATGTCCAATATTGCCGCTATGGCAGCCATCTTAAAAATCTTGTTATCACAGCTGTACTTGAATAGAGAGTCATATTGATGTGTGGTTTTCACCAGATGTCCAGTTGGACTGAAATGAAAATGGTGCCAATCTGACATCCAGTATTGGTTTCTGTGATTGACTGATCAGGCCAATTTGTGCTCAGAACTGTCTGTGGCACACTTGGCAGATGCCACTTGGGTTTGCATGATCAATAGAAGACATGCTGCAGTTTTGTTGCCTGTACTAATGCACTGATTCTACAGTTCACCACAGTTCAAAGTCAGTAGATCCAGTATGGATGAGACTGTGCCAGTTTTCCCAAGACTAGGGTTTATTGTTAAAGTATTTCAAGGATGACTGGAGGGAATCTTTGAAACATTTCTCCTGACCACCCTGAGATTGCTTTTCTGTTTTTCAGCTCACCATAGAAGATCTTTTAGTCACTTTTCTGACATCTTGGTGATGTGATCTGCCCATCTGAGCAGCAGAGTTTTGGTGTGGATGCTTGGAATGCCTGCCGATTTGAAAAGCTCAGTGTCTGGGACCCTGTCCTGCCATCTTATCTTCATCAGCTTCCTCGGGCAGTCCAATTGAGAATGGTTCAGATTCTTGGCATTGTGACTTGCACCATCCAAGTTTTGCAGTTCTGGTGTTGGTTTCATCATCATTGTCAACTGCACATGACAGTTTGCTGCTGAGATAGGTTAACTTGGAGAGTTTGGCTATTTTACTGTGTTTGTAGGCTCTATATAAGGTTTACTGGTGCAGGTTGGTTTATCATCTCTGTCCTCTTGATGCTGATTGTGAGTCTGAAATGAAGAGAAATGGTGTAGACTCTGTAGCATGTCAGGCTCAGATTTGTCATTTAGGAAATGGTTATTGGTAAATAGGATATCACAGTCACCTCCTGCAACTTCATCTTCACCTGGGCCAACACACAGTCTTGCTTGACTCCGTTGATGTCTGTATGGTTTAGATGACTCACCATCCTCTATGACATGAGCAAATTTGTCATCATGGAATTATTGAATCATTATGATGAATTTGTCTGGGTCCCTCATCCTTTCATGAAGCCACACTGACTCACAACTGCAGTTCTTGATCAGTATTATGAGGAATTTTCCAGCTATTGACAGCAGGAGATACCCTGATGGTTGTCACAAGATTATCTGCTGCCCTTTCACTTGTACAATTGCAGACCTGCCAACTCTTATGATTTTGCCATAAGTCTTATGAAAATTATCCTTAAAATACAGACTTACTGCTACTAGCAAAAACTATGGAAAAATGATTGTTGCCAAAAAATCTGGATAATTGGTTCATCCATGTGTTATTTGGATCCGGGTTTCATCTTAGAATTAGTGAAATTAGGGAACCAGGCTAACTACAACAGCACTCCCGACCCCTTAAACTGTACTTGTTTGTTCATGCAAAGCATCTGCATGATCAAACTGTTGATTATAGAATTGTTAAAAATGGAGTTGAGAAAGCGATGCATGTTTAAGATGAAGGGGAAAATAAGCTTCTAGAAAAGTGTAAATAATGAATACTGAAGAATAAAAAGGAATATTCAGATTCTTGTGAATAAAAGCTAGAAAGGACACAATTATGTTTATTGGACATCACATGCCAATTTGAGTATGTGTTGTTGCGGGAGATATGATTGCCGTCATCATGTGAAATGGATAAGAAATTCTAAGAATTATGTCAAGCTGAGAGGCGTACTTTACAAACTTTTTAGTTGAATGTAATGTTTATTGTCAATGCATCAACTTTTAATTACATTTTCCAGTTTTACAATAGCAGTTATTAATATTTTGTTAATCTTACTGAAAACTGGTCAATCTTACAGGAAAAAAATCAACTGCCTTACTGAGACGGACTCATCAGGGTTGGCAAGTCTGCATTTGGATGATGGATGGCACCTTTTACTCCTGTGATATGGTTCCTTTTGTCCACATTGACTGGAAGAGTTCAGTCAGCTTCTGTGCTATGTGTGTCATCAGCTTTGTAGATACAGCATATGCTCCAGGTGCTTTTGACAGCAAGTTAACTGCTTTCTCAGATTCAGTCAGTGTTGGAGGATCAGCAAGTGATATGTTGATTTCCGCTTGGGGCATTCAGTCATTTATGTTGTCACTGATAGATGAACATTGATTGAAGATGCTGTTCTGTCCATCTTTGAAGTAGTATCTTTTCTTTGTCAGTGAGCATTGTGTTGCTGTCAGCACTCTGCATTGGAGATGTTCCTGATGACCTTGGACTGTAGATTGTCTTCAAAGAATCACATAAATTAATCATGTCATGTCTGTGTCTGCAGGACTTATTGCTCAGCCATGAGTCTTGCAGCTCATAGTTTGCATTGGACAGTCCATTTGATGTTGAAGGCTGCATTCTTAGATGAAGTGCTGTCTTCTAAACAGGCCTACTGTAGATGATGTTTCTCATTCAGAAGTCTCTTATATGGCAGTTTCATTCTCACAAATTCAGTCTTGATATTTATTTGTAGTGGCACTAAGGTTTTGAGTGCAGTTGATTGCACAGAGTATATGAAGGAAATCCAGTTTACTCCTACATTTTTGGAGTTCATATTAATGGTATCCAGTTACCTGCACAGTTCTTCGACAAATGCCTGATATGTTTCACATTCTTCTGTTTCAGTTTGTTTATATTAAGCTTTTTGGGTACTTTTTTGCATTGTGGTCATCTGCTAGGATGAATATCAATATTGAACTTCTAGGCTATGAGCCTATGGTCAATCCATCTTTCTGCTGTTCTTATTTCCTTTGTCACTGTGATTTGATGGCAAACCTAACACCAGCTTAATGTCACTCTTCTTTACTTCGGTCACTCAGAAGAAGTCATTCTTCGTCAGCTAGGTGAATTTCACTTGTGGCTGCAATCTGGTTGTTGAATCTACCAACCTGAGCTGTTCTTCTTTCTGGTCTATTTGCATATATACTTTCCATTAGAGTCACATGTTCTAGGCATTGAACGTGACTTGCATCATCTGTATTGTCTTGTTAGGTTTTCAACCACTAAGTTTGCATCCCTAACAGCAGCATTAAGCTGATCAATGTTGAGATGAAGCAGATAATGTTTAGTGCACCTTTTCTAGCCCCTTCCTCATGCTGTGGATGTGAGCACTGCTGCTTTGTTACAGCAAAAAGCAACCCTACGCCCTGAGCCACCTGTCTACAACCACAGCTCCCAGTATATCTAAATCTGTTGCTTTGCCATATGCCCATCACTACAAAACTTGGAGGTATCAGGTTGAAGAGGGAAATAATTGTATGACTTGTCCATGTGTTGGATTTAAGTGAATGAGAATCATCCTCATTGTCCTGTCCATTCTTCTCTGAATCTAATGGCTTAACAATGTAGTGGATTGCCATCAGTTCCTACTGCACCTGTACTGATGCCCTGTGCTGTCCACATAGCTCTTGCCATCTGCCTTTACATCCAGGGGATAAGCATATCTGTTTGGCCACCTGATACATCAGAAAGGACTTTCCAGAGAGAGCCAGGTGTAGCTGTCCACTCTGGGTCAACAGTTACAGGTTGGAACATCTGTTACTTATGGTAGCCGGTGTAGCCTGAAAGGACACAGGAATCCTCCTACTGGTGGGTACCAAACCTTTTTGCTTTGGGTATGAAACCTCTTGGGTAAGAATATCCTAGACAACAGCCTCAAGTTTTTATTTCTCAGATCTTGCATCTCAGAGATGAGAATTGAGTCTAGCGAGTCCAGAGGCTACAGCCCAGATGACTACCAGACCTGTTTAATCCAAGCACAACTTCCACATGGACTAGGGTTTAGTACTTTTGTTGGATTGACCCAACTTTTACCTCATTAAGGAAAAGTGACTGATTTTTCCTTTAATATCTGATTGTTGTTGCTGCATGTTATTTGACAATTGATTGTGCTGCCATCATATTCATTCATTAACCCCTGGCGCCATGTTTACGTGGCAGGAGGTAGTAGCCTACTGCTGAGCTCTGTAGCGTCAAGGTATGGCCACCAAGTGTATGATACACTAAATTGGGTGGTATTACAGAAAGGTAGACAGATGTAGATCTACAATGATATCAAATAATCTGGATGTTTTAGTTGCACTACAAAATACAGTTGTTGTTGTGGGGGTTTAATGCCATTTTTCAGCACACGACAGGCTATGCATGGCGGCCAGTGTTAATGGTGGGGGAAGAACCCAGGAATACCCCGGGAAGGACCACCGACCCACGAGAAGCTACTGGCAAGCTTTCTGACATACCCACATTAGCCGAATCCTAGACTCGAACCCACGCAGATAGAGGTGAGATGGCAGTGATCCGTAACAGAGAGCGCTTTAGACCACTTGGGGCCCCACAAAATACAGAGGGAAAAACCTAATTTTTGGGACCCATTTTTTTTAACCCAAAATTTGCCTGTGGTTGGAATCCAATTTTGTGTCTGGATTTTAGACTTTTTGGCCTCAGATCTAATGCAGACTGGTCTGAACTGCACACAGACAGGTGAATCTTTGCAAAAGGCAGGATAAGTTAGGCATTTTAAGCACAAAAAAAACTCCAATTTTTACCCTTCTGCTCATGCGTGAGCAAAATAACCAATGGAAAATGATGTTTCTAACACAACTAGGCATTAGACTAATGGAAAATATGTTGGAAGTTGATGTATTAGGATGTATTCAGAAATAGCTTTCAAAATGTGTTTCCTACTCGAATTTCAGGCAAAAATGACAAAAACCTCCATAGGTTAATGAGTTAAGGGAATAATTTATACTTATTAGGAATGAAGACTAATCTTGCTTTGAATTATTATTATTGCAGCTATATGCCAGTGTATTTCCTCCTCTTCTTACCTATTCTCCTAACATTTGTGTGATTTGAGAATGTAATTAGCAGAGAAAGTAAATTCATTAGTAAATTAAGTTTCTGTGATAATACTTACCAAATCAGATTACTAATTAATCCTCCCACACCACCTTGCAAATTTGATCATCCTTGTGGACGTATCATTCAAGTTAAATTGGTATGCAACCAGTAATTAGCTAGTGGTGGTAAGGGAAAGTGACGGGTAATTGTTTCCTGCAGAATTTAGGTAGTAAAGCTTATTTCCTAATGTTAATGTTAATGGGTAAACGTTCTCTGAGAAAATGATTTTGAAGAGCTTATTTAATGGCCTTTCATCCAGTATCTGCTAGCACACGTTTTTTTATCACTACTCTTCCTAAACTACTGGGATATCACCAGAAAACTTTATGCAAATTCATCCCATGGTCTAGTTGCTCCTGAAAGAAAACAGTGCCTCTTGGTCATTCAATATGTTTCAGGTGTTCCTTTTTTACCAGAAGACTTCTTATCATGTCTGATTGGTCCTAAATGAAACTGTTGTCAATCTGACCTACAGTATAACTGCCATGGTAGATATCTTGTTACTGCTACTTCACCTAGTAAATTGATAATCATTTACGTCGATTTTTCACAAAAGACTCGCTATGATGTCTACTTGGTCCTAAGTAAAAGTTGCGCCAATTTACAGCCAATATCGACACCATGGTGTCAGTCTTGAAAATCTTTTTGTCAGTCAGTATTACAAGGGATGGTTTCAACACTCAACAGTTATAAAGAAGAAAAAGTCTTATTTTGGATTCCTAGAAATTATTTTCTGCCAATAGAGTGTCAGCTTCACTGAAAGTCTTGTTTTTATAACACAGCCTCTCTGCTGATTTTCAGACTTACGAAGTCAGCAAGTTTGTGGTTTTGGGGGGCTAAAATATTGCCCTAGATTGTTTAGATCAAGTGCCATTTTAGATGAAATGAGCATACATTCATGGTCAGAAGTCTATATAGATGTGAGCGGGTTTATGATTGTTCAGGAGTTTATTGATCAGTTTTAAAACATGAATTCAATAAACCTAAAGTGATTTCTGTGGTAAAATGCATGTTGTAGGTTGATACCTATTTTAACAAGTACTATCTTAATCTGTTATGTAATTTCAGGTCATTTGGTGTAGTGTTGTGGGAACTGCTGACAGGAGAAGTGCCATATAATGATGTTGACTCTTCTGCTATAATATGGGGAGTCGGGAGGAACAGCCTTCACCTCCCTATCCCCTCATCTTGCCCGGATGGCTTTAAACTGCTGATGAAACAATGCTGGTAAGTACACAGATGACTGTTACAATTTTATCATTGATTTCCTTGCAGTAAATGTCAAAGAATTCTGGATATATTTTTATCAGTCACAATGTTTACCTAGCCATTTTACACCAGTAGTTACATTAATTGCAATATGTTTCTGGAGCAGCATGGTAGGGTCAGCCGACCGGGTGGTTGTGGGGAAAGAAAACCCCTCACACCCACACCAAATCCAACCTTGAATCCAGACCTTCAAAAATGTTAATATTTTAATTCCAAAAGCCAGTCCGAGTCTTGTATGGTGACCAGACCCCACACCCACACCCAGTTCAGTGTTGATTTCTTTGTTGCCTAAAGCAAATCTGAGCCTGGTTGACAAAATGAAATGATTAATCGAACACTTGCTGAGTGATTGTTTGGACATCAGTATACTTAGGATTTACTGAGCAAGAACAGATCTTGTGAATGGGTTGCGAGACTACCACACGTGATAGCCGCATTTAACAACAAAGTTATGAGTGGAATTGCTTTGAAACCCATTGATGCAATTGCAAAGAAACACATACCGGCTAAGTGGCACAACTCACCAGCAAGACCGCTGCTATGTAGCAATGTGACAGGTATTTATGTGAACCTGGTGAACTTGAAAGTGTTTTTTAAAAAAAGAGCAACCGATCCTATCTGGAGTGTAACCACACATAAAATTTTATTGCGTGGTAAGCCTGCAATCCTACAGATAGGCCTGCAATCAAACAGACTAGATTCAGCAGCTCCTCAGCATGGGTTTTTATGTGAAAAATTACAAGTAGTTTCCAAAAATATACAAAGACAGCTCGGTTGGATTCGCACTGGCAAAGGGCACTTGTTCCTCGACATTGGTTGCACTCATGCCAGTGCAACATTTTCGCGTGTTTGGCCGAGAATACTGTTGATTCTGTCCAAGATAAATTGTCTTACGTCATTAGGAAAATATTTTCACAGGATTATCATGTTAAAGCAAGCGCAGGAAATATTTTAAATTTGCTTCAGCATCATGATAAAGTCAACATCAAGATCAAACTTGCGGGGTTTTTTGTCATCTTGCTGATAGCCAGCTAATTTTTTCTTGATTGTGCTGGAAATTTTAGTGGTGAATCCCACCTGAGGTTGATTACTGTTGTAGACAATTCTCGACATGCAAAGACATTTTCATAACTCTCAACACTACCAAATACACTAAATTTGACCGTTTGACATGAAAGTCAACAATCCAAACATTAGTATCTGAGATTGTTAGTCCCTACAATGAATGAATTTGTTATTACATATCATATAGTTGAGCATGATGGTTGCACCACTGTCTGCTCAACTACTTCCATGGGAATATCAACGATATAATTATGAACGAGTGTATGCTGAGTCCCCATTCCTGGAATTTCGAGAATATTCTGGCGACTAGTATCCGCAGGACGATAGCATAGTTAAACTGCCAGTGTGGGAATTCTTTCCCATTGAAGCTTATCTTTATCGAAGTTAATAGTGAATTATTTTCCTGGATACAACTATCAGATCATTTGGGCACCATATGTTCCAGAAGTCACTGATCACCATTTCTGCAATTGCATTGTGCATTATCTCACATTGAATGTTGTCTAGCTGAAGTCAAATTAATACTTTCAGCTCTCATAATGATTCATTGCTGGCCCAATGATCAATAAATATTTCATCGTAATAATCAACATTTTTTTTAGCCAGTTGTGTGTCGATTCTTTGTAATCAGTGGAGGTTATCCTTGATCACTGCACATGATATCACCGTTGATTTTGTCAATAGCCAATCGAGAAAATATTTCATCCCAAATGATGATTTTAGGAATATATTTCTCTCCCATTTGTGTTAGTGTCCACACATCTCCCTTCTATAAAAAATGCTGTGATATGTACTGGCGCTAACACCCCTTTGTCTCATATCCCTGGTTTTCAAAAGATTCCCTTTGCTCTCAATGAATGCCTCAGTGGGCAGGAAATATCTGCTTGTATCTATGACTTGCAGTTCGATTTGTCCACATTCATTACATACATGTGCATCATAAGAATGATACTAATCATGCACTGATTCATCCTTGAGGACTGGCACGTCCATGTCAAATGCAGGATCAGACATTGAGCCTTACCAGTTCCCACTATCAGACATGCGGTTATATTTCTTTTCTCTCTCAGCAGCTTGTTGTTTTGTCAGTGATGGCATGCCAGCTGATTCTATTAGTCATTCATTTGCGGCTTGATTTATTATTTTACTGACACTTGCTGGCATCACTTTGGTGAAAGGCAGTTTTACTACCTGCAGCTGCAGTTTCTTCATACTAATCGTGCAAGCCTGTCCTTGACAGCTCAGAATGCTTGCCAGTGGCATCACCAACAGCGCCAATGGCTTTATCACAAACAACGTTCAGTGGCTTTCATTCCTAATTGTTTTGCAATTGTGATCACTTTTGGGGCTATTCTTCTGAATAAACCTTGAAAATCATCTCCGAGTCCATTTCCATAGGTGGCTTTATTTGATGGTAATCAGAAATTTATCACTGACCATCGCAGGTCCATGTTGATAATTGTGTATAATCATGATATTTTGTTATTTCAAGTCTAGTTGATCTATCACTGTAGTAATTATTGGTGATTTCATCGATTAGTGTGCATTAAACTGTCCATGATAACACCTGTAAATAATCACTGGAAGATCACAGCCGCTTCATTGATGACTATGTAACACCCTTTCAAGTTATACATCTTTTCCTAGCATAAGATATTTACAGAATTTTAGTGGAAATGACCTATAATAAACAAAATAACAAAATTGACAAATGCTGAGATGAACATATGTATTTCTGTTATTCTTCCCTAAAGCGCTTACCGTTATGGATCGCTGCCATCTCACTTCTGTCTGCGTGGGTTCGAGTCTCGGATTCGGCTAATGTGGTTATGTGAGAAAGCTTGCCAGTAGTTTCTCGTGGGTTGGTGGTTCTTTCCGGTTTTTTTTCGGGTTCTTCCTCCACCATTAATACTGGCCGCTATATATAGCCTATCTTGTGCTGAAAAATGATGTTAAACCCTACAACAACAACTACAACAACAAAAGCTTCATTGATGATTCTGGGAGAATTATTGCCAGCTCATCTTCCACCAGTCAAAATATCTAGCCAATCAACATCAGCAGAGACGTTGCTGGGACAAAGTTTGTTGTAAATTGCCAGACAGGTTTGTATTTTTATGACCATGATCGCGATTGACACTTCCTGTTGCTTCTTCAGATGGTGATTTATCATGCAGATCTGGTTGTAGTTCATGAGAGTGCTGTTGGGGGGCTCCTTTTACACCGCTTTTTTTCTTCCTTGATTCAGATCTGGATTTTACACCTGACTTTCTCCTTTCTTCTCCTACTTTTTCAAGCTGATGCTTCATTTTCTTCCCATTTTTTTCCTCTGTTTTCTGCTTTACTTTTGCTGCATATTCTTCTACTGATGAAATAAAGAGACTGAAGTTTTTTTTATCATCATTACATTTGATTTGAATATTAAAAGCAACGCAAAATACATCCTTAACCATATTGGCAGCTTTTAGACTGTGAATAAATTCAGGGTTCACATTTTGTTTTCTATGTTCATATCCAAATGCGGCAATATCAAGTGTTTGGTCTCTATCCATGATAGCGGCAAATACCTTCCTCAGTAAATTTATCTACGATGTTAGTTTTACATTTTGGTACTGGTGGTGGTTGAACTTAGGGCTGTGGTTGCTGGGGCTGATGAGTGGGTTTAAGATGACCAGCAATATCCTTGGGTAATGTCTTAAGAGCTTTTTATGTTGCCTTAGTTGCTGTAATAATGATTTTGGTTGGTTCAGCAATTGGTTTTAATAACTGTTCTGTACCTTCTGTAAATTCCACTTTAGCTTCCTGATATTGTTGTAGCTGCTGTTTGACAGAATTATGGATGGGAAGATATTTTTTAATTGACTCTAGTCTTTGTCTAGTGAGTTTAGCTGTATGAGATTATATAGGTAGTGCAGAATCACTCATTATTTTATTACAATAATGATTTAATTACACATCCCTGGTCAGTGGATATACTAAAATAAACATCAAACTCATTAAACACAGCAACATTTTTTTTTTGCACCCCCGAGAACACATCTGGGCCTTGTCGTGCTTAATGAAGAATTTCATCTTGCCAACCAAGCTTGGATTGGCTTTTGCAACAAATGAATCAACACTGGGGGGGGGGGGATAGGTAGGTCTGGCCACCATACAAGGTTCAGATTGGCCTTTGGCAATTATAAAAAGAACATTTTCCAAGGTCCGGATGGGGGGGGGTATGTTGCCCCCCCCCCCCCCAGGTCAGCTAACCCCACCCCTGCTGCTATTAGATGTTACATATTAGATTAATTGGAAACAGTGGTCAAAAATTAAAAGTCAGAGTCACTCAGGTGCTGTAAATTTCAGTTAATATATTAATTTTAATAATTTCATTATGTCTTCAACAATATTATCCAGTTATTACTCTGTCAATGTCATGATTTTTCAAGCTTCAGATTACGAAATTAATGTGTTTGTCTTTATATAACACCAATATTGTTCGGTTTTAGGGATTTACATGGTAGATTCTGCAGCTGCATGTGCCTAACATTATGTCAAATAAAAGTATATTTCAAACAAACAGGTTAGTTATCTGGCATGAGCTTGCTGTGAGCAGGATTATAATGACAAACACAAATGTTTAAATTAATTACATGAATGATGTTACAGAAAATCTGTTTGTATTATACTCTTGTGTAGAACAACATTACACACTTTCATTATCTAATTAAGTACTGTATGTTTGCAACATTATCAAATTAATTACTGTTTGTTTGCATTATTATCAAATTAAGTACTGTTTGTTTGCATTATTATCAAATTAATTACTGTTTGTTTGCATTATTGTCAAATTAATTATTGTTTGTTTGCATTATTATCAAATTATTTACTGTTTGTTTGCAACATTATCAAATTAATTACTGTTTGTTTGCATTATTATCAAATTAATTACTGTTTGTTTGCATCAGTTCACCCTACCCACTCCCTTCACACACCTGAACCAAAAAGCCATGGAAACAGCTGAAAACCTCAACAACAAAAATTGGACCTGTAGCACAACAAGCTGTCATACTGATTTCTCTTTCAGGAGTATCAAACCCCGTAACCGACCCTCATTTCGACAGATCTTGATGCATTTGGAGATTGCAAGCCCAGAACTACTGACCCTGCATAACGATGACTTTGTCAGGGAACAGGTTAGTTCATATTATTTAGTCTAATTGGTATTTCACGTGCATTTATCCAATTGTATATCCATTACCTCACAAATCCAGCCTTCCCAAGCTCTATTTTAGCAACAAAGTGGTAAGCATCATTTGCCCACCTGAGTGAAAGTTGGACAGTAGTGATATCTCCATTCGTAGCAGGATAGTGACAATTTCCATCCATATTTTAGTTACTAATTTTGCTAAGGAAGTGTGCTGTTCTAGGAAACCTTGCAGCAACAATATCCATGTTTGACTTTTTATTTATAAGATATTCTAAAGAATTTTCTTATACAGGGAAGTATACTCCAGCTATGTTTCTGTAAATATCTGGCTCTACTCTACCGTCATTGAAGAATTGACACTTACTATCTTCATTTTATGATACACATGTTAGTGCCACTGTAATCACATACCCTAGAGTCTATAGCACTTCAGTTCATGTCACTTGTCAACAGGGTATCTAAATTCTGTGAAGTAATTGCCTAGCATTACATGTCATAAGATCATTCAAGTAATTATTTTAGACATTTGTGTTTGTCATTAACATCTTCATCAATGCTTGACTGGTTTCACCTGTATATGCTGTCAATAATTGCAGGTTGTAACAGTGAGAAAGACAAAGCTGAGGGAAGATAAACATGTTACCTCTCTCAATTGTATGGAGTGCAGTTCAGGGTATATCTGCAGCAAGATACACAGGATGATCAGAAGATGTATGGGTGGCCATTTTGATCAGCAAATTAATCATGCTAGAAAGATAATGAGGAAATGCGCCAATAAAAGATGGGGACTGTATCAGTATTGTCACTGATGTCACCGCAGTTAACATCTTCTATTAACATAGACTTTGAAGGCAGAGAACTAAGTGGTCCAGAAGAAAATTAAGCAGACCGCATTTTCATATATAATGCAAGCCCATCACATGCCTCTACAATCAGAACAGATTGCACCATCTTAGTTCAGTGGCTGCTCTGGACAGCTGGACTAGTTCTGACTCAACCTCAACATATGCTTGAGTTCCCAGGTCAGGGTACAGTGATTCATTTTCCCAGTACACATAGTCCAACTTTATGATAAAGATAGTTCCTAACATCTTTAACTGCTCATTCAATCTCAGCCTTGGGCTCTTGAATTCTTCTATTAAGTACCAACTTCACAGAACTATAGAGGACTGACACCAGACAGCTCCAGCACCAGTTCAGTTTCCATTATGACCAGGCATCATCTGCAGTGATACTCCAGACTTAAATATTTGGTACCATTTTCAGACTGTCAATGATTCACTCACTGAATGTCTGGAGATAACATTGTCATATCTTATCCAGACACACACACCCCCCCCACACACACACACACCTTAGCCAGTTTTGCCAGCAGCTCTTTCATAGACATCACAGTAGGCATCCATGTCACCCCATTCTTTTGAGTTCAATGACTTGTGCTTACAAACACCATCTTCCAAACTCCGTGCATCATTTCCATTAAGGGCCTGGTCTTCCGTGCTGATCTGACATTTGAGTATTGTCTGTCTCCTTCTATGTAATAGTTGTCAGCTTAAAAAGAACCTGCATCCATCAATTAAAGAAAAACCATGGTGATATTCAGACAGCAACCTCAGTCTGATCAAGTACTGGTTTATTACATTGTTTAGAGAGGCAGCTTCAAAAACCAGATGTCAACAGATTTTTTTAAAAATTCAGTTTTAACAAGGCATTCTATAGACATGTATGCCTATTTTTCAAGCTCAGATCCCAGCCATGGACAGAGACATTACAGGCCTGGAAATATCAAAACTTGAATTGGTTCATAAGTACTTGAGGTCATTTTTCCATTTCAGCATGTAGCAACTAGTTCCAAATGTTCTTGAAGTATAATCCATGTTTGACATGGTTGTATTTCAGCAATTTGAACATTATTTATCTTTGTCCATTGATGACCCTACTGGTTTTTGTCCATTGATAACCATATTGCTTGGGATTTGGTCTCCTGGATGGTACATTTCATGAATAGAGAAGCACAACACACACTTGCCAGTTCCATAGCAATGTCAGTGAACTTGATGATTGTGGAACAGATGCCTTTCTCTCAACAGTTACCTACTATAAGGACCAACATAAAGCCACATTTAGATCACATGCAATGTCATCCAACTTGCTCCTTGTTGGTCATGTAGAAGAAGGTAGGTAACAGGCCACCAAAGAGGCAAACTTCACACAGGCCCAATATCTTAGAATTCAGAGTAGATACCAGAAAAAAAATTGGAATCCCACACCCAACAGGGCATGCCTATTGGGGAAACAGTCCTGCAAGACCATTTCTTAGACTGGAACAGCTTCCAGTGATTGCTTCAGTCACATTCTGTCTCCATCAGGCTCTATCCTGCAGGAAAATGACAGAACGCTTATACTACCATTGTTTTTTCACATATCCTGGTTGGTAAAGACTTGAATATTTTGCCATGGTTTGGAGAAGATTGTGTGTTGTGATCCATGTGTCTTATATGGTGGCTTTCATATAATATTCACATTTCCCCATTATCAAGAGCACAAAATTGGCAGTAGATTTTGTTCAAAATGTAAACTCACCAAGGTTTGTTTCAAAACTCTTTCAACCTTGGGTCATAATAGAGCCACAAATGCTGGATCTCACTTTAATTTAGTAGTAATTTTGCTATCACTTCAAGATCTGTATCTCCATATCCCAAACACAAGTCTTCCAGGAAATGTCTGCAGTTTGCATTCAGAGATACAGTATACTAATTCTTTGTACTCCCTTTTGTATTGAACATCAGTCCTTGGTCTTCGCAAGAATTATGGAGTCTTGTCGAACTTCAGGGACACCTTTATCTTTCGGATTTTGCTAATAACAATCTTCAAAAGCGCCAAGTGAAATATTCTAGATCAAAGCATGGAATTCCTTGTTTTACTTCTGTTGGGATTTCTTGTCTGCAAGGACAAGTCCAATATCATCCCATCTCAACATTTTACCCGCTTGTATATGGAGTTCAAAATGCATGTGAACCAGATCTGACATCCTCAAGAACATACCTTGAAAATTATCTTGATGATTTCTAATATTTTTATAATTGATCACATCCCAGGAATTTTTATCACTTATGGAGTCTCCTCAGTATTGAGCAGATGCTGGGATACATGAGGCCCCATCTTATTTGGGAACCAGTGGGTATTCTTTTGCTGATTCATTCTCCAGAAATTGTGATCAGCATTGATGCAGGCATTGCATGCTGATGTGCCCACCTCCAGCCTTCAAGGAGGTGGGCCAGTGCTCAAAGATAAATTGTTTAAGACACAGGCCCAAGACTACAATTAATTGCCTCTGTCCAGTACAGGTGGTAATGCTTTATCAATATAACTCGACTGTGCAATCACAAGTGTCACTTCTGTCTGCGTGGGTTCGCGTCTTGGGCTTAGCCAATGTGGATATGTGAGAAAGCTTGCCGGTAGCTTCTCGTGGGTAGGTGGTTCTTTCCGGGGTTTTTCCGGGTTCTTCCTCTATCATTAATACTGGTGGCCATGTATAGCCTATCTTGTGCTGAAAAATGGCATTAAACCCTTTAACAACAACAATCACAAGTGTGTGCTTAATATTGTCTTTCAATGATCTATTTCATTGTTAAAATCATCCTGTAAAATATAGGTCAGTTAAAAGTTATTATTTTGACAAGATTATGATAGCAAATAATAATAGAGAACTAATTGGATTGTTCTTTTTGGTGTGTCAGATATGTTACATACAGGTTGTGTTCACACAGGAATGATGTATGTAGGTATGTCTGTCCAAAGAATTGAATGCACATCTCTCCCTTTGAGTCCTGGCATGCTTCACAAAGTTAAACTCCGTCAGCCAATAGTTCTGAAATTTATTTTTGCTTGTTTGTTTCCTAAATCACCTTCAGAAATGAATCAGACTTGAACATTATTCCTACAACTGAAATAATCAAGCTGTTTTATATATAGGGTAAAATCTAACTGCAAAGAAACACTGCTGTTGTTCACAAACTTCTCAATAATCTTTAATACAGATGGCTGAAACATTCACCATCAAGGCAATGATAGGTAATAACTTTTGTTTGCCTACACACATCTAGCATCTGTTTGATTTACTTATATTGGATTTTTCCACTTCTTGATCTTTATTACCTCTGCAGATTTGCACAGTGAGCTCACCTACTGTGGTCTTCAAACAATCACACTTGCTATTGGGAGAGCACATAATACCTGACATGGTGGTTTATACCTGACCTCGTTGCCTTTTACTTGCCTCAATTTCAACTGCCCAAAGAAGTTTTCTTGTGTAAAAATTTTTTTACAAGCCCAACAGGCACTCACTTAGAATATAGGATTGGCCGGATCTGAAATTAGAGGAACCCCAGGCATCTGGCTATTGGATCTTTTAGCACTGTGGGCACATCAGCATGCAGTGCTGATGTGCCCATTCATTACACATCACTCCCAAGGAAACGAAGGACACAGTGAATGCATGTCACTCATGGCAGGAGACACTGTCTAGAAATGGCATTCTCATCCTATCTGATCATTCTTTGTTGATAATTTACACCAGAAGGCAAGGGTGAACCAAATCCCAAGACCTCTGTCTTCTGGTTCAGTCTTGTAGTCCTTGTGGACCTGATGTCCCAGTGGAATCATCTAATTTAAACCAGATGAATCTGTGGTCACTGGGATGAACTGCTCCTAGATAGATTTGCAGCAAGGTGGAATTCAAGGCAGCCTGTATTTGTTTCTCCAGTTTCAGATCCAGAAACCTGGGCATTCCATGTTCTTTCCATGAACTCCAGACCATCTAATCCTCTTAATGCTGAGTGCCAAATGAGGCAGCTGTTAGTACCATTTTTGTAAGTCTTTGGTATGACTCAGCCGGGAATCGAACCCATGACTTCCCGCATCCTAGACAGACGCTCTAACCAGTAGGCCACCGGAGCAGTTGAGAACTTAAGTACTCTGTACCTATTTCTGATGGTCTAATTAAGGGAGCATTAGAGCTTCTGCCTCGGATGTGGAAGGTCATGAGATTTATCCCCAGCTGAGTCATAACAGACTTATAAAAATGGTACTAACAGCTGCCTCGCTTGGTGCTCAGCATTAAGAGGTTAGTGTTAGGACTGGTCAGTCTTGCATCAGGACAATGTGACTGGATGGGACATCATGCTACATGTCTGCAGCATGATGCCCCAGTGCTAGACATTACTATAAACTGCCACATTACAGACATCGTAGTGATATGACTGAAAAATTGTTAAAGCTACGTTAAAAATCTGAATCACACACACACACACACTATGCAAATATGATCATACTATTACATTATGGCATAGTTCAGTATCACCTTGTCATGTAATTGTGGTTATACTATTACATTACAGATATTACAGGAAAAGCATGGGGTGGGTGGGGGGAGGAGGGGCGGGGCTGGAACACCAAAACTTTTGTGAGGGTATTACAGCCAAAATTTTAATTACTTTGAAGGCATCACTACAAAAAGTAGTATTTTGATTATACCCACTACCGCCATGGGAGAAATTAAAGAAATAATCAGTTTTTATTTATGAATGCATTATTTTTGGAGCAAGATGATAGATGGATATCCAGAGTGTGATAAAATTATGCAAAACAGTTTCAAATTCATATTTTCTTTGCTCACACAGCTATAGCATTGAATGGTTTCTGTGTTGCTGATGAGATGTTCAGCCCCAATAATAAGAAATAAGATCAATAATCTAACCTGCATTTAATGTCCTATATAGTGACACATGACCCAGCATTCAGTAAATGTCTAATTCTGAAATGTATTTTATTCATTCGTAGTATCCTGTTTGTGTTGGGTTTTATGGTCATTTTATACAATGAAGTCTGATGTAAGAATTTTGAGATACGAGATGGTGGGGATCAACTCACATCCCAGAGGTGTGTGGATAGCATACAGCATAATCAGATTGTGGGAATCAACTCACATCCCAGAGGTGTGTGGATAACATACAGCATAATCAAATGATGGGAATCAATGCACATCCCAGAGGTCTGTGGATAGCATAAACATAGTCAGATGGTGTGAATCAACTCACATCCCAGAGGTGTGTGGATAGCATACAGCATAATCAGATGGTGGGAATCAACTCACCCCAGAGGTGTGTGGATAGCATACAGCATAATCAGATGGTGGGAATCAACTCATCCCAGAGGTGTGTGGATAGCATAATCAGATGGTGGGAATCAACTCACATCCCAGAGGTGTGTGGATAGCATACAGCATAATCAGATGGATTCTATTTGCAAACAGTGATAGATAGTACACTGTACTTTGAATCAGTGGAAATTTAACATCATACATGATAACTGACAAATGTTGGTAGCCAGGCATTACAAAATGCATGCCTAATACATGAATATTTGACAGTGCAGTTTTATTCTAGAGTTTCACATTTGTTTTCATGTTTCATCTAAGATCCATTATATTACCATTTCATGTTTAAATTGTTTTCTTTTAAAATGTTTTTGCTTAAATATTATTCTTACTAATACCTCATTTTTTTCAAATACTTTGTCTCAGGTTTTATAATGTGTCACTGAGAAGTCCTTGGCACACCATATGGACCTCTAATTTTGACAGCATGAAACACCCAACAATGTTTCCCTTTACGCACATTTGTGTGTCAGGGATGCATGCTGGAGAAAATTGATGCACACATTTTGTCGCTGTGCATTTTTGTTTTTTTGATCCAAAGGATTCGCATAATACGATCAGGATTTATTTGCTATCCAATGCATTGGACGAGGTGTGGCATCGTGTATAATTCGAGCATAGGCATTGACTGGTTCCCTGCTTTGTTTACTCCCTGTGTTGCGCTCCTCTATTCATATAGCGGAGTGCAACGCAGGGAACATATGAAATAAGGAACCAGACTAGCATAGGCAATGTTATGACGGAGTAGCATCCCCTCATCTCGCGAGCTCTCATGCCATTTCCATCGAGCTCAGCAAGATGTCATCTTGATGTTTAACCTCAATGCTTGTTGCACTAGAAAGTGATCTTAGATTAAAACGTTGTGCATTAAGAATCAGTAGCGAAGAAAGTGAAAGAAGCAGAACACAAAAGAGTAACTGTTGATCTAACTTTAATGAAAATTGGAGAAAATAATTCCCTTGACTGGAATACGGCACATCCATTAGGATTAATACCAGTGTGACTTCTGATCGCATGATTGCGAAGACTGCAAATGTGAATAATCCTTTCGTGACAGGGTTTAAGAATTTTAACAAACCTGCCCTCGTTCGCCACAAGATATTTGAAGGACACATTATGACCCAAGACATTCACAACAAAGAAATCAGTAAACTTGCCAAGACAAATGCATTTATTTGGGTTACACAGTCAGGGGGTCATTGCAGATTTTGTTGGTTTTCAACTTTAATGCAATAAAAGAAAGATCTTAAAGTTCAAGTGTAACTTATTAGAAACAAGATGAATCATTAGCCTCCTTGATTTTTGGATAAATTTGTTCTAGGATGAAGTACAATGAAACTAATGATAGTACACATTTTATGACAAGTAGTAAATTAACTGCCATTTGGTTAAAAAGATTTATTAGGCTTTTTGTATTGGCTTGTATGTAATGTGTTGGTCTATAATATTGCTTCAAAAAGATTATAAGGGGACTGTTAAAAGTATGACTTTAAAAGAAAAATGAATTAATAAAATTATTCTTTGAATGGACAATGCATTTGTTTGTTAATTGTGCATGTTGGTTTATTTTGTATGTTTAGAAAGAGAGAGAGTATGTTGTGCAAGTTGCAATATCCTATTTCAAGCTGAAAAAGTATGAGGCAGATGAAAATTTGTCAGTACATTTTTGACCCCCACATTTTTTATTTGACCCCCAGTTCTGACACCAAGGTTTTCTTTTTTACCCTCAATTTTACACCTCTGAGGGATACACTGCCTAATAGATGATATATTTATTTACCATCTTGTGAAAATTCAGCCAAGCTTTAAACCAATTCATATACATGTGGTTCAAATTTAAAACGAGTTTGAAAAGCTTCGATTATTTTGTAGAATAGACAATTTTAGTGTAACCATGCCATGAGGCATGTCTTATTCAAATCCCAAAGAAGACCCTAACAGAACCAAACTACATTATTTGAAACATTAAAAATGGAGCACAACATTGGTGAAGTAGAAGTGATTGTTTATCACAGTATTAAATCAGAACAATTTTAAGAAATATTATTTTGGTTGTAAAACTAGGAATGCAGAAATGTATAGAATAAGTTTCATTATAGTGACACATGATATAACTACAAAAAAACTCAATATTTGAAATATTCTTAAAAAGACTCATTTGGCAAATTAGGATGAAGTCTTCATGACAGCAGTCTGACAGCTCAAAGTTTCTTTCAAACATGTAATATTGCAGGTCAAATGGAAGGAGGAGATCCGGGACAAGCTGCAGAAGATTCGCCATGAGGGTACACATATTCCTCAGAGTGAGGAGGAACTGATCAAGAGGAGGTTGGAGGAATTGAGGTACCTTTTTAGTGTTTGTAGAATTCAGTGTGGTGAAATTCCTAAATATATTCATGTTGTCTTGATAAAAGCCATGTATAATTAACTCCCCTAGACATAAGGCCAAATGAGCTTGTGGTATGACCCTGTGTCTGTCATTTGTTGTCCATCATGTATTTTAGGGTATGACCCTGTATCTGTCATTTGTTGTCCATCATGTACCTTATGGTATGACCCTGTGTCTGTCATTTGTTGTCCATCATGTACCTTATGGTATGACCCTGTGTCAGTCATTTGTCATCCTTCATGTATCTTATGGCATGACCCTGTGTCTGTCACTTGTCATCCATCACATATCTTTGCTATATTTTTAAAACTTATGGTATGACCCTGTATCTGTCATTTGTCGTCCATCATGTATCTTGGCTATTTTTTTTAGAGCTTATGGTATGACCCTATTTCTGTAATTTGTCATCCATCATGTATCTTGGCTATTTTTTAGAGCTTATGGTATGACCCTGTGTCTGTCATTTGTTGTCCATCATGTATTTTAGGATATGACCCTGTATCTGTCATTTGTTGTCCATCATGTACCTTATGGTATGACCCTGTATCTGTCATTTGTTGTCCATCGTGTATTTTAGGGTATGACCCTGTGTCAGTCATTTGTCACCCCTCATGTATCTTATGGCATAACCCTGTGTCTGTCACTTGTCATCCATCATATATCTTTGTTATTCTTTTTAGATCTTATGGTATGACCCTGTATCTGTCATTTGTCATCCATCATGTATCTTATGGCATGACCCTGTGTCTGTCACTTGTCATCTATCAGATATCTTTGCTTATTTTTTTAGAACTTATGGTATGACCCTGTATCTGTCATTTGTCATCCATCATGTATCTTATGGTATGACCCTGTATCTGTCATTTGTCATCCATCATGTATCTTGGCTTTTTTTTTAGAGCTTATGGTATGACCCTGTTTCTGTCATTTGTCATCCATCATGTATCTTATGGTATGACCCTGTATCTGTCATTTGTCATCCATCATGTATCTTGGCTATTTTTTTAGAGCTTAAGGTATGACCCTCTGTCTGCCATTTGTCATCCATCATGGTATGACCCTGTGTCTATCATTTGTCATCCATCATGTATCTTGGCTATTTTTTACTTCTTCTCAAATACTACCAGGTGAATTTTGACCATATTTGACAGAACAACCTGGCATGAAGGACATTCCATTTTGTACGAATGATGCTGATCCACAGTCAAATATGGCTGCTGTTACTAAAATGCAGAAACACCTTTAAATGACTTCACAATCTGACCTGATTAATATTTGATCAAATTTGACAGAAGGTATCCCTGCATGAAGAACCTTGAGATATTTACAAATGATGCCTTGTTGCCATCAAATATGACCACTATTGCTAAAAATAGAAAACAGAACTTGACCAAGCATGAAAGAAAGAGTCATAACTATGAGTGCTTTAAGGTTTATACAAATTCAGTATAACCACCATTACTAATGACAGAAAAACTTTTAAACAATGACTGCTTAAAAGAATTATCAGAAAACATCATGACAAAGAAGACATATTTTGGTATTAAGGGCTTTCACATATAATGTGTGAAGCCATTCTGTATTAAAGGAGGGATACTAGCTTTGCTTCCTAAAACATCCTCTTCTGTCATGGACACCAAATTGTTTTCTTCAGTCCAAATTAGTTCATCTCAGGGAAGAGGTACACATCCTTCTGCAGAAAGGAGCAGTTGAGATGGTGGAAAACAACCAATTTATATTCCTGGATATTTTTGGTGTTGGAAAATGATAGAAGGTTTTGACACATCCTCAGTCTTTCCACGTTGAACAGATTTTTTTGGAAAGAACTTTTGCAGATAGAGGCTTCTGCTTTGATCAGGAAATGCCATAGTGCCTTTTGATTGGGTGGCTTTCATAGAACTGTATGGCACATACCTTGACATCTCCATCTCCCTACTTATAGAAAAATAGCTCCAGTTTTGTCATACTATGGTGGAAGTATATCAATTTTCGGCCCTTCTTTTTGGACTTGCCTCTGCTCCCCAATTTAATCAAGTTGATGGGGATAATAGTGGCTGTGCTGTTTAGACTTTCACATCCTCCAGTATTTTGATCAGTATTTTGATGGCTAGTTGATGCACAATGTCTTAGGGATAATCTCCTTAAGGACCTATCCCTCTTTTTGTTGTTGTCTAATTCCCAACCATTAGAACTCTGATCTCATTCCTTCTCTGGATTTTGTATACTTAGAGATGAATTTTCTCACCAATCAAAGGAGGGTTTGCATCACACCAGTCATGACTGCTGAGATTCTGTCTCTCATAGTGGGTCTTATGACCAAGACTTTATTGTTAACTCACCTTTTCTTCTCTCTCTTCCTGTCCTATGAATTCTGAATATGGCTGTGGATCTAGTTACCCTTGGGAGACTTCACTTTTACACTGTCCAGATTATGCTTTTAACAAACTGGAAACTGCACAAGCTAGAATCGGTTTTCATCACCACATCAGATGGTGCCTAGATCAGGCTTGGTTTCTCAACAATGACCTGATTCATAGGCCCAAACCCCACTCCTGTCTCTGCACAAATGCATCAGATTCAGGATAAAGTGTTGGTTACCTGGAGCCGAAGGAGGTAGTTATTTGGAGACATTAGCCTTGGGAAGAAGAGGCCCTTCATGTAAACAAGCTAGAAACAGGGTTCCCACGCTACCGGGAAATCGGAAAAAAGTCTGGAGAAATGATAATTTTTTTCCTGACCGTGAAAAGTCCTTGAATTTTGCAAATATTGACGAAAGTCGGAAAAACCCGGGAATTTTCCTCCACAACGTGACACCCGAAACAATTATGTAATTGAGTCATAATTGAACTGATCGTGAATTAAATTTATCAAGTTCTAACCAGAATATTAGGAGGTTGCAGTATGGATCATTTGGGTGCTTGCCATAAATATATTTGTTTTGACAATCCAAATGCTCAGTGGATTAGATTCATCTAGTAGACTTTTTGTTTCACAGGCAGCTCGATATCTATGGGTTTTTTTTATATGGAATGTATGAAAACCAGTCTAGCATCACAAGAGGCCAACATGGTGGCATTAAAGCATTTCCGCTCAGTGGATGGGCTAGCAAACTTGAACGTTGTTAAATCAAGTTATACCTGCATGAAATCGATATGAAAATTATTTATTTTCTCAGAAATTGCGAGAGTATTAAAATCATTATGTCTTCAGTCTGCTGAAAGACGATGAAACTAATGCGTTGATGAAATTTGAGCTGGTACTAGCGATTTTGATAGCACGTCGGACAAGCACACCATCATTTTCAAATGTTGTAGAAAAAAATATTAAATGAAAGTCGTGTACTGGTTGTAATAAAAATACAAAACTGAAAGAGCACATAATTCTCTATATTCATTCCAAGACCAACTTCAGAGTTTTGTTGTATCATGTGACTACCATGTTGACATGTGGTCTCTCACGTGTGGAGCATACAAAACAAGAAACCAGACTATTCTGCTTGATGAATCAGACTGGCCAAATTTCTTGTAGTTGTTCTCCTAATAAATATGTTGAGAATTATATGTTCTTTTTGGTTTTTACAAAAGGTATCAGACTTTCATTTAGTATAATTGAAATTTTGTACAACAACATTAAAAAATAGTTTGTTGTTGATATCACATGCCTATTGGACTTCCGATGTCATTGTTTGAGATTTTTGAAGTAATGTGACTATTATTAATGCAAATGGCGAGTACCGGGTCAGGTTTCATCTATGCTGAGTTTCGTCTAGTCTATCAGCGGATTAAAGACATAATGATTATAATACTTGCCATTTTTGAGAAAAGAAATAATTTTCCTATCGATTTCATGCAGGTATAAGTCGATATAACCTAGCTTAAATTTGCTAGGCCCGCTGGTAAGCTATCTTACGATGGCAGCAGATTCCAAATTTTTTATGTGTAATTGCTCTGGACCCACACTCCATCCAAAATGTCCAAATGTGAAAAATGAGGTTGTAATATTCGGTGGAAACCCGGATTAGAAAAATTTCAAATCTCTGAGCTGAATTTTGGTGCAAAACTGTTACACAGTGACATGTAGCTTGAAGTACTGGTTTCAGATCTTACATGGAACACAGGAGAATTGGGAAATTGTCGTCCCTTTTATTATATATTAAGAAATGATAAGAGCCCATGTATTAGTACAGGTTTGGGGATTGGTTTATTGAACTACAAGAAGACAAGTTGATTTTAACAGAAAATTCAGTCCTTGTTTATACAACAATATATAATTTTGAAGGTCTTTTGTCAAAATTAAAATCAACCCTTCTGTTGTTGTTCTAGGGTTTAACGCCATTTTTCAGCACAAGATAGGTTATACATGGCAGCCAGTATAACTGGTGGAGGAAGAACCCTGGAAAACCCAGGGAAGAACCACCAACCCACGAGAAGCTACTGGCAGGCTTTCCCACGTACCCACGCTAGCCGAGCCTTGGACTCTAACCCTTTTGTAAATGTCTTTAAATGATGGAATTTTTAACCAAGTCCTCTTAAGGAGTTTAGGTTGTTTGAAAAGTCTTGAGATTTTATTGACACAGATAATTTCATGGTTAAACTTTTTTTGTAACAAGATAAGATTCTAAAACTTTCCATTTATTGGGGTTTTTTCATATTGTGATAGGAAATGTTTACTTTGTACAACATGCACACATATTGCTCTAGAATTGTTTGGAATTAAAGGTTTGAAAGGAAACAAAATAATTTATGCTAATTATGTTGTTTCCATGTAACAACATAATGCAGGTCAGCAAAGTAAAGTGAGAATTTTTTATTCTGTACATTGAAATGGCTTTAAATGCCAATTTATGGGAATATAGTCAAATTAGTTTCGTTTGACTTATTTTGTGGTTTTGTACATGATCATCTTTTCTGACAAAAATGTTTTGGAGAGTCTTGAAAGAGAAACATCTTCAGATTTGGAAAATGCATATTTTATAATCCAAATGTTCTTTAATTCCATTCAGTAATGGTCATATGCAGGGCTGAGCAAATTTTTTTTTAACCACTAGTCCAGGACATGTGGTTTCAGAAAATTCACTTGTCCCACCTTTCTCTTCACTAGTCCAACCTTACACTTCACTAGTCCCACCTTACTTTTCACTGGTCTCAAAATGGTAATCACTTGCCGAGATTTGATGAGACCTATGTACTTAATCCATTGAAGAAAGAAAAAATTTAATATACATAATTACTTCTGAAAAGAATTTAATTTTTCAAAAACATTGATTGTTATACATTTGGCTTCTTCAGGTTCATGTATATATGTTTTAGCTGATGGATTTGAAAATATGTCCATGTATATATCTGCCACCAGCACTAAGCCAGCAGCTGATAGCTGTGTCTGGGTTAAAATCCTCAAGCTCTGGTTCATTTGCAGAAATGTTCATTAGCATTTGTAAACTCTTTTGGTTTAAGGAATTCCTTAAAGAAGTCTTGATTAAGTTCATTAAACTAAATCCTCGTTCACAATCAGAAATAGCTACCGCACACTCATTATCCGTCTTACATTTTATCCCTCCATTTTCAATCAAATTTACCTTTGCCGAATCACCGTTATTACCTTCCTTGTGAAAATGATTTAGCAAACTCATTTTATCCACGGGGCCCCGAGTGGCTGAGTGGTCTAAAGCGCTCTTCGTTACGGATCACTGCCATCTCACCTCTGTCTGCGGCGGTTCGAGTCTAAGATTCAGCCAATGTGGGCATGTGAGAAAGCTTGCCAGTAGCTTCTCGTGGGTAGGTGGTTCTTTCCGGGGTTTTCCAGTTTCTTCCTCCACCATTAATACTGGCCGCCATGTATAGCCTATCATGCTGAAAAATGGCGTTAAACCCCACAACAACAACAACAACAACATTTTATCCACAGAGTAACTTTCAGCTTGCTTGACAACTACTTCTAAAGTGATCATAACATCAATTTTCTCTTTTAAATATGAACTGAAACAGCTCATTAATTAGCGTAATTGTTTCGCTTCAAAGACAATATCGCATGTGGAAGTTAATCATCTGTATAATCAGTTATAAATTAAAGAATCATTACTGTCATTGAATCATTTCATAAAGAAACCCAACACTGTCACTGATGTCGGTAAAGTACCTTTCATTAATTTAATTACACTGACTCACTGGATTAAAATCATAGTGAGCCGCTCGTTATGATCTAGATTGAGTAAACTCTTGCAACAAAACTGCTTACAACACTGCTAATTGATCATACTGGCTTTCTTTTGTTTGACGTGTTTTGATTTGCCGATAATTTGGTCGCTTGGCCCAATATGCAGTCAAGCATTAACAGGATGTAAATGTATACACGAAGAGGGGTAGGATCAAGTATTCAGTACGCCCAGAGGGCATGATTGGCCAAATAAAGGTAGATATAGTGATTAAAGCACGAAAATAAGGACTAGCCCGACTTTTTTAAAAAGCACTTGTCCCGGACTAGCGACTTGGAAAATTTTACTTGTCCGACTTCAAAAATGACTAGTCCAGGACGTCGGGCTATGGGACTTGCTCAGCCCTGGTCATATGTTAACCTTGAAAAAATTAGTTTCATCCTGGAAAAAGCCTGGAAAAGACCTGGAAATTTATATTTAGAGAAGCGTGGGAACCATGTAGAAATGAGGGCATTGTTTCTGGCCATACAGGGGTGTGTCAGCCTCATAAGATGCCATTGTGCTGTTGTTGCCTTGGACAACATGACAGTAGTAGCATAAATCAAGAGTTATTGAGGAACACATGCTCATTCTCATTGTTGATATCAAGAATTTCCATCATTGGGCCATCTCAGAGAAGATCACTCTCAGAATCCACCATATTCCATAGAAAAGGAATATCCTGGTGGTCTGCATTACAGAGTGGGCTATGTTGTCTTGGCACCATTTGGTAGCAGGTATGCTTTTTCACCGGGGTGGGGAAACCGTTAGTGGACTTGTATGCTACAAGATTAAATATGAAAAACACCTTTTTAGGTCTCGCTTTTGCCAGATCAGAAAGGCAGGGCAGTGAACACTTTAAATCTGAAGTGAAATCATTTGTATGCACGCACTTTCCCACCCTTCAGAATAATCCAGCAGGTTCTCCACCAAGTGAGAATCTTCATGTTCCAGCTCATCATGATAGCACTACCCTACCCCCCCCCCCAGGCCACAGCGGTCATGGTTCAACTTTCTACTTGACATTCTAGTAGAATAGCCAAGTATATTACCACAGAGGAGGGACGTGCTGTTGCAGCAGAGAGACTCTTGGTACTAATATTAATACCCTACCTCATGGATGGGTACTAAAACATTCCAGTATATCGATTCATTGGAACATCTTTTGCAGCATATTTTCAAAAGGGTTTTGAAGATATTGCATCCTTATCCTTTAACAAATCAAATGATCTTCTTACTTCATACCAGTGTTAACAAATTTCGCTGTACCAACATGAGTAAAATAGCGTTTATTTTAGTAGAAAACTATATGTTGGATTGTCCACCATATTAATTCATTTAATAACTACTTCTTCTTTCAGCATTGTTTTTTGGTGTGCCATATAAGGACATTGCATCCTTCTTTGAAAATGGAAACAGACTGTAGTAAATATTTTATGCATTGAATAATGTGTCATAAAATATCCAAATATGGTATAGGAAGCCTTATTTAGAAAGTGAATTACCACGTGAATCTCATGCTACCCATCATGGTGGTCAAGTTTGATTTGTGTAAACATACCAATATATTTTACGATATGTTGGCTTAATAATTTGTATCATAAGTTTAATTTCCTCATTGCACACTATAGTTTAACTTCATAGCCTCAACCATATTGAAGCTACAATATTGTATCAAAGGACTCTACTACGCAACAACCCGCAGATTCTCAACCTTCACACTTGTCACATCTTAACTATTGAATTGCAAGGACCAGTGACTGAGCAAAGTTGTCAGCTGCATGGATTAGGCCAGGATGCAATCCAATTCCAAAGTTCAGGGTGGAGATTCTTCTGTAATTGATGCAGTAGAAAATGTGTTGATCCTAACTGAACCTCTTTAAATGCGGGTGCAGACTTTCCTCTTTTCCTTTTCGAGGAGAGCTGTAGTTTTTCCTACAGCAAAGGACAATAATTCTAACCCTTTCAAGTTTACTACAAGTTTTGCCAGTGGATTGGACCATCATCTTTCTGATCCCATCAGGTATTTTGGACTTTAGAGACTTGTTTCTCACTCACTAAAGCCCAGATGGAACCTTGCTTGTGTTCCTGAGGCATTATAGAAACCCCCTTAAGATTCTTTGAATAAAACTTACTTCAAGAACATTACCCTTAAGGCAGTTTTCCTCATTTCCTTAGCATGAGTGACAATGAATGAGCTTTTTACTTTGTATGCTGGAAAGGAATGTTTAAGGTTCAGGGGTAACTGTGATTTTGTTTTTTTTTCTTTGCCAGTCTTTATCTGGCTAAATATCAGCTACCTTCAGCAGCTTCAGTTCCAGTTATTATTTTCTGTTTTAGTTATATATGTGCTGAAGATGATTAAGATGGGCTTATTTTTTGTCCAGAGACTGAAGATTCAGAATCTTCTCTTTCTACCTCTCAAGGGTTCTTCTAATATTTTGGCAGCTACCATTTCCAGGTGGCGCTCTACAGTTTCATATTTTGCATAGTGTTAGAAGATGAAAGAATTTCCCTGGGTGTCCTCACTTGTTATACTGGCTATTTAAAAAAGACCTTGTCTATCTTAGGTATTGTTCAAAGAACCTTTAATTCCCTTTATTTTGGTGTATGATTGATGGGTGTAACATGGGTTACAGAGTATACAGCTTGGCCTTACTCCAGATGCATACCTTTCAGTAAACTATAGCTCCACTTGATCATTTTCACTTCCTGGACTTCAGAGGTAAATTATAAAAAAAAGAGCCGCTAATTTTTTAAATATATTTTATGTATTTTGTAATTCACCCATTGCACTTTCAGAAGCTGATATTGTCTAGTCAGGAAAAACTCATTTTCCCTATTTTAATAGGTGCCAAAGATAGTGTACTTTAGACTAATTCAGGCTGATTTTTTTAGTACAAGGGAGCAGTCATTTTAGTTAGCAGTGTGCTAAGATCATGTACAGTTTCCAAAAGTACAATATCCAAAGAAATGTCAGCCAATTACATCAAAGTAGCATAGAGGTATGCCAACATTCTCTCCACTCTGCATTATTTCAAATGCAAACATCTTCACCTTAGATATGTGACACTCTCAAAAGCACATGATAACTGATGAGTGCCACCTGATGCATCTTATTCCTACTTTAATAACTTTTTGAAAGATGTTTTGAGAGCTGGCCTCTGGAGGTATCATACTGCTGTTTGATCCTTTCACCTTTAATTGATCTTTGGTGCACCAGAATGAAGGCACTCACTCATTTGGTCCAGTCATGATTGTAGAGCTTATGGCCAAAGCCATTTACCAGCATACAGTATTGAATCTCCTCCTGTAAGGGTAAGTGCATTATTTTCTTGTACCAGTTATTTGTTTGGGGCACCCTCATAACTAGTAAATTCAGTAATGCAGTAGTAGCAGATATTGTATTGCTGCTAATAAAATGTAGTTGGTGGATGGGTGAACTAATCTGCAATACTTGCCTGCTACTATTGCAAAGATTTCTACCTCCCATCCCACTCTGATGCCCTTTGGTCTTGGTCCAAGTCAAAAGATTGTTGTTGTTCTTGTTGTAGGGTTTAACACCATTTTTTAACACAAGTTAGGCTATACATGGCAGCTAGTATAAATGGTGGAGGAAGAACATGGGAAAACTCTGGGGAAAAAACACCAACCCACAAAAAGCTACAGGCAAGCTTTCTCACTTACCCAAATTGGCTGAGCCTGAGACTTGAACCCATGTAGATAGAGGTGAGACAGCAGTGAACGTTAACATTTAATGCTTTAGACCACTTGGCCACTTGGGACCCAGCAAGTCAGAAGAGGAAGGTATTCTGTATGTTGGCTATGCAGAACATGCATATGAAATGGAAATGGGAACATGCTTTTTCCATTGTTAGGCAGATGTCATCTGGGCGAGTGATCGAAGACACACTTGTGTCTCTGACTTTGGAAAATGGTTCTCAGTCAGTATTTATTCAGAGCTCCTCACTTGTCATATTTATCCAAGATTTACGCTAGAAACATGTAATAGTTTTTTTGTTGTTGTGGTCATTAGATGTTGTAAATGTACAATATGTATCCTTTTTTCAGACATGCACAGGATGTGCGGGAGCATTATGAGAGGAAACTGGAGCGGGCCAATAACCTGTACATGGAGCTGACAGCCTGCATGCTGCAACTGGAAAAGAGAGAACGAGAACTTATCAAGTATGCATATTTTACTTCTGAACTCTCTTTCACATGCACATGCACATATACCCCTCAAATAATAATGAAAACTCTTCTGGCATGTAAGTTTTTCCTCCTTCACTTATAGATCTCTTCTGAGAGAGCATGTCTACATCTAATTGAAGTGACACTTGATCAATTAATACTGAGAGAATGGTACTATAACATAACAGCAAATTTAGGATCTAGTGCATGGAGCACCAGCCTGATCTTCTTAAATCATACCTTTATCTTTCCTCAACCTCAGAAATAAAGAACCATCTCTTCTATGGATATACTGAATGTTCTAGAGGAGTTTGTGTTAGTAGTGATTTATCAGGGGCTAGGATCTAGTACAGAGAATTTGTATGCATCTACTAGTGTTGTACCCGTTGCATCACATGAGAGCAAACATTTCAGGTTTGATATTGTTTAAGTCTGTCACTCAATGCATTTTCTTTGGAGACTTAGTTTCAGCTTGTATCTGCTTAAATTTAATAACTTGCCATTAGAACCGTAAAATCAATCTGGATAAAAATATAAACTTTATGTATCATCTTTCATCAATTTTTCATTTTTAGCTCTAGTGCAGGGCCTGAAGCTTACAGTGGTTTGAGGTCCATGACTGATTTTTTTTCACTGTGGACCTGTCATATATTACCAACATTGGTTCATTGGACTTTTAATATTTACTTGTTTGTTCCTATAATTTTAATACAGTGCATTATTTAATCCTTTAAACAGTGAAGGATAATTCAGAAGCAAACTTTTCAGCTAGGCCCTGTACTGGTCACAGATCCAGGAAAGATCCATTATGGTTTTTTTTTCATAGTCAGTCTGGCCATTAGAACAAGTTTGTAATTGCTAAACTGTTTTTAGGATTGCCATGGAATTAAAATTGTATTGTTATTCCTCTTGAATGGAAACTGTGTTGATCTGATGTCCAATATTGTTACTCCTCATGAATGGAAACATTGTTGATCTGATATCCAATTAAAATCGTATTGTTACTCCTCTTGAATGGAAACAATGTTGATCTGATGTCCAATATTGTTACTCCTCTTGAATGGAAATGGTGTTGATCTGATGTCCAATTAAAATCGTATTGTTACTCCTCTTGAATGGAAATTATTATCAGTATGGTCTTTTCACCAGAAGACTTTTCTTACAATGTCCTAAATAAAATAAATGATTGAAACAATAGTATTAAAAAAGAAATGGTCTTTTATGGATTTGTGGAAATTCTTTTGGTCAGAAGATCATCAGTCCCTTCATTGATTTATATTCTCAGATGCCAGAGTTTTCCTTAAAACAAAAATGATGTTGAACTTTGTATGAAAATCTGGAAATTACTTTTTTTTACCCTTCCAAGACTCCACAGAGATCATAGAATTAGAAAAAATACTAGTATGTGATGAAAATAAATCTTGCTGTTACCTAATAATGGCATATAATTACAGACAGGCCAGTCCCTATGATTTGGTCATAAGACTTATGAAAATTACCCTTAAAAGATGGATTTAAAGCATGAAAGCAAGTACTACAGAAAAATGATCATTGCCAAAAAATCTGGATAATTGGTCCATCCGTGTTTGATTTGATGTGGGTTTCATATTAGAATTAGTGAAATTAGTCAGGGAACCAGACTAACTTTACAACAGCACCTCAGACACTTTAAACTGCACCTATTTGTTCATGTGAAGCATCTGCATGTCACTGATCAAACTGTTGATTATAGAATTTTTATAAAATGGCATCCAGCAAGCAATGCATATTTAAGAAGAAAGGGAAAATAAGCCTCTTGAAAAGTGTTAATAATCAACACAGAAGAATAAAAAGGTATATTCAGATTCTTGTGAATAAAAGCTGGAAGGGACACAATTATGTTTATTGGATGTCATGTGCCAATTTGAGTACATTTACCTTATGTTTTCAGGACACTGTTTTCAGACACTGTTTTTTGGGGGGAAATGTAATATTTAAATGCCTTGTAAGTTTTCGGACATTGCTCTGCTATATTTTTTTCTACATTTTATATTTTCGGACACAATCTAGGAAGATCTGTTTTAATGTAAAATTCACAATGTGTTTGCCGTTAATTTAACTGATACAAAGTTCGCTTCATTTGGTCACCTATTATTTAATGTGATCATGAACTTCCCTGAACTAATATAATTGAAAATTCTTAATCGTATGTATGCATGTATGTACGTATGTATGTATGTATGTATGTATGTATGTGTATGTATGTATGTATGCAGATAGATAAACATTTTTATATTAAGCCATACACAATAAATAGCAATATCAAAGAATGAAAAGAAATATGATTTAATTAATGCTGTAATATATTTAAATATATTATTTAATTTCAAATAGCTTGTCCATAGTCTTTTTTAGGTCCTTGGTCGAAAAGCACTCAAATTCTGTATCACTATCATCGTCCATATTATTTAATTGTTTGTCATTTCTGATCAGCGCGTTTTCACTTCTGCTCAGATTGACACTGATGCCGCACACCTTGAAAGATTTTGTTATCACTGTGTGCTTTTTCTTCAATGTGTCCATGGCATTTACAACCCAGTCCAGTACAGTCTGTTTGCTGGCTGTCTTGATCCGTCCGTTACTGCTTTGAAAAAGATGGCTGCCATGTATATGTGGTCTTAACACAGCTCCACTCAGCTCCATGAACTTGATGTAAAAACTGGTGTTAAATATGCTAATACCTGTAGCCATCATTTATACTGTGGATTTATGACAATATTAAGTTAGTGTAAGTGAAATTTTATGTGCACATGTTCATGTATTCAAGTGAATTTGGAAACCTGTTCAGAACAAAGGATTTTTGGCTATCCAAGATGGCTACCGAAGTGGATATACTTGAAATTGAACTACACCTACCATATCTGAACTTCAGTTGATACCAACTCAAACACATTATGCAAGTTTCATTCAAAAGTTTATGGATATGTGCTAGTCATAAATAAGGATCTGATATACTTTGCTATCACTGCTATGAACAAGCTGAAAATATCAGAATCATGGAAACATATTTAAATACCAGCCTTGTAGGTTCCTTACTCAACACACTCAGCTCAACCTTTTCTGCATCATTCTCTGGCTTTAGTATGTCTGATATACCTGAAGATCAGAGCCACACAGATAATCCCATGCAGGAAAGTCATGTTCAGAATAAAAATGAAAACAATGGTGCAGATGATGATTTGGAATTATCCATTATGGCTGACACTCCAGAATTCTTGAGGGTCAAACATAATAAATACAGTATCACTGTGAATATAGATCCACAAAAGTTTGAGTTTGTAAAACAGATATTGGATTCAGAACCTTGCATGACTTCATGCAGTTCAAGTGTACAAAATGGTATTATCTACAGAACAAAAGAGAAAAACACTGTGACAGCTACATTGTATAAAACAACATGTGTCTTACATATACAGGGGCTGAACAGTCTCACATGGTTAGATCATATTATCTGTAAATGTAAACAGGATGAGAATACCCATGCTAAAGGCATTTATATGCTGACATCTACACCAGTAACTAGATGTAGTACCAAACATGAAACAGTTCCTAAAGTCTTTGACCTAAATGACTCAGGCAATAAAATTAACACCCCTCCAGAGTGTCAGGCAATTACACGCTCCATAAATCATGACCACAGCAGTGATGGCTTAAGCCTTAATGATTTCTCCATGTGTGTACATCAAAAAACAATTAGGAAATTGGAGACCCAAATCGAAGAATTAAAACTACAGTGACATGCTATTAAATCAGCACAGGGAAGGGTTAATGAGCAAGTAACCTCATGTGAAACAGCAATTCAGACAGACTCCCAAATATCAACAGTATCAGATGCTCAGACACAGACAGTCCCAGTACCAGCCAAAAGAAAATGTAAAATGACCATGCAAATAAAAACTGATGCCCAAAGTAATCCTGCATTGCAGACAACAGTATCCCCCTCTCAGTCATGTGACACACCTGCAACAGCAATAAGTGTACATCCATGGCCCGCAGTTCAAACAAGTCTGTTACGTTCACCAACAACTGCATTTCCCAGTGCTCAGACAATTGTGTCAGAATAAACAACAGTAGTTCACACAACTGAAACACCAATTTCAGCACCCCTTCCTCCAAGATATGTGTCTGAAATACAATCCAGAGTCCAACACACGACATCACAAGCCAGAAAAGATAGGACTCTAATAATTGGCTCCTCAATTTTGAAAAGTATAATACCAAGGAGACTTTTTAAAACAGATGTACAGACTTTAAGAGGTGCAAAAATCAACAACATCACTGACAGAATAATGAACAGTGACCTAACCAAATACAAACAAATTATTATTTTAGTAGGTGGAAATGATGCCTGTGAGGGAAGGTCACTAAATCAACTCAAAACAGATTTTGAAAGTTTATTGTATGCTGCTAGATATTGCAGCCCAAATACATGTAAATTAATGATATCGGGACTACCTCCTCGTGTGGACACCAAGGCCAAAGAAATAAATGATCTGATAATTGACTTATGTGAAGATTTCAACCTACAGTACATTCCACAATACAAATCTTTCTTCATTCAGAATCAGGATGTCAACCTTAGTCTCTACCACAGAGACAAAATTCATCTAAGCAGAAAAGGAACCTCTCAGCTGCTGAGAAATATTAACATGTATGCCCCTATTTTCAAGCACTTTAATGAAGAGTGTTGTCTTAACTGTGGAGAAACTGGGCACTTGACACAGGTATGCCATCATGGCAAACAGATCGAGTGTTTTAGGTGCCATAAATATGGACACAAACAAAGACTTTGTCCATCAATGTATACATATTAGGAAGCTGGCAAAGAGGAGAATGCCAACGCTTCATTTACAAAAAAACTAAATGTACCCATTGGGACTCTTGACTCTAACTATTCAATGGACACTATTGTAGATGCAAATGTAAATGGATTTTCAGGGTTTGTATGTGACTTTGAAGATGCTAATATATATGAACATTTAAATATAGAAATAGGATGTCAGAATGATAAAAGCAGTATGGAGACAATCTCAGTGAGTACCCCATTGCATGATGACATACATGTAATTGATATGAAACTAAATACAAAAGGTTTTAACATAGGTCACTTAAATGTACAAGGTATAGTGGGAAAGATAGACCAGATTAAGTTAATGTTGTCTTCCATGGAAAATAATATACATGTTTTAGGACTCACTGAAACCAAATTAAATGCTAACCACAATGATGATCTATTTCACTGTCAAGGCTACAATAAACCATTTCGTAGGGACAGAGAGACAGCAGGGGGGGGTCTTGTTGTATACATTAGGGAAGATGTAAATGTAAAAAGGCGACTTGACTTGGAGTCACATGAAATTGAGAGTATCTGGGTGGAAATTTTTCAAAATAATGCAAAATCTTTCCTAGCTGGTTTCATTTATAGACCACCTTCCTCCAAAGCATTTTGGAATGATAACTTTTTGAAACAAATAGAAAGTGTTCTAGCACAGGAGAAAGAAACATATATACTCGGAGATATAAATAAGGACCTTCTCAATACTCAAATAAGGAACAACTGGATGGAATTTATTGAATCATTAGGCCTAGACCAGCTGGTAAATGAGCCTACAAGGGTAACAGAAAAATCAAGCACTCTTATTGATCACATTTATACTAATCTACCAGACAATGTGGCTTGTGTTAATGTACCAAATGTTGGTCTTAGTGACCACTATCCTACTTTTTTGACAAGAAAGGTTAAATGCAAGAAAAATAAGAAAAATACACATAAAACGATCACTTACAGATCGTTCAAAACTTTTAATGAAGAACAATTTCTCAATGACCTATATAAAGTTCCATGGAGTATGATCCAAAATTTGGATGACATAGATGAAGCCATGAGGGTGTGGACTGACTTATTTATGGATGTAGTATCCAAGCATGCACCACTGAAAGTACATCGAGTAAAGACTGATTTTCAACCTAATTGGCTTACTACTGAAATCCTAGATGCTATGAAAACACGAGACAAATTCAAGGCTATGGAAAACCATGCACAATATAAAGTATGGAGAAATAAAATAACAAGTATGATCAAAAAAGCTAAAAAAACTTATTATCAATCATTACTTGAAAACAAAAAGAGCAACACAAACTCCATTTGGAAAGTCTTCAATGAACTCACTGGAGGAACGCACAAAAAACAGACAAATAAAATTCACTCACTTCTGGTAAATGACACCATAGTCACTGATGAAACTGACATTGCAAATGTTTTCAATGATTTTTTCATCAACATTACCACAAAGTTAAAAGAGCCATTGATAGAAAACAACTTTAATGAACTGAAAAAGTTCTGCAGCAGTAAAATCTCAAAGGAGGTATGTTTCTCTATCCCACCAGTGTCAAAAAACTTTGTTAAAAAATGTCTCAGTGAACTTGATACCAAGAAAGCTACAGGACTTGATCAGATTGGTCCACGACTCATTAAATCTTCTGCCTTTGCTATTGTAGATAGCATAACATTCATAATTAATTTAAGTATTGCAACCTCATCTGTCCCCAAAATATGGAAAACTGCAAAAGTAACTCCTATTCACAAATCTGGTTCTAAGGATGATGCTGATAACTACCGACCAATTTCAATACTACCAAACTTGTCAAAATTGATTGAAAAACATGTCCATGACTCATTCATGTCATATTTAACCAAACACTTGCTGTTACACCCTAATCAATCAGGCTTTAGACAGAACCATTCCTGTGAGACTGCCTTGATCTCCCTAACTGATAAATGGCTTCAAGCACTTGACCAAGGTAGAATAATAGGAACTGTATTTGTAGATTTCAGGAAAGCTTTTGACATGGTGGATCATGAAATCCTTTTGAAGAAACTGAAAATCTACCAGTGTGATGAAAGAACAATTAGATGGTTTACTTCATACTTAAATGAGAGAACACAACATGTTTACATAAATAATGTTCCGTCTGAACCTGAAACAATTAGATATGGAGTACCACAAGGCTCAATTCTAGGTCCACTACTATTCATTTTATTTATTAATGACCTACCACTTTTACTAAGAGACTCAATATCATCTACAGATCTCTATGCAGATGACACAACATTGTCAGACATCCAAAACACAAAGCATGAGCTCGAAATTTCTTTACAGAATGCACTAAACAAACTGGAAAACTGGTGCACATGTAATGGCATGGTGGTAAATACTGGTAAAACTAAAATATTACTTATCTCAACACGGCAAAGAAGGACAAATCTTGATAGTGATGAACTATGTCTGACATGGAAGGATACAAATCTGCAAATAGTCTGTCATGATAGGCTACTTGGTGTTCTGGTAGATAATAACCTATCATGGACTGAACATATCAAACATACCAGTAAAAAAGTCAATTCAAGTTTATGGCTTCTCAGTAGGATAAGACATTTTCTCCCTGAAAGGCACAGGAAACTATTTTATAACAGTTACATACAACCCTATTTGGACTACTGTAGTACAGTATGGGGTAATTCAAATGATAAAAACATAGCAAAGCTGGCACATCTTCAAAAAAGAGCATTTGGGCTAATATCAATCCAGAAAGAAAGCAAGGAAAGTTTAGCTGGTAGGTTAAAAATATTACCTATTAAAGACCGAATCTGTTTGAGAAAAGCCAAATTAATGTACAGGATATCTCAGAATAGTGCTCCTGAATATTTACAATCACTATTCCAGTATAGGCTACCTGGTAATACTCCCCACCTGCGATCCATGTCTACCAAACAGTATAAAATTCCCAAACCAAATAAGGAGTTATTTAAAAAAAGTTTCCAATACTCTGGAACTCTGCTCTGGAATAGTATTCCAGTTGAGATTAGAAATGCCCACTCTATTTCCTTCTTCCAAACCCAATATATTCAGTGGCTTCAGAGATGCAGCTTAAATAAATAAATTCCTTTGTATGAGGGCCTCAAGGTAGATTAGTTTTTAGCTAATTGTGTTACCCTCTTTAAATAAGGTCATTATTATTATTTTATTATTATTATTATTATTATAGATGATTTTAATGCATTCATAGCATCCCTGATATATTCCATCCAGCGGCGACAGAAGTAGCTCTTGATAGGTTTATTGATGCTCATGTCAAAAGGTTGCAACTTGGATGTGCAGCCTCCTGGTACTATTGCTGGTACAACATTTCCGCACCACAACTGTTTCTTCATGTCATCAATGATGTGAGCCCGGAACGAGTCCATAACTAATAGTGATCACTCTCTTCTGGTGAATGGCAAATAAATTTCTTCAATCCATTGCAGCATTAGTGTTTTGTTCATCTATGCTTTCTCTTGAACTACGATAATCCACCCTTTTGGTGCCTTCAGATCTGGATGTCTCTTTCCCTTGAAAATAATCATTGGGGGTGGTAATACATCACCAGAACCTGCAACGGCTAAAACGACAGTAATGTGTCTCTTCTACACACCAGTTGTACGAATCAGAACACTTTTCGTTCCTTCTTTGTCCACCATTTTCCTTAGCACAAGATCAAAGTACATCGGTGCCTCATCCATGTTAATAACAAACTTATCGTCAAACTCGTCCTCCTCATGTCTATCCATCACAAACTTGTGTAACGAAGCATTCTTTTCTTCTGAATCCTTGGGTAAATGTTGGGCAAGAGAGGTCCTGCTTCTGAGCACAAACCCATGTCTTTTCATGAAACTCTGTCCCCAAGAACGACTGGTATGGAATTTGCTCTATGGAAATTCTGTTGAGACAAGCTCCCTGGCATATATACATATTCCCTCAATACTTACTGGAATTTGTAATTCCCTCAATACTTACTGGAATTTGTAAGTCAGACTGAGTGAGCACACATTGAGATATCTTATCATCCATAGCTTGTCCATATGAAATGGGTCATCCACACTTAGGCAAATGTTTGTTCAAGTTCAGATCTGCAGAAAAGTCATATTTCATCCATGTACTCACTGTGGATTTTGGAATCTTGAATATTTCTGATGTAGGTCTAATTCCCAGACGTTTTACATTGTTAATGATATCCTGCTTTTGCTTTAATGTATAATGTTTATAGTGACCATGTACAGAAATGGGTGGAGCACTCTCGGGTTCAAGATAATCAGACTTGTCATCTAGAGCAGCTTTCTTCATAGGCGGTTCTTTGTGTGATAAATCCTCAGAATCATTAATTCGAGGTCGCTTCTGTGGACGACCTACTGGCCTCATTGAAAACGATTTTGGCAAGGGAGAGTCCCTCCTCGAATTAGGCAGTGCCCCCTCGCTTGTTGCATAACATATGATAAACTTGTCTATCAAAATTATTACAGTACTAACAATATTATGTTTCACAACGACAGCTATCCAGTATATAAACTTTTGATAGTGGTGGGTATTTTATTTATACTTTATATTTTAATAGCTTGATTTGGCTAACAAAAATATGATTGGTTGTCAGTGTAGACATTGTTACACACAAAACCACTTCAAACAGGTGTGACAGTTATGGCTTTGATTAGAAACCATGACCCTTGCTTTATATTATTAAAAAATACATCAGAGAGTCCGTATGGATTAGTAAAATTCATTGGCATTGTGCAACAGAATGAACCCTTATCCCTGAGGCATTACATACCAAGGTTTAAACCTAGTTATTGTTCTACAAGTAATAAACCTATTTGTAGACGATAAATATTAACTGTGGTTGCTAAATGTTCGGTACATCCTGTGCTCATTTAATGATATCCAGATGGCTGACTGTTATTTCCGAACACACCTGTCAAAGAAATCCCACAAGTTATATTAACAATTATTACCTAGACACTTTGAAATCTCCGACATGCATCAAAACAATCTTTGAGCAGTCGATTGTTTTGAGTCGGCAAGCTCTGCTCATTTTGAAGCTACCCTCGGCTAGGTGGGAAAAAAAGAAGAGAGAACCAAAACAAATAGATCACCTTTATTTTTAAAAAATACCGACATGTTAATCATGCCGACTTGTATATTGCAACTTGCTTGTTATTTTTACCCTTCCTAGGCGTGCATACAACACTCACCCCATATGGAGCCTCTCACCCTAGGTGCTCTAAGATAGCCATCATACATGTACCAGTATTTCTACTCTCGATACTAAAATGTTTCTGTCATAAATATCTTAAGAATTATAATTCCAAAATCTTTTTATTTAGTTTGTATTAATATCTTAATTACACAGAAATAAAGCTTGTGTGCGTTTGTAATGTAGATTTTAATGATCACTGATTAGCAGAGGGTTAAACTGTGGATTGCAAGGTTACTAATATGGCGGTTCTTTTGGAAAATACGAACACAATCTTGGCACTAATACATGTATGGCTGTGTTTTCTGGTTGATGGACATGTATCAAATAGACAAAATAGGCAAGTAATGCCTGTTTTTCATTCATTATCCTTTCCATGGTGTTAGACAAAATACTTGTTTTACTTCATGGCAGCACATCATCATGTGAGCTAATGGTAACTTCATTATGGACATATGGGGGGGGGGGAAATAAATCTATCTTCCCCTTTATGTTTTCGGACACCTAATTAAAGAAATTAATATGTATTTGGACAACAAATTTTTTTATTTGTTGCAGTCCAAAAACAAATGGCAAATATGGTATGTCTCATGGCGGGAGATATGATTGCTGTCATCACGAGACATGGAAAAAGAATTTCCAAGAATTATGTCAAGTTGAGATATAGCAACAAGCCATTAGGTTTTGGAACTAAAGTTTGTGCAACTGTACTAGTGGTAATAAAGTCTACACATACCTTTCAAAGTTTTCAGTTGAACATAATGTTTATTGTCGCTACATGTTTCAAATACCAAAGTTTTAATTATGTTTACAACTTTACAATTGCAGTTTATATTTTGTTACACCTTACTGAAAACTGGTCAAACTTACAGAACAAAGTCAGCTGCCTTACTGAGACGGACTCTTCAGGGTTGGTAGGTCTGTAATTAGTATTAAGCTATCACATTGTCAGACCTTTAAACAAAAACTTTGCAAACCAGATTTCTTGCACAATATCAAATTGATGGCAACTATATTTTCACGTCTCACTGAAATTTCAAAACGGGTTGGGTAGGGCTCTTAGAGCGATAATTTATGCCCTTTGCAACAATCTAAAAGTTGCTTTTGCTGTAAAAAAATTCATATATTTTATCAATAGTCCGCACTTAAAAAATATAGACGTTTTTTTAACCCATAAGATTGCAAACTTTATTGATTTGGTTCTTTATAGCACAAGAGTACAAGATTATTAATGCCAAAGCAGTTGGAGTAAAGTGCATAGACCAAGGGCATACCACAGTATTTGACTCATGCTTGTCCAGTGATGGGATTGTAACCCATGCCTTTTTGGTCATGAGTCTGGCACACAAGCTACTGAGCCATTGCACCTCCTGATCAATATAGCATCCTCAGGGTTATGTTAAATATGTTGAAATGGCCTGTATTGCAATTCTTTACAGGCGAGAACAGCAATTGGCAATGTATGCAAAGAAGAGGAAGAGCATCATACGGCCAGTTATCAGACAGGAGGTCCGTCTTGACAGATTGAGCAAGAAGAGGGCACATGTGTCGGGGTCAGAACCCAACAGGTAATCATTTTTTATGTTAAAGATGGTAATGGCTGTGAAAAACAGTTTACCCTAATTACTGATTTCAGTTGCAGTGTATGAAAGTCATATATTCTACTCTTCATACAAAAAAAGTGATATTAGGACATATTTTTTATGTCTTCCCATACTCTGTCAATGTTATGCATCTCTTTTTGTACCCACATTGACATAATAGTGATGATCAGACTTGTGAATCATGAATTCCTCTTCTTTGAATATATTTTTCAATCTCATTATTGTTAGGAATATAAGCCCTACTTCTGCCCTAATCCAGCCCTCCCAAAGAGGAACGTTCATCTTTTATGTCTATATTATACAGACAATGAGCAATAACTCTTCGCCATCACACACACACTACCACATGCAGGTGGCGCTAGTCTTAAGCTTTCACTGTGAATTGACAATATATTCACTTTGCTTCCCAAAATCCATTGGAAATTTGTACTACTTTTCATGTCATCCATTGAGGATTTTATTATTTTCGAATATATTAAGCAGGCATGGGATTACAAGTGCTTGATTACAATAACAATTAAAATTACATTTTTTTATATGGGCCAAACTTGGCATTCTGCTCATAAGCCAAGTAAAGTACATTTATTTGAAGTCTACTTGACTGCTAACCTTATGTCTTATGAATGAGTTGCTAATTGATTATGAGTTTAACACATTAAGCAAATCCCTGTTCAAGCAGCGGAGAGGGCGATCAGACCACTTAACGCATCACGTTATGTTTTTTAGACAAAAAAAATAGTGACCCTTCATAGAGGTCATTAACATTACCACGTCATTGATTGACCCAGACAAACAATGGATGCAGTCCACACCCTCTCTACTGCTATGTTATTCTGAATAACATCAGAGTACAATCATTCTGAATCTTCATCAGAGTAATCTTGAATACGTTTATCATCATTTGTTTTGTTCTTCAAGTAATATTCAAGTTCTGATGGTGGTTTTTCTATTTTTGGATTTATGTTCTTTCTTTTTCTGTAATATATCATTAAACTTCTATATCGATCTCCACCGCAGTATTTACAAATCTGATATAATCCTCTAATGCCGTTGTTACATCCAACACAATGTTGTGAACCAACATGAAAATTTTTTGATAAAATATAATTATGTCTCCTGCAATATTCTCCATGGCACCTTTTGTTGCATTTATTTGTTGTTCCTTGAATCAACCACGTACAATTGTGCATATGTTAATGATATCTGTTTAATTAAATTTATTAATTAAAAAATTGTTATATTAAAAATAATGGTACATCCAGAATCTCATACTGCAAGAATAGCACGAGAGAGACTAGAAGCAATTAAAAAATTTCTTCCCGTGCGAGACTCATTTAGAAAAAATCTACAAACGCAGCAAGAAGCACAAGTTGAGTACGAAGAAGATACTTAAAAACTGTTTAAACCCGTCACTGCAGCTACTGAAAAAGTTACAGCTGTCATCAAAGAAGATCTTCTTCCAGTATCAAAACAAACAGCAGAACAACCTGAAAAAATAGCAAGAAGAACTAAACAGACAAAGAAGATTTTACGAGATCTTCCAACTGATATAGCTGCGGCTCAACCTCCACCTGTTGGTGAGGAAATACTTGAAGGTATTGGAAAATTTCGTACTGAAATCACCGGCGTGGAAAAAGAACTTGAATCTAAACCTAAACCAGTAAAAGAAGATATCAAATTGATTGCAAGATTCAGAGAAGGGGTTGTTAAAGAAATTAGAAATACTGAAAGAGAAAAATTACCCGAAAAAATATTAGATTATATATCTGACAAATCTGGTATTTTAAACCCCCGTCATGAAAAAGTAAAAAATGAAGATCTTATTAAATGGATATATCGCATATATACAAACAAAAAAAAAGGTTAAAGGTGATGATTTGGGATACAACACTCTTTATGAAGAAGTAAACACACTTTATAGAGAGAAAAGACAACTAGAACGAGAAAAATCCTCCCAGTATCAACTTCCTCCACCTCTGCAACGAACAGAACAAAAACAATCTTATTCACCTCTGATGTCGAAAATTAAAGAGATGTTTGGAATGACATTACCTGAGAAATCAGAAGAAGGAGCTACTGGCAGTGGTCTGGGAGATAATTTTGTTTGTCCAGATAATATCATTAATGACGTATCACGGTTAGAAGTTCTCATAGGAGGAAAACGTGCCGGAAATAATTCACCAGAAATAATTAATGAAGCAGCTGATATTTGTCGGCGATTATTTCAGGGTGGTATCATGGATGTCAGAGTTTACTGAGAACTTATCGATGAACTTGTTGATGATTATAGTGACTAGTTGTTAGATAAATAGCAAATAAAATAAGATGATCATACATAATAATCATCGTAAACCCGTGCAGGTCAGAGCGGTAATCTCACAATTACCAATCTACAGAGCTACTTACGGAGATGGACTTGGTGATGTTGTACAGGGATTATTCACAAGGATAGCTCCAAAAGCAGCACCTATTGCAAAACAATTATCGATGAAAGCTATTGATATTGTTCGTGATAAAGCTCCTGGAGCAATTGTCAATGTTGCTGGTAAGGCGTTCTCGGCGATCAAAGATAGACTAGCACGATTAATGCGACAAAAACAACAACCATCAGTGAAACTGGCAAGTACTGAAGTGATGCCAGCAGATGTCAGTAGAATAATAAATCAGGCTGCAAATCAAAAACTAGCGGCGTTAGCAGATCAAGGACTCGGTGAACCAGGGAATAATATTTCAAGTTTGATATCAGGGAGTGGAGTTTCCAAACCCTGTTTTCATGTTAGACGAAAATAATTATAATAAAATGTTTAAGTGTGAATCCGATGAAGCATTTGATATGGAGGCACCTGTCCTTAAATATGAATCGGTACGTGATTATCAGTTCTATTCTTATGAAGCACGAGTACCAGATCAACGTGGAAGAATTGAACTACAAGTTCATGACACAAGTAGATACTTTTTACCCGCTGAAGCTTTTCTTGAGGTAGAAGGTACAATTGTAAGAACAACTAATGCTAATTATGCAGATGCAGTAAAAGTTTGTTTTGTCAACAACGGGATCATGGCACTGTTTGATAGTGCCACTTATATGTTAGATGGAAAAAATATCTAATCGATTCAGAAAGATGTAGACGTTGCTACAACAATAATAGGATTAGCAAGATATTCTGATGATTATACAAGATCAGCAGGTCCCACAGTGATGTTTGTAAAAGATAATACTGGTCATCCCAACGATAATCCGTATAATATAAGACGACCAAGAAACGATGCCGATACCGCTGATGCTGCTGTGTGGCTGGTGGTTCATGGTTCTAACACAGATTTCAACTTGGGATTTGCAATGCGTAAAAATATGTTGCTAGGAGCCAATAGAAGTTTTTCATGCACAATTCCACTATCGCATATTTTTGGATTTTGCAGAAATTTTAGAAAGGTTATTTTTGGATCTGGACACATGGTTGTTCTTGTGAGAAAGGGTGATGATAACGATGCTCTGTGGAGACCTGCTGGTGATGCTGGTAAAGTAGTATTATCAAAACTTTCACTGTGGATGCCGGTAATGACTCCAATGATCACAGTAGAACAAAAATTAATTGCTTTCATGGACACTGGTGGTAAATCCTTGTTGTCATGGTTAACAACAAGCACAGATAGTATGCAAACTAGTGTTAACGGTCAGTTTACATGGCATATAGCATCACAACAGGGTGTTTCTGCACCGCGGCATATTTTTATTGCGTTTCAGGAAACTAATCAATTAGGTAATCAAGAACGTACTCATATGATATTTGATAAACTAGGTATCATAGATATTTCTTTACGGATAAACGGACAACAAGAACCAACAGAGAATATACAACTGAATTATGAACAGAATCGTATAGGACGTGTGTATCATCGATTGATGTCATTCATGGGACTTGATCAAAATGTAGATACTGGGTTACAAATATCACAACATGATTTCAGAACTTTGTACCCGATTTATTATTTTTCACTGGAGCATCTTGATCTATCAAAACAATCTGTCGTTGATATACATCTTAAAGCAACATTAAATACAGGTGGTGTTGATTATAGAGCAATCGCGGTCATACTCAGCGATAAAGCCATGCTACTTGAAGGTGGTAGTGGTCGAATGAGAGTATTTGATGCACCAGTGGAAAATCTTTGATCATGTTATTTAGAAAAATATTATTTATATAAAAATGTCATATGGTCATGTTAATATTACTCTGACTCCTGGTCAGGTCAAAAAACTTCAATCAAAAACCGCCAACAAATGCAGAACTAAAATATCACTAAAACAAGATCAGATTGGTGGTGGTCCAAACAAATTATCGTTGACAAATAATCAGATTAAACATTTCAATAAAGCCCTAGAATCAAAAACCAGAGTTCAATTACATCTTTCTCCGAGCGCCATCAAGGACATGGTTAAAATAGGTGGTATATTTCCACTTCTCGCGACTATTCCAGCGTTAATAGCTGCTGCCGCTCCAGCCATAGCAAAAGCAGCCGTGTTAAGTGCTGTTGGAACAGCTGCTGGAATGGCTTTAAAGAAAGCAACTGGATATGGATACAAAAAAAAGGGACGCGGCCTAAGATTACCGGGATCTGAGGCTTCCACATTAGATGTTCCAGCATCAAATTTTGGTTTACTTAATGCTGCTAAACGATTAAAAATAAAAAACGTTAGAGGTGTTTTTATGCGAGATCAATTACCGAAACAACCGAACAAACTCGAAACAGGTATTATTAATCTCAACTCAAATTCAGGACCCGGTACTCATTGGGTATCATACGCGGTTGATCCACGTGGAATCGTTTATTTTGATTCATACGGGTTAGCTCCACCTGTTGAATTTATCAAGTATGTTGCACCACTTGACGTGCAAGTTTGGTATTCAACGCTACACACACAAACAATGACAGATCCACCAATATGCGGCCATGAAGTAATTAATGTACTTAACACTATATCAGAATCATCCAAACCGCCACATAAAGTTGTGCATGATTATACAAGCAACCGATTCATTGCGCATAAAGCGTTTTAAACAGATCTTTAGATCTTAAAATATGATGGTTGATATTTATGGAAGAAGATCTTCATGCGTTGAGAAAAAACCCGGCGACGTTGATCTGTCAAAGTACGCGACTAAAGATGAACTTGCTGATATTATGAACCTGGCTGGAGTTGACCCAGATGAGGTAGTTATTTTTCAGGACCGATATGGAAAACTAAAAACGAGCAACATCAAATGGAATGATATAGTTCGACGAGTAGTGCAGTTACGGATAATATTCCTGTGTTTACTGACGGTGGTAGAAACAAGGATTCAAGTATATCGCTTGCAACCATCAGAGATGAAATTGCAAAAAATGTTGCTAATCGTGTAAAAAATACCGGTGACACAATGACAGGTGACCTTAGCATGAACGGAAACAAGATAGTAGTGTTAAGAGATCCAACATCCAACGAAGACGCAGCAACAAAAAGATACGTCGACATCAACTACAACACCGTAGATGGTAAATTATCCACGTTACGGGCCGAGTATGATGTTCACGTGGGCGCTTTTGGAAGATTTCGAAGAAATTTTCAAAAAGCCGATGAATCTATAGATAAATTCAACGGCACTCCGCACTCTGTTGACATAAATCTCCTTGATATCAAGACGAACATCGACATGATCAAACGAACACAGCAAGACATCGTAGCGGGGATTCCTGAGATCGTTAATAAAACCAATTTGATTAAAATCCCAGCCGGAATAACTCCCGGGCATATCACAAACATCGTATACACTGTATCATCGGGATTCGCAACCTGGTCGCAGCAAAATAAAACTATTAAATATACCGCAACAGTCACTGGCGTGTACAGGCTCTCTGTGTTCAGTGCTGCAAAATTTGAAATATTTACAACGTATCCATGACATCATTCAACTGATAAGTTTTCGGGAGTTGTATCTGTTATATTAAATAGCGGAACCGAAGAAATATTTATTCTGGAAGCAGCTGATAAGAAATTAACCGCAACATCTTACTGGTGGTGTTTGGAATTTGTAGCTGAAACACCTCAATTGGTTACTGCATAAAAATATAATGAGTACCTCAATCAACGATGCATCTCAATACAGGTACAATCAAGCGTGTGAATGGCAGGCAGCATTAAGAGATCGAGTCGAACAGTATACAGTAAAAGTAAAGAAATATCAACGACAATTAGTTATCGTTGATGTGATTGTTTATTCAATATCCACTGTTGTTGCTGGAACAGGTGTTATATTATCAGCGGTGACAATGATGGCACCAGTAGCTGTAACTATATGTATTTCAGCAGCAACAACTATTGCAGGTGTGCTTAATATCATCACAAAAAAAGTATGTACTTGCATGAATGAAAAATTATCCGATTACATAATAAAATTACACACAACGACGGTAGCCTACTCGAAATTGTCCTCGTTGTTATCAGTGAGTCTCAGTGATGGAATTATATCTGATTTCGAGTTTTCAATAATGACTAAAATATATGACGAAGGTATAGGTATTAAAGATACAAGTACTAATAATGACAGAATTACTCCAGCAGATCGTGACAAACACAACTCCATCAAAGATAGTGATAATCTCGGTAAGTTCAACTAATCCTGAATTTAATATTAACTTTCCTACTGCAATTCCAGTTAAGGAAATAGCACAAGCTCAATTACGGGTATATTACAGCTGGCCAAATATCAGATCAAAATCATTTAATGGTACACCAGCAAATAATTTACTTATATTTGCTAACAAGAACAAACCAGATGGTACTCCTGACTGGATTGTTGTTGGAATACCCACTGGTAGTTATGAGATTGAACAAATTAATGAGGAATTTCAGCGTAGAATAAAATCAATAACCGGAAAAGAAGCAAAAATATCAACGTTCATGAACCGACACTATCCTCGACGATTGAAATACATTCACCTGATTACGTTGTTGATATTTATCAATCCACGATAAGATCCGTACTAGGTTGGCCTGAAATATCACCACAGATAACACCGATACCACCAGAACCAATTCGGGATGATTTTACATCATCGAAAAGTTTTCATCATAATATTAAAATGAATTATACAAGTTTCTGGTGGAACATAGAAAAACGGGTATGGGATAAACGGGATCGATTTCATATCGATAAAACTGGTGAGTACTACTGGCTCTTACACAACACTGATGGCGGTAATAACCTATATAATTCATTTTACGACATAAATATCAATAATATCGTTAGTTTCATAAATTCAGATCACGAAGAACAACTAGATAATTTACGTACTCTTTTTAATGAATATTTGTCCGATTTGACATCTACGCGTGAAGAAATTATTAAACAAGTAGAAATTTTAAATAATATAGCTGATACTATTGAATATTTTCATAATAGAATCATAAATTTAGTTTTTGAATCATGGGGTAGTTATAGAAAGTTTTTCGCAACCAAGTACAAAATATCCGAAGCTGACATTATAACGTTTAAGTTCCCTGATTATAATCCAGATAGATTAAGAAAATCTGTCAATGATGTTATTGATGAATATTTTCCTAAAATACTCGATGCATGGAGAAAAATAACCCCACTAGCAACTGTTCTTAGACATAATAATGATCCACACGGCGGCGGCAGACATGTATCTCCGGGAATCGTTAATATAACCAGCACGATCGTGGTCAATCTGGTTTGTGACGTAATTGATGGTAGCTATCATATAGATCTCGGAAAATCAAATCAGGCTCAACAAGGATATATTTTATATACATTTACACCACAAGTATCCCCTGGAAGTTTAATCGTGCAAGAACCAACTAATCCTGTGTATCTGCGGTGTCACAATAATGTGTTAACACAAATAAATTTTAAGCTCACAGACCACCTTAATAGCTTAATTGACCTACGTGGAGAAGAGCTTGTAATAAATCTGTATGTGAAATCGTAGATCTTTGATTTTAAAGATCAAGTAAATATTATATAATGTATCACCACGTGAAGGTTTTTATACATGACAAAGAAGTACTTGAAAACGCCATCAGAGCAGCGTTTTCACAAAACACAGAGCAATTTAACGTTAATTTAGTTATTGATGAACACAGAAACGAGGATTTCTTATTAACACAAGAACAGTTAGATGAGCTCCATCGAGAACATATTATCGAGATCATTTGTAACAGAGATCAGATTCTAAATTATACACACTCCTGTATTAAACTAGATCAACTTAAAAAAATATTTTTAAATAAATAAATGTAAGGGTTAATTAATCACTGATGGGGTAAATTACACAAATTAATCAGTTTTGTATAATCTGAAACAATTTATTATTATTCTGAAATATTTTGTTTTTTATGACTCAATCTGATGGGGTGGTTGGTTGTTGTTGTTGTTGTTTTGGGGCTTAACGCCATTTTTCAGCACACGATAGGCTATACATGGCGGCCCGTATTAATGGTGGAGGAAGAACCCGGGAAAACCCCGGAAAGAACCACCGACCCACGAGAAGCTACTGGCAAGCTTTCTCACATACCCACATTGGCCGAATCCTAGACTCGAACCGCCGCAGACAGAGGTGAGATGGCAGTGATCCGTAACGGAGAGCGCTTTAGACCACTCGGCCACTCGGGGCCCCTGGGGTGGTTGGTACTTAAAAGTATACAAATCAATTAATTTATTAATTCTGATGGGGTAATTGGTACTGAAAATTATGCAAATTAATCAGTTTATTAATTCTGATGGGGTAATGGTACTCAAAAACATACAAATCAATCAGTTTATTAATTCTGATGGGGGTAATTGGTACTGAAAATTATGCAAATCAATTAATTTATTAATTCTGATGGGGTAATTGGTACTGAAAATTATGCAAATTAATCAGTTTGCTAATTCTGATGGGGATATTGGTACTTAAAATTATACAAATCAATTATTTTATTAATTCTGATGGGGTGGTTGGTACTTAAAATTATGTAAATTAATCAGTTTTCCAAAAAATGCTACAAAAAAAATATTCTGAAATATTTTGTTATTTGTATAAATCAATCAATTTATTAATTTTGATGTGATTATACATGACAGTGGGCGATGGGTGAAGTATCATTTTCTTAATAATATTATATATTTATGATACTTCACCCATATGTGGTCGAAATTATACCAATCAATCAGATTTTATATTTCAGACAGGGTTGCTTTGGTCGTTACCCATTGACATAATTTTTCTTAAGTATCTTATATGGGTACTGATTGTTTTTTTTCATTTCGTACACGCTGGATAATCCCGATCTGGCCTTTTCAACCGCAACAGAAAGATGAATAAATTCATTTACTTGATCATCGTTCACCATAGCTAGTGACTGAAACATAGGTGCCTGAATCCACTTTAAGAACTTATACTGAGATGATAGAACATATTTATTTTCATTTTTAAGTTCTTCTAACGTTTCAAAATCAGATAATATTTTTTCAGGATTTAGTTCATCAGATATATTAATTCCATTTTCTTCTAATTTTTTAATAGCAGAAATAATGTCTTTGATATTTTCATTGTTCATTATATAATATATAAATCTTTAAAATAAAAAAAATTATCCCTACAGAACATCTATCGAGTGTTTAGCGCGTTCGGTGGGATGTTTCAAGGATGGCACAACATGTAGTATTTACATATTTACAGCCTCATTAAACACGTAGCTTGCCACCGCATTCTACTAAGTTTAGAGGATATACATAGAACACAACACGTATTTACATATTTACAGCCTCATTAAACTCGTAGCTTGCCACCGCTAAGTTTAGAGGATACACAGAACACAACATATATTATGAATGATGAGCCCCTATCAAGTGTTTTAGCAAGCTCAGATTATGCATGTAATGAATGAAGGACGGCACAACATATATTATGAAATGAACTTCTATTCGAGTGTTTTAGCAAGTTCATTAAGTATGAAATGAAATATATACAATAAAATGGGTATATACAATGAAATTGGTATATACAATGAATGAAGGACGGTACAAACATACAATGAATGAAGGATGGTACAAACATATAATGAATGAAGGACGGTACAGACATACAATGAATGAAGGACAGTACAGACATATACACTCAGCAGATCACCTCCCCCAATAATCAGCCCATGGGTGATACAAAACATGTATCAACCACCAGTTGATATGTGGTTGAGGGTTCTGCTGAGCGGGGGGGGGGTTGCAGTACCCCCCCCCCCAATTATATTAAAAATCGCAATTATGCGTAACCACCGACCAGTTGTCAGCCATGGGGATTCGATCCTGGACCGCGAGCATCACAGTCCAATACGTTACTGATTGAGCTATCGAATCTTCTTACAAACATATGCTTCGGAAATTAATATATAGTTACGGTACATATATTTGCACTAAACAACGGTTTCTGAATAACAATAATTTCTACATTTAAATAATTATTTCTGAATAACAACGGTTTCTGAATATATCTGTATTATAACAACGGTTTCTGAATATATCTGTATTATAACAGCGTTTTTTGTAACAGACTGCAAATACAAACCTGCAAAATCAATAGCGGATTGTGAATACACCTGCAGATCGATTTGTACCATAACAACGGTTTCTAAGCAGATTGTAAATGCAGCGTGTTCTGCCTATATACAACTACCATGCGGATCAATAGCAGCAGTCAAACAGATTGTAAATTACCTCAATTTCTCGTAACAGATCTAAAAATAACTCCGCTATGTTGTATGATGGGAATATTTAAAAACCATAAATATACTTCTACGAGTAATTAATTATGACGTAATTAGTTAAACTGACTAATTACGACCATAAAAAATCAGAAATCTACGAATACAAAAGTAATCTCCCTTTCGTGAGTCAAAAAATAAGTAGTACATGGGGATACTGCGACCCAAAATAATAAATAATTAAATAAATAGTTAATAAATATAATTCGAGGTAGTGATGATAATTATTGATATCGGAAGGTGATTCTCTGTTTATATTTTTTTGAGAAAGCAGTTTTATTTATATTTTCCACGACTTTTTGACTGAAGGCAGATTAATATCAAAGTATTTCGCAGCAGCACTCATAGACTGAAATATAATTTCTTTGCCAGTTTCTGTGTTTGTAGATTTTACCGTCCTCTTTCTGGTTGTTTTACATCTTCCAGTATTACCACGTGCAGAGTTCTCACTCTGTGAGATAGGTTGAAGATTGGATAAACTATTATTTTGAGGATCTCCGTCAGTATGATCAATAACAAGATCATCTTTGATCATCCCATTATGACACTCATACACAAATCTATGACAGAGATAATTTTTTCTCTCTCCGTATGTGAACATGATTATTAATATAACCAACTGGTCTTTTTAGCCTGCATTGTCAGATGACACCATCAATATTTGATTCATAGTTTGTTATGACAGGATGTGGGACAAATTTATTTTGCTCCATTATACAATAATATTATTTGTTTAAATCATTGTTTATCTGAAAACTTAGTTAGATAATCCTCCACGGATTTTATGGTGTTTTCACTGTTATTTTTTTTTTGTCATAATATCTCCTAAGTTCTCTGAACCGTTTTCCACCACACTTTCCACATAATTCTGTTTTCCCTTGCACTCCAATACCACATCACAGACACAGTATTGGTCCTAGGCTTTCTCGCCGTATACTTTGTAAGTGCATCCAACAAAATTCACCTCTACAGGATTTGTTGCATCGATTTACTAAGCCGATCATGAGCCAAGTACAATGATTCATCATATATATAGAATATTTTTATTTAAATACTTGTTTTAATTATATGAACGAATTCGAGAGATTATCCCAAACTAGGCCTTCCAAATATAAATTTAATCTCGACAGATTATCTCCAGACTTACCAGTACGAGATTTGGTTGATTCGAAACATAAAAGTTTGATCAGTAAAATTCATGACGCCAAGAAAGAATTTTACACAGATGGTGCATCTCATGTATGGTCAATGTTCAAGATTATTCGCAACACTGTCAAGGACGCTACAATTAATGACAAACGAGCGGCAACTATCATTAACTACATCACTGAGTACGAGGGCAATCAAAAATATTTCTTCAGAGTAAAATTTATTGTACTAACAGAAACAGGTAGTTGGATTATCCGTGATAAATATGATCATGTCCTTGGTAATAATAAAACTGTCATATTAAGTAAAACTTCCAAACCAGGTCTGTTGACTGGTATTGATAAACCGTATTATGAGCGAGCTTACCCTGTAACAGCAGTTATTTATGGAATCTATGAGATAAATAAAAAAACCAGTGTTGATAAACTGACACCCATGAAATTTTCAAGATTAAATTGTGTGTGTAGCCGAACGAGTAATAGAACACTTTACAAACGCGATGCGTGGAAACGGATTAACTGATTTAAGACATGAAAAAATAAACTCTTGGGCTGATTCAGTTAAGGATACCGGTGCTACAATAAAAGATATTGCTGAACTAGGAAAAATATTAAAATTTCCAATAAAAGTATCAACGATAACGGGAGAAGTACTGCATGAATCAAGATATAAATCGAAAGGAGCTCCAATAAATATTGTTGATCATAACGCGCATGCATGGACCAGCGCAGTAACAATATTTCCACGTGATCGAACTGTTAGATTTTACCCCTCAGATATGGGGGGAGGCATGTTTGATTTTATTAACAAAATAAGTAAAAACAATCCTGTATCGGTATGGTTATTTAAAAATGATGATGAAGGTGAATTTGATCAGTTTGTTAAACCAAATGGTGAAATATATCGAACAGAATCTTTCCACGACGAGATGAAAAATCTCGCGGAGAAGTTTTTAGAGTGCAAGCACTCCACGGAAAATATGGACAAATTACTAACTAATTGTTTTACCGTTCCATCTGTTGCGGCTCATTTCGCTAGAGAAAGAAATTTATGGAAACCAACACGATTTGATTTACTCGAGGACGTATGCGCAAGTTGCGTCGAATATGGACATGGTGGACTATGGAATACCAAATATAATTACAATGATGTTATTTCAGTTGATATGGTTGCATGTTATCCGGGAAGTTTTCTAGGATACGGAGATTGTTCTGTGTACTTTAAAAGACTCGGTCACCCTACAAACGAGATGACGCGAGTGGCAATTAATGGACCATTACCTGATTTTGATCTGACTGAATTCGCTTGTGTTGAATCATTCGAGTTTAACGAAAATCTCCATCAAATTTGTTATGTTTGGTTTGGTAGGCATTTTTGTGAAAAACGTTGGGTGCCTATAGTTTTATTACGATATATGCTAGATTGTGCGATACTGACATCGTTGGTTGGCAGTGAAGCAATTATATCATATCACGTGCAGACCGAAGTTTGGTTGCCCATGCCAGGTTCCATCAGTCTCGATGAAGTTATTAAGGAATTTAAGGAAAAATGTCCTGACATTTCCGAAGATGATATTATCAAAGAAGCTCCTAAAATTCTCGAGATTAAACTTAAAACCGCAAAAGATCTCGGTAGAAGAATTATAGGTAAATTTACTCAGGGTGGTGCATATGATCATAAAAGACATCACACACGATTAATTCTAGATGATGCCGAGTACGATTTTATAATTGCTGATACAACAGCGAGAAATATATTTGTAAATCGAGAAAGTGTTTATTTATCCGACGGAACAAAATTGGGTATGATCGTTAGCTACATAAATGATGTCTCCCCACAGTATACTCATCTAAGATCTTCTATGTTGGCTTATGTTTCTATAAATTTATTATCGATGATTAATAGATTTCCTGAGACCGCAGTCAGAGTCGCAACAGATTCGTTTTATATTTCGAGTAAATATTTGGAGTCTGTTCTGGAATTTACAAGTAATGATGAACAATGGAGTTCATGGAGAATAAAAAAGGAAATATTACACAATTATACAGAATCAGAAGATGTTCCGATGAGAAATTTTCATCATAAAGGTAATAAAATATAAGAAATGTTGAAAGTGCCGTCAGTGAGTGATCCAATAACTAGATATAAGACAGTATATCTCAATGGACCTGGTGGATGCGGCAAGACGAAACGAGCAGTTAATGTTTTTAGAAATTCAGATGTGATCGTGCTGACACCCACACATAGACTTGCACGAGAGATGAAACAGCGGCAAGTACAATCGTGCACGCATCATAGTTTCTTTCGGTGGCGCGGGGATACATGGACTTCTGAACGAATGGGAGAAAAATATATACCCAGAATAATTATTTGGGACGAGATATGTATGGTGTCATTGGATACATTAAAAACGTTTCTTGATTGGTTGTTGACGAAAAATACCACATAATAATGTGTGGCGATCATGGTCAGCCGCCGCCTTTTGTTGGACCATCTTCACATGATTGGTTAAAAAAATTCATTGATTATTACGAAGAAATAGATGATGATCATAGAGCTCTTGATGCAAATTTAAAAGAGTTTAAAAAATTAATCAGATTACAATCAAACAAAATTCAGTGTGAAATAATATGCGGAGTGATCTCAGAGACCTCAATGAGTAATTTTTTGAATTTATGGAGACCCAGCGATTTGATAGTAGCAAGCAGAAAAATAATTAGAGATGCTTTACAACAGCAGTTATTTCAGCTGCATAAAGAAAAATACTCAGAATTGCCCGTACCATTATGTTATAGACCATCAGATACAGGAAAACAGAATATTAATGTTGATATTCCAGGACAGACTGAGAAACAAAATCTCGTATTAAATGATATTGTCGCTGTTGATATCAGTATTGTCGAAGATGCATTGCGCGCTGACAAATCTCCATGGGTGTTGGGATACGCTATGATGATCCACTCGTCCCACGGATTAACTATTTCTGATACACAAGTTTGGATCGTAGACGATCGTATTGAGTGGTCAAATTTAGTCTATTTAACGGTATCAAGGGTTAGAAAAATGTCTCATTTACAGAGAATTATAATTCCTGAAATCGTTAATAAATTTAACATCATCGACAGTGATATAATAAGAAAAAAATTAATCGGATACAAACAATCTGATAAACAAAATAAACGCGACTTTGATCTTGATGTTGAATTTATTATTGAGTTAAAACAGCAGCAGAATAATCATTGCGCAAGTTGTAATTGTATAATGCTGTGGAGGTATTCAAGTAATGATTCAAGACAATTTACCGTAGACAGAAAAGATAGTAGTCGCGGTCATACATGAGAAAATGTGATGTTGACCTGTCTCGAGTGTAATCGGCGTAACGGAGCTAGTTAAGTGATCGTGGTGGTAGTTGTGTATCCTCGGGAATTACTTGTAATTGTTCACGTGTAAATCCACGTTGAGGAGCAGCCGAATCTAATCTGTAGATTGCAGGTCTACCTGGGGATCTTGTCACGGTGGATATTTTGTGTGTGGTAACACTCCAAATAGAATCAGTAGCTCTTTCTTTGCCACCTTCAAGTTCACCCGGTTCATATAAATATCTAACTGTAACATCATCCAGTATTTTTTGTTTTTCAATATCTTTTCATTGTATTGGTATATTTTTTTGTAATTGCATTAATGGGTTTCATGTTGGTTGTTCATGTAATCTCATTTAATGCAGCTATCACGCTTGGTAATCTTGCAACCCATTCACGAGATCTCGTATCCTGAATAAATTCCCTCGCATATTGATATCCAAATAACCGCTCAGCAAGTGTTCGATTAAATCGTTCCACAATTGCCTGATCACGATGAATTGCAGTGTGTCCTCGTCGTATTTTGGTATTATGTTGCTTCATCAACGATGATACTGGACCAAGAAATTCCTTGCCAGGATCAACCTGTAATAGATTTGGCCATCGTAATGGTCCTCGTTGATAAATTCGTTCAAACGCATCGGCTACTTCAGATGATGTTTTCGCTGATAGCGGTTCTGCATCTTTATATCTACTTGCAATATCAACAACAGTTAACGCGTACTTGTATGTTTTTCTACGTACAGTATCATGTGGTAAAAATAAAATATCTGCCTGATGAACTTCATTAGGAACATTAACATCGAAATACTTGTACTGAATTCGTTTTGGTGGTGGTAGGTAAATTTGCCATATTGCTTGTTTGGATAACCACGCTTTAGCAGTAGAATGTTTAACCGCTGCTGTATCAGCAAGTTTACTAATTGCTGCTTTACCTTTCCAGTATCCTCTTGGACTATAATAAATTGATTCCATTATATATTACCAGACCCAAGCACTAATTTACCTTTCATCGCAGATCTTACTAACCAATTAGCTAATTTTTCTTTGATATTTTTATTTTTTATAGAATCTAGCGCGTGAATTAATTTCACATCTGCAATATGCCTGTCTTGTAGATTTTTACTCTTATACGCAACATCATGAGCATGACAAGCTCGATCAATAGTGTTTACTGGTTCCTCGCCTGGTTTTGGTTGATCCTGATTATCGAGCCTGATATCAAGTCTGGTACCAGGACCGCAATAATTATATCCTGGTAGATGTTTTTCTCCTGAGTATTTAGCCCATAGAGCACCTGGAAATTTTGACATCAAATTAGCAATATCACCACCGTGCTTATTAGGTAAAAACGAAAATTTCTTTCTACCACATACTGAACATTTTCCGCCATACGCTATTTTTTTATTTTTTGTGGTAACCGTAGCTAAATCAGTAGTTGGAGTTTTAGATCTGCAACGTAAACAATATAGATTCATGTTATAAAATATATGGATATAATTAATTTCTCAGCAACTCGGCGACGAGAGCCAGTTAAACACCACCCCACGTTACCCAATTCCATCAGAATGATTATCATAGGACCATCTGGATCGGGTAAGACGCAATTATTACTTAATTTGATAATGAGATGGTTGAAATGGGATAAATTATATTTGGTAGCACCATCAGAGGTGTTATGAAGTATTAAAAGACTTTAATGAAAATGCAAGATTAATAAATGATAGTGAAAATATTGTTAATTTTTTAACAGATATCGAAGAAGCACCGTCCGTAGATGATCTTGATGGGTTTATTAATAATTTATTCGTATACGACGATGTGATGCTAGACAAACAAGCAAACCCAGCTAGAATATTTTCTCGTGGCAGACATAAAAATACAGATGTGATCTATGTTGCTCATCGGTATGCACAAATTCCGAAAGTAATCAGGGATAACTGTAATATTTTAGTTGTGTTTAATGGCGTAGACACACACACACTTAGAAATATTCATCAAACCTGGTGCAGCGGTGACATGGATATAATTAAATTCAGAAATTTCTTTTCACGAGCACAAACTACTCCGCATGGATTTATAACAATAAATTTGCACGATCCTAGAACAAGATATCGTGTAGGTCTTGATACAATATTTGGATAAATTAATAGCAGCAGAGAGGGTGTGGACCGCATCCATTGTTTGTCTGGGTCAATCAATGACGCGGTAATGTTAATGACCTCTATGAGAGGTCACTATTTTTTTTTTTGTCTTAAAAACGTACGTGACACGTTAAGTGGTCTGATCGCTTTCTCTGCTGCTGGTCATCTTTCAATAACATACTGCCTAGTTGTGTTAGAAACATTATTTTTCATTGGCTGTTTGACTCGCGCATGAGCAAAAGGGTAAAAGTTGGACTTCTGGTTTTTTTTGTTGTTTTTTTTTTTGTTTGCTAAATGGAGCCATTATTTTTGTATGGAGACCACTCTTTATTCCAAATGCCCATCTTATCCTACTTTTTGCAAAGGCTCATCTGTCTGTTTGCAGTTCATACCGGTTTGCCTTAGATCTGAGACCAAAAAGTCTAAAATCCGAACACAAAATCAGATTCCAACCACAGGCGAATTTTGCGCAAAAAAAAAGTCAGGTGTATTTTGTAGTGCAGCTGGATATTCCAGATTATTTGGTATTATTGTTGAGCTACATCTGTCTACCTTTCTATAATACCACCCACTTTAGTGTATCATGCATGACCATGACGCTACAGAGCTCGGCAGTAGGCTACTACCTCCTGCCCGGTAAAGTCGTCGCTAGAGGTTAATGTGTTAATAGAGTACATTTTTAGAAAAATTAGTTTGTATATTGGCCACCTAAAATTACCCATTCATTAGTGTAATAGTCACATTCATCATGTTTTGGTTATGGAAACTTTTATTATTCTTCAAATTGTTAAGACTGCTGGGGTGGCCTAAGTAGTTAGAGCAGCCACGGGTTTGAATGATACCAATGACTGATAACAATGTTACTAACAACTGCCTTGCTTGGTGCTCAGCATTAAGAGGTTAGTGTTAGAACTGGTTGGCCTGGTGTCAGGATAATGTGACTGGGCAGGACATGATGCTACATGTCTGCGGCATGATGCCCCAGTGCTAGATATCACTATTAACTGCCACACTGCAGACATCGTAGTGATATAACTAAACAATTGTTAAAGCTATGTTAAAAATCTAAATTGCACATGAACACACACATATACACACACTAAAATTAGTTCCTCAAACCCCTCCCTCAATTTCATTTTCCTTTGCAGACACTCAGATCAGGAAATATTTTTGAAATTGCTTGAATTCAGCCAGTTTTTTTTATCATGTTTGTTCATATTATACTACATGTGTACATTACAACAAGATTGCAAAGTATATTTTTACAATAACTATTATTTAGAAGTATTTGAAAAAATCAAAACAGTTATTACAGAAGGTTAGATATGCACTAAAAATCTGAATCATTTATCAGTTCATAGGAACTAATATTGATTTGCATGTATGTATGTATGGTGCCTGGTGAAGATGGGGAGGGGCTGGTTTTTTTTGATGTGGAACAGCACTGCTCATGTCATGTTTGCATTGCTTATTATCATATTGTCTTTGAACTGTAATTATAAAGGTAACATATTTTTCTTGTGGTGGAAATAGCACTTGCCAAAGAAACATATTATAATCATGGCCCTGTTGGATCGTAAAAATTACAAGTAATAGCAGAAGATTGTTTTCTGTAACATGCTGCCAAATATGTCTTATTCTTAATTTCAGCTTGGTAGCAAGATTTTTTTTACATCCCCAAACATGTATTTTGCAAAAGTTATTTTCACGTTATTGTTGTTGTTGTTGTTGTTGTTGTGGGGTTTAACGCCATTTTTCAGCACATGATAGGCTATGTATGGCGGCCAGTATTAATGGTGGAGGAAGAACCCGGGAAAACCCCGGGAAGAACCACCGACCCACAAGAAGCTACTGGCAAGCTTTCTCACACACCCACATTGGCTGAATCCTAGACTCGAACCCATGCAGACAGAGGTGAGATGGCAGTGATCTGTAACGGAGGGCGCTTTAGACCACTCAGTCACTCGGGGCCCCTCACGTTATTGTTGTTGTGGGTCTCACCTCCTTAAAATTTTGTACTTAGATTAAGTGAGTGTACCAATCTTCTGTTTCTTATAATAGCATTTTTGCCTTGATTTATGTGAGTAGATTTGAAATTAATGTTTACTTTATCAAATAAAACTTTGTAAACAAGTCTTTTTGACCATTTCCATAAAGAAATTGGTCTTACCAGACACCTTTGACAGTTGCATATTTACATAGACCAAAAGTGCTTATGAGATGTCCTGTTGTCTCTCATCTCTTTGTCATCCACCTGTTAGAATAAATTTGTTATCACTTAAACTACTTGGAGGATTGCCATGATACTTTTTGACATTATCACTACTGCTTCTGACTGGATGGTTATATCAACATGGGGTTTTCACTGGCAGACTTTTTATGATGTCTACTAAAAGACTTAGTATCATGTTAAGTTGGTAATAAATAATGCTAATAAACATCCAAACATGCCCCCATGGCAGTCATATTGAAAATCTTGTTTATTGCTACTCCTCCCGGATGGATGGCCATGGCAGTCATATTGAAAATCTTGTTTATTGCTACTCCTCCTGGATGGATCGCCATGGCAGTCATATTGAAAATCTTGTTTATTGCTACTCCTCCAGGATGGATAGCCATGGCAGTCATATTGAAAATCTTGTTTATTGCTACCCCTCCAGGATGGATAGCCATGGCAGTCATATTGAAAATCTTGTTTGTTGCTACTCCTTCTGGATGGATGGCCATGGCAGTCATATTGAAAATCTTGTTTATTGCTAATCCTCCTGGATGGATGGCCATGGCAGTATGCAGTTTTAACTAAAACACTTCCTATCATGTCTTGTTGATCGTAAATAAATAAAATGATGCTGATCTGACATCTACTATGGCCAGCACAGCAGCCATCTAAAAAATATTTTTATTGCTTATTTTCCTGAGCAAATACCCATATTTGATGTGTAGTTTATACAAAAAGACTTTTTATGTAGTCTGGTTTGTCATAAATGAAAATGATACCAATCTGGTATTCATTATGTCCACCATCTTGGAAACTTTATCACTGCTCCACCTAAATGAATGGTCATATCATCATGGGGTTTTCACCAGAAGACTTCTTATGATGTCTAGTTCATCCTAAATGAAAATGGTTCCCCTTAGACATCAAATGTTGCCACTGCGTTTGTCATCTTTAAATTCTTGTTAATGTTGCCTCTCCTTCATGGGTGGTTGTATCAACTTGGTGGGACTTTCACTGAAAGACTTCTTATAATGATGTCTGGTTGGTTCTAAATGAAAATGCTGATATTGCATCCAATATGGCTGCCTTGGTGGCCATTTTACAAATCTTTTTACCACTATTCCTCCTGAACAGATGGTCATATCAACAAAGAATTTTCACAAAAGTCTTCAAGTAAATTTTATTGTTTCTAAGTGAAAATGATGCTGATTTGACATTCTATATGTCAGCCATCAAGACTGCCTTTAAAATATTGCTTGATGTTAGCATCTACTGTCAACTTGTCCAATTCCAAGTTGACAAATTATGCAACCTTTAATTGTTAAATGTAATGGTAAATCTGATCTTAAACTCTATACCAAAAATTGTTAAGACCCTGTCCAGATAAACATCGAGTCCTGAATTGGCAACCATTGACATCAATATTTTGTATATGAATGACTTTTAACATTATTGTATTCGACAGTATGCATTACTGGTGGTCTATCATGCTAGTCATTATTTATCACTACTGACACTGCACTCCACTTGCCACTCAAGCCACCTATGATCAGTAAATATAATCCAGACTTGCACACCTTTATGTGTATCAAAGCCATCCACAACAGCATTAAAAACAAATCAGTCATTTGTTATGCCTTCAGTTTTTGTGTCTCCTTCACTGGTTAATATTCCCAGAATATGCACCATAAAGATACCATGTGTGGTGATAAAGGTACTTCTGGAAACTCTTCATCTATATATTATTTTGTTGTAGGATCAGCTTTGTCAGTATAGTCTTTGAGTGAAACCCTCAACACACTAGAGTCTGATTCTGCAGCTTTTGCTGATTTTGGACAGGTTCTTTGCTACAGTGCCTCACATCTTCAGAACAGTATCTTAAAAGTCTGCATTGGACATTTGAAGTTTTCCAGTTCGATCTTCAAAAATCACAAGCTGACCTGGGTCAACATTAGTAACAACCTCAGCTGGTAAACTCCAAAATCTGCTTTGGTCACAAACTTTGTCAGATCCACATCAAAGCTGCATTGTCGGGCAGCTGGGCATTCACAAATGTAAATAGAAATCTTGTACAGTGTTAAATGTACTTTCTTAGTAATAATGTAAATTCATTAAACATTTATCAAGTAGGAGAATGCTCAGGTGCATACAACACTTTAAACGGGGCTGTCCAGCATAGTTTCCACTGACAGTGTTAAATAAAACTTGTCTACCACCCAAGGTTAGGTAATCAACAGATCTACTTAGTGGTACAAGCCCATAAGAGTCAAAATATATAAGATTTTTGGTCTAAACCACATATGCTACCCATTGCATACCAGGTCCTGTTGTTATATCCTGGTTGATGATGCAGGTGTGCATGGAATCATTGATACATGTTCATCATGCTTAAAGACACCTAAGAAATGTTTGACTGATTTTACCATAACACGTAAGTCAAAATTGGTTAATGGATGTGTCACCAGCAAGGCCACAACGGAAGACATTGACCCCAAGTCTACTCTTGAGGTCAAGGGGTTAACTAAAGACATATTCAGTCCCCCAACCACCTTTTTGAGAGCCATCACTGATGCAGATTCAATGGCTCCCAACACAGCTGTTTTGCATCTGCTGGAAATGCAGCTTCTAATAATGGGGTGGGGGATATTCTGCTGATCTTTTGCATTTGTGCCACCTCTGACTTTGACAACTTCAGTGTCACCAAGGTGTTCTTTTGTTTGACTGCATGATTAATTTGGGTCAACCACATGGTGGTAATGCAAGTTAACGTTGCCCAAGCATGCCTCTTTGTAATCCTGCAATCAATTCTGATTGTCCTTTTTATTTTTGCACACAACTTTGGGCTGACCCCAAACTTTAACTTCATGATAAATATAACAGAGCTAATTGATATGTCATGAATTTTCTGCAGGCATGTCAACCTCCTGTGCCTTCTGGCAACAGAAACTTTTCTGAGAGAATTATTACTATACATTTATTACCACCTGTGATATGGAGCGGCAGGAAGAATGAAGATGCATGTTGACCACAGACTGTTTAAACAACTCCAGTTGTTCCAATTAAATATAATTAGTTATAATGTACGAAAGTCATGTTGGGAAATTTGTAGACCGATGTCAACATATATAGGTGTTGGTCCAGGTTCAACCATAGCTTTTGGTATGCATGTGTAACTTGATTGTTGTCAGAACTATGTAAAATTTCTTTGGATGGTCCCAGATGACATTTTAGCTGCAAAGAAACCTGAGACACTCCTTGTTTGACAGATATCTTAGTACTCTGGTGTTATGTTCTTGATCCATATTTTGAAATGCCATGATTATGTTTTGGTTCCTGAATATTTATTTGCCATGTAAATTATCTCTGGGTATCATTTCTTGGGAGTGTGTCATGCACACAAAATGATGGCATTGATGCTGTTCCAGACTACTTAAGCAACAACAAACTTGATGCTATGGCCAGTGAAAGGATTGGTATAGGCATCCACAAAGTTAATGATGTCAACACAAATTGACCAGCAGCGGCACCTGCATCATTGGTGTAGCATTTTTGTGTCTTCAGTTCCAAAAAGAACCTTGTGAACATCTCTGCAAGACCCAGATATATGACAGGTCAGTTGCACACAAAAACATCAATCAGTTGCCTACATGATGTTGTAATTGATGGTGTGCAAATCCAAGGTTTTAATTTGGGTTGCTGCCCATGACCGCAGCTTCTACATCTTTGGTATTTGTAGTATTGCTGTGTAGTTGAGGCTGCCATATTGCATACAGCTTTTTATCCTTGTAAAGCATCATAGAGGGGCCAGCAGACATTACGTAATCATTGCAGTGTCTGGTGAGTCTGGTAATCATTGTGGCAGTGTCAGCGTTGTTGTGAATTGCTTCAATTTCCTTTCTGTCATTGGAATAGCATGTCGTGCTAAACAATGCCATGATGCTGTTGTTGACAAATCCAACCATGACATTGGCACTGTAGTTATTATTGTTGGCCTGTATAAGTTTCCCTTCAATTTCCAAGATGGCCTCACATGGACACAGAATCTAACATGTGTCCTGCACTTGTAATTCTAAAATTGGTTGATCACAGACCCTATCTGGGTATGAATAAAACTGAAATTCTTTTGTAATGTGATGTACAGATACAGGCAAGCCCATGTCAACCATGGGATCAGATATATAATTAAATTGTGCAATTGTTTATATATTATTGGTTTCATCTAATACCTTTTGCAAGACAACAATAATACACTCCCCATTATCAACCTTGCAATAGCTGAATCAGCTATACATTCTTGAGTGGCTTCATTAATGATTTTCTAAGCAAGGCAGGCATTGTTTTCATTGAAGGCAGTATAACTGGTTTTGGTTGCCTAGTCACTAATTGCCATAGCTGATCAAGATTTGATTGCAGTGCTTGGTATCCTAGATTTTTTAAACAATCTGCAGCAATATTTTGATGCTAACAATGAATTGCATTGCAATTTGTTCAGCAATTGATGGAGCATGCAAAGGCAAGGTCATGAGCACCTTTGATAGGCCTGTAAATAATTCACAACATCACCAAGGCCAGTTCTGTAATATGCCATGTAAACAGATTTTCTTGACTTGGCACCACATGTTAGTATCACACATCTGCATACAATTATCATTGTATTTATGTATTAGGCCAGTCTTTTAAGGTATAGTTGTTTCATCAGTTCACAAGGGTAAAACAGATACTTGTCATCAGGTCATTATGACATAGAAGATACATGGACATGGGAGTAACTCATATCAGATCACCAGGGTCTAGCCCAAACAATATATAACCATTTGATCCTTGTATTGTCAAGACTCAAGCTTTATAACTATCACAGATGGTACTACAGTTCAGATTAACTTGAGTTATAGTGCTAATCCTGATAGTAACTCCTGCAGAATTTTGACTGGTACCATCTTTTCCTGTCACTGGTACTATATTCTCCTGTCACTGGTACCATCTTTTCCTGTTACTGATACCATCTTTTCCTGTCACTGGTACCATCTTTTTCTGTCAATGATATCATTCTCCATCAGATTTTTTTATTCATATGTGCCTATGGGAAGTTCAGGTTCAATCCCCGGTCGAATCATACCAAAGACTTACAAAAATGGTACTAACAGCTACCTAGCTTGGTGCTCAGCATTAAGAGGTTAGTGTTAGGACTGGTTGGCCTGGTGTCAGGATAATGTGACTGGGTGGGACATCATTCTACATGCCTGCGGCATGATGTCCCAGTGCTAGACATCACTATAAACTGTCACACTGCAGACATTATAGCGACATGACTGAAAAATTGTTAAAACTGCATTAAAAATCTAAACCACACACACATTGTGGGAAGTTCAGCATCATTCCACCATCTGCCAGAAATGCACTTATTTGTGTGGAAGCCCACAAACAGCTGCAATTAAATATTGGGCCAACTGTGATAAACATGCAATTATGTTAGTGTGATCTTGAGTGTTTCACCTCTCCCTGTGGTGATTTATACAGAAAAGTCATGTTGTTGATGAAGAGATCATGATCATTGAGGTTTTTGTTTGCATTAAATTCATGTAAAGTAGAAAGTGCATCAGAACTCATCATCTTATAGATATCTTCAACAAGTTCATGCATCAACTCGTGAAATGTCTTCAGATCCATGACGTTGTTGGTGAACAACCACTGAAAAATGAATGCTACTTCATTAATGACCTCATCTTACCCACATTAACCAACCCTGTTTTGAGCCAATCATCATGGTAAGAAGGGTCATACAATCCACCAAGCCTTCTCTTTTTTTCTTTGGCTTTTTGTGCTTTTTTCAGACATTTCTTTTTGTGTTGATAAGCTCATAATGAGTGCCCTGTGTAGTCTTATTTGCCATTCTAGCTTTTGTGGGGTTGGTGGTGAACTTTTTCAGGTTGTGTGCTACATCAGCTTCAATTTTTCATTGCCCCCTTTCATATTACCATTGCTCGCAAGCACATTTTTGTTCTGCTGACTGCATGCTCACATTTGTTGTATCTGAAACATTTGGCATATTCTTCCAGTGTTAGACCAGAATCATTGGAACTTCAGGGGATGATACATGTCTTGGGTGTTTTGATGTGGCTGAAAATATTTTCTTACCCATTTGGGCAATTCTTGTTTTTTCTTCATATATGCACACCTTTGTTTCTCTTTTTCTTCTACTGCCAATTTTTGTTATTCTTCCTTTGTGGGTGGTGAAAGTTTTCTTTTCTCTCTGGCTGCCAGTGTTTGACAGATTTGTTTCCATTTCTTCTTGATAACTTAGCGATGATTCTTCTTGTTCCCATGTTAGTGCATGTTGTTAGGCTCAGGTAATTATTTCCAGTGGAGGCACAGGTAAAAATTTACATGCGGGTGCCTATATTTTCTTCTCAACAGGTGCAGGTAAATATTCAGAAGTTTTCTTTTTGCCTTGAGTAAGTTTTGACAGTGGAGGTACAGATAAATATTCCGGTGCATATATTTCCTTTTCAACAGTTGCAGATGAGGCACAAGTAAATAATACTCATGTTTGGGTGCAGATGTTTTCTTTTTGGTTTAGTTGTGTTTTGCTAGTAGAGGTGTATAGGTAATTATTATGTTGTGGCTACAGATTTTTCATTCTCAAATGTTCCCTTCCCAGCTGTTCATATAATGCTTAAGATTCATATGAATGCTCAGGTTCTTTAAATATGCAAATGTCACACCAGCTTAGAAAGATAAGCTATGGGCAGCTCAATGGGAATTTGCCAAACTCTGACAGAAATATGTCAGGTTAATAAAGCTGCAATAGTGATGATCTTTATATAGTTTAATTTCATGAGATGTAACAAGGCCTTAAAAATTTCTAACCTCATTCTGTATATCTTTTCTTCACTGCCCAGCCTGCCACAGTATCATAAGTTGATTTTGATTCTAATAAGTTTTTCATCTAACCTGCAAAGCATAGACGAAACATAAGTATCACTTTTCTAATCACATTATTGTTGTTGGATATCCATCAATATTAAGTATATGCATTTAGCACTTGTGGAGAGTACTGCTCATCTCATCACAGGCTGAAGAATGTCATAGTGACCTACTTTTTATGCTACATTCCTTTGCTTTGTGTTTGTAATATGCCAAACAGAATTGTTGCAACAAAGTATTTATGTGGAAATCATAAATAAATTGAGGCCACGTTCAGTACCAAGATTGATAATACAAATTATAACAATATCACTCGTTTGATTTTCAATTTTTATCAAGTTTATTTCCAGTGGTAATTAAGTTCTATTTCTACACAGAGATTTATTGTTTTGCATATTAATAAATACTAATCACTTTGTACTTTGTTGATAGTCCTGAAGCACAGAATAATGCTGAAAATAGCAGGGTAACCAGTCCTGAACATGTCCATCCATCACCAACAAAAATCAGAGTGCGCAAAATTCGACACCGCAGAAGCAACAGTAAAGGATCTATTTCTACCTCTTCAAATAGTCCAGCAAAGAGTCCCACAAAGGATGCTCTTCATGATGAGTTACAATCAAAACAAATTAATTTACGACATGTAGATAGATCAACTGTTTCACCAGAGACATTCAGTTATCTTGGTCCAGGCACAGCAATAAGAGACTGGTCAGCAGACAGGGTGAATTCTGACTGCGAGAAGCATCATCCTGGAGGTGGTACCAAAGAATACAGAAATCTAAATGATGTGTGTTTTGGGTGTGATGGGGAATGTACAGATAATACTTGTAGCAGCAAACGATCTAGCAAGGCTAGTGCAGACATAGAAAGCAATACATGTGACTCGCCACTTGATAGTCCCAGCAGAAATATTCAAACTATAGTGGAAATCAGAAATAATGAAAATCAGAGCAGATCAAAAACTCTGCTTGAGAAAGATTCCAATGAGAATTTGAACTGCTCTTTAACAGCAGATATAGAAACTGAATACATCAAAGAGCTATCAAAGGAAGATAACTCCATCACAAAAGAACCCTCTATGAAGAGGACTATAAGTGATATGTCAATTACTACAGAATCAAGTCCTAGTCCCCCTATATTAGAAATTTCTGAAAATATCGAAATGAAACCAGACAACTTTGTACAGGCAAAAAAGAATGGAGTTCACCATAGAGATGCAAAGGTAATACCAAGTAGGAAGTACATAGAATCCACTTATTTTGTTTTTCTCTCTCTAAAATATCACAACATTCAAATTAAAACTCCTTTTCAAAAGGTTACGTTATGGAACAACACTGGTTTTTGATACAGCATTTTAGAAATGAGTAATTCTGATTGAATAGTTTATTACTAATAGTAACGTTCTTCTTCATCTTATGGTAAGGTCTTTCATCCATCATGCATCTAGTCTTACTTGCTATTTGCAAATTCTCAAACAGCTGCTTGGCTTTGATTGTAAAGAGGGCATTTGTTAAACTTCTAAAACAACTGCTTGACTTTGATTTACAAGGGTCATTTGTTCAGCAGATGCCCATACATCATTTGGTATTCCTGCTTTTAATTTACACAACTTCCAACTCCCCCACCCCCCACCCCCAAAAAAAAAAGCAACAGCTGAACAGAATTTAACCAGATTGGTCAGAAAACTTACAGACATTAAAGTTTTTCATGTTCACCAATTATGCTGGTTATCCGTCATCAGATACAGCAACCATTACTAATTGAAACAACACTAAGTGATGACTTCTTTCTATTAACCACAGTTCAACAAAATTTGATAGAACTCATCATGGTATAGATGGCACACAAATTTGCGTAAATGATACTGATCTACCATCAAATATGGAAAACAATATTGCTAATAGAGAGCCCTAAACAACTTCTTCCCAAAAACAGCTTAGCAAATTTTAACCAAATTTGACAGAAACTGTCCTGTTATAATGGACTTTCAGTTTCATACAAATGATACCAATACACCATCATTGCCAAGCAAAATCTCACTAAATTTGATAGAAAACATTTTGCTGTTAAGAGATTTGTTAGTTTTAAAGTAATGCTGATTTGCCAATAAATATGACTAGTTTCAGAAGATTTGACAGAAAACATTTTGGCTTGTAGGACTTTAAAGTTTATTCAAATGATGCCAATCTGCTATCAAATATAGCTATTGCTACTTTAAAAAAATGTTTTAGAAACTTCTTCAGATGTGGTGCTGAACCAAAGTTGACAAAATTTGAAAGACACCATCATAGGTTAAAGGTCTTTACATTTATAGAAATTATGCCAATTCAGTATCAATGTGGCCACCATTAACAAATATAGCATTTGAATAACTGTATCTCAGACAACTTTTAAACAGAAATATACCAACTCTGACAGAAAGTATCTTGTCATAGAGACCATTCAGTATTTTACAAACGATGGGCTGTCAAATATGGATGAAGGAGTAAAAACTAAATAAACCATAAAAACAGTTGTGTTAATTTATAGTCAGAAGGATTGGAACAAATTTGTACAGAAAGCATCATATCTATATACATGTATATGTGTAATTATTATGGGTCAGCTGTTCATGCATTTGGCTGTTGAGCAGAAGTCAGTCAGTTGAGCTATCATAGGCCCATTTGGGTCTGTTATTATTTTACCATCAGCAGTTGTTTCATAAGCCATACATTGGTCTATTATTTAGCCATAAATCATATTTGGTTGTCCCTTCAGTTCTGCAAAACTCCCTCATGTATTTATTCAGACCTTTGCATCAGAATTTACAGGTACATGTATCTAATACTTTGAAAGTATATTATTATTGATAGACAAAGGTCAGGGTCAGAAAGGGTGACTGGTTATCAAAGAAGTAATTTGTTCCGTATTTTTCCCCAGATTTTGTATGCCTATGATTAGCCCATCCTAATTTATTCATGGCATTTTCCATCTGTCTGTATATCCATCTTGTAAGATTTGCATATCCCGTCTGTATATCCATCTTTTAAGATTTGCATATCCTGTCTGTATATCCATCTTTTAAGATTTGCATATCCTGTCTGTATATCCATTTTCTAAGATTTGCATATCCTGTTCATAACTTTGTAACAGTTGAGAAGATTTTCATGAACATTTGCCGATATTTCTATCATGACCAGACATTGTTTCATGTACCATAGTCAGGCCCCAGCAAAGTATAACTTTGAAACTGAAAATGTTTTAATGAAACTTTAGCTGATTATTTATCACACACCATAACCACACTCAGACTCAAGGTGAAGATTGCTTCAAGCAGGATGTAATTCTTTGATTTGTATCTTTGTTTGTCATGTAACTTTTGAACCACATAATTTATTATTATACAAATATGATTCAAAAGTTACATCCCAAACAAAGATACAAATCATAGAATTACATACTGTTTTGCTGTGATCTTCACCATGATTGTAGGTGTGGCACTGTATGTCACATACCATAGCCATGCCCCCTACTTCAAGGTGAAGGACACAGCAAGGTAAATGTAATTCAGTCTTGTATTCTTGTCTCTATTATAAATTTTGAACCATTAAAGATGTTTTAATGAAATGTTAACCAGTCACATATCATGTTTAAATATTGTGTCATGTACCAGGCTGCAAGGTCATGACAAGTGACAACATAAAATCTAAATTCCTCCAGCACTAATTAAGATAGAAACTTGAATGCTTTGGTTGGCAGATGTTGATATTTATTTTGTTAGCCATAAATATATTGCTAATAGTGCCAGTACGTCCTGCATCAAATAAAGTTAAAGACCAGTAGGTTTTGAAGATTGTTCTGTAAACTGAAACAGTTATTAGAGGTTAAGACCGAAAAAAGTAGTGTGAGTGTCATGTTTGTAATGTTAGAGGTTGAGACAGAAAAAAGTAGTGTGTCATGTTTGTAATGTTAGAGGTTGAGACTGAAAAAAGTAGTGTGAGGGTCATGTTTGTAATGTTAGAGGTTGAGACCGAAAAAAGTAGTGTGAATGTCATGTTTGTAATGTTAGAGGTTGAGACAGAAAAAAGTAGTGTGAGTGTCATGTTTGTAATATTAGAGGTTGAGACCGAAAAAAGTAGTGTGAGTGTCATGTTTGTAATGTTAGAGGTTGAGACCAAAAAAAGTAGTGTGAGTGTCATGTTTGTAATGTTAGAGGTTGAGACCGAAAAAAGTAGTGTGAGTGTCATGTTTGTAATGTTAGAGGTTGAGACAGAAAAAAGTAGTGTGAGTGTCATGTTTGTAATGTTAGAGGTTGAGACAGAAAAGAGTAGTGTGAGTGTCATGTTGGATCATGTCAAAATGACTATTAAAAATGTAATTCTTAAAATCATAGCTTCACTTACCTGATCTTTCATATAGTTATAACAGCTTACACAACATGTCTGTTTCTATAATTTAAATATCAAGCTTCTTACTAGCTTACTTTGTGTAAAAATACAAATTTGGTTGAGTTGTCCATTTAGCTAATGGTCAAAATATACAAGAGTGAAGTTCATGGCATGAGCTAGCAAGGATCCTTTTGAACTAGATGAAACAAGATCAGTAGTTATTCTGGTTAGTTTATGTCTTACTTTCTTCTTAAAAAATTTAGAAACTCAAGTTCATATCATACTGTAATATTTTCTGCTTTTCACTCCTTGAAAATAAGGCCTTGCAAACTTTCAAAACTTGCTGCTATTGATCATGTATCGTTTTCCTTCACTTTCTTGATACTGTAGTTTTGTTGTCTGTTAATGCACTAAAATATCTTCCTGTGAATATCTTTGAAAAAGGAAATAAAAGGTCATGTTCAGGAATGTCTCTGGCCCAAAAATATACACCCATGGAAACATCACTTAGGAACACAGTGGCTCAATATTTATGAGTCTGAAAGCATAGTTTTTATTAACAGTGGAAATTGATTTATTTTCATCCTGGCATAGTGTAGACAAAAAAAGGTTAATGTGAGAAAAAATGGTGTTAGAATTTAGATTACTCCCTAGAGCATGGCCAAATGATAGCCAGGAAATCAAGTTGGAAAAGAATAATTCCAACTCATTGAAAGACATTTCCATTGCATTGGATCCTAGTTTATACTTTATCCCTTTCTTGTACAATATTTTGCAAATGGTAGGAGATAATGTCCTGATATTGTACACCACACATATTTCTTATGATCCTTTCTTTTTATTTAAAATGATCTAAACATACCATTTACATTATATTCATCCACATTCAGAGATGAAATGATAGTTGTACATTTTTTTTTTACTTCTGTGCAGCATTCAGAAGATTCATGGTCAGAAGAGGAAGGGGAGGTAACTGAGGATGAACAGCTGCGTAATCAAAGCCGTCAGTCATTTTGTTCCACATTAAGTTCAGAGGAGGAGAATACTAGTGAACATTCCATGCATCACACAACAGATGGTTTGTTGTCAACAAACAGTTCTGAAAACCTTCAGTTAGAGTTAGCCAAATGTTCATTTCCAGATAGTTCAAATAATGAACTTAAATTCAGGCGAATTCAGCATCGGATATCAAATTCTCCTGACAAAAAATTTGAGGTATGATGTTGTGATTGAGGTTAAATTTTTACCTTTTTATTACTGTGTATACTTTTACCATATTATGTGATTGATGTTTAAAGTGCTGCCTTTTTTTCATTTTATAAATTTCAGGTATGAGAAATGGCAGCTACAGTTGGTCACATGACTTCACTGACTTGACGGTGAAGAAGTTCTCTCAAGATTTTAAAGCACATAAACAATTCTTACTTCTCACGTGAAAAATAATTACACAGCTATAATGATCAGACTTTACTCTTCAATTTTTCCATACATAATACATGTGTACCAAAAAAGTAAAATGGTTAAAATTGCTGTTAAACGTAACATACACTACACTGCTTAACAGTTAACAGGCAGGCCTATGTGTATGGAGTCAAATAGGTAACAGGTGTTCTATTTATATAGTGCACTGCACTGGGTAACTTTGCTTCATGTGTATCGGAGGGCTAAAAAGCCATACACTCTATGATATAAAGGGATAAAATAAATCTCCATTACCATCAGTATGTATGCATAGATTTTTTTTAACTTGTCAGATAGTGTAAAGACCAAATTGGTGAAAAGATTTGCATATTTTTTGATTACTCCCTTTAAAGTCACATCACCCTCAATAACACATAAAGATCACCAAATATGAGTTTCAACCTCATTAAGAAATTTTACTGAATAAAATTGCAAATATTTCTTATACAGAGCAGTTACCATTACATCCCAGAAACTATTTTCATGAAAAAGAAAATGGACCATGAACAGACTGATTTCCACAAATGATTCTAAAAAAAATTTGGTCCACACATCCATTAATGCACTTTGCAGGCCAATACTTAGCCTTGCACCCGACTAGAATAATGTTTCGCTGTACAGTCCTACCCATTTATATCGACATCACTTATGTTGACAAGCCTCCTATTTCAACAAAAAAACAAAGTCCCTGGTCCCTTGGTCTACTATTACTACCAAAGATGTCATGCTTATGTCAGCGTCGAGATAAAAAATAAATGTACATGTCGACAGAAGCCCTTGGTCCTAGCTTGAACAAATCCTTTGTTTTCTAATCATTTATGTCAACAAGCTGCCAGTTCTGACCCATTCTTTGTTTATCAATTAGTTGATCTTGCCGACAGGCTTCAATTTTCCCGCCTAATCATTTATGTCGGCAAGCAGCCATCACCGACCTGTACTTTATTCAACAATTAGTTGATCTTGCCACCAGGCTTTAATGTCGCGGTCAGAGAAAAAAAACACAGGCTTTTGTTTGGTCCTTTAAAGTTGGCCTCTTGCGGCGACTTAAATAAAAACAATGAAATCGGATCGATTCTTGCATTTTTCAAAGTGATCGGTGATTAAAACAAGTTTATTGTGCTGTGACAGTTTCCTTTTTAACTTTATTTAGCATGTGTCAATGAATACAATGTTATGCCTTCATTAATCATATCAGCCGCATATCTCCTGTTCACTTTTATGTACTTTTCACGATGACTTCTGTAACTAAATACATGTACTGTTTAAACCAACTTGTTGACATGTTTTCATTTCCCTGTGAATAGCCCCATCCCCTTGGTAGCCTCAATAAGATGGGAACAGACTGACCAAAATCTAGGACAATTTAAGTACTTGTAATTGAAGCATGTAAATAACAACTATGCAATCATGTGCTGATACCGACATTGAATATCGTAGTAAATGTTTTTTTATAGCAGGATGTGACTGATGCAATATTTTATTGTGGTTTTTATTACAGAAAGGTAACCAAAATGTAATTTTTCAATATACAAGTGTATTTCACACTGGTTTTGTCTTCATGTACTCAAAATTTCCATTGTTTGTTTTCTCAAAGTGTAAATGCTACTCGCTGACAACAGGTCACCCCTTACTGATGAATTTAACTTGTATTTTTTTCTCAGACCCACCCCCCCCCCCCAACACTTATCTCGACATCCGCCTATGTTGACAATATTTCCTTGGGCCTGAGGATGTTGACATAAACTGGTAGGACTGTATTAGAATCATCCACTTTTGAATACATCATGAAATTTTGCATTCTTGACATAGTTGTAAATAGCGAGGATAAAACATTGGGATAAATTGTGACTGTCTTTCAGTCAGTGAAAAGCTTGCCCATAGTTTGAATGATAAAATCAAGTTTCTTAGTGAATTAGTGGACTTTCCTAACAGTTGGCACACAGACCACAAACTTGCAAATAATAAAGATGTGTGTTGTTTATGATACAGTGCTGATATTTGCCCATTATACTTTGCTGAAACTTGCAACAGCACAGCATGGTGATAAAACTAATGTTAATACATTGCTGTCCAACCTTTTTGACACCATGGGCCACTGAAAAATGTTTTTCTTGAAGTCGAGGGCCGCAGCAGAAAACTGAAAAGCAAGGACTGTATAGCTGCTCGAACTCTGGCGGGCCATTTAAAATCAGGCCGCATGTGGCCTGTGGGCTGTGGGTTGGACAGCACTGCATTAAGGTAAGACCCTTACAGATGAGTTCCAGCATAGTGACATGTAAAATCAAAGTTAAAACTGAAGAAGGTATATTTGGAAATGTGGTATATTAGGTGATGTTATCACTTTAGACCATACAGTAAGTGCAACCTGTGTTTACTAGCCATATTTTGAAACATTTTTGTTATGCATATTGATGGTTGCTGTTAAACAGGGATTAAATTTGAGTAATACATAACTGTTAAGATCAGACACTGGCTGTTTATAAGAGCTAATTTGTTTAAAGGCAATAATGATTATAGGAAACCTATTTAAGAATTAACACTGATATTTAAAGCTAGACCATCTTAACTTTGTGCCTGTCCATGGTTCATACATCCTTTTTCTCACGATTTAAACACACTTGTTTTGAGATCCTGATGACATTAGCTAGGTCAGTACCTTTCCTCAACAGCGACAGTATGTACCAATTAAGAAATATTCGACAAAATAAAATTTAAATACATACTACAATTTAAATAAAAGAAAGCACAATATAAATGAACAGTTTTGCCATTTTTGCCTCAAGTTTGTGGCCCTTGAGTAGGTATTAGCTGTTCAGGACAAGGCCACTGTTCATATGTTTGTTTACTGGACTCTCTTTTTTTCTTTATTAGTGAGAAACCCAAGACAACTATTTTTGTCATAGCAACACAAAACTTTGTTACTGTAACATGCACTTCTCATACCATGTTAGGAAAAAAATGAACAAAATGGACAACTATACAGAATTAAATTTTTCACTGAAATATTTAGATACAAGGGAACTTACTGTTATTTAATAACAATGAAAAAAACTAATAAAAATTGACCACATGTGTAAATACAGTAGCTTTTGCATTAATTTTACATGAAACCATTCCAAGTCCTTTGTGTCTATACTCTTGTATTAACTACTAGTCTGCATGGGTTTAGCCAATTTGTGACAGAAATTTTAATTGCAAATTGAGGTAAGTAGCAGAAATAAACGTAGATTATATAAAATAAATATGTAAATTTTTCACACAGTTTTCTGTAATTATGGCATTTAATATATATTGCTCTTTTTATGTTCATATTACGCTTTTCTTGCCACTTCTGTTAGTAATAAATTACACTTGTACCTCTCTTGGGGTTTGGCATGTTTGAACCTACAACAAAGCAGTTCAGGTTTACATTTAATACAATTTCCCTTTGATTGGGTACCCAGTTAACCAATTATTAGGATTGATGGGTACCCTGTAGAAATTTTCCAAAATTTTGGCATCTTTACTTATAATGAAGTAAATGATACAGTACTCCCACATTATAATGCTTTCCTTAGTAGTTGGGGTATTATCAGCCTGCCTTGTAATGAAGTAAATGACACAGTGCTCCCTACTTATTATAACACTGTCCATGGGAGCCATTGATTATACCAGTCAGACTTCATTATATTCAAGTAAATGATAAACAAAAATTTTACTACCACTTATTGAAATGGGATCTACAACCATATTTTAAAGGAACCATGAAAGGTCTTGTATAATGACATAATATTGACTGTTGAAGAATCCTTCTACCTATATTTAAGAATTTCAACTGATAATTTTCACTTCATTTTGCAGCAAAAACACAGTGAAACCAGCTCAGATTCTGATGGTTGTTCAGATATAACTGTCTCCACCACAGTGCATAGGACACGGTCCCTGGAAAATTCTGCTGCCTGGTGACCTTTTATAACCCATTGTGTAGGGCCAGAGTTATCACCCTTTGTTGTTTTTTTGTATTTTTGTTACTTAACTTTGTTAAAGATACAATGGCCATATCACAACACAAGCTTTGGTTGTAGATCTGTAGCTAAACATGTTGATTTTTTTATTGTTTATGACTTGTATTTCATACTCCAAGCAGTTCTTGTTCAAAATGCAAGGTATGACTGCTTGAATGAAAATATTTGTTAAGAAGAAATAGAAGATTTTTGTATGAGTGTATATATGATACAAATTCATGAATCAAGTTAGAACATAAGCTGTGAGCAGCATATTCTATTAAACCTCATAAAATTAATGTCAAAAGCATAATCACATAAATTTAATTTGCTTGATAATATTGCTATTTGGCATTAAAAATGTTTCATTACACTGTGACAGTCATGATGTCATGACACTAATAAGTGTCAAAATTTTATGATACAACATTTTTACTGTTATTATTTGCCTAAAGTCTGTCACTGTGACCAGAAGCATTAAAATGATGGTGTCACAACTCTGCTTTTAGCAGTTTTAGTATTACTCCTGTAAGCTCAGGGGCCAACATGACTTTTCCAAAAGTATTGGGTGTGGGTGGGTTATAAGGAAACAAAGATATTTTTAGCTAATATTTGTACAAATTTTGGAACTGTTATAGGTTGGTATAACTGGCTCAGACTTGAAGCATCTGCCAGATTGCTATTAGAATTTTTATAGACTTTTTTCAAGTTTCAAAGGAGAAGTCGGGGCCCCGAGTGGCCGAGTGGTCTAAAGCGCTCTCCGTTACGGATCACTGCCATCTCACCTCTGTCTGCGTGGGTTCGAGTCTCGGATTCAGACAATGTGGGTATGTGAGAAAGCTTGCCAGTAGCTTCTCGTGGGTCGGTGGTTCTTTCCGGGGTTTTCCCGGGTTCTTCCTCCACCATTAATACTGGCCGCCATGTATAGCCTATCGTGTGCTGAAAAATGGCGTTAAACCCCTACAACAACAACAACAACAAAGGAGAAGTCTTCAATTTCCAGTGCTCTTCATTTCTTCTACATATGATCAGTCATAAATTGAGCATGAGTGTGATGCAGAAAAGTTGTACAGCATGCATATTGATAATGCAATACAACTCAGATAGTGGAAGGTTGTGGTATGCCATTGATACAGTATAAAGACATTATTTGGTGTAGTGAAACCCTGCTATAGCATGACGATTGGGATCAGAAGAGTGCCATCATACTATAGGGAAACAAGTAAGTTTACTGAATAAAATATTACATTTGTATCATGTTAGCAATACAAAATAGGTGAATGGTGAGATGCAAAACTTGGATTTCAGCGACTCAGCATGTTCCATATTAAACAGCAGTTACTTATAGCAGTAATTACATATTTAATAAAAATGATGTGGAGAAACCATTCATTGGTACATACATGAAAATGTTTCAGAAAACCAACAACTTAAGTGTAACTGAATTATATGTGCTTGCCTATCACCAGTCCAGCTGATTGTATCCATAATAGTAATTACATTTTACATGTGCACAAAGAAGTATGAAGTCTAGTTATTTTCTGCTAGATCCATTGAATGCAAAGCCCAAATTTTTTGCTAGTACGCTCACACTTAACTTATGAACCACTCTATTTCCGAAATGTTCATATTTTCTGGACATGTCCAAAGGGTCTAATTTCTGACCAAAAATAATATGTATAAAACAGACATTAGTAGTTTCTGAAATGAAACGTGTATTGATGGTTGAAAAATGCTTGAACTGGGAATTCATACAGAGGAAATAATTTAGAAAATCAATTCAATATTAATTGGCAGGTTTTTTTAAAACTACTGTATATACTCGCGTATAAGCCAAATAATTTGGGAAAAATAAAGACCTGTAAGAAGGGGGGGTCAGCTTATCTGCAGGCCAATGTCTAAACTTGACAGTTTTTAGGTCATTTTGTTGACTGCTGTAATGGCTGTAAATCTTGGAACATGAAACAATAATTTTTTCTGTGTCCTTAAGACACAGACATTTTTTTTAAAAAGTAACTTTCGGTGACCCAACAATTATTAAACCATTATAAAGTACTATGATTAATGTTGTTATTATTTTGCACGTGTATATTTTCTGATTTCTCCAACACGAAGTTAATTAAAAGTAAATACATACTTCATTATTCATGAGCCGGTTGAATTTACCAGGGAAACCATGCTGAACTATAATGTACAGTACTTACCCAGTGCCAAGTGTGCATAGCGTCACTTAAAACCTTACTTATTCCCAAACATATTAGATGCAGATTTTGCGTTATTCATTGTTTCGACCAAATTGCATTCTTCCAGATAACATTTCAGCTAGTCCTTAATAGATGTTTCATTTATGTTAAATCACGTGCTCACAAGTTACTCATTTTTAACGATATAAGTGATCCTACAAATTGAGGTAATATTTTTAAAAGTACGCATGTTTAATTGTACAAGGCACATGATCATCATAATTGCATGTTCATGAAGAGTGGTAATAATAAAGGCTAAAATTCTCATATAGATCAGCTAAGATCAACATCAATCAATTTTAATTTTGTGTCTTAGCTGAACAAACATCATAACTTTCCACACAATTGGAAGCTTGATGTTCCAGCATCTCCTATGTTGATAGTCGGCGAATATGTCTTTCATTTTGCAACAGCAGTACAGGCCAGTTAAAGCTAAGCATTTAAACCCTGAAACTGGCTTGTGATAAGAGGAATTTTGACTGGTAACTATACCAGTACATTGACATATAATTGCCTTTTCTTCCATAATATTAGCATGATTACCTTAGTTTTGTAACACAGGGTGTAAGGCATACCTATGATCCTTTCAAAAGCCAAGTAGGAAGGCTGAATATAAATAATTAGAGATTGGGACCTAAAATCGGGAGGTTTTTCGTGGTATTTTTATAACTTTGTTTTCACTAAATATTGATCAATTTTCCTGGTCCATTATGCATGAAATTCGCAAAAAGACTTGCCGTTTATCCCTGTGATGAGCCTTATTTCCCCCCCCCCCCCCAGGACATGCCCTATTTTCATATTCTGGTCAGCTGTGGTCAAACTGCACAATAGCTAAAGATTAGTCTTAATTAAACAAGCAAGAAACCCAGCACGACTAATTAATATTTAATCCTTCTCCATGCAACTATTTTGTGAAAACAATTTGCCCTCCACCATAATTCAAAGAAACCACATTCTACACTATTGTGTGTTATGCAAGCACCAGCAGTTGATTGGCAAATAAAGGATTCCCAATTTTGTTGAACAAAAGGTATGAAAATAGCCAGCCTCATGGTACCGTACATGTGGCAACTATTTTCCCTCTTTGTATATCCGACCTTATTCCCTTATTGTCAACTCATAAAGCATTTAGGGTTGTTTATTATAAAACATGTATTCTGAATGAGTTTTTTGAGGACACATTTGCTTCGTGGTATGTATTTTCATTCCTTCTTTTAATTTAATGATGGTAATTAATGGTAATTAACATTGGTATATACTGTATAAAAATGCCAGGTGTTCATTCATGCAAGTTTCTTTCGTGGGAATGGCACCATAGCACATGGAGTTACAGCATTCATAGTGATCATTCTTGGGATTTAAATAAACTATGGACGATTGTATTGTTGTGGTTTCCTTTTTTTGTTCTTGTTTTTTTTTTAAATTATTATTGTAGAGGTAAAATAAAAGTCATTAATTTACATGAATAATGTTTTGGTAACTTAACATTCCATTTAGTGAAGAAGTGAATTCTTTATAGTAAAGTAATTATTTCATCACAACAATACTTTACAGGCGATACAACAGAACATGTAGGACTTTTCTTATTTAGAAGAATGAAAATCAAAGACCTTATTTAATAATCAGGAGTTCTCTGCAAAAATCGGGAAGTAGGCAAGTATAGTGTAAGGTTGCTTACATCAAAGCAAACTACAATTCAGCTTTTACAGTGTTACCATCAAACCGTATTGTTTGTTCATTGTTTGTCATACTGGTATTACATTTTAATGAGTTAGGTATTTACAATTCAAATTACTGGTACACTGATGTAAAATGTCCAATGCAATAATGCATAAACAAACAATAATCAAGTCAAAAGGGAGAGTTAAAGTTACAGCAAGTCGCAATTGCTAAATTCTTGTCATCGTTCAATCAAATTATACACAAATCTAAATTAGGCAGAAACAATAAGAAAACAAAATTAAATAAATTACTTTTCAAACAAGTTTGTACCAATTCTTTTTAATAATCATGCATGCCAACCTCGATAAGTACTCAGGAAATTTTTTTAACATAAGTTTGCCTAAATAAATGCATTTAAAACTTACCTCATGCATATTGATATGTCTCGGAGTTGTAGGTCGGCTTATATGCGGGTCATGCACTTTTTAGTCTTTATACCTGTTCAGTTTGGGGGTCGGCTTATACACGAGTATATACGGTATGATTTTACAATACTGCAGATGAAAAACTGGTAGTAGGTTTGGTTATAATAGCAAATCCCTCCTCCCCTGCAATTTAAATGATACCATTCCAGTCAGTGGTCCTCATCAGCACAAGCTATATGCCAGGCATGTGCAATTTACTATTCTTGTGCCACGTTTGAACCACAACCTGGTTTTATCAAGTTACATTCACATCGTATAGGTACATTTTTTCTCTATCTGCCAAGCATCCTGGAGGAAGTTCCACATGCTTGATATATGTATGTAGCTTTACCACTGCAGTGGGTTGTCCATACTAGTGATTTGTTGTTTGCATTTCTTACTGTAAAATAAGGAGGATTTCATTTAGACTGGAGGAGTGATGGCAGTGATTAAACTTATTTTGAAAATTCAGGTGAAAACTTTTTTCAAACTGTGTTGATTGAGTAATCATTAGTGGTCTATTGATTCCCTTTACTAGGTGGGTAAAATTGATTGATTAATAAGTCTGGGTAAGAAACTTAATGTCTACATTTATTGGCACTTGTTGCATATGACTGAGAAAACATTTATTGGCACTTGTTGCATATGACTGAGTAAACATTTATTGGCACTTGTTGCATATGACTGAGAAAACATTTATTGGCACTTGTTGCATATGACTGAGAAAACATTTATTGGCACTTGTTGCATATGACTGAGAAAACATTTATTGGCACTTGTTGAATATGCCAGATGACTGAGAAAGCATTTGTTGATTGTTGGTAACCAAGCATAAAGAAGACCTAATGGCTTTATTGTTGAAGTTTCAATAATTATTAGATTAACAATTGTCAGCATGTTAAGGAGCTACGGTCTTTTAAAAAATAAGGTAGAAGATATTTTTTCTTCAAGAATGCATCACAACATACCAAATATTGAATCATTATGTTAGTTGCATAGATGAAATTATTGTAATATTTTATGATTATGCTATATTAGAATTTGTTTACAAACAAAGCATGGTATAGTTGGGTTTCACTCAAGTTAAAATTATTTATGTGACTTGTTACATGTTCAGATTCCTAATGTTGGGACTGTAGATCAGACAGTCTGACAAGTATAAAATATTTAATGGAAAGCTCCACCCTCCTTCTTCTCCTAGTCATCAGAGGAATTTTTATAAAGAAAGGTTGTGGGACCATTTCAGTCTAACACTACAAGAAAGAAATGATTTGTAGTTGTAGGTCATACAGTGTAGTTTTCTTGTATTTTTATTAAATTTTGGGGGGTTTATTAATGATTTATTGATGTTTTTTCCAAGACATTTCATCTACCCTAGTCCTGAAGTAAGAACCTGAAGGTAAGTTTTTGAATACTGGTTCAGATGAACAATGTGCTTTAATCAACTTAAGTTTTCTTTAGTGCTCTGCTGGGAGAAATAATACCTCAACATTTGGAAATTTTCCTGGACAGAAATTGATAAGCTATGTGATTTGTCTGCCTTTAGCATGTACTCCTGATCATTTTGTGATAAATTTGAATTTGGCAGCTATCATACAGCATGAAAATGTGCTAGTCATATTTTTTTAAAATTAGTCTTTTGTGGGGTCACATCATCTTGACGTAGGAATGATTGAATGTTACATTTTCATAATAACTGCTACACTAAGCTGGCTTGCAGTGTAGTAGTCAGGTATATGCCTTTGTCTTGTAATGTCATAATGAATGTATCTCTTATTATGAGGAATTCAATGTTTAGAAGATGAGAAAGATTTTGGTATCATAAGGATGAAACAGAGTAAGTATAAGACACAAGAATATCAATGCAATTGGTTCATTGATTGTACCCTCTGCAGTGTTTTACTCAGTTTCCATTTGATCAGGGTTATAAAATCATAGTTATTTTTACCCAGTCTTCTCTAGGTACCTAAACTTGCCTTGCCTCAAAAACATTTTTCTTTTCCCTCAAAGTACATCAGCATGTCTTTTAGAATTTTAATTTTTTCCTCATTTTCCTCTGGTTTACAAGTGGGTGGAGAATCTGTGGCATTTAAAATGACCTAAAGCTGGATAGCTAGACTTCACCTGTAAACTTCCTCATCTCATGTCAATGACAAAACAACTCATGTCAATGACAAAACAACTCATGTCAATGACAAAACAACTCATGCCAATGACAAAACAACTCATGTCATTGACAAAACAACACATGTCAATGACAAAACAACTCATGTCATTGACAAAACAACACATGTCAATGATAAAACAACTCGTGTCTTTTGTACTGATAAGCACATTCAGCATACAGCATTGTCCTGGAACACTAAACATTGATTAGCAACAACAAAATAATTGAATAAAAGAGGAAGCACAAGGGTGCATATGTTTCATTAGAACTCAATATTTTTGTATGCATTGCTGCCAGTTTTGAAGAACAATCGACAGTTTAGACAAAGACCAGTATGTTATGTACAACCTTGAATTTTGCCAAAGAATCCCTGAATTTATCTTTTGGAGTACAAAAAAATTACCCTTCTTTATATTCAGAACATTTATTATTTTTGTACATTTTTGACAACCAGTAACTCAAATGGGATGATGTAGTATGGATCAAAAAACAGATGACTCCAGTACTTACCAGATGGAGTAGCATCCCTTTGCTGTAGTGATGAACTTGAGATTTTCGTCCACCCTTGTACCTTGTTATACAGTGATAAACAAAGTCAGAATCATTACCACTTGAAAACTTATAGAAGTCAGTGAAAAGTCCATGAAGAAAACCTCAATGGCAGACACTTTGAATTTGCCACAAGTCTTTCAAAAATGACCCATAAAATATTGACTTACAGAAAAAAAGCAAAAACTATGGAAAAGGATTGTTGCAGTAAAATATGGATAATTGAAAATTTTTGCATACAGGCTATAAAAGGCATGATGCCCATATCTGGTAGGTGAAAACTTTGGTTTACTCGGGTCTTATCCTTCTTTATACTTTACAAGAGTCTAATTTTAGCATATAGAATTTCTAAAAATGAATCTTGGAAAATCTTGGGAATACATTTCACCATCTTATTGGTTATAAATATTTGGTTCTAAACCAAAAATAGCAGCTTGAAGGATTTTCTTCACTATCAGAGATAAAGGTCCAAAAGGATCAAAGCAGGCAATGACCTACTTGAATGAGTCGGATAGCACTGTTTGAATGCCAATGATGATATCAGTTCGAACTTATCAGTTGGTTCATCCATGTTTGATTTGGATCCAGGTTTCATATTACATTTTAATAGAATTAGGGTACCAGACAAATTTGACAGTAGTACCCAGTACATTTTAAACTGAACCTATTTTTTTCATGCAAAGCATCTACATAATCAACTAATGATTATAGAATTTTTGTTAAATGGCATCCAGCAAGGGATACATGGTGAATACAGAATGGAAAGTAAGCTTATTAAAAGTGTTAATAATTTGTACAGAATAATAAAACCGAATATTCAGATTTTTATGAATAAAAGCATGAAGGGATGCAATTATGTTTATTGGACAATTGTGTTGATTTGATTTAATCTCATGGTGGGAGATATGATTGCCGTCATCATGTGAAATGGAAAAAAACTCCAAGAAGTACGTCAGTTTGAGAGATAGCAAAAAGCCATTGAGCTGCATAGGGTTTGTAATTGAAGTTTACTAGAGGTAAATAAGGTCTACTTTTCAGTAGAATATGATGTTTACAATTTCAGCATCTGTTTGGAATAACCTATTAAATACATATTTTACATCTTTTCAGTAGCAGTAAATGATATTTTGTTACACCTTACTGAAAACTGGTCAGACTTATGGAAAAAAATCAACTCCCTTACAGAGACAATTTTGTTAGGTCTGCAAGGGCTATACACTATGAAAGCCAAACACTTTGAAGTTGTCTGCATTGAGTGAGTGATTTTAACAAGACTTAGGATTACCTATACCTATTATGTATAGACAGTATCATAATGTCTAGTGACCCATTAAGTTCTCAACATTTGTCCAAACAGCTGAGTAAGCATTTACATTTTAATTGAACTGCTTCATGGCATTGCCATAACATTATTTTTATTCTTTATGTTCGAATAGAAGCAAGCATATCAAATTTATGATTATTACATTAAGACTGATTTAAAAGATAAAACATGAATTTCACTAGACAAGACTTCTTTAATTAGTATTTACTTATTTGTGTTGTCACCTCTTGCTATTAACCAACATTTTCATTGACAAGATATTTCATCATACATTTTATTTGTTGTCATATTATTTTTGTTAATAAAATGATTTCTTAGTAAAATTTTATGATGATAATTCCAAATTAAATGCACACTCACCACCTTTTTTGACAATAAAGCAAGTGTTATATGCAGCTTTAATTTGCCAGTTGTGATCAAAATTTTAAATGTTAAAGGAAAACAGACTAATTTTGATTTGTTTCTTCAATGAATGTACTAAGTGAATGAAAATATGCATGAAAATTGTGTTGTGATGTGATTTGGATTTTTAACGTAGCTTTAACAATTTTTCAGTTATATTGCTACGATGTCTGCAATGTGGCAGTTTATTGTGATGTCTAGCACTGGGCATCATGCCGCAGACATGTAGCATGATGTCCCACCCAGTCACATTATCCTGACACCGGGCCGACCAGTCCTAACACTAACCTCTTAATGCTGAGCGCCAAGCGAGGCAGCTGTTAGTACCGTTTTGTAAGTCTTTGGTATGACTCGGCCGGGGATCAAACCCACGACCTCCCGCATCCGAAGCGGACACTTTAACCACTAGGCCACTGGAGCGGTCGTGAAAATTGTTCAGCTAAATATAAAGCACCAATTGAAAGATATAGTCACTTAAAGAGTCGCCTAGATGGATCTGCTTGTGATTTCGCTATGTTAGATCCTCTACTGAAACATTTGTCTGCCAATTCTAATGATGCAATACATTTTTAAATTGCTGAAAACAAAGTTCACACAGAACAACGATGTTTGACTACATAGTAAATAATGAAAATTGAGATGAATGAGGACGAAGATTATAAAGCTTTCAGATTTTTGCAAAATAGTGATTATTTACTGCTTTTCAATGTAGCAAGGGGCCCCAAGTGGCTGAGTGGTCTAAAGTGCTCTCCATTACGGATCACTGTCATCTCACCTCTGTCTGCGTAGGTTCAAGTCTCGGATTCGGCCAATGTAGGTATGTGAGAAAGCTTGCCAGTAGCTTCTTGAGGGTCAGCGGTTCTTTCCGGGGATTTCCCAGGTTCTTCCTCCACCATTAATACTGGCCCCCATGTATAGCCTATCGTGTGCTGAAAAATGGCGTTAAACTCTACAACAACAACATCAATGTAGCAAGATAATTCTTAGTGATTTGTTGTATAAACTTTAATGTTTATAAAGATACTACTAAACTGTGTATGTTATATTGAAATCATCTCCAGACTGACTAAAATGTACCAGAATACTTTGTAATTTTCAACCAACTGATAATTTGTTGTATAACCAAAATGGACTCATCAGGTCACAGTACAGACAATTACTGCTTTCACAGCTAAAGAGCTTTCAGATACCGTTGTATCCTATGCATTAGGAAAATCAATGACTACAGAAAAGAAAGTTAAATGTTATCCTTCACAAGAATACAAATAGGCACAGCTTAAGTAAATATCTAATTGAACAGTTTATATTTTAAGCAGGCAAGTGCCTCTATTTGCCTTTTCTTGAGGTAAGAAATGGGATCTACATATCTACTTACACTTGGAGGGCTAAAATGAAGGTGAAGTGTAAATCTTAATTTCTGTCATTTATGTTTTCCAAAAATTTAGTCTAATTTGCCAAGTTGTCATTAATTCTTATAACTTTCTGTGTAAATTCTTTATATTTCTAACTGTTCAAAAGACAAAGAAAACTGTCAAAAATATTAGTGCAAATTAGAGAAACAGGAACTTAATAAAAAAAGTCACACAAGGTAATGCTTTATTTATATAATAAGTGTTAATATTTTAACATTTTGTGGTTAATCGCAGGAAGAGATTACCACCCAAAGTGTAAAGCCAGTTGATGGCATAGTAACTTTGTTGCATATCAAGAGTTCTTTTCCATTCCTAACAAAAGACTTGTTTGGTTTAAGAAATCAGGGTTATAAATTTTCATTTTGGAAAAGATGTTGTTCCCATAAATGTTTTTTAACAGAATAGCTTTGTCAAACAAATTTCCTATACACATGATGATCTCCACCGCCACACTTTTTATGATGGTTGTTAATAATAGTTATTGATTTTAGCACTGGCATAATTTAAGCAATTATATGTGACAAGCTTTTCAGCTTGCTTGGTGGTATTTATGTGAACGTGTGTGTGTGTGTGTATATGTGTTTATGTCATGAGAATGATTTTATATCAATGAATTAGTGATACATGATCTCATCTATTCTAGGTTTTAATCCTGCTTTATTTTTTATAGCTCTGCTTATCAGACAGAGACCAGAAGAGTTTATAGGATGGTCTGTTGTGTGTCATCTCTTAAACAACCATCCATTATCACAAGTTTGTTATCACTACACCTGATAATCCAATATGGCTGCCACAGTGGCCATCTTGAAACTTGTTACTGTTAATCTTCCTGAACAAAAGGTAATATTGCCATTTGGTTTTCACCAGTGGGACTAGTGCAGTGCCCTAAATGGTTAGAGCATCCACCTAGGATGTGGGAGATCATGGGTTCATACCTCAACCACATCATACTCAAGACTTTTTAAAAACAATGGTACTAGCAGTTGCCTCGCTAGGCACTTGACATTAAGAGTTTAGTGTTAGGACTGGTCAGCCTGGTGTCAGGATAATGTGACTGGGTGGGACATCATGATACTGAAAAATTGTGAAATCTAAATTAAAAATCCAGTGGACATTTTATGTTGTATAGCTGGTCCAGAATGAAAGTGGTGGTCATCTTGAAAGTATTATCACTACTCCTAATTGGATGTTTGGATCAGCATTGATTTATACAAAACAATTTCTTATGATGTTTAGTTGGTCACTATGCCTGCCATCTTGAAATTCTTAATAGTGTTGTTGCTTTTACACCTGGTCATATCAGCCTGCAGTTTTCACTGAAAGACATTTCTCATCATGTCTTGTTATTCATGAAAGAAAATGCTGCTGATCCAACTTGTAATATAGCCATCTTGAAATTTTTGTTGTCACTGTTTTTCCTCAGTGGTAGTCACATTGACATGACATTTTACCAAAAGAGTTCTTATGGTGTTTGATTGGTACTAAATAGAAATGGTGCTCAAATATGGCTTCCATGGCATCCATCTTGGAAATCTTGTAAATGTTGCTTCTCCAAAATGAAAGTGATATCAACATGGTTCTTCCAGTAGAAGACATCTTATGAATTTGTTTTGGTTCTAAATGAAAATGGTGCCCAGTTGGCATTGAATATGTCCCCACAGTATTTAATTTAAGAATTATGTTATCAGAGAAGAATATCAAAGATGGTTTCAATGCTCCACAGTTAAAAGGAAGAAATTACATTACCTTGAATTCCTGGAAATACTTACCAGACAGTAGAGTGTCAATCCCTAAGAGGGACTGTTTTGTTTTACATTTATATGAGATGTTATGATTCAGTCTGACTTTAAGACCAGCATCATTTTCCTTTAGTTGAGAATAAGTTTTGTTTTCTTTGATTAAAGTGACCATTCATTGCAAACAGTTATAAATTTGTATTCTGTAATTTCACATGTCTGTAGGGATGGGAGTGGGTGGTTCAAATCAAACTTTTAATCAGTGTTAATGACTGCCACTTGGTTTGTCCAGTCTGTATGTGTCATGAGCAAGGTGCAGGATAGAAATTTTGTTTTTATAAAAGTACAGTTTACTTTTATTTACAGAAAGATGTTTTAACCTTAATATATTTACTGTCTCAAGTTATATCAGCAGAAAAAATTGTCTTTGTATCTGTTTATTGCAATGCTTTACTCCTACTTTTATCCCATAAGACATAAGCACAATTAAATCTTTCATTTTATGCATTAATTGTATTAATAAGTCATTTCTCCTTTGAATATGTTCTCCAGTCACATTAGATTAAGAATATTAGCCTCGAGAATCCAGCCATGCTAAAAGAGGAAACTTGTCTGTCCCTGTCTGTTTCAATAGACAAAAGGCAATAACTCTTTCCCACTACCTCCCCTTGTCACGGCCATGTGTTGATAGTTCTTAGCTTTGCTGCTGTACAGAGCATATGTCGTACAGTTCATCATCCAACAATCCAACTGTTTTTTGTTGTCCTATGGGCCCATCCAATGTTCCTTTTGGATTTATTGATCTAGTGCAGGTGGTATGCATTATTTTACAATTTCTGCCACTTTTGAGTGATTTTTGTTACCTGTCAGGACAGTGTCTTTTAAGACCAACTTCCCAGCTTGCTATCATTGACCTTGTACGAGGTCATAATAAGTTAGTATACCTTTGACTTTGTTCACTTACTCCATCAATTACTGAACACTTATTAGCAAAATTCTAAAAATGCTGATATTTATGCTTAGTTTATTTGAATTTCATGCTGTTTAGATGGAATTGTGGTTTAATTATTAACTAAGCAGTGTGCGTAAGTTCATAACAAGACCATCGGTTCCTGATATGGCACTTTCACTTCTCTGTTAGTTACAACAATGTTTTAGCGACTTACTGATTTCAATACATTACTAGTTTCACTTTTTTTTGTTTTTGCTTCATTTCAGCAGAATGTCATTTAAATGCTATTTATGCAACTTCAGAGCATGGAAGTCTTGTTTATATTATGAATATTCAGCCCTATAATACATAGTCAGTGGAAGTCTGGGCAGGTCAGTCACACACTGATTGGCCAATCTTGGCTATTAGCTAGTTAGTCACATACAAATTTACTAATCTATGCTTTGTGTTCTCTTCTTGTGTCGTTTCAGGAGAAATATTTACTAAATGCATTAAATACACATTCAAAGCAATAGTCATTTTGGCATTGAAGGAGAGGAAAGATGGAAAAAAAATCAAGGAATGCAACCTATGTTTCGTTGTTGATGATAACCATTCATTGGGGGAGTATTCCCCAATTTTTGGCAGCCCAGTGGGCATAAGTCCTCCCCCCCCCCATGTCCAAGCATGGCATTTCGGGCCAAGCCAGTATGGGTTACATTGCAGATCCATTGGATCCAACTCTTAATACTGCCATAGTGTTACCAGCTGTCCCAGCATCACCAGCTGTCTAGCTGACACCAACACTTCAGGGTTCACAGAAAGGGGACCTTTATGTTGAATTGATCCAACCAAATAGTACATATGGGGATCTTAGATCTGTCCATCTAGTTGCATCGTCGGCATCTTATCATTACTATACCAGAGATTTCAGTGAGAAATCTGTCTGTTCAGCCAGTCCTTTGGAGCAACCAGTACCAGTGATTTCCAGACCATCTTATATGCTGCCAGCAACTGGGCAGACCAAACACTGTTCACACCAGAAGGCAATGCCAGCTATGTCAGACTTCGATTACTTATAGCCTACCCTCAAGGGAGAGCTAGTGAAATTGCCAAATATGACTGGCCAGAGTCGTTCATGCAACTGGCAGGACTTGTGCAGAGCAGCTGCAAGCCAAAGTGGCTGAGGACCAGGCACACCATGAGTGCGATGAGACACCGACAAAACCCATCCTATTCAGATCCAATCAGCTTTCAAGCTGTCATCAAGGAAATCTATCAGGTGTTGGCCAGTTTGAAATGCCCTCCACCCCTTACCACTTCCCAGGTTACAAAGTCAATGAATCATTTGATTTTGGGGAGGAAGAAGAGATACTGTATTACTGGCTCCTCCCCAATCAGCAAGATTAAAGAGATTCATGACTGGCTTTGGATCAGATTGGTGAGCCAGGCAACTTAAAAGCGTTCTTAGCCAGGTTTCAGTGACTTCCTCCCATCACTGGTATCAGATGCATTCCAACACCTTCAGTACAAATCTTCCGGCTCTCAACAAAAATCTTCCAGCCATCATGTTGGCTCTGTTGTACTACAAAGTTGATAAGAAATGTTCCATGTCAAATCTGAGCTGGTTCGGAACATCATGGCAACATATTCTGTTAGATTTGGCCTAATTGGCAATCTTCAACTCACTGAACAATCCAAAAATAACTATGCCTGGGACATGTTGGCCAGGATCTCTCGGGTCCTTGACCAAGTAGCTCACCATACTGTGGCCAGTGCCTTGACAGCTTCAGTTTTTCCTTAAGTTTGGGGATTTCCTGTCAGATATACACCAATACTGATCCCAACCCAATGCCAGGAGACCACAACCTAACCAACATAGGAGGTAATTGTACAGAGTTGGAAAGAAACAGAATTGCTTCTCCTTCAAACCTCCAAACTGTAAGCCTTGATATACCCTCCCCACCATCTGCAGACAGCCTACCCATGGGAGGCTAACTCCTGCATTTTTGAGCTGACAGGATCACCCCCTTTCCCTCAACTGGGGTGTGTGATCATTTGGGTTTCATTCATCCAATTCCTTCCCCTCTCCTTTGCTCCTCTCTTCACATATGCATTGTCACATCAGGAGAAGGATGCCTTTCTACAACAGTATATACAGTCACTGATGAAAATAAAATAAAACAGGCAGTGGAGCTTATGCCAAGACCACAGTTCCTGGGTTTTTATTTAAGGCAGTTTCTTTTTCAGAAAGCAAACATCAAGTTGAAACTGGAGTTGCCTCAACCAATTCAAGATGGAGATGGCTAGTTCAATCCGCCTCTCCATTCGATTGGACGAGTATGCCATCAGTCTCGATCCGACAGATGTATGTTTTCACATCCCTTTCCACCCCATGACATGAACATTTTCTCCATTTTGCTTAACACAACACTGTTGATAAGTTCAGTGTTCTCCCTTTCACCTCAGCATTAGCCCTTGGGGTTTTACAGAAGTTATGGATTACGTTGCACCCTGTTCCCGTTGACATCAACTATAATGAAGGCATTGTATGAGGTTGACCCCTCCAGAAACATATGGTTAATTCTATTCTATTCTACCCCCAAGGTAGGAACTATCTCCTCTCTCTTTTAGATTATCCAGGCTTTCTGTTGAACAGGGAAAGTTGGACCTCCATCCATCCTGGAATTTCATCCATCTGGACATGGATTTTTAACCAACCGGAATCTGGTACGACTTCCTCATGTTCGTATAATCAGAATGGGTAAGCTCATGTCCAATTCCAAAAGGTGAGAGGGTTTTTGATGCTCCTCAATTTATTTCATGTTGCAGAAGATTTGATCTGCAGTCTGTTTTATGTGGACATTGTGAGCAAACTGGTGCCCCTTTCCAATCCCCATGATCAGACAGTCATGATCATACCCAAGATTTGATCATTTCTATGTCAGTGGTTCTGACCAGGTTGGCTGACAACGGGAATCCCACTGGAGAAGCCCAAAGTAGAATTAATGGCAAGCACTGATACCAGTGTGCATGGTGGGTTTTACATAGAAGCCATTTGAATGGGCTGTACTTAACAAACATCCTTGATATGAAGACTGTCATCAGTGCCTTTCACTTCTGAAAAGACCCTGTCCGAGGCAAAAATAGTCCTCATTGGGTCTGATAACTCACTGATGGTGACCTATCTCCTCAAACAGGGAGTCACCAAAAAACCAACCTGTGTGTTCTGATTTGGCAGTTGTCACATTGGTGCAGCAATCTCCATATCAAAGTACAAGTCAGACACAGTCCCAACAGATTCAATGACTTAGTCGAATAGGTCTGTTCTTTCATACAGAATGGTCTCACCATCAGTCAGTCTTCACTTATATTTGCACACTTTTGGGGCATCTGATGATTGACCTCTTTGTAATGAGGTGGAATTGCAAGCTACCCACTTTTGTCTAGTTCCAAACCCAAAAGCTTGGGCCATGGATGCCCTGCTAATCATTTGGGTGAGGTTATGAGCATTCACCTCCCTTCCTATGGCGCTGAGACTGAAATAACACAGAAGCTAAGAGGTCAGAATGGCAAGATGTTTCTGATAGCCTTTCTCAGATGGGACAAGTCCTGGGTCACTGATCTACTCATTCTAATGATAGATATGCCCAAGAAGATTCCAACCAAACCAAATCTTCACAAGCAATCCTGCCCAAACTATCATCTTCTACTTGCTCAGTTCTTATCAAGTCAGCCTTCCGAGACAATTCAAAGCTTCGATTATGGAGAGAATCTTGAGAGCAGAAGGACCTCCACTCTGAAGGCCTACAAAGGAAAGTGGCATGTTTTAAGGGGCTGACTCGCTTGTCATTAAGCATTAAAAGGTTAGTGTTAGGACTGGTCAGCCTGGTCTCAGGATAATGTGACTGGTGCCCCCGTGCTAGACATCACTATAAACTGTCACACACTGCAGATATCCTAGTGATATGACTGAAAAATTGTTAAAGCTACGTTAAAAATCCGAATCACACACACACACACACGTTTTAAGGGACTGGCACCATACCAACGATATTGTCCATTTTTCGGGTCTCAACCCTTCAACCTGGCCGACCTTTTTCTCTAGCTCTTTGAGAAGTAGTTGACCCCAATTTCAATCTAAGGCTACTGCCCCATGATACTGGACACATTCCTGCATCTTGGCAGACATGATTTTGGGCAAGATATAGTCCTATAGAATCTTTTAGACCATTCTGGTATCATTCAACCTAAATCCCTTGTTCTATCTCCAAATGGAACCAATACTGGAATTCAGCTATTCTTCCCTAGAAGGATACCCGAGGTAGAGGTCAGATGCTAAACAACTCCATGTCCTATTACTTATTCTCGTAACGTAATGTGACTGGGTAATGTATTCAAAGGAGAAAGCAATTTTTTTAGTAAATTGTGTTTATCCGAGAATATTTATCCAGTCACATCAGGTAAAAACTCTCCCAACCTCCCCAACATGTAAGCATCCTTGTTAGTGTCTCGCTCACCTAAAAACTAGTGACAACTGGCGATGTCAAGAGGAGGTAATGGGCAAGAGTCATTGCCTTTGTCTATTGACATCTTTCAGTTGGGCTGGATTCACGAGGTAACAGGCTAATATTCGTAACATAATGTGATTGGATAAGTATTCTTGGACAAACATAATTTACTTTAAAATTTGTTGTCCTTTTATACATCATTTCAAAGTTACGGGAAATCATATGCTACTGAAGTATTTTTATAAATGTGCAAGTTTTGTAGTCATGTTGAATGAGCAAAACAGTTGACATGTATTCCCACCTGAACTAGTGCTATAATATTGTATTATTCCTTTAAAATCAGATCACTATCAGTGACTTTTCTTCTTCAGTCAATAAGTAGATTTTAGATCAGTATCCTATATTAGATATTGGGGGTTTTGGCAATATCCTTAGCAGATTAATTGATTACGTGTTTCTTTAAATAGAAAGATAATTTTTGTTTCAATGAAATAGTATATAAGTAACTTGGTGCTTTTCATTATTGTTCAATAAAAGAAGGTTAACAATTGACCATAAAAATGACTTCTTTTATGGCACTCCAGTATAGGAAGCCCATGAATCTGTACACATTTGTAGATATTATTATATCAAATGGATTTCATGGCTTGGCAATGTGAGGACAGTATTATCATTTCTTTCTGCAAATTAAAGTAATGACAGTGTAATCTTTTTTTTCCCTTTTCTTGTATAGCATGAAAATTGACACATGAAAATAAATGCTCCAGGAAACCATATATATATAATGTAATGTCAGTCCACTTGTCAACCAATTTGCATTCCAAACTTTTGATTGCACGTGTTACATTTCAGATGCTGATATCTTAAGTTTTAATTGGGGGGAATGGGTGCACATTGTACTGTAGGTAGTAAAAGTTAATGATCAGAATGTATATTGCTAAACATGTGTGACAGTCTGTATTAAGGGACAAAGTGGAATGGTCGGTCATGTTCTAGAGTTTTAAAATGTACATTTTAGCAGTACGCCTGGTTAGGTTGGATATTTGGAATACAAATGTTATGGCATTGTTGATATTTTACAATTATGTCAAGAACCTATTTTACCTATGAGCGTAATCTTGTTAATTTGTATTGTCCTTTGATGTGGTATAGTCATAAACACACCAGTAATATCCTACTTACTAGACATTTTCTTGATTGGCTTTTTCGCACACATGTTCTTGACCAGTGTAGATATAAACACACCAGTAATACTCTACTTACCACACACTTTTATGGTTGGTTAATACTCACACATGTTGACCAGGACAGAATATGTTACATGCAAAATTGTGTAAGGTTGACTGCCAAGCTTAAGTGTGGCAAGGAAGTTTATTTATTGCAATTTTTGCATGACAAAGAAGAAAGAAGAAATATATTAAATGTTTTGCTTTTTCTGGATATCTTTGCAGTTGATATCACTTGTTATAAGAAATTGAAAAAGCTTTTTAATGTATGTCAAGCAAGAAATGTTGAGCTTCTGCTGGTTATTTTTTGGTCTGCTTAAAGTATCATGGACCTTTGATTTATATAGGTGGATGTATTTAATATCAATCAAAATCTTTTCATTTGCAGATCACCTTAAAGTTTTTCCTATAATAAAAATGGATATTACTTTTTAGAAGCTACCTAATTTTGAACATTTATTAAGACCACTTACAGGATTCCTAGCACATTCTGATTAACATTGTCATTCTTTGCCATGATTTACCTCAATAATTTTTTGTAAACATGTTCTTGAATTGATTTGCTGATTTTTATATTTTTGAAATGTTCATATTTATTTAGATCTCATGAATTATCAATTTTTGTTAATTTACATTTCTTTTTTGTCATATTTGTACAGAGGCTATTTGTTATTGTACACAGCCCAATTACTTAGTATGTCATATGCAATTTTGTTGTGCAGTGAAATAGAATAAATATCAAATGCAGAGAAGCTGGTTTCATCTGATGTACAATTGTAAGCCAAATGGATAAAAAGCAAGCCATCAGTGGCACACTTTCTAGGCATCAATTCTGCAGGTGAAATGTAGCCACAGAAGAGCTTGTGGGATAACCCAGGAGAATCCTGCCTATTCACATGATGGGCCACATTGCATTTCTTTTTTTATTCACAGGGCGATGTATACATTTGGCCCATGTTTTTCACTACCAGTCAGTGCAAGTTACGAAATTTAGTGGGAGAGATAGGCTGGATTCTGACCCACAGGCTATATCTTGGACAAACCTGGGATATCCTGTTGTCCATCTGCCCATTAGCACAAATGTGTTTTCAGTACCATTACTAAACTTCCTAGAGGATTGCCATAAAATGTTATACACTTGTTCATTCCAAGGTCTACTTGTACCTAAATGAAAATGGTGCCATACAGATCTCCAGTATGGCCACCACAGTAGCCATCTTGAAATTTGTTATCCCTGCCTGTGAATAGATGGTCATATTAACATAAGGTTTTGACTTTGTATCATGTCTAGTTGGGCCTAGATGAATATTGTGCCAATTTGAAATGCAGCTAAGCTGCCATGGTAGCCATCTTGAAGTTATTGCCACTCCTTTGGAATGTAAAGTGATATTGACTTTGTTTTTCACCATAAAACTTCTTATGATGTGCATTTGGTCCTAAATGATAATGGTGCTGATTTGACCTCCAATATGGCTACCACATTTGCCATCTTGAAAAATTGTTTTTGCCACGTCTCTTTAATGGATTATTACAAGTCTATGCTCTTAAAATAAGTAACAATAAAAAGAGTGAAAAGCAACAAATTAAACAAATAATTTATTCCCTAAAGTATAAAGTGAAAATGAAAGAAAAGAACTTACAGTATTGTGAATTCCAGAATAATACATGAATTATAGACACAAGTCTTAATAATAAAAAGTTCTGAATAAACTTTAATAGGTGTTAACATCACCCTCTTAGTAAGAGAGGTGGTTAATTGGATTTGGCTGGCGTTATCTAGAGGATAACCTCCCTCAATATTATAGCCCAGTGGGAGTGAAAGAATAGAATTTCAACAGAGAACTGAGCGAGAATACTGGGAAGAAATAAAGACCCCTTTGAAAAGAAAATAACAAATTTAATCAGAACAAATTAATAATGGTAATTCCATTCCAAGTTAGATTATGTCAATAGAATTTAACAGGAGTGTCCCGTTTGGATTTTTTTTCATCATCATAATGAGAGGTGAAAAGAGCTCAATGTCCAAGACTGATTTGCATCACCTTCCTCCCCTGACTGTGTATTAACGTCTTCTTAGTTCATCGACTTCCTAAGCGTTACGCTTTGTCCATTCTTGGACTTCCTGGTCTTTTTATTCTTTCATCAGACTGTCACTCGTATCTCTCCCAGAAAGCTGTTCCTTAAAGGACAAAATTACCCCTAAATTTCTGTAAACCCCACTCTCTGGATGTACATAAAATTCCCTCACATTACTCTTGCATGTTGGCTATCTGCACACTGCGTAAATTCTGACAGTACAGCAGGACATTGACCTCGCTTCCAGCGACATGTCTTAAATTACCACGCGAGCGTCTCTCAAATATTACCGTATTCGTTTACATATGCTACTAGATGTTTGATTACTATTGCATTCACAAATTGTAACTCACAGCAATCCTTAATCTACAAGATTATTCAAACATTAACAAATATGATATAATTAAGTAAGTATCGTTAACTCACAATAATCTGTGTGGTCCTAACAAACAAAGTTATTTTATATAACGCTATGAAAACCTACACATCTGAACATTTGGATTACATGCAGTCAGTTCTACCAGTGAACTCATAACTGTAAAATTACAAGGTAAATTACATAACAATTCTAGCATCAACACATTTCCATGAAAATTAATAAAATAAATTGCATAACAACTCTAGCATCAACACGTTTCCATGAAATTGAATAAATGATACATAATATGGAATAGTCATAGTGAACACATTTGCATAAAACAAACCATCATAATAGAATATTACATGAAACTAAAATTGCATACCTTATTGCTGTTCTCTTTCAGAACTTGTGTGTCCTAGCACTAAAACCCGTCTTTCTTTCTACAAGATGGCCACCTGGTCCCTTTCTTGTTAACGAGGAAAGCACTATTCTCTTTAGGCTTCCCCGGAGTCAAGACTACTCTTCCTCTTTCAGGAAATTTCAGACTAAAGAATTACAACTAAGGTCATCACTTTAAATTCTGACTGCTTCTAAAGTGTACGCCTTAATTTATTCTGCCCAATCATAGGCAGCATTCCTAATTTTTCCCAAAGATATAATTCCTTTCATCAGATTTAGACAGTTCAGAATCTGTGATCGACGGTGCGTAACACTTCCCTTCAGACAATGATAATTTGATATAGGTTCCTACCAAGTGGTTAGGGTTGGTAGCTCAGATGTTTACTTATCAAGGATCGTGTTAAGATACCCTGGTCAGTGTCACTGAGTTGGAATGCTGCCTCTTTGAAGTTTACACTGACATTGGGGGGAATGAACGAAGGGTCGAAGTGATCCTTCACAAATACTTTTCTGGCTTAAATGCGATAAAATTTTAATGCTCAATGCATTTAGCTTTAAAGTTCATTGCAATTCAAAATTCGACACTTCACAGTGGGAATCCAAATTAAATCCAGTGCTGAAGGTGTTGATGTACCTGTGGCAGCCTGTATATTGTTGTTGTACCATCAGTCTTTTGTTGAAACACAGTAATATAATTCCAGGTTTGAATTCACTATAAATCACAGTAAATGTTGCTGTGCAAACATTTTTTTATGAGTACTCTTTATTTCCAAAGGGAAAAAAATCACTGAATTAAATAATTTGAAGAAATAAATTTCTGCCCAAATTATCCATTGACAAGATTATATAGTCATCTACCTTACATCAGGTTACAATTATCATTTTCTAAAAATAAGACAAACCTAATGGAAAATAGCCTTCTAGAAACTTCATCAAGTTTACAAAATAAAATGTTAGCTTAATTAGAAAGCCTGTTACTAAAATTATATAACCTGGACTATGTCAGGTACACCAGGTAAATTGTTAGGGAATTACATTAACCTAAACCCAGACCCAAATAAACATGTTTACTTCTATTAATAATGATCTTGATACATACAGAAAATATTTAGTTATATATTAGTTGTTTACAGAATTTTAAAAAATCAATATTCGGGTCAAATAGAAAATAAACTTGATTTTGGACGAGGTTGAGTCCAACATACAATGCTTCATTAAAATAGCATATAATGAAATAGTTAAAAAAAATAATGTGAATTAAATATACATAACATGATGGTCATATTGATAGTTGATTTTCTCCAAAAGACTTCTTTCAGTCCTAAATGAAAATTGTGCCAATATTACATCCAGTTTGACTACTATGATGATATCTTGAAAATCACTATAAACTGCCACACTGCAGACATCGTAGCGATATGACTGAAAAATTGTTAAAAGCTACGTTAAAAATCTTAATCACACACACACAATAGAAAAGGAGAATTTGATTTTGGGGAACATATTCTTTGTACCACACCTACAAGGTTTTTTTTTTTTTTTTAATTTATAGTTTTTGAAGTGAGATGCATTGAGAATCTCCAATCCAAGAATCAACACCAGGTAGATATCCTTCCCAACGAACTTTTACTTCTTGAAATAGATGTGTTTCCGCCTTATGTGTTCTTCGACTGAGATTATATCATGCACGTTGGCTTCTCCATGGAAAGTTCTTTCAAACATTTCTCTGTTCATATCTTCCAATTTATGTTGTTGTTGTTGTTGGGCTTAACGCCATTTTTCAGCACACGATAGGCTATGCATGGCGGCTAGTATTAATGGTGGAGGAAGAACCCGGGAAGAACCAACGACCCACGAGAAGCTACTGGCAAGCTTTCTCACATACCCACATTGGCCGAATCCTAGACTCGAACCCATGCAGACAGGTGAGATGGCAGTGATCCGTAACGGAGAGCTATTTAGACCACTCGGCCACTCGGGGCCCCTCTTCCAATTTAAAGACAGAAGCATCAAGTTCACACCCATATCCAGTGACACAAAACTATGCTGTCATCACGTTAGGAAAAATAACCTTGTCAAAAGTGCATTTTGTTTGTTTAATGCGAACTCAATCTCAGCTAGTTAACACAGCTTTCATATTTCTGTTTTGTGACATTCCATAAACAATCAAACACAATCATTTCGTTTTCATGTGTCACTTATTATGTTGCCATTACGATGCTACGATGGTATAATTGATTGCAAGCTTTGACTAGATGAGGTAACAGGTTGATATATTTGAGAGTGTCATGATGTGCAAAATATTTACACATACTTTCTTTTGAAGTTCTTTAAAAACACTCCAGGACACGAGCTTTGGTTTCAATATTTTTAGTGATAAAATATTAATTTGTTTTCAATATTTCTTTTTGGAAAGCATCATTTAGAAATTTGGTGCGTTTGTTTTTCCTTCACAATGAATGACAACCACTATTTCAAAACTAGCTTTAAAACTGACACTAACACTGAACTTGTTTCAGAGGTGAAAGGAATTACCGAATCTGACTTAAAAAAAAAAAACGTGTCAACGATAAAAACAAAATACTTGTGACATCGCTGATGCTGAACGAGAGACAAATGGTAAATCTCCTTGCTAATCATGATCGATGCCTCCTACTTTGGTTTGACTTCTGCGAACGTTTCTTTGATTGTTCTTTAACCATAGATGCACATCTTGCATACGTAAACGTTTGAGTCTGATTTAGCTGCACGATACAAATTTTGAATTCGTATTTAACCAGTAAGTGCTGGCTAAACGTTTATCCATGGTGCCCAATAATTCACCCACAGCTCGATAATGCTCTTGTGTGTTGTATTTGTGTGCGTGATGTGTTTGATGAGCAATAGGAGAGTAGTGGTTTGTTGTCTTTTTTCTAAATTTCTTTTCGCACTTTTGTTTTCCTTTCTTCCTTCTTTTTCCTTCTACTGAAGAAAATATGTTGACATCATCTTTTTGACCTGATAGTTTATTTCTTCTTGTCAGGGAGTAGGAAAGACATCAAAAAGATGGCTGTCATACTTCGAACTTGATTACAAAGAGCTTGATAAACTTCTATTTTCTTTCTTCTAGTTTTATCCTTGTGGCTGTGTCTATCATCGTTTTTTGTGCTTTTGTTATTTCTTGCATTTAATGACATTCTTTTTATTCTCTTTTGGCAAAGTCAGCCATTTCATCAAACTGTTGCAATAGTTTTCCTTATCGTTGCGACTCATCTGTTTCTGACAAATTTGACTATTATTGCAACATTTTAGGTACATTTAGGTCAAAAATTCGTGCAGGAGTCAGTAGTTGATCAAAGTCTGTCCAATCGTTCTTCTAACTAATCATCTTTATATCATTTAAAACCAAATAGTTAAACTGTATCCTTTGCATTTCACTTGAATCTGTACAAATTCTCTGTAAATGTGTTCTCGCAGCTCAAAATCCTATGTATTCATGTGAAAAATAATAATGCCTCACAAAAGTAACGTGTGCTTTATACTGTACTTAGACAAAGGCTTCTTGAGGTAACATATCTTCACCCAAATTTGTCTTACTTTCATAACTAGGTGATGTAACATTGATACATTATTGTGTACATTTTATTTATTAAAAAAAAATCTTCCACGTAGAGTTGAATTATCAACATATCATAGAGCGAATTATTAACATCCAAGGTTAACATTATCTAATTTACTATGTTGCATCGTAATGCATAACCAAATTTGTTAGTGAACTGTGTTAGAACTTGTAATTGCTTTATTATTATATGAATACATAGATTGTGAATCATGTTGAGTTAGTCATAGGTGGACTTGCGCACATATAATTAGGTATTTGTATAGTTTTTTAAAAAATAATTTGTTGGGTAGGAAATGCATATGATTGTTGTTGTTGATGATAGTTTACTGTATCGAGAAGTTTAACAATTAGTGATATGTATGAATATATTAGAAGACCTTGATACTAATGACATAGCTACAGCACAATTATTATAGAACAAAGCGTGTATAGAATATTTCGATGCCAGTCCGTGAGTTGATCTGATAATTTCTTCGCCATTATTCTGATGACGGTTTGTGAGAGTGTGGTTAATTCTCCCAAGATAAGAGCAAGGAAACAAGATTATACGTCCCTTCTAATTCCATGGTAAGCTTTCCGGGTGGGTGTGAGAGGCGACACCCGAGGATCAGAGAGAAGGAATACATATTGAGAGCATGTGAGAGGTCTATTGTGACATCAGCAGTTTGTGTGGAGGTGCAGTGCCAGAAGGAAACGCGGAAGAGAGTACCGGAAGTTTCGCAAGGACAGATCCGTAAGTGCCAGCAGAGCACGTAGTCAAGGGTACCAGAAGTACTAAAAGAGAAACAAGAGGTGGGCAGAGGTGTAACAGACACAACACTCAAGTGAAACACTCATTTAAGGCCTTAAATTCATATGATGAGATAGAAGTTGGCAAATGTAATTGTTAGAAAGAAATTGCGATTAAGAAATTTTTACATGAAATTGTTGAATACAATTGATTTATTTTATCAGATTGTTAGATCTTTAACCTTGAGTCATTTATGTACCTAGACCCTCGGCAGTGCTGACTGGGGGCTCAGAGCTATTTAAATTTTAATTTTCCACCTTTTCTGGTGTTAGAAATAAAAGCATAGGGTGTACGTGACAGCCTCCCATTCACAAGCAGATAAATCTGTTTCTGACTAAAGTTTTTTGTAGTGGGTAATCCATCCATATCTTTAGACTATTTTTTGAACATCTAGAATCAAATTTTAAATTCACAATACCCAGATAGAACCACTGGAATGTGTGGTCTTCTTCGACTTTTAAATCTCGATGAACTAGTGGTATCCAGAGTGGTTTGCGAGTGTGTGGATGAAATCAATAGACAGGCACATGAACAGCAACATTTTTGCCTGCATAAGACAAAGGTCATGATCCTTCTCTTGCGCTAACAGAGTGATAAGGTCATACTGCGTCGCTTTTGATTGTAGAGGAGAGACATGGGCGTATAGCATCGCTGATATCTCTAGGTACGACATTACTCTGATTGCAAGGTACAGCACTCGCCTTCATTGATCATTTGCAGTGGGTCCCTCACTCAGCTGCTGTAGCAGCAGGGAGGGCGAACAGCCTCTAATTGGTTCACTCGTATTTTCGCAAATTAAGCCTTCCTACGAAAACACAAAAATCGTATATATAAAAAAATGCGTATCTAGCGTAAAACAACTTTGTTTACCTGTTATCGCCGGTATATTTTTTTTCTTTGTCGCGCTGAAGGAAAAATGCGAGATTGTCGGTGACAATTTGGAGGCATGCCCTCCCTGCTGCTATTATCCAAAAATCATATCTAACCCGACTCGATACCGTGTTCGAGGATGATATAAATTTATTGTTATAAATCCGTGCAGGGTTGATTGGGCATGACTAAATAAATTTCTAAACTTATCCATATCGTCACTGCACCAAGTCTGATGTATATTTCTTAACGTGTGTATCAACACCGTTAAACACTGCAAGAATATTACAGTTATCCCTGATCACTTTCGGTATATGGGTGTATCGCTGGGTTACATAAATCACATCTGTGTTTTTGTGCCTACCTCTGGAAAATATCCTGGCAGGATTTGATTGTTTATCCAACATCACATCATCATACACGACTAGATTATTAATAAATCCATCAATATCGTCAATACTTGGCGCTTCATTAATGTCAGTTATAAATTCAACAACATCATCACCGTTTTCATTTTATGATTTTGCACTTTCATTAAAAACTTTTAACACTTCGTATCATCGTGGTCCGTCCACATATGGAGCTACCAAATACAACTTGTCCCACTTCATTATTAAATTAAGTAACAACTGTGTCTTACCACTCCCAGATGGTCAAATTATAATCATACGAACAGAATTTGGTAGCGCTGCGTGATGCTTAACTGGTTCTAGTTTCTTTTTTGCAGAAAAGTCAGTGATTTCCATTAGATATAATATAAAATAATATGGATTTATATTGTGTGAAATGCAGGGCGCGCACGCCAACAAGTGATCTAACAACCATTACAACAAAAAATAACAGGTCTGCGGTTACGGGCAAGGGTGAACGATGCGGTACAAAGAAATTTAAATTTATTTCCACTGGCAAGTCAACGCAGTCAGGTGAAAAACCAAAACCAAAACCAAAGTAAAGTAAACAAAAACAACGAGGAGGTGATATCGCCGCCAAGTTAACAAAATTACCTGGAGCTCCATGGGCTAAGTATCCAGGAGAAAAACATCTCCCAAGATATAATTACTGTGGTCCTGGAACCAGACTTGATGACCAAGATCAACCAAAACCAGGTGAGTATCCGATAAACGATATTGATAAAGTGTGTCATGCGCATGATGTAGCTTATAAAAGTACAAATCTACAAGATAGGCATCTCGCGGATGTGAAATTAATTCACTCGCTAAATTCCATCACTGATAAATCTTTCAAGGAAAGGTTAGCTAGTTGGTTAATAAAATCCGCAATGAAAGGTAAATTAGCGCTAGGTGCTAGTAATTAATTATAATGGAGTCGATTTGTTATTCCCCAAGAGGATACTGGAGGGGTAGAGCAGCAATTAGTAAACTCGCTGAAGCAGCAAAAGTCACAAGTGATACTGCTAAGAATTGGTTATCCAAACAGGCAATATGTCAAATTTATCTACCGCGCCCTAAGAAAATTAATTTTGCACATTTTGATGTTAGTGTTCCTAATGAAATTCATCAAGCTGATATATTATTTCTGCCACATGATACTATTAAAATCCGAAGACGTCAAATAACATAAATACGCGTTAACTGTAGTTGATGTTGCAAGTAGATACAAAGATGCAGAACCGTTAACGACTAAAACAGCACCTGAGGTTGCTTCTGCTTTTGAACGAATTTATCAACGAGGTGGTCTACGATGGCCACAGTTGTTACAAGTTGATCCTGGCAAAGAATTTCAGGGTGCAGTATCATCGCTGATGAAGCAACATAATGTCACCATCAGACGAGGGCATACTGAGATTCATCGTGATCAGGCAATTGTTGAACGAATTAATCGAACACTTGCTGAGCGGTTATTTGGATATCAGTACGCGAAGGAATTCATTCAGGACAAGAGATCGCGCGAATGGGTTGCAAGATTACCAGGTGTGATAGCTGCATTAAATAATGAAATTACTCGAACATCCAACATGAAACCTATTAATGCAATTACGAAAAAAAATATACCACAGCAACGTGATTTTTCAGCACAACCACTACTGGGCGATGTCACTGTGAGATATTTATATGAACCAGGTGAACTTGAAGGTGGTAAAAAAAAAGAGCGACTGATCCTATCTGGAGCATCACGACACACAAGATATCTAACATAACTAGATCTACTGGTAGACCCGCAATCTATAGACTGGATTCAACTGCTCCTCAACGTGGATTCACACGTGAACAATTACAAATAATTCCCGAGGACACACAATTACCACCCAAATCACTTAACTAGCACCCCGACGTCGATTGCACTCAAGACATGTCAGCATCACATTTTGTCGTGTATGACCGCGACTGTTATCTTTTCTATCTACGGTGAATTGTCTTGGATTATTACTCAGATACTGCCACAACATTATACAATTACAGCTCGCACAGTGATTATTCTGCTGTTGCTTCAGTGTCATGATAAATTCAACGTCAAGGTCAAAATCGCGATTATTTTTTTTGTCACTCTGTTTGTAACCAGCCAATTTTTTTCTTATTATATCGACTTGACATTTAATCGTTGTCATCAGCCATTGATTCGTCCAAGACAATTCTCCGCAGTTGAGATATTCTTCTGACTCTAGACAAAACCAAGTAAACTAAGTTTGACCACTCGATTCGATCATCAACGATCCAAACAACTGTATCAATAATAGTTAGTCCTTGAGACGAATGAATTGTCATTGCGTATCCTAGCGTCCACGGGGATTTATCAGCGCGCAGTGCATCTTCCACAACATTGACATCAACTGTGACAATATCATTTAACACTAAATTCTGTTTCCCTGACTGTCCTGATATATCAACGTCAATATTTTGTAGTCGTGTTTCAGCTGGTCTATAACACAACGGCACTGGCAGCGTCGGGAACTTTTCTCTTTGTAATTGAAATAACTGCTGTTGAAGTTTGTCTCTGACTATCTTTATACTTGCCACTATCAAGTCGTTTGGTCTCCACGTTTGCAGAAAGTCGCTCATTGAAGTCTCTCAAATTATTTTACGCATAATTTCACATTGAATTTTATTCGGTTGTAATCTGATTAATTTCTTGAACTCGTTTAATTCTGCATCAAGAGGTCTATAATCATCAGACACTTCTTCATAATAATCAACAAAATCTTTTAACCACAAATGTGGAGATGGTCCAACAAACGGAGGTGGCTGACCGTGATCGCCACACATTATCACTGCAGTATTTTTTGTTAATAGCCAATCAAGAAATGTTTTTAATGTTTCTAACGGCACTGTGCCTATTTCATCCCAAATAATAACTTTTAGGATATATTTCTCTCCCATTCGGTCAGGAGTCCACACACCACCGCTGTATTTGAAAAAGCTGTGATAAGTACAAGAATTGACTCCTCGTTGTTTCATCTCCCTGGCGAATCTGTGTGTAGTTGTTAGCACAATCATATCTGAATTCTGTCGAAATAATTCGATCACTCGAGTTGTCTTACCAGAGCTATCTGGTCCGTTCAAGTAAACGGTTTTGCGTGTGGTGATTGGATCATTCACAGACGGCGCCAACGACATTTCTGATAATTCTGATTTGCAATAACTATCTTCAACCGCAACATCAGCGGATTCACAATAACAGTGTAACATTTCCTTTTTTATTCTCCACGAACCCCATGATTCATCATTGCTTGTAAAACGAGCCAGTAATTCTAAATATCTTTTATCGATATAAAATGAATCCGTTGCAACTCTAACTGCAGTGTCATAAAATCTATTTATCATTGATAGCAAATTTATAGAAACATAAGCCAGCATCGAAGATCTTAAATGTGTGTACTGAGGTGAATTATCCAATAATGTAACTAACAATTGTGCCCAACCGTGTTCCGTCAGACAAGTAAGCGTCCTCCCGATTACAAAATATATTTCTCGCAGCGGCATCAGCAATTATAAAATTTAATTCAACATCATCCATAATCGTGAGTAATGCCGTTTATGATCATACGCACCACCTTGAGTAAATTTACCGATTATTCTGCTACCGAGATCTTTTGCTGTTTTTTCACTGTTGCTGAGTTTAATCTTAAGAATATTAGGAGCGTCATTAACAATGATATCAGCAGAAACGTTGGGACACTCTCGTGCATATTCTTCAATGACTTCATCGAGACTGATACGCTCCGGTGTTGGTAACCAAACCGAAGTCTGCGGCCGATATGATATAATTGCTTCACTGACAACCAACGATATCAGTATAATTTTGTCAAGCATGTATCATAATAACACTATTGGTATCCAACGTTTCTCCGAAAAATGCCTGCCAAACCAAACATAGCAAATCGGATGAAGATTTTCAGCGAATTCAAACGACACTACACGAGCAAATCCAGTCAGGGAAAAATCGGGTAATGGACCATTAACTGATACTCTTGGCATCTCATAACAAGGATGACCAAATCTTTTAAAATATTCAGCACACTCGCCCATCCCGAGAAAACTTCCCGGATAACATGCAATCATGTCTACGGAAATAATATCTTTGTGGTCATACTTGGTATTCCACAAACCGCCGTGTCCGTATTCGATACAACTTATTTGAATATCTTCAAGGAACTCAGCGCGTGTTGGTCTCCATGAATTTCTCTCTCTGGCGGCGTGGGCAGCAACTGACGTAACTGTAAAACAATTAGTTAATAACTGATCAGTGTTTTCTGAATATTTCTGTGCGAGTCTTTTCTTTTCTTCATGCAGAGATTCTTTACGATATAATTCGCCGTTAGGTCTTACAAATTGATCATACTCACCATCTTCGGAACTTTTAAACAACCACACCGACACAGGGTCGTTTTTGCTTATCCGGCTGATAGCATCAAACATTCCACCCCCAGAGTTCTCTGGGGAGTAATATTTCACAAAACGATCTCGTGGAAATATTGTAACTGCGCTAGTCCAAGCGTGAGAGTTATGGTCAATAATTTCAATCGGCGCTCCCTTTGACTTATTCGCTGATTCATATAAGACCTCTCCGGTTAATGTTTTTATGGTTATTGGAAACTTTAATTTACTTGATAATTCAGCGACATCGTTTATTGACGCTCCTGTATCCTTAACCGATTCAGCCCATTTGTTTATTTTTTCACGTCGCAGATCAGTTAAACCGTTTCCACGCTTCGCATTTGTAAAACATTCCATTACTCGCTCGACTACACAATTCAGCTTTGAGAATATCATTGGGGCAAGTTTATTGATTTTGGTTTTTTTTTGTTTTTTTTTTATCGGATAGATTCCATAAATGACCGCGGTCACAGGATACGATCGAGCGTAATATGGTTTATCAATCCCAGTCAACATTCCTGGTTTGGAATCTTTACTTAACAGAGCGGTTTTTCCATTAGCAAGGACAGGGTCACGTTTGTCACGGATAATCCACGTATCGGAATCTGCTTGCACAATAAACTTTATTCTGAAAAAATATTTCTGATTATCAAAGAGGTAATCGATAATCATTTTCGCTCGTGCATCATTCATTGTAGCGTCCTTGACAGAGTCAGTGTCGCGTATAATTTTGAATGTAGACCATACGTGAGATGCTCCATCATTACGAAATTCTTTTTTGGCATTCCTGATAATATCAATCAGATCAGTCAGGGCGCGTCTCCGCGAGTCAGGGGTTAGTCTGTCAAGATCGAATCAAGAAGCTTTCCAGGGCTTGATTGCAGATAATCTTTCAAACTCCTCCATATTATATTTTAAGACAAACATTTAAATAAGAAATATATATATATATATATATATATATATATATATATATATATATATATATATATATATATATATATATATATATATATATATAATGAATCAGTGCAAATGGCTTAAAGTTGGATCTGTAACTGCTTGTAATAATTCCTGCAGGAAAGAATTCTGCGGGGAACATTCCCAAAGCATTCGAAAAGGGAGTTTAGGACCAATACCGTGTCTGTGATGTGGTGTTGGGATCAGGGGTAAAACACAGTTATGTGCAAGTTGCATGGGAAAAAGATACCGTGAACTTAAAAGATATTATAACAAATAAAAAAATAGCAATGATGCGCTAAAATGTGAAGCGATTATGTAACTAAGTTTGCAGACAAGTTATAAATTAGACAAATACATTATTATATAAAATGAATCAAGAATTTGTCCCACACCCCATCATCAAGAATTACGAAGCGAATCATAATGGAATAGTCAGACATTGCAGGTTGAAAAAACCAGTTGATGTTGTTACTAATGCTGGTTATCTTAGATTTACTGTTGGGAGTAAATCCTATCATAATCATCGCTTCGTGTTTGAGGTATTTAACAGAGAGATCAAAGATGATCTTGTGATCGATCACATCAATGGTATAAAAACCGATAATTCTTTATCCAATCTGAGAATTGTAACACAAAGTCAGAATTGTAAATCTGGTAATGTTGGCTATAATGATAAGAGCGCCAAAGCAATTGTATCCATAAATCTAAACACAAAGGGAAAAAAAATATTTCATTCGATGAATGCAACTGGCAAATATTTTGATATTTGTAGGGCTTCAGTACGAAGAGTCGCAGAAAATATAACCAAATCCTCTCGGTCTAAAAAATATAATAAGCGAAAGATTGTTTTTCATTATTGTTAGGTACTTCGCTAAAATCCGAGGGGTTTTATGTAAATTTCAGTGTTATTTAAGGGAGATAACTCCGTTAAGCGTATATCATGCAACATGGCTACTGTTTATTTTTGGTCTAAAATATTTTTCTTTATATATATATATATATATATATATATATATATATATATATATATATATATATATATATATATATATATATATATATATATGAATTACGAAAATATCAATGATGTGATTGTTGCTATTAAAAAGTTAGAACAAAACGGAATTAATATATCTGATGAACTAAATCCTGAAAAAATCAAGTCTGATTTTGAAACACTACATGAGGCTAAATGCGCAGGGCATTATATTTTGCCTGCTCAGTACAGATTTATAAAGAAAATCCAAACAGAGTTATATAAATCGCTAGCTACATTAGAAGAAGCACAAATAAATGAATTTGTTTCATTGTCTCGTGCAATTGAAAAAAATTAGGTTGGAATTATCCCAAGAATCTGAAGCAAAGAAAGTAAGTAATATTCGTGTAAAACAACAAAAAAATATATGTGAGATTGTGAAGTCAAGTACCTAGAAATGAAGGACTTGGAAATGAAATCGCCTTGATGAAGTAAATACCTAGAAATGAAATCGAAAGTAGAATGTCACTGACGGTAAAAAAAAAATTTTTTTTACTTGTATCAATCTGACTTGTATTAATCTGATACAGATAATTTTTTTTAACTTGTATCAATCTGATATCGTCAAGGTGATACAGATAATATTTCCCTTAGACGATCAGATTTAATGCAAGAATGCGCGTAATTTAGAATCTGATCTTTATTATACGTGACCATAGAAATATGTTCTCGCTGTAGTTTATCCAGCTGTGATTGGGTCAATAAGAAGTCTTCATTACCGTACACATCAGTAACTAAATCAAGTGGGCCAATTATAACCTGTATAAATATTTTTTTGATATAGATTTCAAGTACTTGCTTGTCGTGTATAAAAACCTTTACATGTTGGTACATTATATAATACTCACTTGATTATTTGTCAGTAAAAAATAAAATTTCTTGTATATATATTTTTTTACCTTTCTGAATTGAGAAGTCTTTGACTTCTACGATTTCACAAATAAATTAATATGTAGTGTTTCACCTCGAAAATCAAGAAGGTGACCAGATTGATCTGTTAGTTTGACATTTATTCTGGTCAGCCACGGATTACGACATCGTAGATAGACTGGATTGATCGGCTCTTGCACGATTAGAAATCCAGGTGGTATATCTTTCGGGGTGAATGAATAAAGAACAAATCCTTGCTGGACTTGATTTGATATTGTCATGTCCGTGCTGTAACTGCCATCGATTACATCACATACAAGATTGACCACGACCACTTTGGTTATATTTATGATTTCCGGAGATACATGTCGACCTTCTCCGGTTGGGCTATTGTTGTGTTGGAGGATAGTTGGCTCCGGTAGCATTTTTTTGTACTGTGCAAGTATGTCATCGAAGAACTCATCAACGACATTGTCAACTGATTTTTTTAGCTCGGTTGCATTATACCCCGGAAATTTAAAATCTGGCAGCGTGGCTTCTGTTATCAAATATGCAGTTAATAATTGTTGTTTGCGGTCTGTCGCTCCAGTATTAATTGTTACCTGAATTACTCTTCGATTAATACATACCATGTCGGATACAAGTTTCTTTAATATCTCAATCCACGTGATAATTTCGCTGCGTGAACTTGTTATATCAAAAAGATGTTCTTGTAAGCTCTGCCGTAGTCGCTCTAGTTGTGTTTTGTGTTCTTGATTAATAATTTTAAAATATTCAATAATTTCATCCAGGCGAATATTTGCGTATCTAAATATTCCATACCCGAGATGTTCCAGACTAATGTACCAAGTTATATCGTCTTTATTAATAAAGGTAAGATAACCAGTTAGTTTTGGATATATTGAATATTTTACATCATCCAAAAAGGATTTGTACGACGGGGAAATTCCACGAGACGATTTTGCATCAGTGACATAATCAGACTTCGTTGGTTCCAGTGGCATCGGTGGCGTCTCCGGCCATCCTAACACGGTTCTGATCGAACTATTATATATATCCACAGCATAGTCAGGAGAGTTTATTTCGATGGCCGAAGAAAGTGTTGGTTCATGAACAGTTATTGTTATTTTGGATTCTTTTCCTGTGATATTTTTTATTTGACGTTGTAATTCCTCATTGATTTCTTCAATTTGATAAGACCCGTTCTTAACCCAATGACATTCCAGTCGGGAGTGCCATCTTGTTTATTTTTATTTGCAAACACAAATGAACTATTTGCTGGTAATCCACCAGATGATTTTGATCTGATATTGGGCCATCTGTAATATACTCGTAATTGTGCTAACGCGATCTCGTTTACTGGAATTGCAATTGGAAAATTAATACTAGTTCTGGTTTAGTCGAAATTATTGTTATCATTGAAGTTTTCACGGGGTTTGTATTTGCGACTGTCTGATTTGTATTTGCAGCTATCTGTTGAAGTAATTCTGTCATTATTTATCTTTTGTCTTTTCAAATGACTGGTGTAGTCTTCGTATATCTTTGCCATTTGCGCGAATTCGGAATCTGATATTGCTGTATCATCGAGGCTTGATGATATCAGCGACAGTAATTTCGAGTAGGCGCTCGTGGCCGCGTTTAACAGTGTAACATAATCGTGCAATTTTGTTAGCACGCATGAAGATACTTTTTTTGCGATTATATTAAAAACACCTGCAATTGCCGCTGATGATGAAACGGTAATTGTTACTGCGATTATTGGTGTTAGCACTGATAATACTACTTCGGCAGATGCAACTATCGCGGATACTGAGTATACTATAGCATCCAACACGATTATATGCCGCTTGTATTTTTTTACTTCTATTGTTCATTTGTCAATGGTATTTTTTAACTCTGATTGCCATTCACGTACTTGATCGTACCTATATTGCTGCTCAGGTGACTCTGACATCGCCATTATTTACATTAAGTGGTAACCAATTGAAGTGTTTCAGCTACAAATTCCAAACACCACCAGTAAGATGTTGCGATTAATTTCTTATCGGCTGCTTCCAGTATAAATGTTTCTTCGGTTCCCTTGTTTAATATGATAGTCACAACCCTGGAAAACTTGTCGGTGGAATGTCGCCAGGGATACGTTGTAAATATCTCAAATTTTGCAGCACTGAACACAGACAACCTGTACACGCCAGTGACCATTGCGGTATATTTGATAGTATTATTTTGTTTAGACCATGTTGCGAATCCAGATGATACCATGTATACTATGTTGGTAATATGCCCGGGAGTAACTCCAGATGGGATTTTAATCAAACTGGTTTTGTTAACAATCTTAGGAATCCCACTTACGATATCTTGCTGTGTTTGTTTGATTGTGTCGAATGTTTTCTTGATATCAGAAAGTTTCATATTAGCGGTGGGCGTAGTACCAAAGAATTCCTCTGCGGTTTCATTAATTTTTCTAAAGTTTCCGCGAAGATTTGCAAACGTGTTTACATGAACGTCATACACGGCCTGCAACGTGGATAATTTACCGTCAACGGCGTCAACATAATTTTTCATTGCGGCATCTTCCGGGGATGTTGGATCTCTTAAAACCACTATTTTGTTACCGTTCATGCTGAATTCACCTGTCATTGTACCGCCGGTCTTTTTTACGCATTCCCCTGCAGCTTTTTGTGTATCATCTCTTAACACCGCGATTGATATCAGCAAATCTGATTTTTCTGCTGTCAGTGAACACAGGGATGTTACCCGGAGTAGTTGCAATAACCCTACGAATTATTTCATGCCATTTGATATCGCTGGTTTTTAGTTTTCCGTGTCCATCCTGAAAAATAACAACCTCATCTGGGTCTATCCCGGATAACGATAAAAGATTGTCGATTTCATCCTTGGTCGCATATTTTGATAAATCTACGTTTCCGTGTTGTTTTTTTTTGTCTGTGAGAGAAGAGATCTTCCGTAAATATCAACCATTATTCTTTAACAATTGTTTAAATCGATCCACGGTATACTCGTAAACGACTTTGTGAGGTGGTTTGGTTGATTTTGATATCACGTCAAGAATATTTAATACTTCACGGCCACATATTGGTGGATCAGTTAGTGTTTGTGTTGGTAGCGTTGAATACCAGACTGGAATGGTAGTGAAAATACTTTGTATTTTCCGTGTGTATTTGAGGAATTCAACTGGCAGTGCTAACCCATACGAATCGAAATAGATAATTCCACGTGGATCGATCGCGTAAGCAACCCAGTGAGTTCCTGGACCATCGCTGTTATCAAGATTAATAATTCCAGTTTCTGGATTATTCGGTTGTCTCGGTAACTGATCTCTCATAAAAACACCTCTGAAATTGTTTATATTTAATTGTTTAGCGGCATCGAGTAAATAAAAATTTGACATCGGTGTTAAAACCGTTTTGGGTACCATGAAGGCGGAGTTCCTGGAAGTCTTAGACCCCATCCTTTTTTTCTGTATCCTTTTCCAGTTGCCTTTTTTAATGCCATTCCAGCAGCGGTTCCAACAGCTCCTAACGTGGCTGCTTTTGCGACAGCTGGGGCAGCAGCAGCTATCAGTGCTGGTATTGCTGCGAGAAGTGGAAATATACCAGCGGTTTTAACCATATCTTTCATGGCTTTTGGAGCGAAATCAAGTTGAGTTCCAGTTTTCGCCTGCTTTGCTTTATTGAAATGTTTTAGTTAGTCAGTGATAACTTGTTTGGACCACCATTAGCGATTTGATCTTGTTTTAGTGTTATCGTTGCTCCACATGTGCTCGCATTTTTCGATTGTAATCTTTTCACCTGACCAGGAGTCGGAGTGACATTAACATGACTATATGACATTTTATTTAATACGAGATTGATCTAATTGTCTACACATCGTAAAACAATGTTACATGTTTTCTATTGGTGTATCAACGAATCTCATTCGGCCACCAGCACCTTCAAATAACATTGCTTTATCACTGAGTATAACAGCAATTGCTCTGTAATTAGCTATAGCTCCTCTTGTCACATTAGCCTGAAAGTGCACATCAACGACAGACTGTCAAGTTAAATCAAGATGTTCTAGTGAAAAGTAATAGATTGGATAATATGTTATAAAATGCAATTGTGGTATTTGCAAACCAGTATCAATATTTAGACAACACGCCAGATATTTTGTCAAACGTTGATATGCACCTGCAACTTGATTATCAAAATTTAACAGTATGTTTTCAGATGGTTCTTGATGTTCGTTTTTTTTTAAGGAAATTTCTGAGACACCGAGTTTGTCAAATATCATAGGACTCCTTGTTTGTGAGTTTATTCATGTAGTATCCTGAAGAGCAATAAAAATATGTCGCGGTGCAGAAATCCCCTGCTGTGATGCTATATGCCAAGTAAATAAACCATTATTATTACTTTGAATACTATCTGTGGTTACTGTGAGCCACGATAACAACAATTTACCACCTTGATCCATAGAAGAAAGCAGTCACTGTTCTTCAGTAATTGCCGGAGTTATTACCGGCATCCACAGTGATAGTTTTTTTTATTTCTACTTTACCAACGTCACCTAGGGGTCACGACAAAGCATCATTGTCATCATTTTTTCTAACAAGCACGACCGTATGTTTTGCTCCAAAAATTACCTTTCTGACATCTCTGCAAAATCCAAATATATGCGACAGCGGAATGGCACAAGAAAAATTTCTACGATCACCTTTTAACATTTGTCTACGTGTATGAAAACCTAAATTAAATTCTGTATTAGCACTAATAATCATGTCTTCCACGTCAATATCAGCAGCAGCACGGTTAATTGGTCGTCTAATAATAAACTGATCACTGTTAAGATGATCAGAAGTGTCCTTGGCAAACATCATTGATGGACCAGCTGATCTTGTATAATCATCAGAATATCTCGCTAGACCAATTATTGTTGTAGCAACATCGACATCCTTCTGAATCGTTTTGATATTTCTTCCATCAATCACATATATGGCGCTACTAAACAAGGCCATAATTCCGTTATTGACAAAACCGATTTTAACCCCGGGAGGTATTCTGTGTCATCTGTTTTTATAATTTCATCTTCTACTTCAATAAATGCTTCAGCGGGCAAGAAATATCTACTTGTATCATGAACCTGTAATTCAATTCATCCTCGTTGATCTGGTTTTTTCGCGTCATAAAAATAATACTGAAAATCGCGCACTGATTCATTTTTAAGAACCGGTTCATCTATGTCGAATGCTGTGTCGGATTCCCGTTTAAACATTTTATTATAAAAGTTATCGTCTAAAACGAAGGCTGCTAGTTTTTGATGTGCAGCTTCATTTATTACTTTGCTAACATTTGCAGGCATGTCTGCGGTGGATGGTAATTTTACCGGTGGTGGAGTCCTGCGTATTAATCGTGCTAGTCTATCCTTAATTCTCAAAAATGCTTTACTGGCAGCGCTACCAACAGTGCCAGTAGCTTTATCACGAACAACGTCAATAGCTTTCATTGATAATTGTTTTGCAATTGGTATTGCTTTAGGAGCCATCCTCGCGAATAAACCCCGAACAACATCACCAAGTCCATTTCCGTAAGTCATCCTGTATACGGGTACTCGTGAGTTTACAACCCTGACCATAACTGGTCTACGATGAGAATTGTGTACAATCATTTTATTTAATTAGTTATTTATTTAACTAGTCGCTGTAGTAGCCACTGACGGTAACACCGTCCGCGAGTTCATCAATAAGTTCTCGGTAGATGCTAGTATCCATGATACCACCTTGAAATAATCACTGACAGATATCAGCTGCTTCATTAATTATTTCTGGTGAATTATTCCCAGCTCGCTTTCCTCCTATGAGAACTTCTAACCACGATACGTCATTGATGATATTGTTAGGACAGGGGATAAGACCACTTCCCAAACCACTGCCAGTTGTTCCTTCTTCTGTTGTTTTCTTAAATAGTGTTAAAGGTGATCTTTCTCTTCTTGCTTTTTTAAGTAGCTCCTCAGACCTTTTAAGTTCCGACATCAACTTTTGCTGCGGTGAAGAAGACTGTTGTTGTTCTATCTGTTGCAGAGGTGGAGGAGGTTGATATGAAGGTTCCTGCTGGGAGAGTTGTTGTTGTTCTAGTTGTTTTATTTTCTCTCTATCAAGATCAAGTCTATTTACTTCTTCATCAAGACTTCTGTATTCTAAGTCATCATCCCTGGCCTGTTTTTTGTTTTTATATATGCAATATATCCACTTAATAAGACTATCATCAGTTACTTTTTCAGAACCGGATTTTAAGATACTAGATTTATTAAATATACTAATTAATATTTTTTCAGGCAATTTTTCTGTTTTAGTATTTCTAATATCTTCGACAAAATCCTCCCTAAATTTTGCAATCAGACCAATATTTTCCTTTATTGGTTTAGACACAAGTTCAGTACGAATTTGTTCAATACCTTCAAGTACTTTTTCACCGACGGGTGGAGGTTGAGCTGCAGCTATATCAGTTGGAAGACCTCGTAAAAGATTTTTTGTTTTTTTAGTTCTCGCTGCTATTTTTTCAGTCTGCTCAGCGGTCTGTTTTAATATTAGAAGAATACCTTTCTCATCCTTGGTATCTCCCAATAAAGCTCTTTCTGTGATCGCCACAGCTTTTTCAGTAGCTGTTGTAATGGGTTTAAATAACTGTTCTACATCTGTTGCATATTCAACTTGTGCTTGTTGCCACGCTTGTAATTTTTGTTTTACAGAATCTCTCACGGGAAGATATTTCTTTATTGCTTCTAGTCACTCTCGAGCTAATCTAGCGGAATGTGCTTCTCCAATGCTGGCCATTATTGTTAACTTAATTTTTTAAATTCATAGCAGCATGTCACCAACAATCATGCATTTTTCCTTCAGCGCGACAAAGAAAAAAAAACATACCGGCGATAACAGGTAAACAAAGTTGTTTTATGCTTGATACGCATTTTTTAAAACGATTTTTGTGTTTTCGTAGGAAGGCTAAATTTGCGAAAATACGAGTGAACCAATTAGAGGCTGTTCGCCCTCCCTGCTGCTGCTGTATGTCAAATTTGTCATTATCAGTGAAAGTATGTACTCAAAATTGAACTTGATGTCGATGAGTCTATCACTCTATTTTTATTTTTTTAAGGTTGTTTTGCTTTCTTCTTTGAATAAATTTCTCGATCACATTAATTTTAGAAGAATAAGTAATAGTCGGAGGGAATGGTAAGCATTCTAGGAAAGAAATTAGATTCTTTTGTGAACAACAACCCCCTCTCCATATTAAAGCAACATAGCCTATGATCCGCTGCCGCTCTATTAGGTTCAGATGACTATTTAAAACATTCTTACCATCAAAATTCACTGGCAAATCCAGCAAAACTAAGAGGTTGTATTGGTTTAATTAGGTATCATATTGGCTGCAGTCACTGGACCCACCATATTCAGATGTTGTCTCTATAAACCTTGATCCATGAGATGTGTTGTGATGTGATGTGATTTGGATTTTTAACATAGCTTTGACAATTTTTTAGTCATATCGCTACGATGTCTGCAGTGCAACAATTTATATTTATGTCTAGCGCTGGGGCATCATGCCGCTGACATGTATCATGATGTCCCACCCAATCACATTATCCCGACACCAAGCCAACCAGTCCTAACACTAACCTCTTAATGCTGAGTGCCAAGCGAGGCAGCTGTTAGTACCATTTTTGTAAGTCTTTGGTATGACTCGGCCGGGGATCGAACCCACGACCTCCACATTTCAAGGCGGAAATCCCCAAGATAAAATCTTGAGCAGGTTGATTCTGCATGCCAGTCATCAACTTTTATGATGTCTCGGATCAAAATGTTGCATTCAGAATAGAGGCTCAGAGATACTGCTCTGATTTCATAAATCGAAATCCTCATGAAGCGGCTTTGATCCTTTGAGACATAAGACTCACCCACTTATGTGATGAAGACAGGACTTGATAGCCTGCCTTCACGCCTTCAGGGGGGGGGAAACAGATTTACCCAATCACATTACGTTATGAATATTAGCCTGCTACCTCGCAAATCCATCTCTACTAATAGACAAATGGCACTAACTCTAGCCCATTACCTCCCCTTAGCACCACCAGGTGTCGTTAGTTTTTAGCTGAGCGAGATACTAAGAAGGATGCTCGCGTGATGGGGTGGTTTGGAGGGTTCTTAAGTAATGTAACTGGGTAGATATTCTTGGAGAAACATAATTTACTTTTGATTTCTCCTTTGAATACATTCCCTAATGGCATTGCATTAGGAGAATAATAGGAGGGGATGCTGAGCATCCGACCTCTATCTCAAGAATCATTATAGGAAATAGGATTCCCAATGTTAAAGATAAACCATTCTCAAAATTACATAAGCAACACAGCTTGGGGTCACTTGACCTGTGACCCTAACATACGATAAAGATGAATATTGAAATCTTACCCATAAAATTTCACTGGCAAATCCAGGGAAGGTAACAGTCTGTATTGAATAATATAGTTGAATTTGGTGGCCATCTGTGCTGCCGCCACCAGACAGGAAGATGTAAAGTTTCACTCAGCGACACTAAATCTTTTGAGATATAAGCGAGATGGGTTGAATCTACATGTCAACCAACAACCTTTTATTATATCCCAGATCGAAACATCATGTTCAAAGCTTCTGAGCCCTAATTTCATGAGGTGACTCTGATCTTCCAACATACCTATCCGACCTCACCCATGTGTACACACCAGCAAGATACATATGCTCCTCTTCTGACAATCGTATACTCATTATTCCCACTATGAAAACGAAGTCATATGGACAACGTTCTTTTGCATACCAGGGCACAGCAACGTGGAATGAATTGCCCACTGAACTTAGACACAAAGACACAGTTATCCCATTCAAGAGTGCTCTTATAACTCACTTATTCTGACTGCAAGAACAAACTTAAAGACCTAATAATGTTTCCTACCTTAAATATTTCAGCATGTTTTTTTTAATGTTTTCTAATTTCAAGGTGTTTGTTTTTTGTAATCATATCATTATATGTTTTTTTTATGGTATAGGTGCTGTGTAATGTTGTAAAGCACTTAGAGCTTCTGAAGATTAGGCGCTATACAAAGTCCTCATTATTATTATTATTATAATTATTATTATTATTATCTGGTGAGAGGTCAGAGTATAATCAAGCGTACAACCCACTTCAGCCATGAAGCAAAGGCTTCACGGGTGATATCCTATGACCCTTTCTTACGGGAAGGAAGAGGCATTTCCTTGGGCCACAACTTGTTTCTGTGTGTTTCATGAAGTGCTTGAAAGTATAAAAAGAATCTTGCATGTCTGCTTTTCTCAACCTGACTATGGGATACATTGAGTGCTGATCCTTTGGTAACAGTTGGACGGTAACCGATTTTGGTTACAAAACCTGGTTGTGATTACAGAGAACCCCCGAACAATCCAATCTGAGCCAAAGAGAGTTTGAATCAACAGAAAAGGCATACAATTCGCTTACCCTGCTTGTGAAAGCTAAAGCTATCAGAAAACATGTCTTGTATGATAGGAACTTATGCAAAGTGTGGGTCAGAGGACAGTCAGGTCAAGAATGGAACCCCCGTGACCGTGGTTGCTTAAGAAGATTCAGATCAACCGGGATCTTCCTGGGCAGATCTATCACTAAATCAGTGGCCCCGGACTTACCCCATCTGGAAAGGGGAATCAACTTGCAATTCTGACATCGTAAATTCTGTATTAGTTTTCGTGTAAGGACTGCGTGAGGGTAGGCAAATGCCAGACCTGCCAACCATGACGAGTCCGTCTCAGTAAGCAGTTGATTTTTTTTCTCCGTAAGTTTGAACAGTTTTCAGTACAATGCAGGGACGATAAAATTATGTTCAACTGAAAAGTTTGTAAAGTATGCGTAGACTTTATTTATCACTAGCACAGTTGCACAAATTTTAGTTCCAAACCCTATGGAGCTCAATGGCTTGTTGCTATCTCTCAACTTGATGTAATTCTTTTTTCCATTTCACATGACGACGGCAATCATATTTCCTGCCAAGAGTCATACGCAAATTGGCATGTGGTGTCCAATAAAGATAAGGGTGTCCCTTCCAGCTTATATTCACAAGAATCTGAACATTCCTTTTTATTTTTCTGTGTAGATTAACACTTTTCAAGAAGCTTAATTCCCCTTTTGTTTTGTCTTAAACATGCATTGCATGTTCGATGCCATTGAACAAAAATTCTATGATCAACAGTCTGATTAGGCAGACGCTTCGCATGAACAAATATGCATAGTTTAAAGTGTCTAATGTGCTGCTGTAAAGTTAGTCTGGTTCCCGGACCAATTTCACTACGTCTAATATGAAACCCTGATCCAAATCAAACACGGATGAACAAATGTTCCAGATTTTTCGGCAAAGATCATTTTCCCATAGTTTTTGCTTGCATGCCGTAAGTCCGTATTTTACGGGTAAATTTTGTAAGACTTAGGGCAAAATCATAAGAGCTGACATGTCTGAAATGCCCACAACCCTCCCAACTAATTGAAAATGCATCAACTGCCCAGGCTTCTGGGTGTGGGATGGGAGAGACAAGGTAGGTAACTTATGAAGTCACCTTGTCGCAAAATGTCATTCACTGGACGCCCCGAAGTGCACAAATCCAAATGAAAACCGACATAGAGAGACTATTCCGGACTCGACCTCTCATGGATAGAGTGTTGTCCAAGACTAGTCTTTTGGAAATGTGTCTGATTTGTTATCTTGAGGTAGAGATTGTTGCACCAACATAGAAACCGCCAAGTTAGAACAAGCAGGTTGGGTGATTTGGTACCATGTTTAAGGAGATATGAGTTGCTGGACCTAGTGATAATCATTTTATCCAGTGTCAATCTATTCAGAAGTGAAAGGCATTGATGACTGCCTTAATTTCTATAATGCTGATATGTAGAGGCCGTTCCCCTGGCTTGCATGTGCCACTGACGATAATGAAGTCAGTCAACAGGTGGGCATCCCAACCATGCACACTGGCATAGGTACATAATGTCATTTCCCCTTGTGGCTTCTGCAGCAGGATTTCCACGGTCAGCCAACATGGATTGTCCGTTGATGCAGGAATGATCGAATCTTAGATGTGATCATGAGTGTTGATAGAAGGGCCTTGAAAAAGGGTGCCATTATACCCGCATTGTCATTTCTATGGAGCGGATAAAAGGACAGCCAAGCGGCATCAAGACTGCTGCCACATTTAATAAGAAGTTGCAAAAACTCTCTTGCTAAAATCCAAGACCTGCTGAAAACGGAGTCGATGATTCTATTTACGAGAAAACGAGGAAGTAGCACCAGATTATGGTTGGTTAAATATTCCCAGCCACAATGGAGACAACTCTGGAATGGACAGAGGTCTGACTTTTCCCAGTTCACACGAAAGCCGTGATGATCTAATAGGGTGATACTATTATTCCTGACTTGGGGAAGGATAGAACTTAACAGATGTTTCTGGAGGGTTTTGTCCAGGTACACTGCCTTCGTTGGGGATATCGAATGGAACAGGGTGACAAAGCAATCCATACTCAGCAAAAGCCAAAGGGCTAATCTTGATGCCCAAGGGGAGAGTTTTGAACTGACAAACTGTGTTGCTGTAAGCAAAATGGAAATATTTTCATGACACGGGTGAATAGGAACGTAAAAATCAGATTCAGATTTATGGCATATTCATCCTGTCGAACTGAATTTGACAGGCACATTCAGTTGGTTGAGGAAAGTCTATAAGGAGTCCCAACCTGCTGAATGCTTTCCAAATATGAAACACCCTTAATTTTTTTCTTTGATGTGCGACTACATCTCGTGTTGTAGAACATCATCCTTCCGACGATCTGCATCTGTAAAGAAGTAGTGGAAGAAGAGGGGAGGCAGTTGTTAATGAACTAAACCGAAGACCCTCCAAAATGACCTGGATTCCCTGCCCCCATCCCTGTACTGAGGGAATAGGGAGATCCAGTGAGGTCAAAATTTGGTTTCTTACCTCCTATGTGCAATTGCTTTTGGGATCAATATTGATGCTCATGTGCTTAACATCCCTTCACACGGGGTGGGACTGAGTTGTTCCAAATGTCCATGTGAATTGCGCAACTAGATGCAGGGGCAGTTCCTGAGCTGACTGCTTCCAAACTGATATATATATATATATATATATATATATATATATATATATATATATATATATATATATATATATGTATATGTATCTCCCTTTACTACTAACTTACAGACTATACTTTGAACTTATGCATTTGTGTATTTCATGAACTTTTCTACAGACACGGCACATAAAAAGGAAACACAAACATAAATTAGCAATGCAGCAGTATGTATGATTTGTGTGTGTGATTTATATTTTAAAGTAGCTTTAACAAATGTCTGCAGTGTGGCAGTTTAAAGTGATGTCTAGCACTGGGGCATCATGCCGCAGATATGTAGCATGATGTCCCACCCTGTCTCATTATCCTGACACCAGACTAACCAGTCCTAACACTAACCTCTTAATGCTGAGCACCAAGCGAGACAGCTGTTAGTACCATTTTTGTAAGTCTTTGGTATGACTTGGCCGGGGTTCGAACCCACGACCTCCTGCATCTAAGACGAACGCTTTAACCACTAGGTCACCAAAGCGGTGAGTTTAGTGACATGGTCAGCACTTAGCAACTATTTTTAGAAGTACGACTAGGCAGAGGTTCGAACCCATGACCTTCCACATCCGGGGCAGGCACTCTAACCACTAGGCCACCAGAGCAGTCAATACAGCATGTAAAATCGCACTAACTCATAATACCCCTGTGGAGGTCAACAATGGCATGGGTGAAGTGGTCTTAGAAAACAAAGTCCATAAGGTGACAAAATCGTTCAAATTGGCAGAAATTGTGTTTAAAAAAAGAATGTGTGTGTGTGATTTGTATTTTTAACGTAGCTTTAGCAATTTTTCAGTCATGTCGCTATGATGTCTGCAGTGTGGCAGTTTATAGTGATGTCTAGCACTGGGGCATCATGCCGCAGACATGTAGCATGATGTCCCACCCAGTCACATCATCCTGACACCAAGGCTGACCAGTCCTAACACTAACCTCTTAATGCTGAGTGCCATGCGAGGTAGCTGTTAGTACCAATTTTTTTAAGTCTTTGGTATAACTCGACCGGGTATCGAACCCATGACCTCCCTGATTCGAGACGGATGCTCTAACCACTAGGCCACCAGAGTGGTATATAAAAAAAAGGAATGTATACAAAATGCAATAGAATGATTAATCCATGCAATAAATCCAAAATGAACATTGGCCGAGTCAATTAGAACAAAACAAATGGCTTTGATTGTCGTAAAATAAACTGGATGATGTTATCCAGAACAGCGGCAAAACTATAAAAAAAATAGTGACACCAGAATTGCCAAGGGGAAGTAAAGGGAAAGAGTTATTTTCCTTTGTCTATTGAAATAAGAACACAATTTTTGTCCTTCGGTAAAGTTGGATTCGCGATGTAGCAGACTAATATTCTTAACATAATGTGATTGAGGAACATCTTCAAAATAGAAAGTCTTTTTATGGTTGCCATGACATATCTTTATGCGTTTCAAGTAATGTTTGAGGGCACGAATACATTTTTGTATGCTTGCTGTTCTCTCCTAGTTTCTAGATAAGAATGAGCATACGAGGACTCTCTGATTGCAAACTGACGGTTTTCAGTTCTTGTCCACGAAGCCTTGTTGTAGCATGAGGATCAATGAACCATTCATCTAAGCAGAAGATCGTTAAGCTCCAATGCAAGGGAAAGCAATCAGGATACATGTTATGCATGATAAATGGTCATCCGAGTTAAGCCATGTTTAGGGTCCAAAACAAATTACATTTTGGAAACTGGGTGAGAGATTTTGGTGTATTTAAAATGGGCATGTAGATTTTTATGCCATGGTGCCTGAATGTTACCTGTATCATGGAGTAGTAGCCTTTGATGGCAATTGGTGCTTTTGCAATTCTTTCCTAAAAAGAGCCAAGCATGGAGAAGAGTGTGTGATTTTGATTTTTACAATTTTTAAGTCATATTGCTAAGATCTTTGTAGTATCACAGTAAATAATGATGTCAAACACTGAGGCATCAAGCTGCAGACATGTGACATCATGTCTCACTCAGTTACATTATCCTGACACCAGGCTGACCAGTCCTAACACTTATCTCTAAATGCTGAGCACCAAATGAGGCAGTTGCAACTACCATTTTTATAAGTCCTTGATATGACTTGGTCAGGGTTCAAACCTGCGACCTCCTGCAACCGATGCAGACGCTCTCACCACTTAAACCACTGGAAAGCATGAAGACAGTTGTGGCAGGGTGAAACATCTACAACTCTGGTTGTTTGCGAAAATTCAGTTTTGATGAAAGGTATTTATGATAGTTTTCATTTGAAAAAGGATGATGTGAAGAAATCTTCACCATTTACCGCAGACCAAAGTCCGGCAGCAAATGGGTTCATCAAAAATATGCACTGGCATCTGCATCATTTCTCTTTGGGATTTCTCAAAAACATCTTTTTATTGTGACCCAACCGTGGTTGCACCACTGACACAGGGCTGATCGTACCTGGTTCATAATATTGGTCAAGTGAACTGGAAAAGGGGTTCCACTGAGTCAGTAAAGTCACTTGTAGCGGGCTAATATAGATGCATCGCAGCAGCATCAAAACTGCCACATCGAGTAACCCAAGGAGTTATAAGAACTTTCTATGAAATCCACATTAGATGGGGAGAGGAAAAAGAGGATGGGCTTGCAGAAATAGCATCTGCAGCCCTAACCTGGGTTACCCATGTCTTTTGCGGAAATAGGTTGATCCAACGGTTGAACTGCAGAAGTCTGGCAACCATCAGTAGGCTGTTAATGGGCAGTGGGGATGTTAAGTCAGAGTTGGGAAGCAGAAATCATAAAGGTAGAGTGTCGAGAAACTTGACTGCTTCCTACACTAATTCTGCTGTTGTCTACTGGTATAATATTTGGATCTCAATGACCCTTGGGGCATAAAAGACCCATTCTGCAAGGCTCACCTATCATCCCTCCACTGTGGCAGGCACAACGGGTTCCTAAACAAGAAGGGTGGAATGGACAGTTGGAGAGGCAGTTCCCAAACAGCCTCCCTCCAAACTTCTTCAATTTTGCCCCAAACAGCAATCGTAAGCCCAAAATGGAGTTACCCTAAAAGCAAGGACATGATCCAGTTTAGCAATGTGGCACATAAATATGCGTCATGATGTATCAAGTCAAGACTGACAAAGACAGTCAAACCAATAGACATTGTTTGTTGAGCTGCTCTGTTAATGATTCAAGCAATCTGGTGTTGCCTGCCGAATTTTCCACCAGATGGAAAATCGACAATGAGGCCAGATCCTGCATCAAATACATGGCAACAATTTCAAACCAGCTTCAATGTCATGAGAAACCCATTTTATCCACCTTATATAATAGCAGACATGATCAAATGGTGCTAATTATTATCCAACTCTGGAAGGTCAGTATGTAGGCAAAGAACCGGCATGATGAGAACGTGGCTGGTATCTGGCTTTTAAAAAAAAAGCTTCAGCATCCCCTGGGTCACATACATGTTCAGATGGTCAATCTTTAACCTCCGTGAGCTTTGCTGGCTGGGAAAGAAGCTAGAAAAAAGGCAATTCTTCCTCATCTCTAATATTGTCCAGCTCTTCTTTTTATAGTCATGTGTGGTGACCATGGCCATTCCAAAGTTGGCAGCACCCAGTAAATCTCTTCGATGGAAGCCTTAAAATGTAATGCTGTCAGATAGGTTTTAGGAATGATGCTTAGAAGTATCTTCATACTCACTCTGTGAATACTCTTGGTCCATGTCTGCAATTATTTGATATACACCATGCCCCGAGGTAATAATGATGCACCTGTCCCCAAGTAGCCCACTGATAATACCTTGCAATTAGGCCAAGAAAATAGAGAATGCTGGTTCTGCCAGGTGATTCTGTCACATACGGGTTGAGGGCCAGTTAGTGGGGATAATGGTCAGCCTGGTTGGGGAGGCTGGACTGGTTGGCTTTGGTATCAGTCCTGCATGGATTCACAAAGATTATTGTCCTTTATGTCTATGTCTGACTAAAGGGTCCGATCATTTATACCAAGATCCCTGTAATCAAATCTGGATTGGTACGACTGCGCTGGCTGGCTGGCCAGCATGGCTCTCGATGAAGAGACAGTACTAAATGCCGGAACCACTGAATACACCAGGTCACCAATTCTAGCAGAAAGCTGGTCACTGATTACCTTATTTCAGCTGATTGGAGTCACAAGGGCAGCATCTCATCCTCCTTGCTAAAATCTATGATAGTTTAACTTTACTGTCTTGAGCAGCAGTAGGGGGTGGAGGGCATTCTGAAGTGGCCACCACCCAATATATTTCTTCAACTGCAGCTTTAAAGCTGAACCCAGTCTGTTCCATAGTTGGATCTGAATATGATTGAGCTGACAGAGCTTCATCAACCACTGAAGGAGAAAACCCAATGTTGATACATGTATAAGCATCCAACAGAGTAGTAGTAAAAGTTGTCAAGATGGCCACAGTGGTGACCGTATTGAATATCAGATCAGCACCATTTTCATTTAGGATTAACTAGACAATATAAGAAGTGCTTTTGTGAAAATCTTATGTTGATAGAACTCTTTATTCAGGAACAGTATTAACAAGATTTCAAGATGGTTACTGTGGTGGCCATATTTAGACATCAGATCAGCATCATTTTCATTTAGGACCAACAAGAAATCACAAGAAACCTTCTAGATGTCATAAAGAGATCTGCAGTGAAAAGCTCATGCTATGACCATTCAGTAAGGAGAAGCAATAGCAAGGTTTCAAAATGGCCTCTGAGGTGGCCATAATAGATGTCCAAGTGACAAAATATTTCATCAACACAAACTATACAACAGGATGAATGTGCTTGTTTAATGGCAATCCTCCAAGTAGTTTAGGAATAATGATAACAAACTTGTCCTGATGGACAAATAATCATTATTAAGCTCTCCTGGCCTATGACAAATAGAGCTACAAATTACCATTTTAAAAACGTTCACACATATTACAATCACATGTAAGATTATTTTTGAAATACATTGTGTGCCTAAAATCAGCCCTTACTGCACCTGGTCCTTTAAAATTCTTCAGGCCAGGATTCTCTCTGCTTGGTTGAAACTGGATGAATGCTTTCTGAGAAGCTGAAAATAGCAAATGTTGATGGACACAGTGGATTAAACAAAATCAACACAGCATAAGTTCACTTATTAGAATTGTACCTACTCTTCATCTAAGATATGTATGCTCTCAGTAAGGGAAACTTCTAATAATCATGAATTATTTATAGCAAGAAAGCAGCTTTTTCAGTTATAAGTTTACTTGTCCTTTTGGCTAAACATAAACATACATCCATTTATAATAAACCTGAAAACAACACGTCCCTACATTCCTTACAGACTACAGGTGGAAATGTACAAATTATCATCATACATATATTGGGTGTATTGATAAAGTTTTCAAGAGTGAATTAGAATGTAGAAATTGGACTGAAATTATTGACTTTATTGATCGTCTCAAAAGCTTTTTATAACCCTTACTCCATATAACAAAATAAATTTCAAAACCAAGGATAGGTCCACACATTAACCCATTAATTAAATAGATAAAGGACTTTGCATATAATTTTATCCTCATTTATATATTGCTGAGTCTATCAAGGTATTTATGGTCACATATATCTAAAAGGGTGTTCACGCTGATATATCCATTGATGACTTTATGAAGGTATTGTTTTTAGATCTTTGTGTAACCGGTTGAGTCTTTAGACTCTTCTGGCTCACTATTAATCTCTGATGTTTGCAAATTTTGGCTTGTAACTTCCATCACCACAGCTAGCTCTGTGTGGGTGGAAAGCAAGATACTGTAGTCATTCTCCATTATCAGAGCTGGCATATCAACATGGCTTCTCCGAAGATCCATTTCTCCTGACCTCTGGTTAGAACCTGGTAATGCTTGTTTAAATGTGATGGTAGCCTGATTTTCATGCCCATTTTCTGATAGGTTTTTGTTTTGTGTATATTCTGTGGAATGAATACTACTCATATCATTACCGAAAGGTACACTTCCTATATCATCTACAATGTAGTCATCAATTAGATGTTTGTCAACCACATCTTGATCTAATGGTGACTGATATTGAACTGGTATGATAAAAACAGTGCCTGCATCAGAATTTTTCTTAGTATCTACAATATTAACCTCCATGATGTTTTCTGGTTTCATTACGGCCATATCTGGTACAAGCAAACCAGAGGTCTCTGCTTTGGAAAGTACATTTCCATTTAACATGGATGAATTGTCTAAGGAATTATTACTGTAAGAGTACTGGTCTACACTGGGCATATTTGCATCTGTGAGTGAAGTTCTCTGCAATTTCACTCCATCTGATGACACCTTGCCTAAGTACTCTTTCTTCCCTTTTCTTGGCTCCTTTTCCTCAGATTTTGGCCGGTGAGTTCGGAGATGGACATTCAGATTACCTCGTTGCTTGAACCCTTTTCCACAAACCTGAAGTTTACAGTAAATGCAAATCAGATGTACTAAATGAAGGCAATAATACTCTAAAAGGCCAAAGAATCAGCCCCTCCCCCATGATGATATTGATTTCAGTTTAGGGACTGATATCACCTATTCATTAAAACATGTAGAAGTCTGCAGACACTATTGGCTGCACACATCAGTGTACATTTTATACACTTACCAGTATTTCTCACAGCTGTGGAGCTACCATTGCCTGACAGGTTCTTTTGGTGGCATGTACATTATATTTCTGGAGCAAATCCTATGTTTGGTGACCCTCTATCCTGTGGCCATTTTGAATTTTGCACTTGCTATGGACGACACCAGTTACCGGAATGTATCTAAGGTACACATATATGCAGGTTTGTTCCAGAAAGATTTGAGGCAGCAGAATTGCATATTTTAATGAACAGGTCACATCAGACCCACATATTGTCCATCAGTATCAACACAGATTTGGGGGTTTGATTTATCGGACTAACACTCTATATGCAAATGAGATGTATTAAATGAAGACAATCATACACTCTATATGCAAATCAGCTGTACTATATCAAGATAATCATGAAATAGATTTGTGTTTGTAAAACCTGTAAACCAAAAGTTCAAGCAAAGAAATATTAAAACTTGGATGATCATTTAAAAAATGGTGTGCAAGTAAAATCAATCATCTGCTTATGCTTAAAAACAAGCATACTAAAAGCTTAAAAGATGTGTTTTCAATCTAAATTTCCTATAATGGCCTAAAAATCTAATTTAATCAATTACACATGTCAGAATACAAAATATCTATCAGATTTCAATGGTCAACCTCAAGTGGTATTTGCTTCAGTATGCTCAAGAAAAAATATTAGTCCAAAACTGTGTAAAACAATTTACACAACTTACAAATTGATGTGCTGTCCTGAAAATCAGGTCATCTACCAATGTCAACTATTTTCATGCTGCAGCAAAAGATCACAGGTTTCCAGCAACCTATATCTGGTGCTGAAGACATTTAATGTTGTAGTGGTGAAGTGAATTTTTGTGTTTATCTTTTCTGAAAGTTCAGCACATGATAAAAAGATTACTGCAACAGAGTAAGTGTCCAGGGAAACTATGATACTGGTGTACAGTGCAAACAACAAATAAAGATGGCAAATCAGTCCAAGCAAATACGAGTCTCTCATCTTTTTTAGCACTACTGATGCATTATGTGCTATTTTCTTTGACCCTTTACAAGGTTTTGTCCCCTGCTCTTGGGGTCTGAGGTGCACTACTGCCGAATTTGAGCCATGGATAATTATGAACCTAATGTGGCTTAAAATTTGTCTGTCTTTTACTTTTGTCACGATTGACATTTTTCTTATCTGAATCTAGCTTGTTACCTTCTTTGATAAAATAGTTTAGTAAGCTCATTTTATCCACATAATAAAGAACATCTAGCCTGACAACTACTACTGAAGTGTCTGTAACATACATTGTCATTTAAATGTAAACAGACTGAGCACTAAAGAGACATTTAGTCATTTAAATATAAACATACTGAGCATTAAAGAGACATTTAGTCATTTAAATGTAAACATACTGAGCCTTAAATATACATTTTGTTATTTAAATATAAACAGACTGAGCCTTAAACATACATTTTTTGTCATTTAAATGTAAACAGACTGAGCCTTAAACATACATTTTGTCATTTAAATGTAAACAGACTGAGCCTTAAACATGCATTTTGTCATTTAAATATAAACAGACTGAGCCTTAAACATATTTTTTGTCATTTAAATATAAACAGACTGAGCCTTAAACATACATTTTGTCATTTAGATATAAACAAACTGAGCCTTAGCATACTCTTTTGCAAGTGGACATTTTATCCTCTGTACAGTGATATAAATATTTCAAGAATCATTACTGTCATTTAAACCGTTCATAAAGGAAACCAACACTAATGTCAGAAAAATTTGTGCAATAACATCACTGCACTGACTTACTTGGTGGAAATGAAGGGGTGATCTGCATGTGAGTATCTGTTAAATGACAACAATATAACAAGACTGCTTAAAACAGTAATTCTACCCACACTGCTTTGCTAAAAATATTCTGGCCAATAACTGAGCTGCTATTCCCAATATGCTATCAAGCAATACTCTGAATGAAAATGCACAAAAAAAATTATCAATGAACACCAAGCTAGAATTTTACGAATAAGTGACTTCAACTTTTGGACAGAACGGGAAGAAGTGAGAGCTAAACGGATAAGTGGGAGCAAAGCACGATACACATCCATTCAGAATTTTGATAAAAAGACTTCTTTTAAAAATGGCCAACATAGTGGATATACTGGATGTTGGATGAGCATAAGTTTCTGACAAAAATAAATTTTCAAACCCATTGTCATGTAATGTGTAAAGAAACCCCACATCAGTTTCACTATCCATTCTCAATTTGCTATAACCTGATTTTCAAAATGGCAACCATAACTGCCATACTGGATGTTACTGTAGGCTGCATAGCAATAACACTTTTAAGATGGATGCCATGGTAATCAGACTGGCACCATTTTCATTCAGGACCGACTAGACATTGCAAGAATTCTTTTCATAAATGTTATTATATCCATCCATCCAGAAGTACAATGTGACCCCACTATCACACAGGGAGCCATATAACCCAACCATGTTACAGACTGAACTGTGTTATAAGCAACCAGGTCAATTAGCTGAAAAAAAAATGATGCATGAACCCAAAATTTCTGGGAAGTGGGGGTGTAATAAAAGCAGGCACACAATTCTGAGCAGAAATGTGTGCTTCAATGGCACAGTTACCCTCTTAAATCAATGCACATCAAATGAGAAATATTCCTGTAGTGAAAATGGGTTGCATATTTTACTTTATCTGAGAATAATGCACTGGTACATGAACACAGTTAATATATACATGTCTAGTGTATAGCATGAATAGAGTGTCAACACTGTGTACCCACCTGCAAATATCATCATTTTCATTGAATCAACATTTCAAGTAATTCCATCGAAAATATGTACACACACATAGATTTAAAATATTCAGTAATTTGTCATAGGGTCATTATGTGTCTGAATTCAATAGCACAATTACATAACGATTGATGAAGCAGATTTACTTTTCAGTACGTCCCAAGGTCAATAAATGAATTTCATACTGCTAAGTTTACACATCTGCAAATCATATTACTTTGTTTTTTTGAAAAACTCATTGATTTTCAGCTACTTTCTGTTGCTGTCATGTTTGCTCTTGGCAAAGTCAATTATGTTCCTCAAATGATGAATTTGAACACAGTCAATATCTTGTATCTCCATCCATCTTAAAGCACACTCTAAGCTTTCAGCTGCTTCTGTAGCTGATGTTGATTCACCTCAGGTGTGTCATCCTCGCTGTCATTATCAGAAGCATCACCACTGGTGTTATTTAAATTTTAACATAATATTCTGAATAATTTCTGCATCCAAAGCATGCTCTACAACTGGGCAGTCATTATAAAAAGTGAGCCATTTATTAACACTACCATGTGACTACATCAGCTTCCCAAATGGCCTCTCAGCCTCGGACATATCCTTCTCCACACATCCATCAAATCATCATCATCTCTAATACTGAGCTGTTATCCTGAGTAATTATAAATGCTGCCCCCAGTCCTTTCTTCCAGCATTTCTCAATGCAGCTAGGTATAATGGCATCACAGGATTTGCCACCGAGGTACATTACCTCTTGCAGATTTAGACTGTAGTATCACCAAGACTACGGTTTCATCGCAACCTTTTTCACAAGTTCTCTTCTATAGTTCTATTTAAAAACTGATAGTATGCCCTGGTCCAGTAGCAGAATCCAGGAAGTTGTATTCTTCAGGAGGAAGCTGGCTTTTGTTTTCCCATTCTTATCTGACTGTGGGTGGGTGTGCAGGGCAGTTGTCCAGTAATAACAATGTCTTCGGTTCCATCTTCCAATTACTCAGGTGGGATCGAACTGCTGGTATGAATTCATTTTGAAACCATTTTTCACACAAAGCAGCTGTCAGCCGTGCATTTTTTTTGTAGTATCATATGAAAATAGTACGGTATTTGTATTCAAATGATGGAAGCACCTAGGCAACTTGAATAAGTCAGTGTGAAATTTTTCAGCTTGTGCCTTTACAATAGGCACTCCTTCAGCCCTAGTCTGCACAAACTGCTGATATATGGCTGCATCAAGTTGGGTGTCTCCTGCTAGTCTGGCTTTTCTTTTTGTCAGCCTTCACGTTCATGAATATTTATAACCATCTTTCTTAGTTTTGCTTCTTCCCCTCTTCCATCCTCAGACTGTCAACTTATTAATAATAATAATAATAATAATACTTTATTTATAAATAATGTTTTATTCACACCTAAATCTCCAGCAAACTGTGATTAATACCAGATTTAAGGCTTCTATCTTCTCTTTAAAAGTAAAATCTTTACATTTCCAATTATCCATTCTAAATGTCCACTAATTAACACACTACAGCAAAAATAATTCTCAATCAACAATGGGGGCATATTTGTAGGGAATGGATGACATTATTCTCTGGTCAACTGATCAAGTCTAAGAAAGCCGCCAAGCCACATACACATGTTAGCAGCTTTCATTTTTTGTTTGTTTTATAACTCATTACCTCATAACAAGTTTAGCTCAGACTGTGATGATCATCAATGCATTTAAATTAACTGATTTATAAATTCAGGTGAGAATCTTTTATCAGCCACCACATTGTTTGTTGCCTGGTTGTCCAAGCTGTTTAAAGAACAAACATATGTCAGATATTGTTTGAGCAACAATTTATACAGAATGCATTCTAGACAACCACAAAGAAGACCTAATGGCTTCATTGCTCTTAGATCAGTAATAGTAAGATTAACATTTATGAGCTGACAACTTTCAACAATAAACTAAGATCAAAGTTTTTTCAAAAAGCCCTGCAAACGGCTCAGATACGCATATTCCCAATGTTTTTGGGAGCAGAAAACTAATTGGTTAAATTTAAAATTTTAGGAGCCACACTACATTCGTTTTATACCTGAATTTATATGTGATGTCTTCTCCAAAATGATAATAAACCTTTTATGCATTTTTAAGAAGAAATGTTTTCTGTGTACGAGAATAATCCATGTATATGAAATTTCAGGAGCCGCATCACAATCATCTTATATTCAAATATTTATATACAATCTCTTCTCCAAAATGACAACAAGTTTTTTGCACTATTTTTCTTACTTATAAGAACCTTTTTTTGCTTGCGAGGTTATACGTGTACTACGTATATGAAATTTCAGGAGCCATGCTATGATCATGTTATATCCAAATTTGTTATAAAGAAGCATGTTATAGCATGGTCACACTGTATCAAGAACAAGTATTTCCACCAATGCAGCCAAACTGGAAGCCTGAGGAGAACCATTTTCATTTATGACAAACTTGGCATTATAATGAGGGTCTCAGTGAAAACCCGTATCAATATGATTATCCACTCAGTAATAACAATATTTTCAAGATGGATACCATTACAGTGACATTAGACATCCGACTGGCACCAATTATTAAGGAAAACTACATGTTGATATGACCAAGATGGCTGCCATGGTGACCATATTCAATGTCTAAAAGGTACCATTTTCCTTGAAGACAAATGAGACCATGAATTAATATTTCTGAAAAGTTCAATTTATCCTCCCAGTGGTTTAGGAGTAGCAATAACAATATTGCCCTACTGGACATATGATCAATGAAAAGCCATCACAAAGCTTTCCTGGTCAATGTCCATTTGAGTTAAAAATGATTACTCCCATATCGATTATCACACAATTTTGTGAGTTGGGAACTCCCCTCATGAAACGAGAAAACATGATGAATGAATGAAATCAAAATACAAAGTTACTTATGCATACATGATACATTTATGCCTTTCAAGCATTCTCTGCACACACAAATATATCAAAGAATGATGCCCAGAACTATTTCATACCTGACAAGTGAAAGGATAATCCCCATCATGTATCCGAACATGAATATTGTAATGACTTCTTTGGTAAAACTGTTTTCGACAAATGTCACATGTAAATCTTGGCTGGTTTAGGTCATGTTGGCTCCTCATATGTACAGTCAGATTTCCCCGTTGTTTAAATGCTCTATCACAAATAGGGCAAGTGAAGGGGTTCTCACCTGTGTGAATTCGGAGATGAATTAGTAAGTGACTTCTCTGCATGAATGTCTGGTCACAGTGATCACATCTATGTGCAGTCTGTGTGCCAACATGAACCTTTCTGTGCATGGTGAGATGGCCCTTATGAGTGAAGGTCTTGTTGCAGAAGTTACATTTCAGACTGTCGACATTAGTATATCTGACCAAATCTGGAATTACAGAGAACTTCTTATGGCATCCTTCACATCTGGGAGATGGCTTTTCTTTGATTGCAGAATTAATTTTTGTATGAGCTTCCAAACCACTGGAACATGTGAACTCCTCTTTACAAACATTACACTCGATTTTATTTAGTACATCATCTTTACAAGAGGTATTTATGTGTCGACCTAAGGTAACTGCACTTGTAAAATTATTACTACATACTTCATACATATACTGTTTACAGCTCTTTTTCTTTTCAACACATTTTTCAGGTTTATTTGATGAATCAGGTTTTTCAAGCTGGGTCCTTTTCTCAGTTTTTTTCTTACATCGTGTATTAGAAGCTGACATTTTTGTTTTACCTGTATCTAATTTGGCATCTCCATCTTTGGATAGACTCCCTGATAAGACTGAAGACTGCAGATCTGTTTCTGGGGACATGTGTGCTAATTTTACCATAGCAGTCAAAGACTTTGACCTTTTTGCTGATAGTGAAGAGCTTTTTTCTGGTACTGCTTTATCACAACCATGTTCGTCTTTACCAATGGTGACCCCTCTTGATGCCTGTCCATTTGTCTCCTCTTCCTTCACTGTACCTAAACTTTCCTTCCAAAGATAAAGTCTGGACATTAACTCATTTTTATCCTCATCCATGGTTACCTGACCTGTCTCTTTGTTCTGTATTTGGATGGTCTCCTCAATACCAGAAGATGCCAATGTCTGATCAGAATTCTTGTCAATTTTGGGGTGTGCCTCCGACATCATCTGATTCAAGAAAGCCTTGATACTACTCTGAAAAATACAATTACAAGTCTCTAAAGACCTAATCAAACACACTTCTATTTCAAATAATGTATCGTGAAACCTGCTTATAATGGATACAGAAGTAACCATACAATTTAGTCCATTATGGACAAGTGTACTACATACAATAGCGAAATACATGTTGCTGACCTTGAAGGGAATAAAGCTCTTCCAGAGGAAAAGGTTCTCCATGAATTTAAGGTAAGACTATTTCTTCCCTTTAACCCTTGACTGTTGAAACCATCTCTGACATTCTTCACCAATAACAAAATTTTCAAATTTGCTATTGTCATATTTTATGTCAGGCTGACACCATTCTCACTAAAGGTAAAGTAGACATCATCAGAAGTCTTTTGATCAAAACCCCATGTCATACAGATCATCTGTTCAGAGGGACTAGTGACGGCAATATTTTCAAGACAGCCATCATGGCAAATATATTGATTGTATCAATGGCACCATTTTCATTTTGGACCAACAAAGTATGATAAGAAGTCTATTATGTAAATCACCATCTTGATATAGTCATCCATTTGTGATGAGTAGAGATAATATATTTTCAAGATAGCCACCACGATGACCATACTGCAGAACCAATCTGACGTACTATCTCATGTAGGACCAATCTGACACACGATCTCATGTAGGACCAATCTGACATCATAAGATCTCTTCTCATGAAAACCCTATGTCAAAATGACTTTTCATTCAAGAGACGTAGCAAAAACAAGATTTATAAGATTGCCACGTATTGGACATCAGATCAGTACCAGTTTAATTTAGGATCAACAAAACAAAACCAAAGTCTTTTAGTGAAACCCCAATGTAATATGAGAAGATTTTCAAGCACATAATTATGACCGCCATGCTAAATCTCAGATTGGCAACACATCTCAGGCTAAATCTCAGATTGGCAATATATTCATAAAGGCACAACTAGACAACATAAAAAGTCTTCTAGTGAAAACCCCATGTCAGTATACCTTTCCATTCAGGAGAAGTAGAAAAACAAAATTATCAATATAGCTGCTGTGGTGGCCATACTAGATGCCCCAGATGCACTATCAGTTGGACAGCAGACGATCTCATATGCTCTTCTGGACTATGATCAGTAGAGCTAAAAGCTGTCAAGTAAAAGTGATCAAGAAAAAATAGAAATATGTGTCTGAAACAGTCTATCATTGATGTAATAAACCTACTGAGTTATAATGCAATGAAAATGTTAAAATTAAAAACAATAATAATAATAAGAACTTTGTATAGCACCTAATCTTTAGAAGCTCTAAGCGTTTTACAACAATAGACAACACCTATAACATAAAAAACATATAATGATATGATTACAAAAACAAACATCATGAAATTAGAAAACATAAAAAACATGCTGAGAATATTTATGGTAGGAAACTTTATTAGGTCTTTAAGTTTGTTCTTGCAGTCAGAATAAGTGAGTTTTGAGAGCACTCCTGAATGGGATCAGTGTCTTTGTGTCTAAGTTCAGTGGGCAATTCATTCCACGTTGCTGGGCCCTGGTATGCAAAAGAACGCTGTCCATATGACTTTGTTTTCATAGTGGGAATAATGAGTATATGATTGTCAGAAGAGGAGTATCTTGCTGGTGTGTACACATGAGTGAGGTCGGATAGGTATGTTGGACTAGAGTCCGACAGTGAAACGTAGCACAGAGAACAAATTTTGTGTTTGATTTTGGATCGAATGGATAGCCAGTGTAGGGTACAGAGCAGCGGGTAGGTGTGCTCTGATCGTGGTACTCTAAGTATGATCCGAGCAGCAGTGTTTTGAACTTTTTGAAGTTTCTGGAGCAGATACTGAGATGAACCAGACATAATTGTGTTACAATAGTCCAGTCTTGAAAGTACTAATGAACACACAAGTGTTTTAGTGGCATCAACTGAAAGATATTTGCAAATTGAGCTGATGTGTCTCAGCTCAAGATATGCAGCCTTGCATATGTTCATGAGATGTTGGTGCAGTGTGAGAGTACTGTCCAGAGTAACACCTAGGTTTCGTAATGATTGTGTTAATTTAATGTTGGTGTTGCTGATATTTATTGTTGTGATGTGAATGAGAAAGTCTTTGTGTTGTGATCAGAATGGCCTCAGTTTTATCATCATTCATATGCAGCTTGTTACATGTCATCCATGATTTCACATCAGAAATGCACCTCTCTACACCTTGGATGGTAGCATCAACTTCAGTTGAATGGCTAGATTTGTATATTTGGGTGTCATCAGCGTACAACTGGTGAGACACTGGATGATGTTCTATGACACTTGAGAGCGGCTGAGTGTATAGATTGAAGAGAATAGGTCCAAGAATGGATCCCTGTGGAACACCACAACATAGATCAAGTGGGCTGGAGTGTAGTCCATCTGTAGACACAATTTGTGTCCTGTTGACCAAGTCGGACTTGAACCACAGTAAGGCTGTATCATGAATGCCAAATATATGCTGGAGACAGTGAAGTAATATATCATGGTATATTGTGTCAAATGCTGCAGACAAATCAAGGAGGGTGAGGACTGTAATCTTTCCGCTATCCAAAGCAGAGAAAATGTCATTAGCTACTTTTAGAAGAGTAGTTTCAGTACTGTGGCATGGGCAATATGCAGATTGTACATTGCTAAAAAGACTGAATTCAGCTGAGATGCAAGCTAGGATAGAACAACCTTTCTAAGATTTTTTTTATATCAATGGGAGATTAGAAACTGGGCGGAAGTTCTTTAAATCGTTATGGTCTAGTGTGGTTTCTTCAGCAGAGGCTTTACAATGGCAGTTTTGAAAAATGATGGGACTTCACCTGATGAGAGAGAGGTATTAATAACATCAGTTTGTGACGGCAATACTGGATCTAAGCACTCAAGCAGCAGTGATGTTGGAATTGGATCAAGTTCACATTACTTTGGTGCACTCTTCATCAGGATTGTATGTACAAAATCCAAAGAGACAGGTTCAAATGCTGCTAATGCTTGCTGCTCAAATTCTGTATCCCAACTGTATGGTGATGACGAGCCATATGAAATTGGGTTGTCAAGCTTATTTCTAATGGTTTGTACTTTGTCACGGAAGAAATTTGCAAACATGTCCAGAAGGTTGACTGGAGAGAAGGTAGTTGGAAGTGGTGTAGATTTTTTCCTTGACATTAGCTTGTTAGTAATCTCGAAGAGCTCTTTGCAGCTGAAACTTTCCATGATCTTAGTAGTGTAGTGGGCTGATTTCGCTGCATGGACTATATTTGTAACTTTCTTCTTAGCGGCTTCATAGATCTGCTTATGAATAGCGAGTCTGGTGGAGAGCCAAAGCTTCTCAGCTTTACAGAGGTCTCTTTTGAATTGATACTCTGCACTTGGTAGCTGGGGCATGTTTGTCGAGCAATGAACGCAGGCAGTTATCAAGCTGATCTGCTGTAGGAGGTAAGCAGGTTGTTAGGTTTGCTTGGATATTATGCATTAGTTTGGTTCTATTTATCATATGGAGGTTTCTCTTAGTAGCAGATAAAGGTGGAGGGTTAGGTACTGATATGTCAAGATGGCATATAATGCAGAGGTGATCTGATGCAAGTTCATGGGATACCAGGGAGGAATGTAGAATGTTATCATCAGGTCTATGAAGAATCCAGTCTAAAATGTGACCATGTTTATGGGTGGGTTGGTTAACTGACTGACTGAGGTTAAAAACATTAATGGAATCTAGGAGTTTTGATGTCTTTGGGATTCCGGGACAGTCAAAGTGAAAGTTGAAATCTCCAAGAATAATCAGGTTGCCACCTATCGAATTTCCATACTCCAGGAGATTCGGAAACTGCTCCAAAAAGAGAGATTCAGTCAGCTTGTTTTTTCTACTAGGAGGAGGGTGGTATAAAAAATGGAAAAAATAGTCAAAGAAAGTTAATTATAACTGATTACAGAAATTCATAATCAAATGCTTGGTCATATAGCCTTCCTGAACAAGTAGTAGTGTTAGGAAAAATACATTGAAATTTGTTCAGGAAGGCTATATGACCAAGCATTTAATTACTAGAAGACTTTTTATGCTGTCTAGTTGGGCCTTAATGAATATGATGCCAGTCTGAGATTAACCTGGTCTACATAATTTGAGCTCCTTGGACTGTGACAAGTGCAATTTTTCATGATGTGTGATTCCTTGAATGATTGTAGAAATAGAAATGTTTCTTATACATTGCCTACAGCTGAAATGGAAGTTTTTCATTCTGGCATACCAAATGTGTGCAATATCACTGGTGCCAAACAGCAATCTTTAGCAGTCGTCTGTTACTGATGTAATGGAGGTCAACTTAATCCAATGTAAAGTGCAATGTTTCCACTCAATAAACAACCTAATCTGCAACAATGTAAATAAAATGATCTTTGAAATCTTTAATCAAATTATCTTTTATGCTTTCAATTATCTGGTTTCATTTAACTTAGGTAAGTGATTCCTTTGACCTCATATGATGATATAAACTGTTTGAATAAAATTCTTCCACCATTCACATGATGCACAATAAGTCTTCATACAGAAAATATGCAGATAGTGCTGTTTTCATTATGTCACTAATAAAACATACTTCAGGAGAGAAAAATCTGTTGCTTCCAATTACAGCTTGATGTTGGGCAAGCAATTTTCCCAATGAGATAGCCCAGTCTGGCAATCAGAAATGTTATCTTTTTTAAAATGATCAATATAAAATTAAAAATGGAATTGTTAGTATTTTCCAGTGGCAATAATTACTTTTTCCTTCTGAGTGCCTTAAATATCTTCATACAATTTCATAGTTAAGTGTTGGATGATTGCTATTGGTAACAGGCCACATTCACATGATGGCTACTCACTATCTGCTGAAGTTATCAGCCCATACTACCAGCCACACTGGATGAACAATTACAGAAAAAAGATGTCTTTTGTTAGCACACCGATATACAGTAGTGGTATCCCTCAAATTTGGCTTTACACAAGATCAAATAGAAACATTAACTGTCAGCTACAAAGCAACACTTCATTATGTTTGCATATGGATTTTTTTAACTATAATAAAACCTGGAAGTAAAATAAAGTTGTCAGTTATAACTTATAACAATAATAGCTGTTACTTTTGAATATGGACTTAATGTTTTCATTAAATGGAGAAACAATACAATTCTCTTGTTTGGAAGATATCCTAGGGTGCACACAAAAAATTCTGAACATAGCTGATATCCCAATTATCTCCTGCAATTGCAGTAAACAAGACAATAAAGCAAGTTATTTTATTCAATCTGGTATTTGTTTCATCCTTGTGTCCTCTCTATTACACACTGCAGTTTAAAATAGTGAAAAAAATTTACAAGTGTGAATATGACCTAAATAAAATTAGTTTATTGATAGCAAACTCACAAGAATAAAGGCTTACACGGTACATGTTATGTAGACAAGAATAACCTGCTTACACTGTACATGTGATTTGGACAAGAATAAACTGCTTTTACAGTAGATGTAATTTAGATAAGAATAAACTGCTTACACTGTACATGTGATCTGGACGAGAATAAACTGCTTACACTGTACATGTGATTTGGCCAAGAATAAACTGCTTACATGGTAGATGCCATTTAGACAAGAATAAACTGCTTACACTGTACATGTGATTTGGACAAGAATAAACTGCTTACACAGTAGATGTCATTTAGACAAGAACAAACTGCTTATAAGGTAGATGTCATTCAAACAAGAATAATCTGCTTACACTGTAGATGTCATTTAGACCAGAATAAACTGCTTACATTGTAGATGTCATTTAGACCAGAATAAAATGCTTACAGTGTAGATGTCATTTACACCAGAATAAAATGCTTTACACTGTAGATGTAATTTAGACAAGAATTAACTGCTTACACTGTAGATGTCATTTAGACAATAAACTGCTTACACTGCAGATGTCATTTAGACCAGAATAAACTGCTTACATTGTAGATGTCATTTAGACCAGAAGAAAATGCTTACAGTGTAGATGTCATTTACACCAGAATAAAATGCTTACACTGTAGATGTAATTTAGACAAGAATTAACTGCTTACACTGTAGATGTCATTTAGACAATAAACTGCTTACACTGCAGATGTCATTTAGACCAGAATAAACTGCTTACACTGTAGATGTCATGTAGACAATAAACTGCTTACACTGCAGATGTCATTTAGACCAGAATAAACTGCTTACACTGTAGATGTCATGTAGACAATAAACTGCTTACACTGCAGATGTCATTTAGACCAGAATAAACTGCTTACACTGCAGATGTCATGTAGACAATAAACTGTTTACACTGTAGATGTCATTTAGACAATAAACTGCTTACACTGCAGATGTCATGTAGACAATAAACTGTTTACACTGTAGATGTCATTTAGACAATAAACTGCTTACACTGTAGATGTCATGTAGACAATAAACTGTTTACACTGTAGATGTCATTTAACCAAAAATAAACTTCTTGCACGGTACATCTAATTGAGACAAGAACAAACTGTTTAAACTGTAGATATCATTTAGACAAGAATCAGCTACTTACACGGTAGATGTCATTTAGACAAGAATAAACTGCTTACACTGTAGATGTCATTTAGACAAGAATAAACTGCTTACACTGTAAATTTAATCTAGACTAGAATAAACTGCTTACACTGTATATTTAATATAGACAGAATAAACTGCCTACTGTACATTTAATTTAGACAAGAATAAACTGCTTACACAGTAGACATAATTTAAACATGAATAAACTGCTTACACTGTACATTTAATTTAGACAAGAATAAACTGCTTACACGCTTAATGTAATTTAGACAAGAATAAACTGTTTACACTGTACCTGTGATCTACAAAAGAACTAACTGCTTACACTGTATGTGTGATTTGGACAAGAATAAACTGCTTATACGGTATCATAAAGTGCTTAACAGTAAATGGTTCACTGCAAGAAAAGCACTCTGGTGGTTCTTCACCTTTTAGCATGTGGGAGTGGGTTACATAAATATGTTCAATTCGAATTCTTGCAATGACTACCTCCTCCCTACACATGATTCTGTAGGAAGGAGTCCATTCTCCTAGTGTTGGCTTGATGGCATGAAGTTTATTATTCACTGCATCATTCCATGATGCCTGCCACTTCTGATGTAAAGTCTCTTTGATACTAGGTTTAAAATCAGTCTAAGGTATTTTAAAATCAGATGGTTCACGAGACAGGGCCATTTTAGCAGCGCAATCTGCTTTTTCATTACCTTCAATACCAACATGGCTAGGTAACTAGCAGTATACGATATTGTGGGAGATACTCAACTTAGTATTTTTGACAAGAACATTGGTCAACAATGGGTTCTCCAGTTTTCTATTGTTCTATTGTGTAGTGACTAAGTACTGATAGGGAGTTGGAGAAGATGATGCTGTTTAAAATACGTTTGTTTTCAATATACTGCAGAGCAAGGTCTATTGCTCTGATTTCGGCTGAAAAAATGTATGTCACATTTGGTAAACGAACTTGTGTTGTGTGATTTCCACTAACGAAGGCTGCAGCAGTCTTTTCCTCGTCCTTTGATCAGTCAGTATAAATTCTTGTGTAGTTTTTAAATTCGGTGAGGAGTTCATGGTAAGAGCGGTTGAAGATGGAAGGGTTTGTCTTGGATTTTGTTCCATCCTGTAGCTTAAAAAGTACTTTTGGTTGTTTAAGTAGCCAGGGTGGTGTTTCAGGAATGGACGTTTTCTGAATTTTAAAAAGATCAATTTTTGTACTGTCAAGCCTGGATGATAATCTAATGCCAAAGAAAGTTATGGCGTTTGGTTGATTTTTGTATAAGGCTTTGTATTTAGGTTGAAAAACAGCTGAAAAAGCAGGGTTCAGAGAGTTTTGTTTTAATTTGAGAGCATACTGTGCAGAAAGCATTTCACTACAATATGATAAAGGTGGTTCATTCGCTTCAGCAAGGAGGCTTTTACACGGGAATGTTTTAAATGCTCCCAGAGCAAGTCTTATTCCTTGATGATGAATTGGATCAAGCATTCTCAAATATGACTTTCTGGCTGAACCATAAACAACGCAACCATAATCCAGTTTGGAGCGAATAAACGTTCTATATAAATTGAGGATGATTTTTCTATCAGCACCCCAGTCAGTGTGCTTCTACTTTAAGTAGGTAAAGAGCTTTTAAGCATTTAGCTTTCAAGTTCTTTAGGTGTGGAATAAAAGTCAGTTTTCTGTCAAAGATAATATCTAAAAACATTGTTTCCTCAACAACTGGAATAGGTGTTCCATCCAGCATGAGTTTAGGTTCATTGTGGTGTTGTCTTAACTGACAGAAATGCAAACATACTGTTTTTGATTTCGAGAATTTGAAGCCGTTCGTACTGGCCCAATTTTGAATCTTATATTTATATTTTGCTGTAGTTGTCTTTCAATTGTATGAATGTACTTTGATCGATATATTAGAAAATCATGAATGTATAGTGAGCAATCCACAACAGGAGCCAAACACTTGGTGATGCTATTGATTTTGATGTTGAAAAGCGTCACAGATAAAGTACTGCCCTGGGACACACACATCTCGTGTCATAGGCCTTTTCTAAATCAAAGAAAACTGCTACTAAATGTTCCTTCTTGATAAATGCATTGCAAATAAATATTTTCAGTCTAACCAGATGATCACTGGTGCTCCGGACATATCGAAAGCCACTTTGGAAAGGAGATATTAAATTGTTAGTTTCCAGGTACCAAACAAGCCAAGAATTGAACATTCATTCCATTGTTTTGCAAACACAACTTGTGAGTGCAATAGGTTGATAGTTGCCAGTGTCTGAAGTATCTTTACCTGGTTTGGGAACTAGTATTACTGTTGCTTCTTTCCAGATTTTCGGTACATTACCAGTAATCCACAAATCATTGAAGATTTTCAGAAGAGATGTTAATGATGATTCTGGATGGTGTTTCAAAAACTGGTAATGTATTTCGTCAGGCCCAGCGGATGCATCATGGGCCTTATCTAAAGCCTCCATAAGCTCCAATAGTGAGAACAATTGGTTATTAGTTTCCGAGTTGTTAGATGTGAATTTTAGTCATGACCTTTCTTTTTGAGTTTTTAATCTTCAGAAGGCTTCTGAATAATTCGATGATGAGGAATTTTTAGAGAAACTGTCAGCAAGAATATTTGCTATGTCTCATTTTGAACTAAAATTCTTATTATTAGGTTTCAGATGTCAGAAAGAACTGTGATTTCTCTTTCCGTTTATTTTACGAATAGTGTCCCAAACTTTCTTAATAGAGGAACGAGAGTTTAAAGAAGAAACATATTTCTTCCATGATGCTTGTTTACTTTGATTGTGCATAAAGCTTTGGCCCAGAGAATACGATATGTACTTAAGTTTTCGGGCATCGGACGATTGTTAAAATTTTTCAAACCTTCTCGGCGTTGTCTAATGGCTTCCTTACATTCCTTAGTGAACCAAGGTTTTGAAGCTCGTTTACAGTTTGGTGAGGACTTGGGAATGGATTCTTCTGCAATCTCGGTTAGAAAAGAAGTAAAATCCTGAATAGGGTCATTAACTTTGAAAACTGTATCCTCATTCAGCCTAGTTTGACAGTGTTTCAAACTTAGCCCAGTTGGCCTTCTTAAAATTCCATTGTGGAATTGCATTATCAATTGTAGAGTTAATATTTACAAGGGAGATTGGAAAGTGGTCACTGCTGTGAAGGTCATCAGTGACCTTCCATTTATAGTCTAAAAGCAGCATGTGTATGTACCCGTTCCTGGGTGTAAATATGTCGGTGTTTTTGTTATATAGACACAGATCTTGTCTAGAAATGAAGTCTTCAACTTTGTGACCTCTGTCACTTATATTATTTGATCCCCATAAAATGTTATGGGCATTAAGACCCCGAGTAAAACAAATGGTGCGGGAAGTTGTTGAACAAGATTGTCTAATTCGTTTGGTACTAGGTTAGTGTTTGGTGGTATGTAAATAGAACAAAAGGTAATCACTCAATGTAGAGTGACGCTTACAGCAATGGCTTGCAAATTTGTGTTTAAAGGGACGACGCTATTAGGGGCTCTGTTGTTCACAATAACAGCAACTCCTCCTGAGGCCCTGTCAACATTCTGGGAGTAGGTCTTAAACATAGAGTAGTTAAGTGTGATGTTATCCATATCTTTCAAAAAAGTTTCCTGAAGGCATAGTACTGCAGGATTATGTTTGCTTAAAAGCAGAAGAATATCATGGTAGTTGGCTTTAAGTCCTCGACAGTTCCATTGTATGATGGTGTTCTTCATATATGTTTCAACTGAAGATTGTGGAGCTAGGTTAGACCTTTCCCGGAAGCAATCTGTGAGGCTATTTCTCTGGAGAAAGTACGGGAGTGAATTGTTTGTTGGTAGGTCTGGAGCTACCTTGAGAGCTACCCTGAGGACATGGAGCAGTTTCTTCTGCACTCAAAGTCTATAAACCCATTGTGCAGCTTTATAGGGTCATCAGACCCCTTTTGCTGCCAGTTTTTTTGTGTTTTATTTTTGTTCTTTGGAGACTTAGGTATTGGGGGGTTGTTGAAAGTTGTCTATGTGGAGATTGTGATTTTTTGTGGCTTATAGTGTGGAATGTTAGTAGCTGCTGTTGAATCTGGCTGATCAGTTTGAGTTTGTCCATCCTTGGTTGTCTTTGAACTGGTTTTTACAACAGTTGAGAAGGTTGGGCCATGTAGATGGGTTCGAGATTCAATCATCTTTCTGGCCTCTGGGAAGGGAATGTTTGCCATATATTTTACCATCTGGATCTCCTTCTCTAATTTCCAGGTCTCGCAGTCTTTAGAATTAGCATGGTGAACTCTGCCACAATTTGCACAATGGGGAGTCACGCTGCAGTCTGCTTCTCAATAGCTGCTGTTGAATCTGGCTGATCAGTTTGAGTTTGTCCATCCTTGGTTGTCTTTGAACTGGTTTTTACAACAGTTGAGAAGGTTGGGCCATGTAGATGGGTTCGAGATTCAACCATCTTTCTGGCCTCTGGGAAGGGAATGTTTGCCATATATTTTACCATCTGGATCTCCTTCTCTAATTTCCAGGTCTCGCAGTCTTTAGAATTAGCATGGTGAACTTTGCCACAATTTGCACAATGGGGAGTCACGCTGCAGTCTGCTTCTCAATAGCTGGTTTCTCCACATCAGATGTGACCACACACAGGGCTTCTGGAGCATCTCTCTTCGTGGTGACCGTACTTCTGACACTTAAAACAACATAGAGGGTTTGGAATGCATAGTTCAACTTTAACCTGTAAAAAGCCAACTATTACTACCTTAGGTAGTGTTGGTATGTTAAAGGTAAGTATGATGGTGTTTGTGTCTTGCAACTGAGTACCACATTTGATACAAATCCGTCGAATTGTAGTAACACTTTGATTTCTCATATCCCTCGACAATGTCAGTGTCGCTGACACCAGCGAGGTCTCAGCAGCAAATGACACCTTTGGACAAGTTGAGTGTCAAATGAGCGAAAGTAGTAACTGGAATATCATAGAAAGTCTGAATTTTTCTGATATTCTCAGTTTGCACCTTGCACTCACATTCAACTAGCAAGCTACCCGATTTTAGTTTCTTTACACTTTTTGGCATGCTGACTAGGCCAAGTATAGCCTTTTCGATTATAAATGGAGACAGCGAAGCAATTGGTTTCTGTAAGAGGTTTAGAACGCTTCAGTTGTTTTTTTTTTTGCTTTCCATTGTTTTTGTTTTTTTTAATTCATTGCCCATGTTCACCCACCCACCGTGGAGTCCAATAAGGGGACACATTTCAAGTGTCAGGGATACATAGGTGGCATACTCAGTAAGTAAAGACACCTCCCAATTGACCCGTTAAGCCACCACCTTCTAGGAAGTCTTCTGAGAGTAGGACAAAGGAAAACTAAAGGGTTAGATAGTAGAGGCAACAGTGGTATCAAGAGAGATACAAGGAGAAAGATAAAGAAAGCAAGAAAGTAAATACAGACTTCCTAGGGCTCGGTGTGACCAGCCAATTTGTTGAGATCGGGCACATCCCGACCAACCATCTAGAAGAAATAGAGGCCAAAGTAGTGTACTACATCGGAAAGCCTCTGCTCAACTACCAGGATCATTTCCTCGCCCAACACGGGATGCAACCCATGGTAAACAGGTTGCCTCTACTCAGTCGCCTCTTACGACAAGTAGCGAGGCACGTCGGGCCAATTCTACAACCACGGACCCGCAGGAGGATCATTTAGACAAATAAACTGCTTACACTGTAGATGTTATTTAGACAAGAATAAACTGCTTACACTGTACATTTAATTTAGACAAGAATCAACTGTTACACTGTGCATTTAACTTAGACAAGAATAAACTGTTTACACAATAAATGTAATTTAAACAAGAATAAACTGCTTACATGCTTAATGTAATTTAGACAAGAGTAAACTGTTTACAGTATACCTGTGATCTACACAAGAATTAACTGCTTACACTGTCCGTCTGAGTTGGACAAGAATAAACTGCTTACACAGTAGATGTCATTCAGAAAAGAATAAACTGCTTACAGTTACACTGTAGATGTCATTTACACCAGAATAAATTGCTTACACTGTAGATGTCATTTAGAATAAACTGCTTACATGGAGGATGCAATTTAGCCAAGAATAAACTGCTTACACGGTAGATGTCATTTAGACCAGAATAAACTGCTTACACTGTAGATGTCATTTACACCAGAATAAATTGCTTACAGTGTAGATGTCATTTAGAATAAACTGCTTACACTGTACATGCAATTTAGTCAAGATTAAACTGCTTACACGGTAAATGTAATTTGGACAAGAATAAACTGTTTACACTGTATATGTGATGTAGACAAGAATAAACTGCTTACACTGTACATGTAATGAAGACAAGTATAAACTGGTTACACTGTACATGTGATGAAGACAAGTATAAACTGGTTACACTTTACAAGTAATTCTCTTAGAATGACTTAAGGTCTGCTGCAAAACATGTCTGAAAGTAATTTTAAGGAACAAGTTAGACTGATACATTTCATACATTGTGTTAATAAAAAGAAAGTAACAGGAATGAAAGTTGAGTACCCTGAATATATCCAAATGAAATAAACTGCAAGCAATGGCAGTCATATAACCCTGTTGTTCTCTAGCAGGCATTATTGCATGTTCTTCTAATTTGTTATCATTATGATTAGCAATCATATCATGCAAAATATGAAAATTCAACTTGCCTTTAGTGAAAACCAACTGCACTTTCCTCGAGCAGTAGGAAATCACTTTTAAAATCATATTACTATTTTACAGTCAATAAAGTAAACAACCAACTGGATGTTAATAACATACTTTGATTGATATGTCATTGCCAACTTCACTTCCTAAATTTGGACAAGGCCTGACCTTTAAAAATGATTTCAGGATCTAGCAAACACAATGCAGAGTCTAAGACTACATCATAAATTTTGAAAATGTATAAATTCAGCATATCTGACAAAGCAACCAACTGTTGCCATGTACCAATTGTCACCATGGTTAATTAAATGCAAATTTCAGTGTCCAGTATTTACCAAATGATGCATACTAAGGGTGTAATGATGAAACGATATACCAATTTATCGGTAAATTGCGATTCAAAATGCCCAAAATGGTATATCGCGATACGAGTATAGTAAAACCAGTATATTGTTTTCTTCTTTCTTCAGCAACATTAGCCCATCTGGAACTAGCTTTGAGAACACCAATGTCCCTTATTATGCTTTACATAGTTACCAAAATGACGGATTCTGTGTATGAGCTAGTGAAGAACCCAAGAGCAAAGAGTCCTGTTTGGAATCATTTTTCACTAATAAGGGAGTTTAGCACTAATACAATTGACAAAACTGTTGCTGTGTGTAATATGTTCAAACTTAAATCAAGCATGCAGGCAGTACGACAAACCTCTCGACTCATTTACAGCATCACCATCCATCAGTACTTTCCATGAGTACTGTGCAACAGAGTGACACAACCTCTCATGCAACAGCCAAAGGTTCCATTAAAAGTGTACATATTGTTTCAGATCGACAACCAAAGATTGTGGATATGCTAGTTGCACTGACTAAATACAAATCTTCAACACCAAGGTCCACAGCTATCACTTGTGCCATTGCTAGTTTGATCGTTCACGATTTGCAGCCATACAGTGTTGTATAAAACAAAGGATTTTTAAACATGGCATCAGTGCTTGATCCATATGTTGTGCCATCTTGACAGGTCTTCTCTGAGAAAATTATCCCAGATATGTATTTACAAGTCATGGAAGACATAAAAGCATGCTTGCACTTAGCATCTAAAGTTGCATTAACAGCTGACAGTTGGACTTCCAGTGCAATGGAATCATATGTTACAGTAACTGCATGTTTTATTTCTCTTGAATGGAAACTTCAGAGTTATGTGATACAAACACTCGCTCTACCTGAGAGTCACACAGGTGCAAATATTGCTGCAGTTCTGTTGTCAGCTGTTAATGAATGGGGAATTCCATCCAATCCTCCACCAGTAACTGACAATGCTTCAAACATGGCTGTCAGCATCAGAAGCAGGATGTAACCCACATTTTGGTTGCTATGCACACACTTTAAATTTAGCTGCCGAGGAAGGCCTGAAAATCAATGTTAGCAGACTTCTTGGCAGGATCAGAAGATGGTTTCATTTTCTTCTTCATTTTTTATTAAATGCAAGGAAACTGCTAATTATTTCAGTATAAAATATGCCAAATCAACATTCAAGTCATAAATGCTATCAAGGACCAATACTTATTGATACATATCAAAATACAGACATGCCATATTGTAATATATTGAAATACATTGTTTCCTGGCAATACTCACCCCTAATGCATACTACACTTCTGGGTTCTGTTGTTCCTAATGTTTGCAAAGATTTAATTGTTTTCAAATATGCAATGAAAAAAATTATTTAGACTAAAAGTTTCATGACAATAATAATGTCCTCATTACTAGTTTAGAATTATTTAAGTCTTCAAACCGGATGTCTTGAATTTTTGCTGCCTTCAAAGGAATGGAGTTCTTAGTGGCCTGTCAACGTGTGTATGTGTGTGTGCGAGAGAGAGAGAGAACAAGAACGAGAGATCTACTGCACGTCATAATCGACATCAAGATGATCCATGAACTCATATGGGCTTGAGATAATTAACACTATACAATTTACATACTTTTTGCGTTTCACAAAATGAGATCATTAATAAAAGTTCCTAAGCACTCGTTGTTAGTAATGTGGATAAAATACCATCTGTTCTTTAATAACCTCCACGCCGTTATTTCCTACCTGGGGAGTAGCCTAATTTTTAATTGAATTGATAAGTTGTTTTGTTTTTTTTTCTAGTTAACTCCTATTCTGATAAACAGGAGCAACTATCGTATCATAATTCAAACAAAGAAATTTAGCTTTAACTAATGACAGAATATCTCCGAAATGATGCTAACTTTTCATTTTATTGTACTACACATCTCACGCGGCTCCGTGAGATTTCTGTCTACGAGAGTTAGTCTGGTTCCCAGACAAATTGAATTTATAAACTGGTTCCCAGCTCTGCTTTCGTTAACATTCTGTACGTCAATGAACTACATACTATTTTAAATATAAAACTAATTCATTTGTATAAACAGGGACGGGTCAGTAGGGAGGGAGGCGGAGTACTAAGACGTAAATAATATACGTCTTACATTATAGGACTAGCGCAAACTCACTTCCATTTATAACGTTACGTCTTGTTTCAGGAATTCAGCAGCCATGACATGATTTATAGAAATTCGTCTCATAGAGGAAGTTCCCATAGAAATTTTGGGTGTTACATTAACTACTTATATATCAAGAAATATTTATCAAAAGACCTCTGAAAATATGTCAGTGCAATACAAAAAGGGCAGAACATCACAGGATGATTGTCGTTTTAGATTTTTCTTTTAGGTAACTGATAATTTTTGCAGTAATTTTTTTTTTTTGGTGGGGGGGGCAAAACTTGATGGGCTTGTTAATTTTCGTATATAGGCTACAGCAATTTTACAGCACATGCTAATTCCGCCTCCCTCATGGGGGGGGGGGGGGGCAGTGAGACGGAGCACTAAAACGTAAATAATATACGTCTTACATTATAGGACTAGCGCAAACTCACTTCCATTTATAACGTTACATCTTCTTTCAGGAATTCGGCAACTGATGACATGATTTATAGAAATTCGTCTCATAAAGGAAGTTCCCATAGAAATTTTGGATGTTACATCAACTACTTATATATCAAGATATATTTATCAAAAGGCCTCAGAAAATATGTCAATGTATTAATGTAATACAGCACATGCAAATTCCGCCTCCCTGACCACCCCCACCCACCCCAAACGACGAGCTTGTGTGGCATTTGATAGTGATGTCTAGCATTGAGGCATCATGTAGCATAATGTTCCTCCCAGTCACATAATCCTGACGCCAGGCCGACCAGTCCTAACACTAACCTCTTAATGGTGAGCGCCAAGCAAGGCAGCTGTTAGTACCACATTTGTAAGTCTTTGGTATGACTCGACCAGGGAATGAACCCACGATCTCCCGCGCGCACACACACACACACACACACACACACACACACACACACACACACATATATATAAATATATATATATATATATATATATATATATATATATATATATATATATATATATATATATATATATATATATATATATATATATATATATATATATATAAGCTTATTTTTCCTACGAAATTGCCGCAAGTCCATAAAAGCATTCTTTTTACATAGGCTTCTTTTCATGTATATGCCTGTTTTCCAGACTTTACAATCTCACACTAGAAATGTGTTCATATAACACAGATACCTTGTAATGGGGGTGGGGGGTGGGGTGGAATTGTCCCTGGTAGGTGTCCCGCCAAATTTGGTTTTCGTTATCTAGGGGTTGACCGCCCTCGATGTTATTGCCCGGTTCGAGTAAATATAAATATAAGTGGTGAAACTTATAGGTGAAATAGATAAAGATCTGAGCAGGTATATAGAACAAACCAACACGAGCCCCCGTACATGTAAACAAACAATTTAATCAATTATATATATAAAAAAAAACTGTGAAATTTCCTTACATCAGGAATATACTCTGCTTTTAGAAATTTAAACTTTCACCGAAATACAAAGAAAACGCAAATAGATTTAAATAAAATAGCCGATCTGTTTACTGATAGATTTAGTTCATCATAGGATCGAGTGAACAATCGAAGTCAACGCCTTATACGATTTCATAACCTGCTCGTCCCTAGTCTGTTCTGTTTCCACTGTAGTTGTTCAGACCCTTGGATCTCAGGGTGATACTTTCCACCATCCGTCTCAGGATACTCTCAGAATACGTTTCAGAAATTAATACGTCGCAGGATTGCGTCACATGATTATACGTCTCAGGATTATACGTCTCAGGAGCTATTTTCTCCCTTTTAAATAAATATAAATAGAGACAGCCTAAATTTCCCGTTATTTCTGAAACAGTTAATTCTTCATTATTCTCCCTCGTTATCAGATTTCACTATCAGTGCTAAACAGATGCTAAGGCTATCAATCGACTCCACATGTTCTATAATGACCCTAGTTAGTCAAATGGCTAATTCGTTACGCCTTGACCTTACACATTAACACATACGCGAGGCCTGGGGTTCTCAGCCAGCCTCAATTTACACAGCGAATAAATAGGATACATCACATCAATCAAGTACTAGATCATTTCCGTCAATACACACTTATTCTTAATCATACGTGAAATCTTCTGAATTCGGTGAATTCACACGGATTCTAGTAATCATATTAACTAACGTAATGTATTAAATTCTTAGAACATAATTCTTATGCAAACAAGACGACAAATTCAAACAATTCGTCAAACTTATCTAAAGAAGATTAATGTACGACTTCCTATGCATAAACTCAACACAGTTATACTTCATCAAGCAAATTATTATACGAATGTAGAAAAAGATTCATGCAGATACAAGTAGATGACTTCAGCAAAGCATTATATATAGCATCAACAAATTACATGGAATTGTCACACTACCTTTGCGTTCAACGTTCCTCCCTCTAATCGGTAAATTAGTTCGTCGGTTCCTTTGGACAATAGTCCCCTTTGGACAACAGTTCTTTTACGGGGAATTTCTTGCAAATCCCCAGGAACCTACTCTGGTTTCTCACGTAGAAAAGCTTTGATTGAATAGAATTTCCGATGTGACAATTTTTAAAACCTAGAAAATTTTGTGTGGGAAACACGCCCCTTATTTAACGTAACCAATCAGAATCAAATATCTCTACCACCTTTTTCCAGAGGCCCCAAAGTCAAGGTCAGCTTGACCTGGTAGTTTGAGTAACAGAGTTTCTGCGATTTCTCAACTGTGACAGCTTTACCATGAAAAATGAAGTTTTTCTTGTCCCTAATAGTCCGCCTGGCTGCTGTATAAACAAATGCTTAATTAGGAACAAAACTCTCCCTCTAAAGGACATTACCGTACATGGTAGTATGGCGATATGATACACGCCTGTCTCCATAAATCTAATTAATGGTTCTCTGGTCTCAACAAATGTGTTCTTGTTAGATCGACAGAAATTTGCCATTTCACATACCCTATCCTGGTGTCCGATAGGACTTAAATTAAAATCTTAACAAAGTGTGACAGAGGTAGCAATATATGCCCTAAATCGTGTTTGATACGACTTAAATGAAAATCTTAACCATGGTATGACAGATAAAGAGTTTTAAAGGGTCGGAGTGTCCTTGGTATAAAGTAACAAGGGATTTAAAGGGTCAGAGTTTCCTTGTTGCAAAGCAACAAGGGATTCAAAGGGTCAGAGTATCCTTGGTATAAAGTAATGAATGTAACAAGGGATTTAAAGGGTCAGAGTATCCTTGGTTTAAAGTAACAAGGGATTTAAAGGGTCAGAGTATCCTTGGTGTAAAGTAACAAGGGATTTAAAGGGTCATAGTATCCTAGGTGTAAAGTAGCAAGGGATTTAAAGGGTTGGAGTATCAGTGACTAAAAAATTTAAAATTTTCCAGCTGGACCTTTTCAATCAAAACGTGTGTTTGGAATACCCCACCCCCACCCCCATTAAGTGTAACTTCATAGCAACTATTCGTTTTAAATCAATTTTTGGCATATCTAGAAAGGATCAGTTAGTATATATCAAACTTGATATGAATGTTGCAGAGGTTAAACGTTTTATAAACAACCGAAAGGCTACATTCGTGCAGAGGCATTTGGGGTACAGTGCCGTGCCAGTCAGTAAAACACTCATCAGACTGACTCCCCTACCATGAGTATGCTTATGTAAGCAGTTTTGATTTTCCCTAATACCACACGTAAATGTTTTGTCACAATATATGAAAGTAACATAGATACGTGCCAATGTTTTCTTTGTCTTGATCCAAATGCAAACAACTTCACCCTATACCTGACTTTCTTTCAGAAGTAATTAATAAATGTAGGATAGAATGAAAATTGGAAAACTTTTGTCTCTGGGTGAAACGATTGATCGTATATCGATATATTAATACTTTTTCCATCTCAGTACCTGAATCGATACGGGAGATACAGAATCAAGAAGAAACGAGACATGATAATTTAATCTTTAGTAGTCGTGAATAATTATTAGTTGTTTTCCTTTATATTCTCTAAATTGACAATTCATCGGGACAGCCAAAGCAGGCACATACACTCATCCTGTCAGTAAAACAATCAAAGCAGACACATACACTCATCCTGTCAGCTAAACAATCAAAGCAAGCACATACACTCATCCTGTCAGCAAAACAATCAAAGCAGGCACATACACTCATCCTGTCAGTAAAACAATCAAAGCAAGCCCATACACTCATCCTGTCAGTAAAACAATCAAAGCAGGTCCATACACTCATCCTGTCAGTAAAACAATCAAAGCAGGCCCATACACTCATCCTGTCAGCAAAACAATCAAAGCAAGCACATACACTCATCCTGTCAGTAAAACAATCAAAGCAGGCCCATACACTCATCCTGTCAGTAAAACAACCAAAGCAGGCCCATACACTCATCCTGTCAGTAAAACAATCAAAGCAGGTCCATACACTCATCCTGTCAGTAAAACAATCAAAGCAGGCCCATACACTCATCCTGTCAGTAAAACAATCAAAGCAAGCCCATACACTCATCCTGTCAGTAAAACAACCAAAGCAGGCACATATACTCATCCTGTCAGTAAAACAATCAAAGCAGGCCCATACACTCATCCTGTCAGTAAAACAATCAAAGCAGCTCCATACACTCATCCTGTCAGTAAAACAATCAAAGCAGGCCCATACACTTATCCTGTCAGTAAAACAATCAAAGATGGCCCATACACTCATCCTGTCAGTAAAACAATCAAAGCAGGCACATACACTCATCCTGTCAGTAAACAATCAAAGCAGACACATACACTCATCCTGTCAGCTAAACAATCAAAGCAAGCACATACATTCATCCTGTCAGCAAAACAATCAAAGCAGGCACATACACTCATCATGTCAGTAAAACAATCAAAGCAGGCCGTACTACACTCATTATACTGTTAGTAAAGCAGTAATAGCATGCACATACAGGTATCATGTCAGTAAAATAAATAATCTCTTGGGAAGACTCAATCGCTGAGTGCCTAGCGTGGCAGCTTTTAGTACCATTATTGAAAGGAAACGAGGCTTGACGAGATTCCTTTTGATAAAAAATGTATACATCTTGTGGTATATCATTGATACAGCGTACATACTTTACATATATTTTTTTTATATCACATCCAAATATAAAGATTTGCCCTTTGAATAGAGTTAAGATTTACTACAGGTAATTGTGTATTGACCGAGTGAATGAACTGCCGAGTGTGTCCGCTACAAAATATAGTTCTGTGCTGTTTGTGTCTATTCAAAATCACCTTTGCATATTGATAAGTTGGTTGTTTTCTTTATTGAGTTTCTATTTGTATTCACATTGATTAAAACAGTATAAGACACACTTGTGATTTAAACACGAAAGATGGTTTTAATGAAGAAAGTAGAGCACTGCAAATACATGGTTAGCCTCTTGAACACCGAAAGCTCAACCATTCACGTACTGGCGCATGGAAATTAGTACGGAATAGAAACTAAGTGAAATGACGAACCAACAGGAGGTCATTAAAGTATTTTAATATATATGTAGTTCATCTATTATTCTGCTTTAATTAACATTACAACCGACCGTAAATCTCTCTCTCTCTCTCTCTCTGGTCGGGTTGATTTGTCCATTGCCATCATTCATAAGCTCAGAAACATCGTCGTATGACACAAGCGAAAATCCTCTACGCTCGGCTTTTGATGGATTTTCGCCCATATCTCGCTACGATGGTTCAGAGAGAGGCGGTCTTTTGGCATTTTTATATTTAATTAACAATAATAAATTTTTAGAACATTATAATAGGTTTAAGAAACAACAACAACAACTAAAACAAATAATTGACTTACAGTATTTGTGCCTCGGTAACCAAATATTTACCGCATAATATCGACAGGTTATCGTGATTTTGTATCATGATTTATGTCAACACTAGATAAATCCCAAGAAAGCGTACGCATACCATTACGACGCATCATATTCTTGTATTCATGCTATCTGGCGTAAGTTCAGTTTCAAGGTTTTCATCCAGCCCAAATTCTTTTTCTAATCGCTATTTTCATATGTCACTAATGATTAATGAGTGGAAATTCATAATCGATATATAGGCCTAGAATCGACAGCACACAGTTGCAAGAATGTTTATATATGCGTATTACTGCGATATGGGCGGATCACAATTTGATATATCAATAGTTTTGGTATATCAAATTGTGATCCGCACATGGTGCATTAATACGCACATAAAAGCATTGTTTCAAGATTATGTTATATTTCAAATGAAAGCTATCGCTTCTATATTCTTGCAATCTGTGATGAATTTAATTTAGTCAAAATCCTCTCTACCCCACCCACTCCCACTCCCATCTCTCTCTCTCTCTCTCTCTCTCTCTCTCTCTGAACCTTTGCAGAAAGATACCAGAAACATTCAGTTAGAAAACGAGAGTGGCGGATTTTTGCCCGCTTGTGAATGCAACGATGTCTCTGGACCTATGTATGATGGATAAATCTGGCTGTATAAAGGCCAATTTGCCAACGCAAGGTAGGAGTGCAGTATAATACATCGTCAGTTTGTATCTTTGATGCCACTCAAAATATTTGTACAGATCATACCTTACCCATAAGAATGAAAACTAATCATCCGTCAGCCATCGTAGGATGTATGCAATGACGGTAATGGGTAACTCCAAAGTGATCCAGAAAGAGACTGCGTTGCCTACCTGATATATATATATATATATATATATATATATATATATATCCCGTCAAAGGACGGGAGTGATACATTTTTAAGATAGAAAATATATAAAAAAAGATTAGGATGGAAGACTTTAAAGGAAAGTTTGAAATGAGGACAATGGGCTCCCAGAATATTATTTCTATATCACGGAAGAAATTCTGTTAAATATTCACAGAAAAATACAGATTTGTTTTCAAAATCAAATTTATTTTTTAAATAATATGCGTTAATTATAGCAGCGGGGGGAGGGGGGGGCGCGAATCCTACAACTTTTTATAGGGTTCCGAATGTCAAAATAAACCCTCCAAAAAAAGGATTTCAACCAGAAATAAACCGTCGACTACGTTTTAAGAGGAACCTTTGGAGGGAAAAACCCCCCAGGAGGTCCTGCCGAGTTAGTCTAAATACGGTTTCTGGTTGAAAAACTCATTAATGGCGTTTCGATTACGAAATTAACCAAATTCGTTGTCGTCGCCCTCCCCTGCTGCTACGAATTAAAAATTGCTATACCAAATAATGGTACACTCGGAATCCTACACAGCTAGACTAGCTAGAGAGCGAGAAGAAGCACTTAAAAATATATCCCTGTAAAAGAGGACTTCAAAAAAAACGTGCAATCGCGACAGGAAGCACAAGTTGAGTACGCAGCGGAAACGGAACATTTGTTTAAACCTATTACCGCGGTTACTGGAGATGTTTTAACTGCTATCAGGGGACCTAAAAAGGAACCAGGTGAGAAACAAGAAAGTCTTATTCAGGTATTAAAAGAAACTGCTGAAAAAATGGCTGCGGTCCAGCCTCAACTTAAAGATGTTGTTGAAGAAACCCAAAAGGTAAAAAAGGGAGTTGATTTTAAGGAGAAATTTACTGAGGAGGGTATAGCAACAATAAAAAAACAATCAGCTGAAAGTCGTAATAAGCTAATCGAGTTTGGTATGTTTGCTGCTGCTAGTTATAATTCAAAAAAAGATTTTTTAAAACCCGAACATGCTAAAAATGTGGGTCGTAATATTGGAGTGATTGGGTGTTTAAGGTAAAGAAAGGTGATGATCGATTAGACAAAAAAAATTATCTTATCAGACATATTTATCAGGAGTGAAGGAATATGATAGAATGATGCAGGAACAAAAAAAACAACAAGAGGGAGAGAGAGGATTAGAACGACAGAGAAAAAATAAGAAAAACAAAAAGCACAAGAACAAAGGAGAAAAGAAAGGAAGAGGAAAAAAAAAACAATTCCTTGCTGATATTCTGGATAGTGAGTATTTTCCACCTGAAGAAGAAGAAGAAGAAAGTGAGAAAAAACAGGAGGAAGATGCCTCCTATCGACTTCCTCGGCCACTGCAGCAAAAAGAGCAAGAACAATTCTGGGCCGGATTACCAGAGAATCCAGCAGAGATGTTTAACGATCTCTCTGTAAAAAATCTTCGAGGACCTTCAAAACCTCATTTAATCAGTATTGCTTTGAATTACAAAGATCGTCTTATTTAAAACCTGAGTATCTTGGAAAAGTAACACGCGAACAGTGGCCTGCTGGTAAGGCGCTCTCGGCAATCAAAGAAAGACTAGCACGGTTAATAAGACGAAAATCAGCACCGGTGAAATTACCGAGTACCGAAATTATGCCTGAAGATGTTAGTAATGTGATAAATCAAGTTGCAAATCAGAGACTAGCAGCGTTAGAATCTGACGCACAAAAAAATATAACACCGAATTTAATAGCAGGAAGTGGACACTTCGTGTTCGACGAAGATAATCACCATTTGGAAATACACGCAATAGTATAAAATGTTCAAACGCATATCCGACACAGCATTTAACATAGATGAGCCGGTCCCGCAAGATAACTCAGTGAATGATTATCAATTTTATTCCTATGATGCAGAAGAACCAGATAAGCGAGGGCGTATCGAACTTCAAGTTCATGATACAAGTAGATATTTTCTACCCCATGAGGCTTTTATTGAAGTGGAAGGTAAACTTGTAAAGACGAATAATAATAACTACGATGTCAATGACCGAGTTGGTTTTGTCAACAAAGGAATTATGGCATTGTTTAGTAGCGCCACTTACATGACTGATGGAAAAAATATCGAATCAATTCAAAGTGATGTTGATGTTGCTACAACAATAATTGGTCTAGCAAGATATTCTGAAGATTTTACAAGATCGGCTGGTCCATCAATGATGTTTGCTAAGGATATTACCGATAACGCTGACCATATTCAGTATATTATGAGACGACCAAAAAAAAAAAACTCTGCCGCTGCTGATGACGCAGATGTGGAGGCGGTGGTTTTTGGTTCTAACCCCCAACAAAATCTAGGATTTGCAACACGCCGAGCAATGTTGTCAGGAGTCAGTAGGGATTTTTTCGTGTGCGATTCCACAAACTCATATCTTTGGATTTTGCAGGGATATTAGAAGGGTTATCTTTGGAGTTAAACACACAATCGTGTTTTACAGAAAAGAAAATGATAATGATGCGATCTGGCGAGGAGCTGGTGTTGTTAATAATGATGCTGCTGCTGCTGATGCTGTTCTTGCTAGCAAAGTAAAGATATCAAAACTTTCACTGTGGATGCCGGTATTAACTCCATCGATCACGGAAGAACTGCGATTACTTTCTTTTATGAATCAAGGTGGTAAATCATTGTTATCGTGGTTAACAGTGACCACAGATTCCGCTCAGATTTCTTCTACTTGGCATATAGCATCACAACAGGGTATTTCTGCACCACGACATATTGTTATTGTACTGCAGGGTAAAAGTCGGGAAAATAACCAAAAACAATCTCATATGATATTTGACAAACTTGATGTTACTGATATCTCATTGAGAATAAATGGGCAACAAGAACCATCTGAGGATATATCACTAAATTTTAAACAAAATCATGTAGCGCGTGCGTATCATCGTTGGCTGACATTCTTAACGCGGGACGCAGATATCACAGTTTGATTTTACAAATTTGTATCCGATTTATTACTTCCCGCTGGAGCATCTCGATTTATCCAAGCAGTCTGTCGTCGATATATACTTTCGAGCTCATGTCGGCGCCTTACCAGCTGGTGGTCTAGCCCGAGCAGTCGCGTTTATACTCAGCAACAAAACAATGTTACTTGAAGGTATTAGTGGCCGAATGAGAATCGTTGATGTACCAGTAGAAAACATGTAGCATTGCTAAAAGCAATGTGTAGACAATTAGATCAATCGCGTTTATTATAAAATGTCATATAGTCACGTTAATGTCGCTTTGACTTCTGGTCAGGTAAAGAAATTACAATCGAAAAACGCAAAAGTATGTGGGGCGGCGATAACACTAAAAAACGATCAAATCTCTGGCGGCAGTCCAAACAGGTTATCGCTGACTAAAACCCAACTAAAACATTTCAATAAAGAAAAACAAGCAAAAACCGGAGTTCAACTTGATTTCGCTCCAAAAGCTATCAAGGATATGATTAAATCAGGTGGTATATTTCCTCTTCTTGCAGCAATACCAGCGCTGATAGCTGCTACTGCCCCAGCTGTCGCTAAAGCAGCCGCGTTGGGAGCTGTTGGAACAGCTGCCGGAATGGCATTAAAGAAAGCAACTGGAAAAGGATACAAAAAAAAGGACGAGGTCTCAGACTTCCAGGAACTCCGCCAAAACGGTTTTGAAAACACAAAGTGTTTTGAAACACAAAGTGTTTTCACCGATGTCAAATTTTGATTTGCTCGATGCTGCTAAACAATTAAATATAAAAAAATTTCAAAGGCGTCTTTATGCGAGACCAACTACCACAACAACCAAATAATCCAGAAACCGGAATTATTAATCTCGATAATATTGATGGCCCAAGAACTCACTGGGTTGCTTACGCGATCGATCCACGTGGAATTATCTATTTCGATTCGTATGGGTTAGCACCGCCAGTTGAATTCCTTAAATATGTGCAAATTTATTCCAACTCCAATATGGTATTCAACGCTACCAACACAAACACTAACCGATCCACCGATATGTGGTCGTGAAGTATTAAATGTTCTCACCGCGATATCAAAATCAAGCAAACCACCTCACAAGGTCGTGCACGAGTATACCTCGGGTCGATTTAAACAATCCTTAAGAGAATAATGGTAGATATTTACGGAAGATCTCTCTTCGAAGCAGAGATAAAAAAAACGCGGTGATGTAGATTTATCAAAATATGCAACCAAAGATGAAATTGACAATCTTTTAATGTTAACCGGAATAGACCCAGATGAGGTTGTTATTTTTCAGGACCGATACGGAAAACTAAAAAACAGCAATATCAAATGGAATGACATAGTTCGCAGGGTTCTTGGAGCTGTCCCTGATAACATCCCTGTATTTACTGACAGTGGAAAAATCAGAGACTCAAGTGTTTCGTTTACAACCATCAGAGATGAAATTGCAAAAAGTGTGACTAACCGCTTAAAAAATACCGGTGACACAATGACAGGTGAACTCAGCATGAACGGGAACAAAATAGTTGTTTTAAGAGATCCAACATCCGATGAAGATGCTGCAACGAAAAAGTATGTTGACGTTAACTATGGCACCGTAGATAGTAAATTATCCACGTTGCAGGACGATCATAACACTCATGTAACTTGCTGATATCAAAACCAATATTGACACGATCAAACAAACACAACAAGATATCGTAAGTGGGATTCCTGATATCGATAGCAAAACAAGTTTGATTAAATTCCCACCTGGAGTTACTCCTGGGCATTTTATCAACATAGTTTACACGGTATCATCTGGGTTCGCAACATGGTCTAAACAAAATAATACTATTAAATATATCGCAACAGTTACTGGTGTGCACAGGTTTTCTGTGTTCAGTGCTGCAAAATTTGAGATATTTACAAAGTATCCCTGGCGACATTCCACCGATAAGTTTTCCGGGGTTGTGACTGTAATATTAAACAAGGGAACCGAAGAGGAATTTATACTGGAAGCATCTGATAAGAAATTAAGTGCAACATCTTACTGGTGGTGTTTGGAATTCGTAGCTGAAACACCTGAATTGGTTACTGCGTAAGATAATAAATGACCCTGACAGCATCAACGACAACATTAGATGCGCACCAATATAGATACGATCAAGTACGCGAATGGCAATCAGAGTTAAAAACCCTCATCGACAAATGCAACCTAAAAGTAAAAAAATATAAACGACGAGCGGTCATCCTGGATGCGTTAGTGTACTCAGTATCCGCGTTAGTTGCATCCACCGGAGTAGTATTATCAGCGTTAACACCAGTAACAATCGTAGTAACAATCGTCTCTTCATCAACTGCCATCGCAGGGGTTTTTAATATAATCGCGAAAAAAATATCCTCGTGCACGAGCTCAAAATACCACGATTATGTCATGCAACTAAACACAGCCACGTCCGCATACTCAAAATTATCGTCGTTGATATCATCAAGCATCGATGTTACAACAATATCAGATTCCGAATTCGCGTTAATGGTTAAGATATACGAAGACTGCACTCGCCATTTAAAAACAACCAAGAACAATAATGACGGAATTGCTTCATCGAGCTCTGCTCGACATAGTCGAAAATACATCCCCGAGAAGAATTTCGATGATAACGGTAAGTTCTACTAACCCTGAATTTATTATTAATTTTCCAACTGCAATTCCCGTGAAAGAAATCGCACTAGCACAATTACGAGTATATCACAGCTGGCCCAATATCAGATCAAAATCGTTTGGTGGATTACCAGCGAATAATTCGTTCGTGTTTGCATATAAAAACCATCCCGATGGTACACCCGACTGGAACGTCATTGGGTTACAAACGGGGTCTTATCAAATCGAAGAAATCAATGAGGAATTACAACGTCGAATAAAAAATATCACAGGAAAAGAATCCAAGATAAAAATAACTGTTCATGAACCAACCCTGTCTTCTGCGATCGAAATAAACACTCCAGGTTAAGCTGTGGATATATATCAGAGTTCGATCAGAACAGTGTTGGGATGGCCTGAAATCCCACCACCGGCACCACCAGCACCACCAGAACCGAAAAAGTCTGATTATGTCACGGATAAGACTTCATATCACGGAATTGAACCAAAATATAATAGACGACTGTTAGATAACCTAAAATATGCAACGTCGCGTAGTGATTTTAAATATTACTCCTCGAATGATATTTGGTGGGAGTTTGCTCTTGAATTTCCGGGGGGAGGAAGTACAAATTGGGGCATTAAAATGGATCAGATATTTGAAGGTTTTAAAGAAATTGATCAAGAGCATGAAACACAACTACAGCAACTACGACAAAGTTTCCAGGAGCATCTTTTCGATATAACAAGTTCACTCAGCGAAATCATTAAACATATTGAGATATTAAATCAGCTTGTATCCGATATGGATTTTATTCACCAGCAATTAATTCGGGCGATAGTTGAGTATGTTGATGACAAATCCAAATATAAACAACAATTTTTGACTTTCTTTATTATACAAGAACCAGATCTGCCAAATTTTAAATTTCCTTGGTATAATGCAGCCGAGTTAAAAATAAATCCACCACCAAAATCATTGATGAGTTCTTTGACGATATACTCGCTGCGTGGAGAAAAACACTACCACCAGCAACTATTCTCCGGCACAAGAATGACTCGGAAGGGACAGGCCAGCATGTATCCCAGGGCATCGTAAATATAACCGAAGTGGTCGCGGTCAATCTTGTGTGTGATGTCATCGATGGCAGCTACAGCACAAACACGACAGTATCAAATCAAACCCAGCAAGGATTTGTTCTTTATTCATTCACCCCGAAAGAACCGCCTGGATATCTGATTGTGCAAGAGCCGATCATCAGGTTTATCTGCAGTGTTATAATCCACTGTTATCAAGAATAAATTTCAAACTAACAGACCAGTCTGGCCACCTTCTTGATTTAAGACATAAAACTCTACATATTAATTTACTTGTGAAATCTTAAGGATTTCCATCCTGAGGATTTTTAATCTTTGACAGTCAGGGTGCTAAGAATTATAAGAAATTTATTTTTTACTGAAAAATTGTCAAATTTCTCAATTCCGAAAAGCAATTACCCCAGCATGGCAAACAAAATCATCCATTTTACTGATTCCGAAAAGCAATTACCCCAGCATGGTCATGAAAAATCAACAATTTTGCATGAAACATAAAATTTCTTATAATAATAAAATTTTGATAATATTGATTATCTGACAGGGATTTTTTTTACTGAAAAACTGTCAAATTCCTCAATTCCGAAAGGCAATTAGCCCAACATGGCCATGAAAATCATCCGTGTTGCTGATTCCGAAAGGCAATTACCCCAGCATGGTCAAGAAAAATCAACAATTTTCCATGAAACATAAAATTTCTTATACAATATTGATTATCTGACAGGGATTTCTTTTACTGAAAAGCTGTCAAATTCCTCATTTCCGCAGGGTTAATATACTTTCAGAATCATAAAAATCAACCGCTGCATAAATTCGGGAATTTTTTTTTATTCCTGACAGATTTTGATTTCTAATTAATCAAACGAGTATCATATATGTACCAGCATGTGAAAGTTTTTATTCACGACAAACAAGCACTTGAAAATTACATCGAGGAGGTGTTTATCCAGTCCTCGGTCAGTACGGTTGATTTGGTTATTGATATGTTCGGTAATGAAGATTTTTTATTAACGCAGGGACAGTTAAATGAACTGCTGCAAAAACGTATTTGTATGATCACATGTGATAGAGATCAGATTTTAAATTACGCGCACTCCTGCATTACACTTAGTCAGCTTAAGGTAATATTATTTAACAATGTGGATCAAATTGATCCAAATCCAGATGATACAAGGGAAAAGAACCTATCGGATTGATTGATGCAGGTCAGATTGACATGGGTAAAAAAAATGTGGGTGAAATATTTTTTTTTCCTGTCAGTGCGAGACTGACTTCTACTTTCGATTTCATTTCCACGTACCGGACTTCATTTCCCAGTAATTTCATCCTTGATTTCATCAAGGGAGCTTAACTCACAATCTGACATAATTTTTTTCAACTGTCTTACACGCGTACTAATTACCTTCCTGGCCTCATACTCTTGGGATAACACTAACCTGATTTTTTCTATTGCACGGGACAGAGAGACAAATTCATCTATTGTGGCCAGTGATTTATACAACGCTGTCTGGATTCTCTTTATAAATTTATACTGAACAGGTATATACCGACCTTCCAATTTAGTCTCATATAACGCTTCAAAATCAGACATGGTTTTTTCAGGATCTAAGTCATCAGATATATTAATTTTATTTTTTGTAATTTTTTAATACTTGGTTCTTATTTTCGTAGTTCATATTTATATAATTATAAATTTAAAAGAAAAAATAAACAGTTTCTTGATGAGCGGTTATCAATCATGGGTCGTGCACTGGCCTGTGTGTCCTTTCAGACTTTTGTCTCAAGATCTTATCTTGGAGATTTTTGTCTTACAGATCGTTTCTTGTCGATTCTCGGCATCTCTTCGTGACCGTTTCTTTCTGAATGTTTTGTTTTAGTGACGTAGAGCTTTCTTCATCCAAGGCAACTGTTTATTTTTGGGGGGCGTATTCACAGACATACCTCCAGCGAATTCATGTACATACCCTCCCTGGATTAAATCCCAAGGGTGATAAAAAGTCACCCCCCACGATATAACGTGGAGAAGGATATGTACATGAAGGGCCCTTGCTGGGTCCCCCAATTTATAAAGAAAAACCATATTTATCGGTACCGTCGACCCAATTTGTCCGTGACGAGATTTGATCCGAAGACAGTGATAAGTCACAGGGACGAAAGTCGGCTGAGCTAACCACTGCGCCACAGGTCGCATCTGAAGATATAAGATTTAAAAAAATCATATAAGTAACTATTGACAGAGCTTGGCAGCTGAATTCTGTTCTGAAAGGTTTTAAGTTCTGAACTAGATTTTAAGTTCTGAATTATATTTTAAGTTCTGATTTTGTGAAAATAACATTTACTTGTACTGACAATCAAACGCGGAAGTGATAATAGACTGCTGCTAGTGTGTATGCAATAAGACAGTTACAAATGGCCGTATACAGTTCTGCCCGCCGCTGGATAATGGACCTTTACAGGTGTTGTGCAATCACCTGAAACATTTACCTGGATTGACAAACGCAAGGTGAAAATAGACTGCCGCTACAATTGGCTGTGTAAAAAAAAAAAAAAAAACTATATATAGTTCTGCTCGCTGGATAATTTACAGGTAATGACCTTGGCTTGGGATAACTGCATCATTGACTTTTACACAGACGCTGCAGAGTTGTCTCCGTTATCTGCATCTACATAACGAAATGAAATCCAGCTATCAAACCGATATGAAAACGATGATTTGTATATTTTATCTGCAGCACGCTGGACCGAACGCGGTTGAATACCGAAATACCTGCCAGCCGCGTACATTGGCTTAAATATTTCCTTCTCACCAGTGTTTATGTTGAGAGATCTGACAATTTTCCTTGTAACACTCTTAAATTTACCAGTGCCCCCTCGTGCAGAATTTTTGCTCTGTGAGATGGCTTGTAGGTTAGATAAATTATTGTTAAGTTTATTATTATCTATATGATCAATCACAAGACCGTCTTCGATCACTCCGTGATAAACCTCGAATACAAATCGATGATTATAATAACTTTTTTCCCAGCGGTAAATCTAAGATAGCCAGAATTATCAGCAAAACCAACTGGTTTTTTTAACCTGCAATGTCTGACAATTCCATTACGATTCGCTTCGTAATTCTTGATGATGGGGTGTCGGACAAATTCTTGGTTCATTATAATAATGTCATTTGTCTAATTTATATTTGTCTGAAAACTTAGTTATATAATCGCGCTCACATTTTAGCATATCATTTTTTTTTGTTATAATATCTCTTTAGCTCGCGATATCGCTTACCCCCGCAATTTGCACATAATTGTGTTTTACTTCTGACCCCAACACCACATTGCAGACATGGTATTGGTCCTGAACCGCCTCTCCGGATACTTTGAGAATGTTCTCCGCAGAATTCTTTTTTGCATGATTTGTTACAAACGGTCACAGATCCTACCTTGAGCCACCTGCAATGGTTCATTATATATAATATTTCTTATTTAAATGTTTGCCTTAAATATAATGTGGAGGAGTTTGAGAGATTATCTGCAATCAAAACCAGGAAGGCTTCTAGATTTGATCTTGACAGACTAACCCCTGATTCGCGAAGGCGAGCCTTAACTGATCTGTTTGATATTATCAGAGATTACAAAAACGAATTTCGTAATGATGGAGCATCTCACGTGTGGTCCACATTCAAAATTGTACCCGACACTGACTCTGTCAATGTCGACGAAGTCAAAGACGCTACAATGAATGAAAACAATTATCGATTACCTCAATCAGAAATATTTTTTCAGAGCAAAGTTTATTGTGCACTCGGATGATGATACTTGGATTATTCGTGACAAACGTGACCCTGTCCTTGCTGGTGGAAAAACCGCTCTGTTAAGTAAAGATTCCAGACCAGGAATGCTGACTGGGATTGACAAACCATATTACGTTCGAGCGTATCCTGTAACAGCGGTCATTTATGGAATTTATCCGATAAAAAAACCCAACATTAATAAACTTACCGTAATGAGATTTTCATCCTTGACTTTGTCAAGGCTAAATTGTGTGGCAGAGCGAGTAATAGAACATTTTAAAAATACGAAGCGTGGAAACTGTTTAACTGATCTGCGACGTGAAAAAATAAACAAATGGGCTGAATCAGTTAAAGATACAGGATCGTCAATAAATGATGTTGCTTAGTTAGAAAAAACATTAAGATTTCCCATAACCGTAGCAACGATAACAGGGGAAGTATTATATAAATCAAAATATAATCGAAATGGAACTACAATAAATATCATTGACCACAATTCTCACGCTTGGAGCTCCGCAGTCACAATATTTCCACGAAATCGTGTTGTGAGATATTACTCGTCAGAGAGTTTTTGGAATGGAATATTTGATGCTATCAGCCAAATAAGCAAAAACGACCATGTGTCAGTGTGTTGTTTAAAAGTTCCGAAGAAGGCGAGTATGATCAATTTGTAAGACCTAATGGCGAATTATATCGTAAAGAATCTCTCCATGAAGAAATGAGAAAACTCGCACATATATATTCAGAAAATACTGAGCAATTATTAGCTAATTGTTTTACAGTCCCGTCAATTGCTGCCCATGCCGCGAGAGAAAAAAATTCATACACTGAGAAATGTTCATCAAACTTGGTGCAGCGGTGATATGGACATAAATAAATTTAAAAATTTCTTTAGTCGTGCTAAAATAAACCCACATGGATTTGTAACAATAAATTTACATGATCCTCGAACACGGTATCGAGTTGGTCTTGACAAAAAAATTTTAATTGAGCAGCAGGGGAGGGCGACGACAACGAATTTGGTTCATTTCGTAATCGAAACGCCATTAATGAGTTTTTCAACCAGAAACCGTATTTAGACTAACTCGGGAGGACCTCCTGGGAGGTTTTTCCCTCCAAAGGTTCCTCTTGAAACGTAGTCGACGGTTTATTTCTGGTTGAAATCCTTTTTTTTGGAGGGTTTATTTTGACATTCGGAACCCTACAAAAAGTTGTAGGATTCGCCCCCCCCCCCCCGCCCCGCTGCCATTGTAATCTGTTTTAAACAAACTCCAATATTTTTGAGTCCCCTAGTTTGCGGGCCTATTCTGAACGCACCTTTCGCTCCTCGCTAAGACCGATTTTTTTATATATATTAATGCATGCAAAGAGGTCTCTTTACCGAACGAATCACACACTCGGCCCGAAGTCACTTGTTTTCCCCTTGTTTACAAGGATTTCTAGACAACACTCATTGTCAACTGGAAGTTCTAACAACACGCCAAGACTATAAATACTTTTCCTTTAATTAAACAATGAACCACAAGATATCACAACTTCACATTTGCATCACAGCTTCACAGTTGCATAGCATCCTCATAACTGTATGGGTTTTCCTTGCTAGATTTCCGTAACGTAGCGCCGGTACTTATATACCATAAAACACAAATCACATCTGAAACACCAAATAAAGGGAACTATTTTCCTTCTCTATCCCTGGGTCAGTCGAACTAAAATTCGGAGCCTCAATTAGCTTGTGACTTTACACTATATTTACCATCATGCCAACAATAAAGGGCGAATCCGGATAATAGAACAATCCCTTCTCAATTATTCAGCTGCATAAACTATCCATTCCTACCACGAATATTTTACATGGAGATACAGAGTCAATCAAAACCTTTCGATTTAAATAGGAACTACTTATCCGGCTCTGACCCTACGAAACTTAGCCATGCCATCATGAAATCTCATCCACTCTGCATTCTGGGACGTTTTCCGATAGAGATCGGGTAATTACATGGGCTGAGAAATAATTCCGAAAATTCAGAATTCCCATAATCCAACAAATAATCACTAAAATGTAACACACCTATAAAATGGAGATGTAAATATAAATGGCGCAAACGCTATTTATATTTCCTATGTTTAAATTCTAAATATTTTATAAACATTGCAGTCTTTTTGTCTTTGCTAATCTGTGAATTTTGTTGCTTAAAAAAAAAAAAATTAAAATTTGTTTTAATGCATTACAATATCTGTCATATGCAGCTGCATGCTAATGGTAAATGGCGCCAGAGGGGGGCGACGATAGAAGCACGACCTCTAGCACAAATTGTCTCCAAAACAGAGACGGCAGGCATTGTAAACTATATGCATAATATCGAGAATAGTACAGAATAAATATCGTTTTTCATCATAGATATTATTTTTGGCAAAATATTGTACTGAACGTGATTTCAAAATGCCCGTCTGAATTCTATAGAATAACTGTAATTTACAGCATTCAAACGATGTAAAAAAATAACTGCTGACAATAGCATTACATGTATACAGGAGACAAAGGAAATGGTACAGTTCATTACAACCTCCCAAAATGTAAATAGTTTGAAATGATGCAAGAAAAATTAACTATAAATTTAATAAATTTTGCCCCCCCCCCATGACATCCCTGTAGGTAGGCTTGAATTGCTCTACGCTCAGTCAAATACCAGGGTCGACGACACAAAATAAAGTAACAGTGGCAAATCGCTAACTAGAGAAAACTACTCTTTGACAACTCAGTCACAGTCAATTTTAATTCGGTGATAATCTCTGTTTGAATCTGCATAGAGTACAAATTAAAATTCCCTAAAATGTACGATAATGCTATTTATTGGTATTTTACAAATTCTGCTGGCATTATCAATCATTATCATGTAGAAGCCAGGGATAGCACTTTCCGCTCTGTTTGATGTATACATGTATTTGTAATCCTATACAATTATTTGTATATACCTTGATATATGTCTTAGGAGGGGCCGAGTGGTCTAAAGCGTTCACCGTAACGAATCATTGCCATCTAACCTCTGTCTGCGAGGGTTCGAATCTCAGGTTCGGCCAATGTGGGTATGTGAGAAAGCTTTCCAGTAGCTTTTCTTGGGTTGGTGCAAAAATTTGTAGAATATTTCACTGTGCATGCTGTGCATTCAGCATAACGCGTAAAAATTAAGTTTGACGTATGGGTTAGACTCGCCTTATATTGTTGACATCGAGGGATGAAACCTGACCTGTTTGGGGCATGGATTGAATTTTAATTAGGACAAGCTTTGTTAACGTTTGGGGACAGATATAGTGCAATGTTAAGGCGTGGTCAATAGCAGTAAATGTCTGCTGAGAAAAACCAGAGAAAATGTTTAGGAAATCTTGGGCCATTCTCAACAGGAGTCATAACATGTTATTTCCAGAATGAATATTAATAAACTCGAGCTAGAGATGATTATTCTAACTTCGATGGGAATGATAAAATGTTTGACTGTTAAAGAAAGTAATCCTGACTGGCTAAGCTAAAGGAGGAGTTGTTTGTTCCCAGACTGATTTCAGGGTTTTCCGTAATTCTCCTCAGGAATTAATCAATCAAAGTTTTTGAGGCAAGCCAAAATTTATATGTGGAAATGATAAGATTTCTCGTTAAATTTGCAAAGGGACGCATGTCGGAAAGTGAGGGACACGGGAGGAGAAATATTCGACTTCTTAGGGAGGTGCTAGTCTCGAATAAAGCGCGAGGATAGTCTCTATTGCCTACAATATATGTTCATTGATGTAAGTTTGTATTTATTTGTTAAATATATCAATTTCAATTCATACTTTCTTGAGTTCAAAAGTTAATTAACCTGACGCGAGATGATAGATCACTCCGCCCACCAAATCACGTGACATGACTCCCTGCTAACCTCCAGCAAAGAAATATATTTCAGCTTAAGTGATATGTTTATTGAAAAGGATTTGTATTATTCTTACAAATGTTCAATTTCAAAGTTACATAAATTATACTGCAGTAGACAATATTTATATTTGTAGTTTCAAGTTCGTACAGTAATAACCTAAGTGTTTTATATCAGTAAATAATAAAAATCAATTTAAAGCTGCTCGATATCCTGTACAAAGAAAAATATGCTAATGTATTTAGTATATACTCTTACCCTTATTAATTTTATATGGCTTATTTTCATGCTTACTTTGGAAGTATATAAATTAAAAATTAATTAAAACAATCGTAAATAATTACTATTTAGAAGCAGACTGTTGTAGATAATAATTTTAAAGTTCCACTATGTTCGTCAGATGGAATTTTGATCCATGATGTCTGTTAATGTAAACACGTAAATGCATGCTTAATATATCGGACGATAATTATCTGAAGCTGTTGTTTTTGTATTTCTTTATTACTATATTTTTGTATCGCCACTCCTCCTTCAGCCCAATGAAACAGTTAAGAGTAACTCGAGTGTATGAAAGATTGAAACGATACATCCTTGTTTTTGGGACAAACCAGTATTAACTGTAAATTTTCAAACTTTCAAATAATGCAGTCTTGGCTTCAGTTTTTTCTACATAAAAAATTAATAAGCATCAAAGCCCGAAAGTTGGGGTGGTTTTTTTTACCCATATATTGTAGAAACGTTTATTTTTACATATATTTTTCAATTTAAATTTTTTCAACTTCAAGCCTTCGACGGGACATGCCTTTCTACATACCTTTATGCAAACAAACATGTAATTGCCATGACTTGTTTCCATATTCAGCTGATCTAACACACGACTACAAAAGAATCTTTATCAATCGAAGTTTTATCTATGTTTCGGGAATGGAATATGTCTAAATCCTCCATTGTGACGATCTGGATATCGACAATCTGAATTACAAGGTTCCCACCGCCTTATTTTCACTCTTATCGATCGAGAAATCAACAAATCATAGCAAACATTGTACTTACTTATCATAATCAATTCTTTATTGCCACAATAAGCTTGTGGAATTAAAATGGCAGACGCAGGTAATGCCTGCAGGTGTCTAATTTACCCTCGCTGATTTGTTACTTGATCAGCATGATTGACAAGTGGCGATAGGTCAATTGCCTGCATTCATTTTGTCTTAAGCGCTAAATGACTCATGTATTATATGAATAATTTCTATGAATCGCTAATTAGTAAAGTAACGTAGTTAGGACGGGTGTGAAGTCTATTAATTCGTGTGTAATTAAGTTGTGAATTCTCTTCAACGGAGACTCGAGGAGTGTGTGCCAAGTGTTCAGCTGGTAACTTATAGCCACAGCGGGACAATAATAGTATCTGAGAGGGCTAATTATGCTAATAAGTATGCGAGAGCACTAGAAAATACATTAACTAATAGTAAAAGGTGTGTGTGTGTGTGTGTGTGTGTGTGTGTTAGGTTGCGAAAGTACAACAGCTTAGTTTTGTTTACATTTGATAGATAGTATATGACGCAAAAAATTGGTAATATTGTTTGATCCCAACAGAAGAAGAAGAAAAAAAACGGATTCACCAGGTGGTGTTGAGATGCCGGCAATTTGAGTTCAGTCATCTACTGGGGTATATGATGAACTTTCTTCTATCAGTATATCAGAACGCCTAATTCAATTTCGCATGAAATTTTGTAATTTTGTTTATAAGAGAAAGTTAATCACTCTAATGTTATGTTCGATTTCTTTTTGAATATGTAATTGATTAAACTGTTATATTTTAGACGCGGGGGTGGATGGGTTCATGCAGTTCTATTCTATATCTCTGCTCAGATCTCTGTTATTTCATCCGTTAATTTCATATTTTATCTTACTGTATACTCGATCCGGTGTATAACACAGTGGGCGATCATCTCCCATTAAACATAACCGAGCTAAAAACCATATGAAATGTGGGAGATCAAACACCTCTACGACACATATATATCATAGTGTAAAGTTGTAAAGTGTAGAATACGGTCTAGAGTCGTGGGTGTCTTACTCTGTACGAAATTATTGTGGTTGTTTCTTTGTCATTGGCATATATTTATCCTCAGAGTTATATCACTTCTATATGATTTTATTACTGAGTCGTCTCCGCTTTAAAACTACAATTTGACAGACTTTAAGAGTGATATATAGGAAAAGAAAGTAATTTTTGGCAGGTTTTAGGAGTGCTACGTAGAGAAAGCAATTATTGGTAGACTTAAGAGTCATTGATGGGTAAAGAAAGCAATTACTTACAGACGTTAACAGAAATATAGGTTCAGAAAGTAATTATTCGCTCTACTTAGATTTTGGTAGTTAAGCGATATAAATAAAAGGTACCCAATTTTTTCAAGGTCGAATTCCATTTAGCTAAAATGAAATATATTTCAACAATGAGCTCGACAAAAGAAGATATAATGGGTGTAATCTAGAATGTAGACAGCTGGATGTAGAAATGCACTCGCACACGGATGACAAAAATATTGCTGTGTCCAGCTTCCACCTAGGCTAGCTGGAAATAAAAGTTTGACACAAAATGATATTAAATAATCTAGGATTTATTAGCGGAACATGTTTTCATTTCTAACATATTTCTAGAAATTCAGCTCGAGATATCTTTTTAGCAAAATTTATCTTCTCAGGTTATGATGTTTTGATTCACATTAAAACTGTTGGTAAAGTGTTACTTAATGTTCAGTAAGTGTGCACATTGAAAGGCAAATCATCACATGACATCTTTGCTAATGTGTACAAAAAAGTGGTTTCTTGAAAAGAAGCTAAAGTTTAGTGAAATAAATAAATAACAATAATGTTTAAGTAGTAGTTATCTTTCATTCAACTCTGGGGTGGGGGTGCGAGGCATCCTTGTGTCAATTTAGACACTAGACAGTATACCGAGCTGTCATAAAAGGTTACTTAATAGACCATTGTTCTTGTGTAAAGGAAATAAATATATGGTTGCTCGAGATAATTCTTGTTTTAAATGTAGAACCGTTGTACTGGCAATATTACTACAATAGTTAAGGGCCCCGAGTGGCCGAGTGGTCTAAAGCTCTCACCGTTACGGATCACTGCCATCTCACCTCTGTCTGCGTGGGTTCGAGTCTAGGATTCGGCCAATGTGGGTATGTGAGAAAGCTTTCTAGTAGCTTCTCGTGGGTCGGTGGTTTTTCCGGGTTCTTCCTCCACCATTAATAGTGGCCACCATGCATAGCCTATCGTGTGCTGAAAAAATGGCGTTAAACCCAACAACAACAACAACTACAAGAGTTATCTTGAGACTGCGTATCGCCCAGTCCCTCGTTTATTCAAAGACTCCTACTGAAATTAGCTTTTTGTATTACTCTCAACTTTTATACTAGTTATACCACTCTTTGTTCCATGGCAACACAAAATATGGAGTACAAGCAATTCCAAATATCAAAAGGCAAATATACAAACCTGCTTGACACGTGTATCAAAGTTCGTCTAACTATCTAAATGGTACATGCTTCAGAATTATGCTCCGGAAACACAAATTTACAGACAGACAGGAAATTTTTAGAAAATCAGTAATAAAAACGGAGCACAACTTCAACACTGCTTAGAGATTATAGTGTTTACAGTGATTTGAAGGAAAGTCCTACGTACTTTGATGCAAGCTTGTGATCCTCAACACAACAATATGAAAACGCACAAATATTTTAATATATTTATTTTATACTCAGATATTTAAAAAATGATTCAAACTGCTTTTTAGAAAATTAATATAAATATACAATATGTTAAAGGGTCTGCGTGAGGTTTTTTAAATTCTTTTTTAAATACTGATTCGCACATATTTACAAAAAAAATGCCATGACGTGCTTTAGGAACTATTGCATCCTGATAGACATACTGGAACAACAGGCTACGTAGCAACAGACTTACTGGTTCCTATGTGTGCATAACAGCACCTGTACCGTTTTTTTCCTTCACTCGGCTTGAAAATGGGTTAAAAGATGATAATCCATTTAGTTGCCGCCAATGCCGCCGTTACTTGCAAAAAAGTTCGTGATGCCAAATCATTTTACAATACAGGATCATGAAAGAAATTGGTATTTAACATCACTGGGTTCCACTAAAACTAGATAACATCGACGTTTCATCAAATTATGAGCACGTAAAAACTCCCTCAAACTGAGAATCCATTCTATTTTTCACACGATTACTAAAAGATCCGATTATTGTCAGCCAAAGTCGCGCTTCAAAGTATCTGAGTGCCCCATCTGATCACCAATATTCACCCGAGACTTATTTTCATCTTTTAAAAAGCGGACCTGCCTCTTTTCATTCCATCTCGTATCAATTTGTGCGCTACGTGCTAATGCTGGTGTTATTATATTAGTCACTAACGGATTTTATCGAATGTATCTCATCACTAGTTTTGGAGCACTCCCGGAAAAAATTAGACCGACTTCGTTGATTGAATTAGGGGGGTGGTACCTCTTAATTCTAAACTGAGTATTTGAATGTCGTTTAAACCTAACATCTTGATTATTTCAAAGAACAGTTTTTGTCAGATGTGATTTTTGTTTAACAATTCATTTCCTTCCTTACAAACTAAAGTTAGATTGGAAGAAAGGTAGAATTTATGATGAACGGCGGGATTGGGGCTTAAGGTTATGTAAGGTGATGATGTACGAATAAACGAATAAGTTACAGTGATATACAATTTACTTCATCTTTTGTTTATATGAAATAACCACAACACCCTCATGAATGGTTGACTGGAGTCTTCTGGACAACCTGTGAGGATTTTAAAATGAATCCTAAATAAGTCATATTAATATCAATACCTCATCATTCTAATTAACCGTGAAATACGACATACAAAAGTTAATCAGGTATTGGAAGAAAGCAAATTTTCACTTAAGTTCAAATATTTCCACAAATAAAGGATGTGTATTAGAGAAGTCCTGTGATATATCATAAATATTGTCTTTCAGATTTTGCCGGAATAATTCAGCGATTTGGACCAACTGGGGTATAAGAACAAGCAGTCGAGGAAACATCAGCTTTTCTCTGGGGTGGTTGTGTTTGAGTTCCAGTCTCAACGAATGAAGAAGTTCCATCTGTAAGTTTTCTACTGTATGTCTGGACTCCAGGAATGGGGACTCTGTAACACACACACACACAAAAGGAAAGATTAAATGTGATGGACTTTCACTTTAAACAATGTTACGTAGAAGGATATGAGTTTAAAACTGATATAAAGAACAGAAAAATAATATATATAATATAGTCTGGTTCGTTGGGATCTCCTGTATTTTAATAGCATCATTTTTACCTTTCTCTTGAAATCCTTCAAGTGAGACAAGATACGATTTTTTTTACAGCGTTGCAAATAATGTTAAATGAGATAGTATTTCATGTACTTAACGATACTTAACGATGATTTACAGTTATTGTCAACCATTATGTGACAAATATCAATTGTGAATGTATGCAAGTTAAATTAAATATTGGTAAAATGTCAACTACAATTTTCGTTCAGTACATTTATTTTCGAGAGAACCTCTATGATGTCATCGTAGAGGACTTGTTTTATGTATGTCCATCTATATACTGCTTTAGGGATATCACCAACAATGCAACCATCTGTTCTGGAAAAGCAGATGCATACACATTTTAAATATGCCATCAGTGCAGTCATTTAAATATGCCATCAGTGCAGTCATTTTAATATGCCATCAAGGCAGTCATTTTAATATGCCATCAAGGCAGTCATTTTAATATGCCATCAAGGCAGTCATTTAAATATGCCATCAATGCAGGCATTTAAATATGCCATCAGTGCAGTCATTTTAATATGCCATCAAGGCAGTCATTTCAATATGCCATCAAGGCAGTCATTTCAACATGCCATCAGTGCAGTCATTTTGGAGGCTGGATCAGCATCATTTTAATGTAGGAACAAACACATGCTGAAAGAAATAAGTGCTTTGAAAAAAACCCAACCAAAACCATGTTCGTATAACCATCAGTTCAGGAGAATTAGCTTTAGTCAGAATGTCTGTTGTGTCCAGTTCAGGAGAATTAGCTTTAGTCAGAATGGCTGTTGTGTCCGATACTTTGAATAGTCTAATCAGCATAAGTTTTATTTAGGACCAAATGTATATAGTAGGAAAAGTGCAAAGAGGATCCCATAATGATAATAATAATAATAATGAAGACTTTGTATAGCGCCTAATCTTTAGAATCTCAAAGTGCTTTACAACATTAGACAACACCTATAAGATAATAAAAAAATATACTAATATTATTACAAAAACAAATACCTTGAAATTAGAAAAACATTAAAAAATAACAAACATGCTGAGAATATTTCAGGTAGGAAACATTATTAGGTCTTTAAGTTTGTTCTTGCAGTCGAAATAAGTGAGTTTTGAGAGCCCTCTTGAATGTTATCACTGGATCTTTGTGTCTAAGTTCAGTGGGCAATTCATTCCACGTTGCTGGACCCTGGTATGCAAAAGAACGCTGTCCATATGACTTTGTTTTCATAGTGGAAATAATGAGTATACGATTGTCAGAAGAGGAGCGTAAGTATCTTGCTGGTGTGTACACGTGGGTGAGATCGGATAGGTATGTTGGACTAGAGTCCGACAGTGAAACGTAGCACAGAGAACAAAGTTTGTGTTTAATTCTGGATGGAATGGATAGCCAGTGTAGGATACAGAGCAGCGAGAAGGTGTGCTCTGATCGTGGTACTCAAAGTATGATCCGAGCAGCTGTGTTTTGAACTTTTTGAAGTTTCTGGAGTAGATATTGAGATGAACCAGACATAACTGAGTTACAATAGTCCAGTCTTGAAAGTACTAATGAACACACAAGTGTTTTAGTGGCATCAACTGAAAGATATTTGCGAATTGAGCTGATGTGTCTCAGCTCAAGATATGCAGCCTTGCATATGTTCATGACATGTTGGTGCAATGTGAGAGTACCGTCCAGAGTAACACCTAGGTTTCGTACTGATTGTGTGAATTTAATGTTGGCGTTTCTGATATTTATTGTTTGAGGTAAAGGATGTGAATGAGAAAGTCTTTGTGTTGTGATCAGAATGGCCTCAGTTTTATTATCATTCATCTGCAGCTGGTTACATGTAATTCATTATTTCACATTAGAAATGCACCTCTCTACACCTTGGATGGTAGCATCAACTTCAGCTGGGTGGCTAGATTTGTATATTTGGGTGTCATCAGCGTACAATTGGTGAGACACTGGATGATGATCTATGACACTTGAGAGCGAATGAGTGTACAGAGTGAAGAGGACAGGTCCAAGAACAGACCCATGTCAGTGTGACCATTCCTTCGACCGGAGTAGCTATAATTTTATTTGCAAAATTGACGCCAGGCCCACCATCTTGAATCAACATGATATCATAATAAATCTTTCTGTGAAAAGCCACAAATAAATAAGACCATCTGTACAGGAGGAAATGTGACAACAATATGCACCATAGGAAGTTTTCTATCAAAACCCTAAGTAGATGAAATCGTCCGTTCAGGAGAAATATTGTCAACAACATTTTCAAGATGTCCACCATCATGGCCATATTGGAGGTCGGATCAGCACCATCCTCAGGAAGAACAAAGTACATATCGAAATAAGATATTGAGAGAAAATCCCGTGTCGATACGACTATCCATTAGAGAGAAATACCAGTGTGAGTTTCAAGACGGCGGACATGAAAACCACATTAGAGGTATGATTGGCATCATTTTCATTTGGAACCAACTACAAATCACGAGAAACTGTTCAGTGACAAAATACTGTTGATACCACAATCTGTTGAGGGAAAGTAGCGATAACCAAATTCGGAAGATACTCTACATGGTTGCTATGTTGGGGGGGGGGGGGTAGATTGAAAGGTATTATGTTAGATCAACTAGCCATTATAAGAAGGCTTTCAGAGCAAGCCCTTTATCTATACAACCATAAATTTCGAAGAAACTGAAATAGAAAATATTTCCAAGTGACTGCCATGACGGAGGTATTAAATGCTAGATCAGATCAGCACCATTTTCAGTTAGGACCAACTAGACGCCATAAGAAGTTTCTCTCTCATATCAATATAACTTAAGTTTGGTTTGGTTGCCGATATTTTAATCGTTGTGATGGTGAGATTGTAATTGTCGAGATGGCGCTGTGAGTTGTATTTCCAACGGCGTGTTGCATCGTATCCTTGATTTCGCGACGAATGTGAGGCGTCTCAGAAATTATTGATGGCGGTATATACAGCATCGATGTCTTCAATGAGTTGATGCATAAACGAGCGAAACGTCTTTGAATCTATGATGTCGTTGGTGAGCAACCACTGACAAATTGAAGTAAACTCATTGATGACTTCTTGCGAGTGGTTGCCAGCGTGAACCAATCCCCCGAGTGTTTCCATCCTGTATACGAGTTCACTGATTTGTTCCTCGTCAACCGACACACATTTGAATCTCTAAATGAACCCTGCACGTGAGGCGCATTTGTTTGCATGAATCACCAAAGGTTCCACGGGTTTCCTGACCCCGAGGTTTTCCACGCCTGGACACATGTATGTCTTAATGAGAGGGTCCAGCATCCGTCAGTGGAGAGTAATATTAGAAAAAGACGACTTCATCGTCCACGTCTGCGAGACGCACATACTCTTTTGGGGGCAGATCATCCCCTAGAAAACGAGCTCAATAACTTTTTCCAATATTTTTTTTTTGTGTACGGATAAAATTATCTTAGTATAGCTTGATCTATTCTGGACCGTTTACATGAGTTAATAATCTTATCAAGATCCGCTTATAAAGGTATATTTTCTTTTAACTTAATCCTCTACCTTATTTAACGACATTTTTTCAATACATACTAGGCTATACTTGGTGGCCAGTATAACTGGTGGAGGAGGAGCCCAGAAAAACCCTGGAGAACCAAAGACCCACTGAAACTTACTGGCATGCTCTCTCACATACCCACATAGGCCAAGCTAGAGATTGGGACAAACGCTGACAGAAATGAGATGTCAGTAATCAGTAATGGCGAGCGTTTTAGACCACTCGGCCACCAGGGGACCCCATTCCCTTTTAAATCCACCCTAGGTGTTTATCCGCGGGTAGTTCATGCTCCAATATAACGCCTTTAAATCTTTGGCAGCAAACCGCAGCAGGTTCTCAGGGATCATCTACCGTGCGTCCTCGTTAAATTTCTTAATTGGTGTTAACAAATTAGATTGGTACACGGATGGTTGTTCTTGTGGACGTTTCTCGATTACCTCTCCGACATCCTCATGCATTTCCTCTATGTGCTTTAAATCTGTGCCAATTGTACATTTGTGACGAGTTTCGTACGATTGCGGCTGGAATCAATTTTTTTGGTTCGAAGCGCCTACTGAGAGGTCTTCCTTCCAGTATGAGAGAAAGCTTGCCATTAGCTTCCTGTGGATATGAGTTTCTTACCGATGTTTTTCAGGGTTCTTCCTCCACTAGTTGCACTGGCCGCAATGTATAGTCTATCGTGTGATAATGTGGCGTTAAACCCACATCAACAATAACTACATCCACCAACGTCAAACGCATTAAGCCACTTATACATATACGCCATGGATTTCTCGAACATATTTCCAATGCCCAAAAATATTTTTAGTAAACTTCTCATGTAGGGCTAGCTGGATTGCTTCTACCTCGTTGTATATTCCTTAGCATTTTTTCCTCAAAGGCAGTTAGTGTGGATGCTATCTGTATATTAATAATGAGGGCATTTCTCTAATTGCGATGATCTTCGCTGTCAACGCCAGTGGCTATTTAAAGTATTATTGTACACTATCAAATACTGACTTTTCTGGAGTTAAATTATAGTCTTCACCAAGTTTTCGTCGTGTGCGCTCCAACTCAATCCTTAACCCAGAGAATTTATCATGATGCTACGGTCACGCCTTTGAAAAATAAAAAAATAAAAAAACTCTTTCGGGTCTCTTTGACGAATCAGTTTGACGCATTTAGGATAAATAATGGTTTACTCTTTTCGTTGGCGTTACAAATACACCATTATTTGGTAAGTTAATTCCAGCATTACCCAAAGAGGCGAATTCTTTCACAATACTATATGCATCAGATTGTATGGTTTCTTAGGGAGTTACATAATAGCCTAATGCATTTCTTTAACAGTGAATCACTTACGTGTTGTCAACGTAGACGGCTTTACCGACATCACGCAGGTTACAATCATAGAAGCAAACGTCTGCAAAAATTTCACAGTTAAAATATGTTCTCGAATAATGGAGAGGATTACAGGCCTGGGGACCGAAACTGATCAGACGGTATCAAACGCCCATTTTATGCTACTCCTTTATAGAACATGTGCGAAATTATACTCACATGACGAACATACTGTTTACAAATGATACATAATGCAAGTGATGAGTGAACTGCTGTACATGACTATAAAAGGAAGGTGCAGGTGGTGGTGGTGAAGATTAAAACAAACACAAATGATAGTGGTCTAAAAGGACTGAATGCTTACCCAGGAGTAGGACTGCTGCACTGTAAAGCGCCACTTCTACCAGTGTGAGATGCATTGACAATAGTTTCTGAGCAATGGAAAATATTCCTTCGAATAACCATTCTGCTTCCAAACACATATACTCTTCCTTGCTTTTTGTTACACTCAACATTGGCTGTCTTCCACATAAATAAAGAGTTTTATCCTCAAATAGAACATGCAGCTGAAAAAAAAGAAATATTAGAACATATTGATTAAGTGCCTATCTTGCAAATGTGAAGAAAAGTGTGGTGGGCTAATCACTAGTGGGTTCTAGAAGACAATTTGCCAAATTGTGATAAAAACTGGTGATTGGTTTATAAAGTAGGCGTATAGTCGGATGAATTCAATATAACAAAAAACGTCTTCAGAGACATGGTATCTTTTAACACGTGGTATGATCGGACTCAGATGTTTCTAGTCAAATCTGATCAAGACTGCTTTAGCAGACTGATTTTAACAAAAGTCGTATTAAATTAATTTTCTTGGAGGTTGTTTTTGTGGGTTTAGTGTTTATTGTTGCCTTTGTTTAAAAGTTATTGAAATTATTTTACAACTGCTTGTTCCCCAAATTTAACAATTTTAGGCATGATAATCTTTAGAAGAACAAGAAAACAGCGGATGTTAATACAGGGCAGATCATACCGTAAGCTTACATGGCTCTTATTACCTAGTAATTTAATAGCTAAAATAACAAGATCACGAAAAGGAAGAATCTTAACGAACTCAAGCGAGAGATATAAAATAATTGGGGTATTTGGGAACAAGTTCTTATAATGAATGGTGCATATGTTATACACTTTTATTGTATGTGCCTAAAACAGTCGACAGTGTCAAGAGGATAAGGAATCTTTGAAAACTTATTTTGTACCGTCCTTGTACTCCATGACGAAAGTCGTGCAACAATGAAATAGTGGAAAAAAGAAAGCTAGAAATGTGTCCATAGGAAAAGGATGTTCTAACAATATGATGCTACTGAAAGGAAAACTTGTAAGTCAGGCTATAACTCTGCTAGATTTTGTCCAAAAATACCCAAATTCTAACTTGACCTGCGTCCTGTAAATATAAAGCACCATACTGAATTTGGCTTTAATACATTAAGCTCTTTAAATGTTAAGTGGAAATTAGGTTCGCAATGGATTTATTGTAATGGTATGGGATATGAGAGTCAAACATGGGTAACACTAAGCTGACATACATATGGTATGATGCCGTTTATAACAATTTCTCAGGGTATTATATTTGCTTTCAAGCTTGATAGATGACAACCTACTGAGTAAACACTAAGAGAAACCCACCAATATTAATGTTACACAGTATGAGTTTTGTTTCATCAGGGATATCTGCTCTGCCATAGTTAGTGTGGAGAAGTCTGGAATCCTCCTGGCGAATTTAACTGTCCCCTCCAGTACTGGCACGGCAATCTCCTGGAAACACTTAAAGACTTCCTTCTTCTTGAATGTTTCCGAATCTAGGGTATTGGTAAATAATGTTTGTCCAGGCGAAAGCTGAAAAAGTGATAGAAATCCAGTAGGATAAGTACGTCTGTATACATGAACGAGGTTATAAGACGTGTCTGCCTGATTAGGTTTTGATCATGAGACTAACCTGAGTAGTATTATATTGGTACAATACACTTTGGTGATAAAAATGGAGATATACACCAACAAGAGGCAAAATCTGGTCTGCGATAGCTTACCTGTTGTCATGTGCCTAAATGCCGAATGCAAAAGAGCAAAACATCTACTTATTGGTTTGTAGGAGGCTTTCTGCCAACATTTCTTCACATTGTGTTGGATAATTATAAATACAAATGACTGCTTGCTTAATTTATTGACTGAATATTTGATACGTGTCATTTGTACCAACTTAAAATGCCGTCAGTCAGGATGCTTTCTTTCAGATCCTAATGAACGGTGTTAAAGCTCTCCTGGTGATAAGGTCAAACTCAGCTAATGTCATGGCCTTGCGTCTGTCATGCGTCGGCGAACAATTGCTATTTTAAACATCCAAAAAAACACTCAAATAATGTTTTGCCCAAAGTTTGAAAAGAATATTCTAGTACGAATAGCGTTCAAATATATTCCACAATGAAATATGGCCACGGTTAATAAAATATTCAATAACGTCTTTTCAAAATCTTGTGCACAGCATTTGATCAAATTTGAAAGAAAGCATGTTCACAGGAAGACCATTCGCATTTACACAAACGACGCTGTTCCGCCTTTAAGATCCAATCCATTACTAACAATAGAAAACTGCCGTTATTAAAAACGGGAAAGCATTTAAATGACTATTGAACACATCTTGACACATCTTGACATAAATCGTCATGGGATATTTAACACGTTTCAACTTTTGTTAAAATAATGCCAATCCAATGTAAAATATGGTCACTGTTACTAAAACATATAAAACTTTAAACGATTTATTTTCAAAAACCGCGTAGCAGAAGTTCTACAGCGATAACAGATTTTCAAAATATCAGCAAAAATCAAGTGTACTACATGCAAAAACGGAAAACAGAACGTGCTGACACTTCCATGCCGTCAATGTGAACAGAGGACTTATACAGTTCCAAAGCTATGTCGGGTGTGTTTTAACGACAAAGTAAGGGCAAGCTTCGGCGCAAGTAAAAGAAATTATGGCGCGATTTACGAAATGGATTGCGAGCAACTGGTACAAAATGCGCTAAAGAGACAATTGTATTGTCTGAAACATCTGTCTCGCCATAAAGATTCCAGCCCATTGAAGACACAGTGCATAACGCACACTGCTTAGTGGTAAAATGATATGAGGCATTATCTGCGTTCCGACCCCATTATCCCAGGAACCGCCAAACACTGCGAAAGTTTCGGGAATATCTTGACTGCATGGGAGTGGCCTATGCGGCAGAGTGGTAAGCATGTGGTCTTACTTGGTTGTGTCCGGATAGCGACGCACTTCATGTCTATTATCATAAACTTAGAGCGGTAGGTGCCCGTGGGTATTAACCCTGCCGGCGAGAGTGTGCCGGTCTCAACTGACTTGAAGTTATATCTAGTCCGTGCACCTGGCCCAGCCGGAGGGCATCAAGGCCTACTGTGCAAAGGAACCCTTTTGCCACGGCTTCTTAGTCGGAAGGCCAAAAAGAGTAGAAACCAGAACGCATGGGCAAACATTCAGTGATCGGGTCATCATTTAACCAAATTTGCACAGTTCTAGGTTCCATTTTCGAGATCTTTCTCAGGTTGATTGAGAAGTGGAGTGTACATATCGTCTGCTGTGAGGAGCAGGACCAAACCCTGCCCATCGCCGGAGAGACTCTCACAACTGACTGCGTGCGAGAGCCACTACAAATAGGTGGAGGAAGAATATCGCGCGAAGGACAAGGCATTTAAAAACCTTAAAAAACTATGTACCTTAAATCCGACAGGGTTATTTACGAGGAGATACTCAGCTCCCAGGGTCTTACCTTTAAAAACCCAGGCAAGGTATGGATTGCCGATAACAACTTCTAATAATCCAATCTAATTATTTAGTTGTATCCCGTCTGGAATGTTATTTCAACTCTAGCGTATCTCAGCGCCACCAGCTGTGGGGGCTGAGATTAAGCTGGAGCCTACTTAACAGGAAATCCCCAATACTATCGGAAAGAAACTTGTCGCAGCAAGAAAATGCACGTGGTCGCGTTGCAAACCTGCAAAATATCGACGACCTGTTTCATCTTAAGCAACAGAAACAAACTGCTGTACGGATTTCAGGTTCATCTGTTTGGAAAGTAACTGCAAAACAGAGGCTGCATAAGCTTTGTTAGAAAGCGCAAGCGTTCCAAAAAATTAATTTCAACCTTGGTGACGTGTATGCACTCTGAGGACCCGGTCTAGTTGTAGTTATTCGTCAAAAGGCTAAATCAGCAGCCATTTACACGCAACTGCGAGCGTACTGTCTGCGCCGTTGGAGTTTAGCAGATAATATAGTACAGCCGAGCTGGTCTTAAACAAACGAATATACTAACCTGCATATAACTGAGGACTACACAATATCGGTGGCACGACGTTGTCCTCCTTCCATCTATTCTTTCGCATATAGGTACAACACCGGGTACTTGAGGGTAGACGTTTCTCTACCAGGCCAATTGCCTGCGTCACAGACACCGCAGACACAGCCAGCACAGCAGTTTCACGAATAGCATCAACTGCATTTTTGAATTCATCTCACCGTTTAAGGCCGCCACAACAGCAGACAGCCGTCGTACCCCCTCAGTGTTACACATTCAAGTGTTGCTATCTGTAGTTTCCACTGAAGATATCATCTCCTGGGCGTACTAGTTCCTAAACAGCCACACTGCTAGTGCACGACTGAATCTATCCACAATGCATTGCACACGGTGGACGATGGCCTCGACATGGCAGACATAAGCTCGCCACCGGGGTCAACCTATACCTAAATCATTTTAATCACTTCCCCTTGTAGATACATGCCAACCAGACGTGGGCTTTGGAAGCATCCTTTGTGGTAATGAGATGAGACTCTTTGTAACGACTGGCGATATCAACCACTGTCTGCGCACACTTATACATGCATCTCAAAGCCTTACGTTGAGGACATAACAAGACATCTAACCTCTCCAGTAAAGGCAGCGATGGTTGCACCAGTGCCGGATTTTTGTTCTCAGTCCGGTGCTATTCCATCATCGCAGCATGTTTTTACCAGCAGCAGCTCTAGCGGGGTGTTTAACATTAGTGACTTGTGCCACTTCCTGAGATAGCTGCTTTGACGAAGTTAATGTAATTCCTGTCTTTGGTTGAGCTGGCGATCCTGCTGTCGCATATTTGTTTTTTTTTTCTGCTTTATTATACCATGCCTTTATGTTATTATACCAGCTGCAACTAGGGCTAGTACAGGGCCATACCTTAAGCAGAGGTGGCTGGCTGCTGATGCTTGTCCAAGACGCCCAGATGCGCAGACCATTTTTAAAATCTATCGCAAGCCGCTTACAGTTGTATATGGGCAGAAAGTTGCTCACGACCGTCGTATACAGGCTAAGCAGAGACGACCCTAGTGACAGAGTCATCCTGCCCCCAATTTTAGCATCGTATATGGCAAATGCTTTTGTAACCTCTTCAGGGCTCATCACGTTAATATCCGCATAGGTAACTGGCCGGTCGGATGTGATTGTTTTTCACTAGTGATTGTCATTGTACATTCCGGTCTGGCCGCCAACAGATGTAGTAGCTGTTCAATATCAAGACACTCACCTCTTTTACCATGGTTCTAAAGTTTGGGATATGGTTCATTGATCTCCGAGTGGCTGAGTGGTCTAAAGTGCTCACCGTTACGGACTAATGCCATCTCACCTCTGTCTGTGTGGGTTCGAGTCTCGGGCTCGGCCAATGTGGGTATGTGAGAAAGTTTTCTCGAGTTCTTCCTCCACCAGTTATACTGGCCGCCATGTATATCTTATCTTGTGCTGAAAAATGGCGTTAAACCCTATAACAACAACACTGATCTCCACAGAAGTAGTACGTAGCCTAAGGCCATACGTGTTTGAGCGTGACAGGCGGCTTACTGAACATAAAGATGCCACAATAAGCACACAATATTATCAAATACTTCTTAACTGGTCAATGCTAACGCTAATACGTATAAAAATGGATGAGAAGCATAAGGAACACTCTGATAACTGTTCAAGGACTTGACCTCCTATATTACGAATGTATTAATAATCGGAAAGGAACAAAACGCATGAAAACAGAAACTTTAAAAGATCTTTTAATAAAGGAATGGCAATCGTCGGTAACTGTATCGTCCATTCTTAAACAGAAGACCTGAATATGGAAAATTACTTATTCCTGTTACCTAGCAATTAGTATCTGCCAGTAATAAAGTTCGGGACTTCTAATCAAAAACTCCCCGTTGGGATATACACTGTTTGAAGCACGAAAATGTAATCATTGTAATAAAAATGGCATTATTTGTTTATTTGTCCAAATTTCACAAATAACTACCTACGTACCATCTTTTGGCAAGTTACAAACCTTATTTGCCACCAATAATGGCAAAATTCACCAAAAATGTTGCCAATTTTGTTACTGTAATAATGAAAACAATACCAGTCTTTGTGCTAGCTGTGTAAGCGCACATTTTCCGTACTTAACAACGATATATGCTTTTTCTCTCTTACAACGTTTGCACACTACTTGAGAGACATTGTTGTGCTCTAGCAAACAATGTTACATTTATGGACCCAAATGATCTCACATTACGTCAGAACGTTTTTTCTTGCAATGATTCTAAATGTTGACCTTTGATGTGATTTGTATCTCCATATGTTAGTGACGTCGCCTTACAATAGTGTAGCAGTTGTGGTATTCTCATATGCCATCAATGTGTGGCCTGAGATTTAAAAATAAAAATAAAGTTTTGTTCTGTTCTTTTCTGTTCTGTTTCGTAACATCGCGGTGTAGATAACTGGTAGGACACTGGAGGGTCAATGCGCAGAAGGAGCATGCCAAAAGGTTCCTTTTAAAGAACTCCATAGGTCTTAACTCGATCTCATTGACAGTGTTTTCTCTCATCGTGCCCCTGAATGAGTCTTCGTCTTTGCAGTAGAAGGGGGCTATTCACGAAGGCAGCTTGTTGACATCACAGGCAGCGGCGTTGTAGTTTCATGACATAAACCCTGATGCCGGCATGACGGCTGACAAAGGCGAGCTTAGTTAAGGACACTTCTTATATCCAACGTCAGAATGAAAGGCACATTCTTCGAGAAGAAAAAGCTAGGTGGATTCTGAGACTATTTTAGCAAGCGTACAAATAAGGCATCCAGATAATTGGCCCTAGAGTTAAACTGAAAAGAAAACCGTGCATCTTTTATTGTCCGCGGCCTTGTGTACGTCTTGTTGATGCGCACAGTAGGGAAAAAGACGACGCTAAAATCTAAGTGACATTAGATGCATACCTGTTAAAAATGCAGAACAGTTTAATTAACATGTGCACGAACAAAACTGAAAGGCTGTGAGGTAGAAAAAAGTAAAGCATTACCTTATCTGTGGTAAGAGAATCAAAGGAAACCCTGTCAATGAGGAAGTTGGAGATCACAGGATATCGATCAAAACAATCGTAAAATGACGCTTTAATAACATCTGACAACGACCTGAGGTCCAGAATCCGTTTACTACAAAGCTGAACAAGCTCTTCTCTGTCAGCTTGAAGTTTTTCACGTTCTGTTTTAGGCATCCTCCCAAACCTGACGGCTGAAAAAGACAAAGATGTAAATGATAATGGTTGTAACTTGAACTGGGCTCATAATCTGCAAACCAAAAGGATCCAAGTTTAAAAGTGAGAGTGATGTTCCTGAAATTGACATATTTATCATATGATACTCTCATGTCTAATAATAAACTCATTCCAACATTTATAAACAATTTTGGCAAGTTCTTATGAAAAGTTATCTTAGATTAGACATCTTTGATTAACTCCCTTTAATGAGTCATTCTTGATTAGTCCTCTTTGATTTGCTCACTCCACCTTATTAAAAAGTTTAATCCACTACCCTCCTAGCCCAACCGTTAATATTAATGAAAATAATCTTTTAGAAGTGTTTAATTTCGTCAACTTGGATAGTGTAGGATCAAACAAAAATATCCAAACCTATTGTTTAAACAAAATCGTTGGTTTATAGTTGACTCGAAGAGTAGAGGACACATGCATAATCCACTTCCACCCCACCTGTAATAGTACCATTACTTCATCCATATTAATGTAATTTAATGTCAACAGAAAAGATGCTGCAGCCATTATTATTTCACAGGTCTGACACAGTTACATGTAAGTCAAATAACTTGCTGTTGATGCATAAATCATGCGAATGGTGTTCTCAAAAGAAACAATACCAAGACAAGTAGACTAAACCTTTCAAATCCAGTACTATATGATGCCAACCCTTCTGAAATATGAATCTAAGAAACACAATCATCTTTGAATTTCTTGTTTAGTTTTGCATCAAGACATACAAACAGACCGACGCTGCTCAGGTCGCTATGTACTGACCATCCTGTGACATGCCGGCATTTAGACATTTCTTGTAGCGGCAGTATTGACACTTGTTTCGTGTCCCAGCATCGATTCTACACTTGGAACCTTCACGACACGGCTTGTACACTAACTTCTTTTTCAAGGTGCGCCGGAAAAATCCCTGAAAATCAGAAACATTATCAGCTAAAATGGACTGACAGACTAGTTTTGTCCACTTTATGCTAGCTAAACAGCTCTTGTACAAAACAAGAGACACAGATGGGTACTCATTTCACTTAGCAGACTAATATAGTATTGTAAGAACACAACTTCATGGAAACAATCTCCTAAATTTTACATCATGCTGGATTCCCCTAATTTACAATAATCTGATAACAACGGTTTATAAAACTAAAGGCATAGTAAATCTGCAAAGGCCGCACTCATAATCGAACTTATCCAAAATATTAATGATAGAAACCTATTTATCTGGTTTTATCTAAATCAATTGATAAATAATTCTATAGGTGTAACAAGCTCAACACATCAGATCCAATATCTTCTCATTTCTATTCGCACATGTCACCTAACATAATTGTATTATAAGTTTATTTACCATTTACCAATTTAAGAAGTTGAAATTTCGTCTCCAGAGTTGTTTTTAGCTACATGTTCATTTAAATATACTGCAGTTGATGCATATTTTTGATCGTACAAGATTATTTGACAGGTGTGATCAAAATCTGATCAGAAATAGAGTAGCTAATATGTTGCCAACCAGTCAGCCTTTTTAACATGCTTAGAAAGGATCATCTTGATATCGGCTTATTTACCATGTTTTGTCCAAGTCAATAAACATACATTATCTAAAATGTAATAAAACGTCAGCCAATTAGATACAATATCACCTTACTAATAGGAATAGGTCTAGCTCATAATAAAACTTATCCAAAATATTCATTATATTAACCTACTAAGTTTGACAAAATCGGATCAGAAACACCATTTTTGAGTGGTAAAATGTTCAAACAATCTGATTCAAGGTGACCTCATGAATATAAAACAGATCTCGTACGAGATATTGATGATAAGCCCTCTTTCTGAAATTTGATCAAAATCAGCTCATAAACATTTCCTTGATTTACTCATCATCAAAATGCTGCAACTGCATTATATAGTACTAACACAATCGGATCCCAAATACCATTTCTAGAGTGGTCAAATGGTCAGCCAGTCTGATGCAGTAATAAGACCCTTCTCGACTCATAATTTTAAGTTCTGACAAAAATATCAATTTCATCGCCAAACCAGAAAAATGTACAGGCATGAAATTAATTAACATTTAGTGTGTAGGCTTCAAACATGAAACATCTATCTATCTATCTATCTTATACATTTATTGCAGTAACACTTAAATATCTTTTAAGAATGCAGAAATGTAGAACTAAAGATACAATCATATACAGTTAATGATGTAATGAGAAAATAGTACTTGGTATTTATTCTGCTATTACTTGCAGCCAATTGTGAACACGACGGACTCGGATTTTCCATCATGAAATACTTAAACAGGTAAGTGTATCTATTGGGTGGTCAAGAGAACAGAGTGGATCCACATCATGTAACTGTTTTGCATTTGGTTTCACATTTTACACAGGAAGTTGAGAAATGTCGAGACTTGAAGTTTGGGATCAGACTCACCTTGCATCCCTCACAGGAGTGAACACCGTAATGAAAACCAGAGGCTCGGTCTCCACAGATTCGACACATAACTTGTAACTCCGCTGTATACAGGGGCTTCCTGGATGTTGACTGCCAAGACAATGCCATAGTTGATCATTTTCATAATTAAAAATAAATGCCATTGTAGAATATTATCTTACAGCCTTTCCAGCTGAATCAATTTTTGCTTAATCTTTTAACACATCATAAATACAGCAAGGGTGTATAGAACATCAATAATATATTATATATTTTCGACAAAATTCATTTATTATTAAGAGGCAATGTTGATACAGATTCTGAAAAAAAAACAACTTAGGAAAGGATAATGTGGACGAAACGGATGCATGCTTTTACTTCAAATTGTTAGCTATTTTGGTATGCTTTCCTTCATTTTCATTTATCTTTTTTACTCTTACAGGGTTAGCTTCTTAGTTACTGAATGGGGTTCAACGTAGTCTATCCTCCCCTAAATTAACCACACAAAAAATCAACAACCTTAAAGCTGATTCCCTTTCCCAAACAAATTTTAAAATGATTTAATAGTGTTTTGTCTCTTTACAAAAAGGCAAATATACACATACAAGAGTCTGTACTATTAAACTTGACCAAAACAAGAACCTGTGACCGTTCACTGACTGGCATTTGCCTAATGGCCAAATTAGTCGAAACAAATTTAATTTCATAAATGTGTAGTTTGAGATTAGAAGATGTAAAGATATAAAATGTAAAGGATTAGAATGAAAGCCAATGGTTTATAATGTTCTTCCTTCGTGGTGGTTTATATAATTTTAAATATATGTTAATATGTGTGAATATATGGCATATGCTACTGAGTTTTAATTACAAAATATGAAATTGTTGAATAGTCAAAGTCAAGAGCTTCTTAGATATTAGCATTTAGCCAATGTATATAATTCAAAGAGATGAACAATGAATGGATTGGTAAAAGATAAGGATAAAGAGAACCAGCTTATGACAGAAACAAACTATATAAAAGAAAACGCATGATCAAGAATTAATGCATCGCGCGGACAGAAATTTCAACACCACATGAAATATATGTGGCATTGTGGTTTGCGAGACTGCACACTGCTAATGAAAAATCCAGAGAATACAAAATGAAGCAGACGAATCGTGACGGGTCTAACAAAATTATTATTTATTCAAACTCTGTTAACACTGAGAAATATGACGGGAAAGTCTCGAATCGTGACGACAAAACCAAAAACTTGCACCACTATACAAAATCACGACTGGTTCAAGCTCTCCCTATTTCACATCCCTGATTAAAATAGCCCTTAGTAATGTTACTCGTTATAAATTATGTAATGTAGACAATTCCAATCAGTACTAGCCAGAACAAGCCTTTATTACAACTCTTTTCTTCCTCCCGCTTTTCGAGAATAGAACACATTATCTATTGAAACACGTTATACAACTACTAAAGCGCATACAATAATCGCGACACTTGTTGTACTGTCAGACACTTTTATTAGAGTAGAAAGAAATGTTAAATTATTTACTATAGGACATAATAGCAGTTCACCCAATCAACACTTATTTACAAAGAATATTATTACTTCTTTGCATATATGGATATATAGAAAGTACACACTATTTTGTTTGCATTTATTACCAAGAATAATGCATTGAACTGGTTCAGTCCCTATGTTAACTTAAAACGCCAATTCGAGGCCAATACTATAAGATGTGAGTAATATGGCCTTCCTCACTTTTATGATTGAGCACAAACAGCAATGGATAGAAGGGTTCATTAATTTTATCAGTGTGTGGATCCAGTTGTAGACGAGATAAAGAATACAAGTCAATTATTTGTCCACTGGGATAATATAAAGAGATTTGTATCCTCTTCAAATAAACTTTCGTTGTAGTATCTATCACGAACAATATCATTTATGTATATAAAAATACAATAAGCGACCTAAAACAGATCCTCGGATAACACCAGTTACCATATACCTACAATCGGAATAAATGCACAGAAGTATCACTCATTGTCTTCCGTTTTTAAGATGCTAGACCAATTGAAGGCAGTTAGTCAAGAAATCCGCGTCAGTAAGATGACTTCTGTAGAAATTTATTCAAAAGACATGAAGAATGCAAATGTTATGAAAACAATCGTTTCGTGCTTTCTCATAGTTTATATCTTCATCCATAGTTGATGGCACATTAGTCTGTTTTGTCCAAAATAGAAAGTTATCTTCATCTATAGTTGATGGCACATTAGCCTGTTTTGTCCAAAATAGAAAGTTATCTTCATCCATAGTTGATGGCACATTAGCCTGTTTTGTCCAAAATAGAAAGTTATCTTCATCCATAGTTGATGGCACATTAGCCTGTTTTGTCCAAAATAGAAAGTTATCTTCATCTATAGTTGATGGCACATTAGCCTGTTTTGTCCAAAATAGAAAGAACTTTGTGCCATGCTGAAAATGTCAGATTTTCTCTAATGCAGTTAAGCAGTGTTTTGAAATAGTTTCCTATATTTAGTAACGTTGACATATCTGCAGGAAGATATGCATTTTTTGTTTTCATTTTAAATGAATAAATACTGGTAATTTCCATAAAATTCTGTAAAGTGGTTGTTCTTTTTTTATAGAATAGTGTAAGTAGTTGAAGGCAATTTCTCGTTTTAGTAACTGTAGTCATATCGAATGGTAAATTGCCATCACTTGTTAAAATTGAAAGCGTTTCATACCAGAATGCTTTCTGGCAAACATGAACACATTTTGCTGAGAAGTTTTGAAAAGTGTTGTTCTAGTAAGAGTTTAACGTTGTTTTTTCTGAGTTTATCGTGGTATAAACTGTCAGTTGCCGATTCACACAGCAAATAACGCCCGAAGGGCGTTATGTAAGTTGTGTGAGTCGGCAACTGACAGTTTATACCACGATAAACTCAGAAAAAACAACGTTAACTCTTATAATTGAAATTTCAATTATTCGTTATGTTATTTTGTTTGCATCATTAAAAAATAGAAATCTTAATTGAGCGTAGTAATACATGTTTGGTTTTTTTTCTGTTACGTAGCTATATATAGCACTTGAGATTGTCCTTCTTGATCGTAATAAGGTCATCATAATACCAGTCCTTCAACCAATGGAAACCAAATTTATTCAATTATTTTTTTTAAAAAATGTACGAATGTTGTTTTCCTTTAATGCTTACGTCGCGTCTGCCTTCACTGGCAGTGTTTATCTTATGCTGTACACGTGACTCTATTTATAGAAGTGGAAAAGTAGTTCTCCTTACAGTTCATACAGAAATGAACGCAATTCATTTTGATCACGTGGTAACATTCTGACCAATGGAAATGTTACTTTCCTGTACCAGCTACTGGCATTGCAATTATATTTCAGTAACGGAATCTGTACTTCGTGGTGCATCTGCATCATTTGTACAAATTTAGAATCTTCTGTAAATTCAGTCAAATTTTGTTTATCACTTGTTTGAGAAGAATTTGTTTTTAAGTTTGTATTCCTTAGTAATAACGGCACAATTTGACAGCGTTTCGAATTGATATGTACAAAATTGAAAGTCCTTAATGTTAGAGTGTTTTCTGTAAAGTTTGATCAAGTTGTCCAGAGCGGTTTACAGTTTGGTAGTTTTAATAAAGGCGGCCATATATGAAATTTAAAAGCACTTTATGTTAGAAAGTTTTCGGTTTTCTGACAAGTTTTGTATATGCTGTATAATTCTGTTCAGTGCATTTGAGAAGTCGCTTAAGCATTTTTCCTCTTTTGCAGTGTCAGCCAGATTTGACGGTGTATCAGCATAAATGTATAGACTTGAAAGCCCTTCATGAAAAGTCTGTCAGCTTTGGTGATTATGCCAGCCAAATTTGACGGTGGACAGGCATAAACGTAAAGACTTGAAAGCCCTTCATGCAATATCTGTCAGCTTTGTTGACTATGCCAGCCAGATTTGACAGTCGGTCGGCATAAATATATAGACTTGAAAGCCCTTCATGCAATGTCTGTCAGCTTTATTGACTATGCCAGCCAGATTTGACGGTCGGTCGGCATAAATATATAGACTTGAAAGCCCTTCATGCAATGTCTGTCAGCTTTATTGACTCTGCTAATGATAACACGTTTGTGACACTCCGGTTGAAATACGCAGCGTATGTGGTAAAATAGTAATATCACAGTTTTTATGCATGTACTTCAGACACTGAAGATATAATTTTTTTCCACAGTAATTGCAGTTTAACTTAGATTACAGTCAATACTCCAATGAAATATGACAAAGTGTACTCTTATGGATGCGGACATAATTGGGAAGATATAAATTAGGATACAGTGAACACAATGTATTCAGCACTAAACGCATTACTTTACAACGATGAACCTATGATAGTTTTCAAATATCACATTTGTCGTATGCCTATAGATATTCGTAGCATTTTTCAGATCATGTGTTTTGCTAATTAAGTCTTCCACCGAGTCTCTATTAATACTTGCTATGAACATATATTTTTCCTATCAGATCTCCACACTATTTCAGATTGATTTTGCATCAGGTAAGCATGTCTTCACTTGAGTGTGCACCTTGAAATTTACCACATCATGAATGTTACAGAGCATTGAACAAAAATAATGATCACGAAATAGAATTTAAAACTTGTAAAATGGTAACTAAATAGTCAATTACATTTACACCTTTGCTTCTACATTGATCTATTCTCCTGTGATATCGGATTCTTGAGTTGGCTATACACATATTGTATACATATTTCTACAAAGTTCTAAAATGCGATTGTTATAGCTATTTTGTATCACAAATATATATTTTCGTTGCGATATCAATGTTAATCGGATCCTGTACGTCGTAATGAGAAGTGACTGGATCAAGATTATCAGTGTAATCAATATTGATTAATAATGCAATAAAATCATCTCTATCTGAAGTCCAGCTGTTCCAATAGCCTAACAAAAAGATATGCTGAGTTTCATGAAGTCTGATCGGTAGCTCATCCTCAAGTTCATCCAAAGCCACCACGTATCGAAGAGTATTCGGAACCCTGGGAGGAATATAAACAATTCCAAATACGAAATCATCTTTCGTTCAGAGCAATTCTTTTGAAACCAAGAAATATATTCAGAACTGTTCGACAACAGTTTTATATATTTACTAATTGATGTTCTCACCAGCAAAGCTATGTCACCCGACGTACGTTTGTTATTGTGTCTAATTTTCGATCCTTTAGTCTCATGATTTTTAAGACAAACCACATCCAGTTCTGACAGTTTGATTTCAACAAGACATATCATAAGTTTGCTTACGAAATGAATAGATCAGGATAATTTAACTTAAACCACAGACATTGAAAACGGAGAAGTTGATATTGCTGGTCTTTTTGTTTTGACGTCAAATTTGGTGAAAATGCTGTTAAGCGGTTTTAAGAAGATGACATTCAAAGGCTTCTGAAGTTTTAGTGGCTACAGAAAGAGGAACGACTAACTTTGTATAAAACTGAAAAACTTATGTTTTTATCTTTAATGTTTTCTTTCAAGTTTGGGAAATTATGTTGAGCAGACTTTATTTAGAAGAATTCAAACAAATACTTTTCCTTTTATTTTAATGGTAAATCAGCATCATTTATACAGAACTAAAATTCTCTTATGCCAGTTTGTTTTCTGTCAAAATTGATAAAATTCTGCTTAGCATTTTGTACCGACTGCATGATTTAAAAACATTTCAAAGTTATTTTATGACGTGATGTTTTTGTTCGGTATGTTCCATATCTGCTTACAAACTTTTACGAAGAAAACATTAAAACCTTTCATTGTAATATTTAGTAACGGCAGCCGTATTTGACGTTGGATCAACATCATTAGCACAAAACTGTAAGCCCTTTCCGCTTTTATGAGAAGACGATTAAAGTTTTTTAATTTTAGTATAGGCAATCCTATTTGATGGCAGTTCGGCATAACTTATACCAAAAACAAATTAATTGAAAGCCTTTGATATTATTATATTTCTAAATTTGATCCTGTGATTTTTGAGGATCTATTTAAAATAATATATGTTAACGCAAGCACGAAAAACACCTTATGACTATTGTGCTAAGAACTTGAACAGTAAGCTTCAGCTAGGATGCAGACGGACGCATAGATGGGCATGCACTGGGGTGAGAAAATAATCATTGTCAGGTTTTACCTCTTGATACTATAGTACAGTGCTTACACTGTACGACTTGACACTTACACTGGAGCCTGGCGAGTGCTTCTCTGAGCTCTCCGACGAGGAAGAACAGTCAAGTAGATCCAGAGTCAGCTGACTAAAGTCCACTGTGTTAGTGCTGCAAGGAGCAGAGTAACAGTCGGGGGAGTAAGTTTCAGACCTGGAACAGGACGAGCTCTTGGAGTATGCAAATGTGCTGGTGTGATAGAACGATTGGGAGACCGAGGTAGAAGCAGAATCAGATTTTTTAAATTGTTGTTTCTTTCTCGTGGCCATTCCATCTGTGACCTTAAGACTTTGCTCCATGCTGCCCGTGCTCACATCGTTAGATGTTTCAATCACATTTGCACCACGGGAGTGAAAACTATTGGATAATGATTGCATAGGAGCTGAATGCTGTTCATGTGGCAAATGATGCTCTGAAAACAAAAAACAAACTAGAGTCACATATGTTGCTGGTCGTTGCAAATCCGTGTACTTTGTGACATATTTACTTACCCATTTCTGAAACTTTACCCGGGAGTTGTAATCCAACATATCTTATGTCCTTCTATAAATGTAAATACATAGTCTGTTAAACCATTGTTTGAAACAAAATAACATTGTATCACCAGTTTAGATATGTTTAATCTTTTACATCACCACTACTGGACTCAAGGGGATGAGCCCAAATATCATGTTTTCCCGCTTTTGGGTGACTTACCAAGTTTGGTGAATTTTCACCCAGTGGTTTATATGTGGTTACGAGCAAACAGAGGAAAAGGTGAACAGATGTAGGTGAAATAAAACACTTCTGATGACCCTATCTCACGTACATGGGTATCATGTTACTTTTTGTCTGGACAGTAAAGCATATTTTGGGCGATTTTAATGTACGTCTTAAGGAAAATCGCTTTAAAATATTGGGATATTAAACTTTTTGAAGAAAAAATTGTACTTCCAGAAAATCAACGTTCCAAACAATCCAAAACCACAAAATATTTTTTATAGGTTTAAGTGCATTTATTAGAGGTACATAAAGTTGAATATCTTTCCCACCGAATGGTCGTTATATACAAAACTAAAGGAAACAGTGACCCGTTAACATCTATCCTCAGAATATTAGCTGCATGAGAATTTTAAAAAGAATCACATTTGAAGAGGCCGAAAATGATATATTTTTCTTCTTGGTTACATCAAGATAAGTGTTTGTTTCCGTATGACATATCTCGTATTCCTTACCTCCCTTTGGAAGGGTATACACTACTGAAACAACGATGTAAATTTGGTGATAAAATGCCACCTGGAAACTGTACGCTTTGATAACTATATCACACTTGATAAGTACTGCGTTTTCAGCGATCTTTTCTGTATAAATGACTTTAGTGCAGAAAATTGATATTGCGTAATACACAGAAGGAAAAGCCAGAAATTATTTTCTTGCGGGGATCGGGCACAAGGCGCGTGTCGTTAGAACGTTGCAAGCAGCTGACGTTAAAATATATAAATAACGTAACAATGAAGCGCTAATTGAATCATCATCGGCCTTTTCCTCCAAGTCAAGAAAGAAATCTCAAATACAGTTTGTCACCATTAGAATTATAATTTTGAGCTTCATTGCTTGCATGGCACAATATTGCTGGAAATGGAACCAGACACAACCGGAACAATGTCGGCCTTTTCTGTCGTGTCATATGCAGTGTACTCCGCGAATCATAAAGCAATGAAATCTATGTACTCTTACATACGAATTTATTTTTCGCCTTGAGGAAAATGACCGAAAGATGCTCCAAATGTATGACATGCATCGGAGCCGATAATAATATTTTTCAAGTCGCCACCATTTTGTTTTCAGACCAACTATATGGAATATGAGTCATTTAATGAAAACATTATGTTGATATGAACATTAGTGCAGTAGGAATTGCCGTAACAAGATTTTTGTCAAGATTACCGTTATTATGATAGACGTGTTGATAAGAGATCAGCACCATTTTCGTTTAGAACCATATGTACGTCATACAATGTGCTTTCATAAAAAAACTTGCTTATATAACTGTCTGTTCAGGATAAGTAACCATAAGAAGATTATCGATGTTTAGTGCCATTATATATCATTTTTGTTTAAGGCATAAACAACCTTAATACTCTTGTCAATATGACTGGTCAGTGCGGCAAGGTCACGTCATTTAGTGAAAATCCCGCGTCAGTATGACCACCAGTTAGGGATAAGTAAGGCTTGCTAGATTTTCAAAACGTTCATGTTGGATGTCTTATCAGCACCATTTAAAACCACCTGCAATGAAAATTCTTAGTTATTAGATGTTCGAGGGATACTTTTTCCATTTGACCAGTTTCATGCCTACCTCCAAGTAGTTAAGAAGAGTAGCGATAAGAGTCTAATAGAAAGACAGATGGAGAACGTACAACATGCCATCTCATACGTTCCACTGGACTGTGATCAGTAGAACTTTCTTGAAAAGAAATGCTTTATTTATATGCCAGTGTATGCAGTAATTGACCCACAAATAAAACATCTAAACATCATAATAATACTAGGACAGCTTCATATTTTCCTGGCAGATTTCCTCGTATAACGAACCCCAAACAGCTTGCAAGTTATAGTGCGGAACGGAAAATGCTACTGAAACCTAAAATAATGCCATGCAAATACGAGCTTGGGAATAGGACCGTCATTGTAGCACATGATACAAATTTCATCCCTCTTCTAATAATGTTTTATATGTTAACTATGTTTCATCTCTTAATCCAGCACAGCTCTAAAGCTGGAGAGTGGAATGGAAAGTGTAAAGGAAACTTAAAATACCGATCCGTGAGATGACCTTGAGGATAACAACCACACTGTGTTTGGTGATGCACCCTCTAATGAAGATATATAAATACATAAGTTTCATTCTTTCATCTCAAATAACCTAAAAATTATAGACCGGAGTGTAAACTGTGGCTGAAAACGTGAAATACTGTGCCATGAAAAGGACCTTAAAGGTAAGACTCTAAATGCGCCTTTAATTCCGTAACCTCAAATAGTTTCAAAGTTATAGAACGAAAAATAAAAGTGTGACGAACCAACGGAAACTCATACAATGTGTCCCGCATTTCCTAAAAATATGGGGGACAAACCATTATTGGTAAAGGACATTTTATTTTTTCAAAGCCAGATATGTGTGTAACTATTAACCAGAGTCTATTGAATGATTACATAGTTGCCCTCTACGAAGCTTTTAATAGCTGTAAACAGCCATTGCAAAAAGCATTTGTTTAGCTGGAAAACTAGTTAGCTCTTTAGTCTATATTCATTTGCAAAATAAGCATTATCAAATGTACATATCCAAACATGATATATTTAGGACAAAGCAACATGAGTAGGTTTATTTCAGTCTCTCTCCTCAATACTCTTTACTGATATGATGTGGATGACGTGAATACTAAAAGTTCATGATTGACACATTGATATAAGATAATGTGACATTAAAATAAAATAAAATAGTTGTTAATGATTATTCCTTGTGCAAATGTGTTGATGTTTAGTAAGAGTCGACAAACATGAACATGTTGGACTGGGGTGGTGGTGTTATACACCTTTAAATTAAAAGATCAAGTGATATTTTTGTAGTACCCTAAATACGTACCAAAGATATATCAGATTGAGAAAAGATATTAATAGTGGCTAAAAAGAATATTATAGCTATTATAGCTGCCATCATGAGCTTTCTGACCCTTTTAAGGATCTCCTTGTTGACGTGTAACGAATAGTGTGTATAATCTAAGATAAAATGCTTTAAAAATTGAAACTGGAAGCAAAACTTCACAAGGACATGCCTTTGGTATTGTACTCAGAAAGACACATCTTCAAACCTAGTTGAACTGTATGTATGTATATGTGGGTGTATGATTTGGACTTTTAACGTCACCTTTACAATTTTTCAGTCATATCGCTACGATGTTGGAATTGTGACATTTTATAGTGATGTCTAGCACTGGGGCATCATGCCGCAGACATGTAGCATGATTAACTAGAGTATGAGCTACACAGACAAGTATCGGAATGTCAAGCAACTATTTAAAGTGTTCAGTGATTGAGATTAGTTCATTAAGATTAGAAGGAACTTTTAATACAGAAAGAACATGCTCTTTATTCGAACCATTTTTTACGCTATTTAGTAAGGCTTCAAAGTAATTATCCACGCTGCATATGCTAGTTTGACCATCGATCCCATAGACACAACAACAAAAATTGATTGGATCTTGCAGTAGTATTTTATTTGCGTCCAGAATTCACCTTTAAATTTATTTGTGATGTGATGTGATGTGATGTGATTTGGATTTTTAACGTAGCTTTAACAATTTTTCAGTCATATCGCTACGATGTCTGCAATGTGGCAGTTTATAGTGATGTCTAGCACTGGGACATCATGCCGCAGACATGTAGCATGATGTCCCACCCAGTCACATTATCCTGACACCAGGTCGACCAGTTCTAACACTAACCTCTTCATGCTGAGCGCCAAGCGAGGAAGATGTTAGTACCATTTTTAAAAGTCTTTGGTATGACTCGGCCGGGGATGGAACCCACGACTTCCCGCATCCGAGGCGGACGCTTTAATAACAAGGCCACCGGAGCGGTCGAACTGTATGTATGGATGGATGGATGGACAAGGTTCAACGGCACATCAGCATAATCATGGCCATAAAATGAACATTAAGTTTAGGTAAATAAAACAAAGATAAACACAAAAAGTATAAAACCCCTAAAAGACAACTTCCAATGTCTCGTCCTAAACTGCACTCTTTTAAAATATTGAGCTGGAAGATCATAAATCGGCAGAAACACAACAATTAATCGAAGTCAACGAGGCATGAAATCCATGTCGCGGTGACCTGATTTTTACAGGCTATTATTGTTCTCACCAAGACGCAGCCACATAAATATCATGGTGTCACTGTTGGCCAGTAATGCCATAGATATTAACAGAAATGCAAAGCATAATCAAAGTCACCTAAGAGTGAAATACAGGTCACAATGACGGTGTTATACACACAACTATGCAGGACATTTGCACTCTTGTACAAGGGATTTTTGCAATCCCCATATTGAATACCACAAACGCAACTTTGTCCACATGTCATATCAGTTCAAATTTGTTTAAATACACAGAATAAAAAGAAAGGGAAAACACAACAAAGAAAAGCAATAGCGGAAGACGTCCTTGTTGTAATGATGTATGATTAAGTAGTTCATGGTGAGATTAATAAGACGTCTATTGCTCAAACCAGGTCACAAATTATAAAATATAAGCAATACAAGTAAAATGTCATTCTATACTAATTAGAATACAGAATCTGCTTTCTGATTAAAGTGGTTATTGTTTACCATATATATCAATATAAACGTGCATCGTAGACCAACAGTATTTACACTTCATAAGACGTATAATTCTTTCAGCTAATCATAAATATATTTATTAAAATATCATTTTCTTAAAGGCACTTTTATACGGATATTTGTCATTATGATAAATGGTAAAGAAAATGTTTATTTAAATATAAGTTAAATTTTTCCATTAGAAATGATTTGTTTTCCACCAAATTATGTTAATGCATAGTCAGGTGACAGTTGATACAAATAAACGTTTTGTAAAAAAAAAATTATTCCTGTTTTAATATCAGTCTTTGGGAATCTATAATCAGAGCTTTAAGTTGTGTTAAGATATAATTCAAAAGGAATTATTTAAATCATCTATTGGATTTATTAAAGTGCTCACTGACTGGATTAACACATGGTTTGGGGATTTTTGTGAATTTATAAAAAGACATTCAGGATTGTTTCATTATGATACCTCCAGACTATTGGTACATTAGCATATTAAATATTATTGGAATTCATTCAGAATATTCTATAGTTTTGGACTTATGACAGAAAATTTAGAATAATTCCGGATTTAATTCACAATGCCGTGTCTTGAAATTTCACTTTCTATTTAAAGGAAATAAATTGATGTTGAATTTTACAAAACGTATTCGTTTCGCTTCTTCCTGCAATTTAGCTTAAGACGAATGAGGCGTAACAGCAGGATAGATCGAAAATTGCCGGAAATGAAATTGAAATTAAGAAAATGAAAGAACAAATGGTAACTGATAATTAACATATTATATTGAAAAACGGACTCAAGGGGAAATACAAACCAATTATGCTTGTTTAATGAAAATAGAAAATTAAATTTAGCCTTACACTATAACGAATAAAGACATTTTTGGGTGTTATTATGGCTTATTTTGAAATATCAAAGCTGAGTAAACAATCGCGGTAATTTAGTTGATTGCAAAAAGATCCTTTCTTCCGTTTATATTAATAAAAATATTATGACGATGTCTACAACGTTTTAATCGGTTTAAATAACCCAGCTTTACTGCATCGAAAGCTACTTAAATAAATCGCACATTCAATAAACAGTCCACTATGCCGCATATATAATATTTCTCTTGACATTTCAAGACTTTAACATTCTTGTAAACCTGCACATGTCGTACCAGTAATATTAATTAATGTATTGGAACAAAATGTTGTAAGACTTCCGACAGCTGAAATTGACAGAACAAGTTAGACTTTTCCTTGTTTCTTCAGGCGTGTGTGAAATGTTATATTCTGTGTTCAAAATAGATACTAGCAATTAATTAATCAACTTCTTAAATGTTTTTCACATGAGTCTTAGTTATGCAATACTGTTCAGAACTGCTCTGATTTTTTACACTTTGCACATTTAGAAAGAAAACAAAAGAAACCCCAAACAGACCAATTGAAAAATAAAACAATAGAAAAAACAAGATTAAATAAAATTATCAAGAAGAATATTTTGACCATGTCTGATTATACCAAAGACAACTAAACTAGACCAATATTTGACCATGTCTGATTACACCAAAGACAACTAAACTAGACCAATATTTGACCATGTCTGATTATACCAAAGACAACTAAACTAGACCAATATTTGATCATGTCTGAATATACCAAAGACAACTAATTTAGACCAATATTTTGACCATGTCTGATTATACTAAAGACAACTAAACTAGACCAATATTTTGACCATGTCTGATTATACCAAAGACAACTAAACTAGACCAATATTTGACCATGTCTGATTATACCAAAGACAACTAAACTAGACCAATACTTGATCCATTCAGATGTAACTGGGAACCAGCAAGTGCAACTTGATTATGAATAGTCCGATAAATCAGCACAACCCTCACACACCTGTAATGATACTGATGGGCGATTTGATGATTTGATGTCACATATTCCTAAAAACCGAGGAATGTTTGCAGACAAATGTATCTGTAACAAATCGGTGAAAATGTTAAACACATATTGATATTTCTCGTGCCCTTTGAACTTCCGTCGGTTTAACGGTTAAAGGGTCCTTTTGGCAATAGGTACACACCATTTCCGGATCAAATCCAATACTTGATGACTTGAGAAAACCACAACCCTATGCTCTGAATTTCATGGCTACGTGCAGATGTTGCCAAATACCTATGTCTAAACTGTACGACGGTGTGTTCCGGGTAGATTTAACTGAAACAAAATTGCACATTCTAGGCAGACCGGTCTGAACTGCACACAGACAGGCGAGCCTTTGCAAAAAGTATAGTAAGTTGGTGATTTCAATTAAAAAATGAACAGAACACGAAAATGATGGTCCCAAAATGCAAACAAATCCCACAAAACTCAGTCTTTTACCCTTCTGCACATGCACGAGCGAAATAGCCAATGAAAATCGACATTGATAACACAACTAGGCACGAGGTCAAAGAGAAATCTCCTGGATACATATTTTATTGGAAGTATTTAGAAGCAGCCCCCATAATATGTTTCCTACTCGTATTTCAGGCGAAAATGAATAAAATCTCCAGGGTTTAATGAGTTAAGAGGTTAGTGTTAGGACTGGTCGGTCTGGCGTCAGGATAATGTGACTGGGAGGGACATGATAGTACATGTCTTCGGCATGATGCCTCAGTGCTAGACATGACTATAAACTGCCACACTGCAGACATCGTAGTGATATGACTGAAAACTTATTAAAGCTACGTTAAAAATCCAAATCACACACAAACACACACACACACACACACACACACACACGTAACATTAATAAGATATTCGCATGCCTATAGATATCGACAGCGCTTAAAACTGCAAATAATAATATTGTAAATGCACATCACACACATTTGTGTTGGGGGGATTTACTTCATACCTTTTACACATTCCACCTTCCCATAGTGTTTCTTACCGGTGTAACAGGCAATAGTATACCCCCAGTCCGGAGTATACCTGGGGTTAAAGCGACCTAGGCTAGATTATACCCGGGTATATTATGGCCTGGGCCAATTTATACGCTGGGGTATATCATGGCCTAGGCCAATTCATACCCCTCAGGCCAAATTATACCCCCATGATATCAATAGTGTTGAGCGATATACACAAGAATTAATTTTTCAACATTTTATTGAGGATTCAGCTTTGTCAGGTAAAAGTTAAGTGAGAAAGCTAACTGAACTAAAATCTTAAAACTCTAAACACATAGACTTTTATTACGTCAACCAGAAAAACTTTAATCAGTAAAAATATTAGACTTCCACAAAGATCAAAGATTAGTACCACAATTCTCAGTAGTGTTTACACTTTAAAATAAAACCACATATCTAAAACATTATAATGCAATTGTAACATAATGTTCAATTAATTTGACTATTCATAATATAATAAAAGTCATGACGTCCACAATGCACGCAAAGTGTCATCGGTGAATTTACATACGCCAGTTGTATACTATTATCAATTAATTTGAAAAAGATCAAGCTTTTATTATCCTGCATAGCTAAAAGAATGAATTAGACATTTCACATAAATAGAAGTGTGTATTTATTTGCAGAAGTACAACATCAGCTGCAAAACTATTATATCTTCAGTTAGTGGCAAAATATTTATATCTTCTGACGGTAGTACCCAGTTAGTGGCAAAACATTTATATCTGCAGATAGTAACACCCAAGAAGTAACAACATAATACTGCTAAAGTCTCATATTTTTTCTAAAGATTTTAGTTGAAGAGACTTCTGGTTTGCTAATATGCACTTACATTAAACAATCATCCGAATATTAGCAAAAATGCTTCCCCCCCCCCAAAAAAAAAAAAAGCAAAAAAAAAAACATAATCCCCACCCCCCAAAAAAAATAAAAGCAGAAGAAAAGGCACGGTTACGAATATCAGTTTTGGATGCCTCGGTAGAAATGAACTGAGACTTGGCATTCTTCCATGGTTGAAAACTGAAAAGTAAATATTAATTTAATATACAAGTGGGGCATATTCTGGCCTGAAGGGGTATGGTCTGGCCCAGGCTATTTTACACCCCCGGGCATAGTTTAGCCTAGGGCACTTTATCCCCCGGAGTATACTCTGGCCTGGGCCAGACTATACCCGGGTTTAATCTGGGCAGGGGTTAATTTGGCCTGCTACACCGGAACAAGAACTGTTTGTATACTTTGTCTTTACTGTACGAGCGCAAGCTATTGTGGTAACGTGTACCAAACTCGTAAAGTTTTACCTTTACCATTTTCATTGCAAACATATCTACTTTGCACGCGCCAATTTCATGGCGCAATTTCATATAACTGATTGATTCTTCATGAAAACGTGTGATGAATCATCCATAATAATATTGCATAGTGTATGTTTCAAATACTTGCCTCACACACGAATTTAACTTTGCCAAATATAACTAGTGTATGCAAGGGCTTATTTTAATTTTGCCCCATATAACTAGTGTATGCAAGGACTTATTTTAATTTTACCCTATATAACTAGTGTATGCAAGGGCTTATTTTAATATTGCCACATATAACTAGTGTATGCAAGGGCTTATTTTAATATTGCCACATATAACTAGTGTATGCAAGGGCTTATTTTATCTTTGCCAAATATAACAAGTGTATGCAAGGGTTTATTTTAATATTGCCCCATATAACTAGTGTATGCAGGGGTTTATTTTAATATTGCCACATGTAACTAGTGTATGAAAGGGCTTATTTTAAGTTTGCCCCATATAACTAGTGTATGCAAGGGCTTATTTTAATATTGCCACATGTGACTAGTGTAAACAAGGGCTTATTTTAACTTTGCCCCATAAAACTAGTGTACGCAAGAGCTTGTTTTAATTTTGTCCCCATATTACTAGTATATGCAAAGGCTTAGTTTAACTTTGCCACATGGGACTAGTGCATGCAAGGGCTCTTTTTTCTTTCTCCGTGTCCCATACAACTATTGTGCGCAAGGGCTGTTTTCTCTATGTCCAATATAATTAGTTTATGCAAGGGTTCTTTTCTCTGTGGCCAATATAACTAGTGTATGCAAGGGCTCTTTTCTTTTTATCCCGTCAAACTAGTGTAGGACTCTTTTCTCTATGTCCCATTTAGCTAATGTATGCAAGGGCTCTTTTCTAGCAAAGACACAAATAGACAATTTAAGCAACAAAGCCACGGTGATCATAAAATATATCTATGGTGAGGATCAACTTGGAGCTGCTCATAACAATTCGAGCGAATTTACCTTTTCTTTACAGAACATAATGAGACAAAGTCAGCCGAAATTATTACATACATTGAAAGGTAATATGCTGTCTATATTGACAAGTATTTGATGCTATTGTCCCGAGATTCCAAAATACTATTTCCGGTATCAAAGCCCAAATTATACCCAATAATCAAAACCCAAATTATACCCAATAATCCAACCCCAAATTATACCCAATAATCAAAGCCAAAATTATACCCTATAATCAAAACCCAAATTATACCCAATAATCCAACCCCAAATTATACCCAATTATCAAAGCCCAAATTATACCCAATAATCCAACCCCAAATTTTATACCCAATAATCCAACCCCAAATTATACCCAATAATCAAAGCCCAAATTATACCCAATAATCAAAACCCAAATTATACTCAATAATCAAAGCCAAAATTATACCCAATAATCAAAACCCAAATTATACCCAATAATCAAAACCCAAATTATACTCAATAATCAAAGCCCAAATTATACCCAATAATCCAACCCCAAATTTTATACGCAATAATCCAACCCCAAATTATACCCAATAATCAAAGCCCAAATTATACCCAATAATCAAAACCCAAATTATACCCAATAATCCAACCCCAAATTATACCCAATAATCAAAACTCAAATTATACCCAATAATCCAACCCCAAATTATACCCAATAATCAAAGCCCAGATTATTCCCAATAATCAAAACCCAAATTATACCCAATAATCAAAGCCCAAATTATACCCAATAATCAAAACCCAAGGTAAACCCAATAATCAAACCAAACAATTATACCCAATAATCAGAGCACAAATTATACTCAATAGTCAAAACCCAAATTATACCCAATAATCAAAACCCAAATTATACCCAATAATCAAAGCCCAAATTATACCCAATAATCAAAACCCAAGGTAAACCCAATAATCAAACCAAACAATTATACCCAATAATCAGAGCACAAATTATACTAAATAGTCAAAACCCAAATTATACCCAATAATCAAAACCCAAATTATACCCAATAATCAAAGTCCAAATTATACCCAATAATCAAAACCCAAGGTAAACCCAATAATCAAACCAAACAATTATACCCAATAATCAGAGCACAAATTATACTCAATAGTCAAAACCCAAATTATACCCAATAATCAAAACCCAAATTATACCCAATAATCAAAGCCCAAATTATACCCAATAATCAAAACCCAAATTATACCCAATAATCAAAATCCAAGGTAAACCCAATAATCAAATAACAAATTATACCCAATAATCAAAACCCAAATTATACCTAATAATCAAAAGCCAAGGTAAACCCAATAATCACACCACAACGCATACCCAATAATCAAAGCACAAATTATACTAAATAGTCAAAACCCAAATTATACCCAATAATCAAAACCCAAATGATACACAATAATCAAAACCCAAATTATACCCAATAATCAAAACCCAAGGTAAACCCAATAATCAAACTACAAATTATACCCAATAATCAAAACTCAAAGTAAACCCAATAATTAAACCCCAAATTATACCCAATAATCCAAGCCCAAATTATACGCAATAATCAGAACCCAAATTATTCCCAATAACCAAACCCCAAATTATACCAGATAATCAAAACGAAAATTATACCCAAAAATCAAAGCCCAAATTACTCAATGATCAAAACCTAAATAATACCCAATTATCAAAATGAAACTATACCCAATAAACAAAACCCAAATTATACCCAGTAATCAAACCCCAAATTATACCCAATAATCAAACCAAGAATTATACATAATAATCAAAACCCAAATTATACCCAATAATCAAAACCCAAATCAAACCCCAAATTATACCCAATAATCAAAGCCCAGATTATACCCAATAATCATAACCCAAAGTATACTCAATAATTCAAGCCCAAATTATACCCAGTAATCAAACCATAAATTATACCCAATAATCAAAACCCAAATTATACAAAATAATCGAAACCCAAATTATACCCAATAATCACAACCCAAAGTAAACCCAATAATCAAGCCCCAAATTATACCCAATAATCAAACCCCAAATTATACCCAATTATCAAACCCCAAATTATACACAATAATCAAAGCCCAAATTATACCCAATAATCAAAGCCCAAATTATACCCAATACTCGAAGCTGACGTTGTGATATAACACTACAGAAAACAATATGGCTCCACACATTGGTGTTTCAAAAGAAGATCAAAATTTCTAATGTCTTCAGGGTAGAGAGGAGTGACTGTTCGGCAATTGAGGGCTTCTTAAGCCCATACATTCAAAAGCGAAGATATCATGAAAGACAATGACAAAGTAAGTCCAGCATCCTAAATATACACAGAAAGAATTGCATGCCATATAAATTGTTATATCGTCCATGCAATTGACAAGGATCTTTAAGTAACGAAAACATATAACATATTTAGCCTTAAAGTAAGTTAAAACGATTTAACATACGAGCAGATTTTTTAAAAAATAAAACAGTTTTTCTCATACTCATCACCTAGACGTCAAGAATGAAAAAAGGTTGGGGCAGACTTGTACTATGTCACAGGTATTTGAAATGTAGAGTATACATATTTCTATGATCATATTGTTCAGCATATTTAACCGTACTAAATCAATAAGGCTTTACATTCGTTGAATCTACAGCAATTTTTGACCGTACCAAATCAAAACAGGCTTTACGCCCATTTACTCTTCAGCATAATTTGATTGTTCCACAAGCAACCCATTAACTCTACCGCACCAAATCAATGAGCCTTTACACCCACTGACTCTACAACAACATAGCTTGATCGTATCAAATCAGTAAGGTTATACACCGGTTGACTCTAAAGCATATTTTGACCCTAACAAATCTATCAGGCTTTACAACCATTGACTATCGCACATTGTGACTGTGCCAAACCAACCAGGCTTTACTGCCATTAACTCTATCGCACACTGCGACTGTACCAAATCAATCAGGCTTTACAGCCATTGGCTCTATCACGCATTGTGACTGTATCAAATCAACGAGGCTTTACAGCCATTGACTCTATCGCACATTGTGACCGTACCAAATCAAGCAGGCTTTACAGCCATTGACTCATTCGAACATTGTGACTGTACCAAATCAGACTTTACCGCCATCGTCTCTTTCGCACATTGTGACTGTACCAAATCATTGCGGCTTTACAGCCGTTGACTCTATCGCACACTGTGACTGTATCAAGTCAATGAGGTCTTACACCCATTGATTCTATCGCACACTTTGACTGTACCAAATCAATGAGGCTTTACAGCCATTGACTCTACCGCACATCGTAACTGTACAAAATCAAGCAGGCATTACAGCCATTGACTCTATCGCACATTATATATGTACCAAATCAATGAGGCTTTACAGCCATTGACTGTATCACACATTGTGACTGTACCCAATCAATCGGGCTTTACAGCCATTGGATCTCTCGCACACTGTGACTGTACCAAATCAATCAGGCTTTACAGCCATTGGCTCAATCACGCATTGTGACTGTATCAAATCAATCAGGCTTTACAGCCATTCACTATCGCACATTGTGCCTGTACCAAATTAATGAGGCTTTACAGCCATTGACTCTATCGTACATTGTGACTGAAACAAATCAATGAGGCTTTAAACCCACTGACTCTACAACATAGTTTGATTGTATCAAATCAACATGTCTTTAAACCCGTTGATTCTACAACATAGTTTGATTGTATCAAATCAACATGTCTTTAAACCCGTTGATTCTACAACATAGCTTGATTGTATCAAATCAACCTGTCTTTAAACCCATTGACTCTACAACATAGCCTGATTGTATCAAATCAATCAGTCTTTAAATCCATTGACTCTACAACATAGTTTGATTGTATCAAATCAACCTATCTTTAAACCCATTAACAACACACCATAGTGAGATTGTACCAAATGAATCAGACTATACGCCCATTGACACTGTCAAGGGATATTTTAATTGTATCAAAAAGATATTAAGAGATTAGTGTTAGGATTCTTCGGCCTGGTGTCTGGACAATATGACTGGCTGGGTATGATTTCATATGTTTACAGCACCATGCCCCAGTGCTAGAGATCACTAAAAACTTCCACACGGCAGATATCATCGCGATTTGACTCGAATTGTTAAAGCTACGTTTTCAAAATCCAAAAATGCAATCCAAACAACCATTGAGTCTACAGCATTATCTGATTGTACAAAGTCATTCAAGCGTTACAGGCACTGAGTCTACAGCATAATTCGATTTTGCCAAATCGAACAGGCTTTAAACCCGGATTCGACAGCATAGTTTGTCTTTACCAAATCAACCAAGTTTTACAGCCATTGACTCTACCGCACATTATGACTATACCAAATCGACCAGGCTTTACAGCCATTGGCTCTACCGCAAATTGTGACTGTACTAAATCGAGGAGGCTTTACAGCCCTAGACTCATTCGCAAATTTTGACTGTACCAAATCGACCAGGCTTTACAGCCATTGACTCTACCGCAAATTGTGACTGTACCAAATCGACCAGGCTTTGCGGCCATTGACTTTACCGCAAATTGTGACTGTACCAAATCGACCAGGCTTTACGGCCATTGACTCTACTGCAAATTTTGACTGTACCAAATCGACCAGGCTTTACGGCCATTGACGCTACTGCAAATTGTGACTGTACCAAATCGATCACGCTTTGCAGACATTGATTCTACCGCAAATTATGATTTTACCAACTCAGTCAGGGTTTACATCCACAGAATCTAAGGTATATTTTGAGTGAAAAAATATAAGATTTTAAACCCATTGACTCTTCAGCATATTTTGATTCTACTAAATCAATCAAGCTTTACACACATTGACTTCATAGCATGTTTTGATTATACCAAATCAAGCAGACGTTAAGCCCATTGACTTTGTTGCATGTTTTGATTATACCAAGTCAACCAGACTGTAAACCCATTGGCTCAACAGGTTTTACACCATTCACTCTGCATCATATTTCGATTGAACCAAATTAACTAGGCTTTAAATCCATTGACTTGTCATCGCATTCTGATTGTTTGTGTGTGTGTATATATATATATATATATATATATATATATATATATATGAGGTATATGTAATTAAAAAATTCAGATATTCAAGCACTGCATGACTGGTCGTGATTGGTTTAACATCGGCATCGCCTATGATATCTAGAACTGGATTAGAAAAGTACGTTACAAACGGAGAGAGTGAGAGAGAGAGAGTTCATTTTTCACGAGTTTCAAAAACTGAATTGTTTTATACGTTAAACCTGACATTACGTGTTTAACTTATCATTAAAAGCCAAAGGCCTTAGTAATGTTCAACCTGCCGCATTGTTGTGAAATGGTCAAAGATGTTTTCTGATGTGTTAAAACTACTGCATTGTTGTCAAATGGTCAAAGGCGTTTTCTAACGTGTTAAAACTGCCGCAATGTTGTCAAATGATCAAACGCGTTTCTACCGTGTTAAAACTGCCGCAATGTTGTCAAATGATCAAAGGTTTTTCTTAACGTGTTAAAACTACCGCAATGTTATCAAATGATCAAAGGCCTTTCTTCATGTATTAAAACTGCCCCAAATTTTATAAAATAGTAAAATGCTTTTCTTTTGTGTTAAAACTGCCGCAATATTGTCAGAAGGTCAAAGGCCTTTCCCAATGTTAAAACTGCCACAACGTTGTCAAATGGTTTGTCTTTGATGGGGTACTCAAGATCAAACATCCAGCTGATTCCTAATAAGGTGACTTCAACATTATAAAAAAAGAACGCGATTTTGTCTCTTTAAGGAACTTTTATTTCTCATTACAGAGAAAAAATAACGATTGCAAATTATTATACTGTGAAGAGATTGAAATAAAAATGGGTTCGTTTGTCCTTTTATAATATTATATATATATATATATATATATATATATATATATATATATATATATATATATATATATATATATATATATATATATATATATATATATAATTGACATCTGGGGGGATGACAAGGGCATAGGCATGGAAGAAAAGAAAATTAGTATTACTATGCATGATCGCGAGGAATTGTTTTATAAACGTTAAAAATCTAAAAGAAAATTATTTCAACTTCTATAATTTCCTATCCAGTTTACTCAACCAGTTCATCAATCTGATGAGTTGGTGAGTCATAGGTTGGTCTGACCTAACGGGCAAGTTTCCGTAACCTTAGGAATTTTACATCCCTCCCACGAACAATTTTTCCTAACCCTGCGTGTTCTACTTAAATACATCCTTCACGGTATTTACTTCATTTTGATATTGATAATCCATTGCGGGATTTTTGGGAGGATTTGGGTTTTTTGGTGGTATCCTTACTGGTATACTGGAATCACTGAATGAAATCTGTCACAACGTGTTTCCAATACTGTAATCATTAGTAACAAATTGAACGGTGCTCTTCATTCTCTTACAGACTTCTAACATATCTTAGAATTTTACATGAATGCATGAATGCCCGAAGTATGAAATTATATAAGGGGTCCAGTAGTTTTAACATTAATCCGGAACCATGACATTATAATAGGGATCCAGTAGTTTTAACGTTACCTCCGGAAGCATGAAATTATAAAAGGGGTCCAGTAGTTTTAATGTTACCTCCGGCGAGACACATGAGCTGAGCCACATTGTACTATGCACTAATGCCGTGTTTACTAAAACGACCATCTCACCTCTGTCTGCGGCGGTTCGAGTCTAAGATTCAGCCAATGTGGGTATGTGAGAAAGCTTGCCAGTAGCTTCTCGTGGGTCGGTGGTTCTTTCCGGGGTTTTCCCGGGTTCTTCCTCCACCATTAATACTGGCCGCCATGTATAGCCTATCGTGTGCTGAAAAATGGCGTTAAACCCCACAACAACAACAACAACTAAAACGACCGCAGGTTCAGCTGGCGAACATTTATAGTCTATTTCCCCGAATACCAACACATATCAAACACATACAAATCGTATTCTCACCTGATTAACCACATTCATCAATTAGACTCGGGTACTGACCAAATGGATTCCGTTTCATGAATCAAGGTGTGTGTGTGTGTGTGTGTGTGTGTGTGTGATTTGGATTTTTAACATAACTTTTTTAAAAAATTCAGTCATATCGCTACCATGTCTGCAGTGTGGCAGTTTATAGTGATATAAAGAATTGGGACATAATGCCGCAGACATGTAGCATGATGTCCCACCCAGTCACATTATCCTGACACCAGACCGATCAGTCCTAACACAAACCTCTTAATGCTGAGCGCCAAGCGAGGCAGTTGTTAGTACCATTTTTGTAAGTCTTTGGTATGACTCGGCCGGGGATCGAACCCACGACCTTTCACATCCGACGTGGACGCTCTAACCACTAGGCCACCAGAGCGGTCATGAATCAAGGTACGTTTACGATAGCAAGTTTATGTAGCTTTAATAGTAAGATCTCATTCGTGAGTTTCAAAATCATTAAATTGTAGCATTTGGTACTACTAAGGCAAGAAGTTCCGTAATCTACCGAAGTAGGTATGTAATTTCTAGGCAAAATGTCACAGTGCACCGACGAGAAACTATTTAAAAATTACTACAATGAGGACGACAACAACAAGAAGACCATGACAACAAAAATGTTGAACAAAAGATGCCCTTTTCCCCCATTTTAAATCAAAACAAAGTATTATATTGATTGAAGAAGATATGCTTGATAGTGTACAGAGAGAGAGAGAGAGAGAAAGTGTACAGAGAGAGAGAGAGAGAGTTGTCGAGCTAGAACCTGGTAAATACATCTGTATTATATGGTTCTATGACCCTTTAAACCGTTTGTATCGACTTTTATTTCCTTCGTAAATATAAATAGGTTGACCGTCGACAACGTTATCGTTCCTACCGTCGATATAGCCGAATCCACAGTTACAAAAGTGAAATCTATGTAATCTCTGTGTCATCTATAAATACCTTTGTCAATGAAGAAACTTAGGAACATAGTTTTGATTGGATATTATTTCACTTTACTTTTTTTAACTTTTAGATTCTGAGACCAAATGTTGAGTATCGTTTCATTCATTCGTGAATTACCCCTACCTGGGAATATCGGCTAGTTCAAATCGTGGAATAAAAATGCATTGTATGTAGTGGGGGTGGTAAGGTAGATACAGTGTTTTATTTCACATCACAGACAAAAATATCATAGATTCAATACCAGAATAACGTTTAAATAATTACTCAGTCTGTGTATTTAAAATAAAATTGTACGACATTAATACAAATACAAACAGTGTATTGTCTCCCTTTACATATGGTTTTTAACACATTAATAAAAATAAACCTATTTTATTTCCTCCTTTACGTATGGTCTATTTCACCCTTTACTTACGGTCTATAACATATTAATATAAACACAGCTATGTAATATCCCACTTTGGTCTATTGGTACACATTGGTAAAAACAACGCTAAAAATTTTTACCCTTTTGTTATAGTATTGCACATTAATACACATAAAAACTACGTATTTGACCCCCCCCCCCCCTTACTTATGGTCTATAAAACATTACTATAAATACAAATTATCTATTGTACTCCTTAACGTATGGTCTATAACACATTAATAGAAATTAAAGATCTGTGATCTCCACCTTTACTTAAAGTCTATAACACATAAATACAATATGTATATATATATATATATATATATATATATATATATATATATAGAGAGAGAGAGAGAGAGAGAGAGAGAGAGAGAGAGAGAGAGAGTTTTTCAGTTGAAGTAATTGAAGCACATTGATTTTCTAAAAACAATTATGTATGTTTTGTTGAAATTAAGTGATTAGATGGTTAATTGGTGAATAAAGATTTAAGCATTAGACCAATGGGTCGATACTGGTAAATTAAATAAGAAGAGTAATCGATGGTTCTTTCTAACCAAAGACGTGATTTGCTCACTGGGAGAACCCCAGTGTGCGCTTATCCATGGTACATTTAAAAAAAATTAAAATCCCCCATCAAAGATAGCTTGTAAACACACACACACACACACACACACACTTGGAGGTATCTATGAAAATATTGAGGGAGGCGAGGGGTTTGTTGGACAAAGCCCCATTAGTCTCTTGAATTTTAACGTTTTTCGGGCATAATTTTCGCTGTCTCACTTTAAAACGTACAAACTTAGGAAAACATTCTGGTTTGTTTTTGCTCATTGTTAGGAGAGGGGTAGATCCTCCCGAACCCAATCCCAACCATACCCCCAGATACGTCCCTGTACACCCACCCACAATAATGGTATTATTGCTCTAAAATAAACAACGAACAATAAAGAAACATAGCATTGCACAATAATATTATTAAACAAGTGAAAGATAAATGAGATCACTGCTGTTTGTAATTTTCAAGTTCAGCAAAATTATTTATACTTCCGACTGGTCCGGTGGCCTAGCTAGTGGTTAGAGCGTCCGCCTCGGATGCGGGAGGTCGCGGATTCGCTCCCCGGCCGAGTCATACCAAAGACTTTTTAAAATGTTACTAACAGATGCCTCGCTTGGCGCTCAGCATTAAGAGGTTAGTGTTAGGACTGGTCGGCCTGGTGTCAGGCTAGTGTGACTGGGTAGGACATCATGCTACGTGTCTGCGGCATGATGGGAAAAACCAAGTGCTAGACAAAACTATAAACTGCCACACTGCAGACATCGTAGCGGCATGACTGAAAAATTGTTAAAGCTACGTTAAAAATCTAAACCACACACACACACACACACACACACACGCACACACACACGCATTAATAATGACATTGTGTTTCCTTCTCTGTTAAAAATAACATGTTATCATCCGTAAGTTATTGACTATACAGAGTACATCGACCCAGGCAACGTGGCCTTCAGGTCATTGACTTTCTGTTATTGCCACGAGTGAGTAGACCGACCTATATGAATACATAATTAGCGAGCCGACAGTGGTCATTGTGACAGGCCACTGAACTCTACCTGGCTAAAAGTACATGCACATTGGTAAGTCTAGCCGTTGAGAGACAAATATTTTACTGGATGTTGTCACTATAATATATATTTGAAGAATCTAAGTGCATGTGCATGAACACTTGTTGATGCTGTGTATGGTATATATTCCATGATAGTCGCTGCTTCATGTTAAGTCTCATGTTTTGCTCACAAAAATGATAGCGAAAAAGATCTTGTCCAGTTATGTGCCCATCCCACACTTTTCATCGTATTGACAAGGTGAGTTCTTTACGCTCATCAGATACTGTATTCCCTGAGTTAGTGCTAGTTATAAGCTTGAAAATATCGTTGGACAAGGTTTCCATATCACAAAATTGTTTGCTTTCGTAGCGGATGTAAACGAACAATATCAATAACAATATATTTAAGAGAGACATAATTGTGGCGATATTAAAAGTAGTAGGGATACAATTATCATTTGGGTACAAGCAGATATGTAGTTTTCATTATATACTTATTTGTAACACGTACAAGTTCAAACTGTTACAAATTCACTATCATTCATTCAGTTGTATGAAATTCACCGAAAACCTAATTTCTTTAACAAATTACGTACAATAAATATTTTCTTGGAAAATATATGAGTTTAATCAATGATTAATTTAAGTTAATGAGCTGAGTGTATGATTAGTTGATTATATATATGTGTGTGTGTGTGTATGTGCGCGTTTATTAATCCCTAAAAATGACAAATTTATACTATATTTGCATGTGTATTGAAAATTATAAACATAGGCACCGGACAATCTATTCCAAATTTTCGCAGAATAATATCGAAAGAAAAATGACAATCAGTAGGTGAGCTTAAAATTAATGAATATCAAATCTGTGATGTATCAACCCAACAGGTTTGTTTTTGTTTTTTGTCAAACAAATAAATACTCTCTGAAGCCCAACCTTTGAAAATGCTAAGAAAACATGATGTTCAAGATAGCCATGATGTCCAAGACAGCCAAATACTTTAAAAACTGGTAAATGGGTCCGCATGATACTCTCAGTTGGTTTTCTTTTACAACGCTGTTGACTGATTTGTTATAAAAAGGGTCGTCGCATTGTTTCTCTAATTTTAGCTCTTCCGTCCATATTTGAGAGCATCCAGCATGGAAAGGATTTTCTGCCGAGAGTGGTATACGTATAATCACAGTGTTAGATACAGTCTAACGGATGTACAACGTGGCAGCCGATATGTATTATTTACAACACGAAAGCTCTTCATGCCAGAATGAATTCTGAAATATTTAGTCAAATTCTGATGCGTTTGTTATAGAACAAAATATTGTAAATATTTGTATAATTTAGTAACTCTAAACAAAATTTGGCAATGTATCCATAACATCTGATTATATCAGGAAATGAATCCATGACATCTGAGTACATTTGGCAATTATTTCATAACGTCTGAGTACATTTGGCAATGAATCCAAAACATCTAAGTACATTTGGCAATGAATCCATAACATCTGAGTACATTTGGTAATGAATCCATAACATCTGAGTACATTTGGTAATGAATCCATAACATCTGAGTACATTTGGTAATGAATCCATAGCATCTGAGTACATTTGGTAATGAATCCATAACATATGAGTACATTTGGCAATGAATCCATAACATCTGAGTACATTTGGTAATGAATCCACAACATCTGAGTACATCTGGTAATGAATCCATAACATCTGAGTACATTTATAGTAGCAGTAGCCATATTTAGATAATACTTTGTAATATGAAATTCCGTCAAGCCGAGATGCCTTCAGTCAATTGTAGTCAGAATATGTTCAGCATTCTTTAAGAAGAAAACGTTATAAAAAAAATGTGTTAGGTAATGACGGTCAAATTTGATAGTTGATTGGCATCCATTATGGCAATTAAACACGTATTCATACCACGATACGTATTCATAACAAACTTGATCAAACTACGTAAAGCTGTTTCAAAAAAAAAAAACTATTAAAATATTTCCATATGTTTAGTAATGGAGGTCACATTTGTTGGCAGATAGGCATCATTCGTACAAAAATTAAACATTTCAACCGAAACGCGTTTAATTAAATATGGCAGAATTCTGTTGGAAAGATTGAAGAAGTCATTTTATTTAGTAAATTCTAGTAATGTTGGCCATATGTGATAACGGATACGTGCAATTTAAAATTTTTGAAAGACCTCCATGCTGAGTGGTGTCTGTTAAAAATGTATTAATTTCTGTTGAATGGGTAAGTCATATTAAGGTTTTTATATTTTCAATAATGTCAGCCAAACTGAATGGCTTAACGGCATCATCTGCAATGAAATGTCTTCATCATTATCAGACCGTATTCTTATTTTATTGTATAAAATATGCCTACAACTCGACTTCGCAAGATCCGCTTTGTGAGTAACGGTGAAAAAGGTATCCGCTTTGCGGCTTAAGGCGGATAGTAACTTGTCCTATGTCACTTGTTTAGGCTTGAACACAAGAAAGAGTGAAAACAACAAGCTTTGAAAAATACAATAATTTATTTCCCTGGAATAATTCTGTAAAAATGAAAAAAATATGAACTTACTGTTTTATAGAATCAAATCCAAAAACTAATCCAAGAATAATCCAAGAATAAAATTTTGAAGTCCTAATACCAAATGTTCTACTGATTTGACGTTAGAATCCCGACGAAGAATCCAAGATGGAAAACGATGACGTATGCTGCAATATGTAGTGTTGAAGTCTACAGTTCCTTGTAGAAACAAGAATTATCACTCCGGTGTCTGATAGCTGAATAAATGTTTATAAAAAAAGCTGTTCTTGTTCCACAATATTACATGAGCACACGTATTTTCCAGAAAAATAACAGAATTAATCCTTTTTGAATCCAACTAATTTGAAATAACTCCAAGCCAAATCATTGGAAATAACTCCAAACAACACAACATACAACTAACAGTTTAACAGTCCAGCTTCTACTGAGATTAAATCTCCAAAACATGGGTTATATGGTCTTTCTAAAACGTAAACAAGGGGTCACGCGATCATCTTATGGAAGGTTATTGAAGCAAGTACGTGTTACAGATCACGTTTACCCAGTATGACCCTGACGAAAACCAATAATATTTACTCTCAGAAATAAAAAAAAAGGTTTACATCTTAAAGACAAAGTCCCATCATGACCTTGGAAACAAGCAATCATTTTAAAATAAAATAGAACTTGTTTACGAAGGTTGCTACAAATTCTGAAACAAGGTCATGATTTAGATCAACACCTGGTGTTTATAAACTATTTTTTAATTAAAAAAAACTGACAAACAATTAAATTGAAATAAATATATATTAAATCAGATATAATTAAATCAAATATACATAACACTTGTAAGATAGCTTATAAATTAATGTTATATTACTATACAAGCTTACATATCGTGACAGTTAAATATGAGACTATTCTCACCTTCATATGTTAACGCCTTCATAGTCTGACAATTCCATTGACCGCGTATTATGATGTATATGTTCATTGATTTTCTATTATCCACGACCACTTTCGTGTCATTTTAATATATTTTTGTGATCGACACATATGTATAATTTTGGAAATTGGACTAATATCGTTATAATCATTTCTTCTAGACTCGAAATAACTTGAAAGTCGTTCTTACATTAATTTATTCTAGACTCGAAATCAGTAGAAATTCATTCTTTCACTCTTCTATCATCTCTAGAATAGACTCCATTCTTCCATATAATTTAAAAGTGAAATCATTATATCTTCTGTTCATGTCTGAAATACGATCTCTGATTTAATATAACACATTCAGTTGTAAATACTGTACAGTATTGTATGCTCAACTAGAAATGATTGAGCTGAAACATAATTTGGTAATGAATGACTTGATGTAAATAGTGTAATTATCACGTAATTTTAAGCTGTGTAGTAGATGGTGATTTTACAAAGACAGACATCCTTAAATAGAGTGAAAATCTAATCAGATCACCTGCAGGATCTAAGCAACACGATTACTGAATATCATTTGTCTACATAAAGTGATTTTCGGGTTAGCTCCGGATAGATTATGTGTTAGATCCGGGTCAGACATGATGATATTGTTTCCTGATTACTCACGGAGAGATGTAATTTGGATTTGATTCCTGATGCATAAAGTACATTAAACTTCACATCGCAAGAAATTCAACTTAAGTGTAATGCATTAGATAAAACAGCGTAGCAGTGTTAATCATGGATCTCAATTTTAAGCAACACATAATCCCATTTGTGTTCTACCTACTACCGATTTTAAGCAACACATCATCCCATTTGTGTTCTACCCACTACCGATTTTAAGCAACACATCATCCCATTTGTGTTCTACCCACTACCGATTTTAAGCAACACATCATCCCATTTGTGTTCTACCCACTACCGATTTTAAGCAACACATCATCCCATTTGTGTTCTACCCACTACCGATTTTAAGCAACACATCATCCCATTTGTGTTCTACCCACTACCGATTTTAAGCAACACATCATCCCATTTGTGTTCTACCCACTACCGATTTTAAGCAACACATCATCCCATTTGTGTTCTACCCACTACCGATTTTAAGCAACACATCATCCCATTTGTGTTCTACCTACTACCGATTTTAAGCAACACATCATCCCATTTGTGTTCTACCCACTACCGATTTTAAGCAACACATCATCCCATTTGTGTTCTACCCACTACCGATTTTAAGCAACACATCATCCCATTTGTGTTCTACCCACTACCGATTTTAAGCAACACATCATCCCATTTGTGTCCTACCCACTACCGATTTTAAGCAACACATCATCCCATTTGTGTCCTACCCACTACCGATTTTAAGCAACACATCATCCCATTTGTGTTCTACCCCCTACCGATTTTAAGCAACACATCATCCCATTTGTGTTCTACCCACTACCGATTTTAAGCAACACATCATCCCATTTGTGTTCTACCCACTACCGATTTTAAGCAACATATCATCCCATTTGTGTTCTACCCACTACCGATTTTAAAAGCAAAAGGTACACAGGGTATAAAAATGCACAAAACTCCGTCATGTCATTCGTTGATTTATAGGTTCTAATCTGATTGTCGCCAGGCGGTCATACAAATTGTCAACTAGTTGGCGTTAGTAACACTGTTGCCATATTTGCTTGGGCCAGTCTGTTTTCAAGCAACAGATGTGATGTAGTTCACCGTCTTTGAAAATCTAATAATTCCGTAAAGTTTGGACTTAGATCTCTTTGAACACATGTGTAAAAGAGTTCCTCCTATTTCTTTGTTCATTTTGTTTCAAAAATATTAAAACTAGACATGGCAAATATATTTGATGTAGACAACACAGTATTTACTGAAACCAGGCATTGGCAGCAAGCATTTTGTTTACATCGAGATCTCCGTTTGCTTTGAAACGCCAATGATTCGACAGTGTTTGAGACCCTTTGGTGACAATCAGATTAGAAATTAAAATTCAATGAATAAAACGACTAATTTTCTGCATTCTTTATATCGTTCATCCTTTTTGTTTTTTAAGTCGGTAATGGGTATAAAAAATGGGAAGATGTGTTAATAATAAAGAAGTAAGATTAAATCATAACACAATTATAGAACATAATATACTCTGATGCGTTGTTATGGAAAAGAGGGTAAAGCATGGCTCTCATTGGGAGGCAGATTTGCTTTGGAGGACACGTTTCCCGTTCTAAATAGTAAATGGAACTGTCCTAACATTATTGTTATTCGGATTGCTCTTTTTTTAAGGAAGGAATTCAGTGGGATGGTTTCTGTAATTGGCATCGTTCAAGGTACTAACTCTGACCATCGTTTCAACTGTCATATGGTTTTCTGAGAAAGCTTTTCGTCGTATCATATTATTACATTTTTCTTTACACACACACACACGCGCGCACACACACACACACACACACATATATATATATATATATATATATATATATATATATATATATATATATATATATATATATATATATATATATATATATATATATATATTAGAAATAACATGGCTTTTAAAAGTGTTGGTTTAAACCAATTTAATATGCCAGTACTACTGGTATATCAAAGTGTAATCTGCCCATGGCGCAATAATACGCATATATAAACATTCTTACGACCGGCTGCTGTTGATTCTATGTCAAAGATGAATTTCCATATATTAATCATTGGTGATGTATTATGAAAACGATACAAAGTATTAATAATCCCCGTTTTCTAAACAAATTTAATATGGTACACAATTTCATCGCAATCCTTTCTGCTTTCTGTTCCCCTCCCCTCTGACGCATAACGGACAAACTACACGGAAATCTGGAGTGAAAGAAAAAATAATTTGGGCTTAATGAAAACCTTGAAATTGAACTTGCACCAGGTAACCTACAATAATATGGTTCTTCGTAACGGTATGTGTGCACCTTCCTTGGGATTTATCTAGTGTTTATATAATCAATGATACAAAGTTGTAAACCCCGTCGACATTATACGGTAAATTTCTCGATTACGTGGTACATATACTGTGGTGTATTTAATGGTTTGCTGTTATTGTTGTTGTTTCTTAAACCTATTACAATATTCTAAAAATCGATTTTTATTAATTAAATATGAAAATGTCCAAAGGGCCCTCTGTCTCTGTCTCTGTCTCTCTCTCTCTCTCTCTCTCTCGGGAAGATCGCAGCAAGATACAGGTGAAAATCTTCGAAAAGACGAGCCTAGATGATTTTTGCTTGTGTCATCCCACGACGTCTCTGGACTTATGAATGATGGTAAAAGTTAAGTCAAACCGACCAAAGGATGAGAGAGAGAGAGAGAGAGAGAGAGAGAGAGAGAGAGAGAGAGAGAGAGAAAGAGAGAGTTTTAAGGTCGGTAGTACTGTTATTAAAGCAGAATAATGGCTTAGATGAACTGTAAATATATTATATTATTTTAATTACCTCTTGTTAGATCGTCATTTCTCTTAGTTTCTATTCCACAGTAATTTCCATGCGCCGGTACGTGAATCGTTCATGTGAATGGCATAGCTAACCATGTGTTTGTATTGCTCTACTTTTTTCAAGAAAACCATCTTTCATGATTAAATTAATGCGAAGAAAATTAGAATCTCAAAAAGAAAACAATCAACTTATCAATATGCAAAGGTGATTTTGAATAGCCACAAAAGGCATAGAACTACATTTTGTAGCGGACACACTCGGCTTTGAGGAGTTCATTCACTATGTCAATATACATTTGCCTGTAGTAAATCTAAACTCTGTTCAAGGGGAAAAATATGTATTTACATGTGATATAAATATAAAAAAATGTATAGTATGTACGCAGTTTCAATTATATATCACTCACTGTATAACTGTTTCATTAAAGGAAACTCAGCAAGCCTTGTTTCCTTTTAATGAAACATTTATACATCTCGTAGTATATCACTGATACAGCGTACTGTATTTAGCATATATGGCTAGTAATAAACCAGTGTTGTACTGTTCATTGTCAAGTTTATTGCATTTATCTTAATCAATCCCTGAAACAAGCTATCCCTTGCTGGATTTAGTGCACTTGAAAGGAAGGACTGTTATGTATGCGCCATACGATTTGTATTAGATAGATAGATAGATAGATAGATAGATAGATAGATAGATAGATAGATAGACAGTTGATGAGAATATGACATGATTTTAATTTACCAAACAGCCTATATATAAACTTTATACTTTATACTTAAGACCACTTCTCATACTTGTCGTTATGGTGATTTTTATCTTTTTTTTCAAGGAGTAAGCATGCCAGTAGTAAATGGGACTGGCTAAACGTAATTGCCGTTGAGTTATATTCTCCAATTCAACGGTATTCGCAATGAGAGGTTTAACTTGTTTTTGCAGCCTATGCCCAGTGTCACTATACATTGCTGTCATCACCACAAAACTAAATATGTTAAAACAAACACTAATTCAGTGTTAGAACAACTCTAGCTTAGTGCGAAACTACTATAGACAGCATGGCCGGCGAAACCAAATTTGGAGCATAAAGGTCAATGAACCTTTGTTACATGTACACCGCTGTAGTTTTAAAAACAAACTGAAACTGAAGAATTATATGTAAAAGAAGTGATGAGAAAAAAATTACCGGCATATTTTTTCATCTTTTTTTGTAGTTGTTGCAATAAATTCTACTTTTTAATTGATAAAAAAATGGTTTTCTATAATTGATGAAACTCACCTTCTGAGCATATGAAATGATATAGTAAGGGTTATGCCAGGAATAACATGTTAGCAACAGCCCTCTATAGGCTATATTGTAAGGTCTATGCCAGGAATAACATGTCAGCAACAGCCCTTTATAGACTATATTGTAAGGTCTATGCCAGGAATAACATGTCAGCAACAGCCCTTTATAGACTATATTGTAAGGTCTATGCCAGGAATAACATGTCAGCAACAGTCCTCTATAGACTATATTGTAAGGTCTATGCCAGGAATAACATGTCAGCAACAGCCCTCTATAGACTATATTGTTCACACAAGGATTTTGAAACTCAGAACGACCCTAACTTTTTAAGTGTTTAAAACACAAAGTGAAGTACTAGTGTTTGAGACTGCAAATGAGCTGTAGGCTAGAATTTTCAAAGATGATTTAGTAGTAAACTGCTAATGTAATAATATAACACTAATATAATAATATAACACTAATGTAATAATATAACACTAATGTAATAATATAACACTAATGTAATCGTAAAACACTAATTTAATAGTATAACACTAAATTAAAAGCATAACAATAATTTGAGAAATACAATCAAATCTAAACAATATGAATAGAGCACCGAGAGAAAGTTTCAGACAGAAGTTTATGATTGACTTGAAATATCATTTGTCTTGCAAGAATTACACCGGAACTGAAATAAATATGATTTTTAGTAATTAAGATATTCATACATAAGTCAAGATAAATGTAAGTATTTTATTTGTGTGCAAGCTTACCTGAATAACCGAAAGCGGTGGACTGCATGAGGGCACTGACCTCAGACTGCAAGAAAAGTAGAGGGCTGGGCAGGACAACCGAGGTCATTAGTCACTCCGGGCTATTACTCAGTCCACGATACATATAGCAGAAACTGTACACAAGGTCCAACCTTATTATCAACTCTCAGTACTAGAGTTGTGTATCTGCTGACCAGACGAGTATGTATGAATAGCAGTCAAGCTGCAGCGTGAATGGATCACACTTACTTAATATAGATCATAACTAAGAAAATGAGGTCAATTTATAGCCCGCCTACTCATACATATTCATAACCACCTCTTTAGATTGTAATACTAGAGAGGACCAATTATTTCAGGTGTTATTCCAGGATGTAAATATTTTACACGAATTCCACTATTATGTTGTGTCCGCACGAGTCATTACTTGACGAAAAAAGTCCTGTGAAAATTCGGAACAAGAAATTACAAACATCTGTTAATCCCACTTTTGTTCTCATAAACAGAGTTTGAAAACCTCGGCAAACATTAAGCGTTTGCATAATATCTATCTTGCTGACACTAGCGTAATACACAAACTATTTTATTGAACATTCCTTCTGATGATAGTTTTCGTAATACACAGAATACGTTATTTAACTTTCCTTCCGAGGATACGTTTGTTATAAACAGAATACGTTGTTTCCTCCTGAGGACACTTGTGTGATACATAGAAAACGTTGTTTAACTTTCCTTCCGAGGATACGTTTGTTATAAACATAATACGTTAAGTTTTCTCGTGAGGACACTTGTGTGATACATAGAAAACGTTGTTTAACTTTTCTCATTATGACACTTGTGTAATGCACATAACACTTTATTCAACTTTCCTCCTCAAGACGCTTGTATAATACACGGAATACGCTATTTAACTGTATACCCGATGACTATTTTGTTATACACAAAATATGTTGTTTAGCATTCCTCATGATGCCAAGTGTGAAATATACAGAATACGGTATTTAATTTTCTTCCCGTGGACATTGTATAATGCACAGAATACGTTAAGTTTCCTCCTGAGGACACTTGTGCAATACTTTATTTAACTTTCATTCTCGACGCTTGTGTAATACACATGATATTTCTGGTGATACTTCACATCTGCATTATGAACAAAATGTTATTTAACTTTATTCCTACAAAAAAAACTTCATCTTTTTGTTATCTATGAATTAAAACTTTAAAAAAGTTTGAAATTGGTACTGGAAGCATAAAGTGAATGATACCTTGAATGTTTTATGACAAATGAAGCAATATTAACCAAGTTAATATTAAAAAGTTCATACAGTATACTCGCTAACAATATACATCAATATATGAATGGTTACAATATCGCTATCAAACAAGATATGGACGATTACCATGTCGCATGCACAAATAAAAAAAAAAAAACGATGTCACTGTACATTTCAAAGTATCTAATTGCAGTTTCTTTACTAAAATTCTCAGTATGATTTGAAATAGCAACCTTATATTTGTGATACCTTGCGTGTAATGCACACAAATACATTTCATCTTAAAAACTACAATTGTGTTTGTAAAACACGAATGCCCTATCCGCAAACAATCAATCGCAAAAGTTACAAGATGTAGAAACTTTTCAAAGTAATATAGTCATCTATCACTGCATAAAAATATGCCTACTATTTCATTTCTAGTAGTTGTTTTTTTTTTCTTCTCTTTTCATTATGCTATCAAAATTTACCTGTCGATTTAGGCAATGTTTGACTGAACAATTTTTTTTAATGGATCCCATTAAATGTAGGGCTTTACATTTCAAACAGGCCCCTTGTAATAAATACGGAGAGATATGATATAGAACATTCTGAAGTCGGGGACAGATAAATCCATCTATTCTGATGGCATTATGCCCCAGTACTAGACATCACTATAAACTGCTGCACTGCAGACATCGTAGAGATATGACTGAAAAATTGTTAAAGCTACGTTAAAAATCCAAATCACACACACACACACACACACACACACACACACTGATTGCTGCAGCCTCATTAATTCCACACTTACTCAAGGGCAAAAACTTTCTCAAAAGTGACAGAAAAAGTCTTGTTGTCAAACTTGATTGATTTAGCAAACGGTACATCCATACATATACTGAAATTTTAAACTGTAAAGTAATCAGATGATGATGGTTGAAATGTACACATAAAAGGGTCCTAGCCCTGTCAAATGTTCACTTATATTATTTAATAATAAAAACAATTTAGAACTTGTTGCTAAAAATCCTTACATTAAATTTTGTTTAAATCGTACAAGCAGCGTGGATTCCAAAGTATTAACAAGATTTTGCAACATGCTGTGTTAAAAAGAGTCCATCGAAAGAGACAGACTTTACGAAAGGAATTTCAATAATTGACAAGAAGTCCGTTTATTCTATTATTTTATTCTTTTTACTTGCCGACTATTTAAGCTATCTCAGATTTTCATGAAAAACTGTAACATATTAAATTTTTTAACAAAAGTATTTCCATATTTACTTGAGTTAACAATTTTACAAGATCCACACAATGTGAATAACTGTTTTAATATTGAAAACATGCTGTCAAGCACGCTGTATCTACTTTTAATACAGAGTATTCAGGTGAGAAAAGTTAGTAGCTTGACTATAGTAATGACATGGAGGAAAATACATTATTTGGGAGGCTGTCAAATATTCTTCTATTTCTTCTGATAGTTATATAGTGAATTTTAATCCTCCTGGAGCGATTGATATTCATGAACACTTTAGTTATCGAGACATTTTCTGAAAGATACAGGTGTAACCATACATTGCTGGGAATTTCTGCACTGTGTTAGAGTAATGGTTATATATATATATATATATATATATATATATATATATATATATATATATATATATATATATATGAGAAATGTACAAGAAACGCATGCTAATAATCCATTTAGATACGACACGTTCTTACATATTTTCTTTAGTATAATACAAAATTAAATTTTGAAAAGGCAGAGCATTGCTATAAATGTATCAGCAAGATGTAGACTGTAAAAAATCAATCAGGAAATGGAGATGCACATTTTTTATTTAAGTATGAAAAGTAATGTGAATTAAAAACAAAAACAATCATCTGCAGTCCAGTACTGTATTGTCAATATTTCTTTACAAGTTGAATGCAATATTTAAGATATTAAATGGGTATATGTGAGTCTTGAAGTTATGAATAGTGGTAAATTGTCTATGTGACATTAAAATCGACATATTTTTAATTAACACAACTCTGTTATTCCAATTATAATGCACTTTGGAATACTTTGCCCATCCCCAACCCTTGTAATTAGGAATCAAAATGCGTCTTTTTGTAATTTCAAGTCCATTTGGGAAACAATTAGTAGAGTAATTACAGAATGAAATAAATATATAGTGTCATTATGTGACACCTAAATCTAGCATGGTAAAATAAAATACACATTGTTCGGAGTGTGAGACAAGAAATCTCGTGATCTTTAATGATGGGATTTCAGTCTTATGTCCATCGAATCTAGGCCGTTTCGTCAATTAAAGTAAAAAATTGAAATATTAAGCTTTAGACAAGGTAAACATTTGTTCAAAATAGTGCCTAAGAAAAAATTGTATTTGTAAACACTGCATACAAATAAGTCTGAGTAAAACAAAATAAAAATGTAAACTGGCAACGAAAATCAAACAAGTAATCTAAATGTCATACAAACATGCAGTTGTTTTTCTGTGAACCTGAAGTGGCTTTTACTGAGTTGTCCAAACAAGGTTTCTGTAAAACAAGTCAATAAGCTAGAAAATGAAATTTTTTATAATTGTTTGAAAATCTAAACATCTCATCTATATTAAGGCATAAAACGTTTACTGAATTTAATTTTAATTTGTCTATCGAAAGTAATATTTGCTTAATCATGCTTACAAGTTTGTTTTTAATCCCTTGAACCTAATGAGATATTGGGACTCAATTTAAATAAAACATGTCTGAGTTCATAAATTTAAAAAATGGGCACAAATTTGAAAAATAAAGTCAAAGTCTGCAGAAGCGAATCAGATATTGGGAACCAACCAGATATGTATTTTTTAAAAGGTTATCTGGTTCATAAAATAATGCCATTGGACAAATATACATAGAACGCAAGAACGAACAGAGCAAACCCAATATGTCTATCTTCCTGCCGGGGAGGGGACATAATTAACACTTGACAATAAAATCATGAATACAGTGCTTTTCTTTTTCGTAGCTGGCACTAAAATGTAGATTTCAAGTGAAAACTTTCAAACTCTTGAATTGTGTGGCTTATATTGCAACAAGGGATCAGTTTGGGAGATAACTGCTTTCTGTTATTGAGGACATATGTAATGACTGTAAACTCATTACCAGAATTTTAAATATTTCAAAATAATGCACCTGAGCAGTAAACACATGTGGTATCTGCAATATGTTTAGCTATTACTTTGATATAAGTAGCCTTATTATCCAAATGTGTTCGTTTTAGACATTTCCCATCAGAATGAAGTATCCCTGACTATTGTTAAGTTATTTCCAGGAAGTAGTTTTTATGTTTAAACAATTACTTTTGTAATGTCTTGTATAATGGCATTAACTGAATTCCCAATTATGCCTGTTGTACCGACTTGTCCCAGTGACCAAGTGATCCACTTCCCACGCCAATTAAAACATGTCATTTTCATAATTGCATCCTATTTGAGCGCACAATACATCTACAAGTAACAATGATCAAGTGCACACTAGGTGCAAGACATCTGGTAAAACTCCATTTTGAGGGGAAACTAGCAGGAAGGCAATTTTGTTAGACCACAAGGTGCAGCCAGCACCAAAAGTCCTGTGTGCTTAGTAAACCCCAACATGACAGATATATTGCCAAACTACAGGAGTAATATAGTTTGTCACTGAAAACTACATTTGTTAACCATTCGTTTAAAAAAAAATCACATTTTTTGTCAGTGATTCTTATACAGTGATTGCTCTTGTGTAGGTGAATATGACATTCTGTGCCAATGAGAATAGAGAGCTGCATTACTACACTGATAAAAAGAAGTTCTTAAATCTTAAAATAATTTTAGGACAACAATGTTTTACAAATCTACCTTGAACATATGCTTCAAATTATGTATTTTGTCACATAGATCTCTATATTTGTACGAAAATAAAGAATTTGTAATTTTTTTGACACATTTCATGCGCGGATTAATACTGTCGGGGTGGGGGAACTTTAAAGAACGGTTGTATCTGGCATACTTCAGAGCCTAACATCTTGAAACAAAAGATCTTAAGGACTGTGAATTTACATGTAAGGTTTTTGTTCTGTATTTTGGTTTATTTCTTCATTCAAATGTTAATGTTTGTGTGGCATTTGCAAACTTGCAGTCTAGTTCTGTAGCAGACGATGTATCCAATTTTCGTTTGTCACTTAATTTCTGTTTGCAAACAGTAATAATCATTGTTCGATTTATCCATCGTTTTCAGTACGATTTCGATTGATGTAGAAAACTAAAAACTAAAATAAATACTTGAAGTCTATTTTCTGCTGTTTTGAATGCAGGTTGTAGACAATTCTTGATGGCACCCCACTGATTGCATTCACGTATATTACATGCAGGCATTTCTTGATGGTACCGCACTGATGTATACATGTATATTAGATGGGCTGTAGCTGATTTATACATCTGTACGTCCTGATGCGGAGGGAGAGAGTGAAGGAGCAAAGAAAGAAAAAAATATAGACCTAAATACGGAAACACAGGTTTGAATAGAATACTAAAGATAAAGATATTTTCTAAAATGGAAAAGAAATGAGTTCAAAAAGTAAAATCGCCACTGTGGATATATCAGTTTTTTCTCCCACTGATAGATTTCAGTATCTCACTATGAAATGTATAATAAAATGAATGATAGGATATCACATGACATCGTGTCAGCTTTTAAATGCGTCTCTCAAAGAAATAATGCAGAGAAATATTAGCTGGCCAGTTCATACCTGATAAGCCCACAGCCCCAGCACCCAAAACATCAAAACAAACAAACAAGCATTGTAAACTGTTATAAAATATTTATTTCGTCCCCTAGTAAGATCCTTTAAGGCACTAATTGCCTTGCATGCACACACCAGCTCCATACCTTCTAGACTAAGCACACATTCCTCATTAAATGATGGAACAAATTCCGTAACACTGGAACTTTATTTGCACGAAAATGTATGTATGTATGTATGTATGTATGTATGTATGTATGTATGTATGCATGTGTGTATGAATGTACGTACGTATGTATGTATATAACTGAAGGGACAGATATGTGGAGGAGATTACAATAATTACTGAACCTTTCAAAGACAAGAATAGAGATAATGACAAGTTGACACCGGTATTTGGTAAAACGGGGGACAACAGTGCGTAGGTAGTAAAAGTACATATTCACTCAGTGTGTAATGAGATACCTGTTTATGCGTTGGAAACGATGTGCCTGCTCTGCTCTGAATACAATATTGCCAAATATTAACCAGTGTGTAAGTTAAGGAGTCAGATGTAGCATTTTCTCGCTGACTGGATGCACAAATACCACCAAATAATCCATGATGTTAGAGCTAATACGTGGATGTACAAATACCACTAAATAATCCATGATATTAGAGCTAATACAAATACCACTAAATAATCCATGATATTAGAGCTAATACAAATACCACTAAATAATCCATGCTATTAGAGTTAATACAAATACCACTAAATAATCCATGCTATTAGAGCTAATACAAATACCACTAAATAATCCATGCTATTAGAGCTAATACAAATACCACTAAATAATCCATGCTATTAGAGCTTATACGTGGATGCACAAATACCACTAAATAATCCATGATGTTAGAGCTAATACAAATACCACTAAATAATCCATGATATCAGAGCTAATGCAAATACCACTAAATAATCCATGCTATTAGAGCTAATACAAATACCACTAAATAATCCATGCTATTAGAGCTAATACAAATACCACTAAATAATCCATGATATTAGAGCTAATACGTGGATGCACAAATACCACTAAATAATCCATGATGTTAGAGCTAATACGTGCTTTTAAGGCAATAAATAGTAAAGCGAAATTAACCCAACCAAACAAAAATAGTATTTCTGTATCTCTGATTTACATAAAATAAACAAATAGACAGCTATAAGATCAAATCTCCCAGAAATGTAGGTAGCACGTGTTATCGTATAACCATATTAATCAAGAGCGAATGAGAACTAAATAATTAGATTTTTGTTATAGTACATAAATTGTTATAAAATATTTACGTGTTATACAGGTACATACAGATAGAAATGTAATGTGTAGATTTACAAACTAGTTCTCAAAATTCGAAATTTGTCGTGATTTACGGTTTAGTGAAAATTGATATGATTTTCTATTTGTGTACCACTTTCATGTGGATTTAAGAAAAAATCATGTCCCATGATTATTCTGTGCGTGGTCGAATAGTAAACAGTTTAGACAGATGCGTTATAGAAATTTGCATATTTGTAAATAAAAAAAAAAAAAAGTCACAACAAAATGGATTTCAGAGATGACCCTTCCCTCTTCCGGACCCCGAGTGGCGAGTGGTCTAAAGCGCTCTCCGTTACGGATCACTGCCATCTCACCTCTGTCTGCGTGGGTTCGAGTCTCGGATTCTGCCAATGTGGGTATGTGAGAAAGCTTGCCAGTAGCTTCTCGAGGGTCGGTGGTTCTTTCCGGGGATTTACGGGGTTCTTCTTCCACCATTAATACTGGCCGCCACGTATAGCCTATCGTGTGCTGAAAAATGGCGTTAAACCCTACTGTAACAACAACAACGCTCACTCTCCCTTCTCGGTATGAAAGTTGAAGTGCTTTTATATCTATCACCGCGGTTTTGTATTATTGTGTGGATATACTTTCAAAAATAGAAAACAATCTTTGAAAAATAAGTTTTGAATGGGGTTCATTTAAACTTTTACAAGAACTGTATTGGCTTATATTCACGTTCCCTGGTTTCCACTTTTTCCGTCCCTTAGGTCTCAAGTTTATTTTAATCAGGTCTGTACCTCACTATTACACCTTTTAACTGCTTTCGCACGCCTTTTGAATTTCGTCGTTTCTTTGCTATGGATCTATGTATCTTACTCCACTTCTGGTCTGCATGTTTTGTGATGCGTTTTTTCCTTCTCTTTATTTTATTTTCTGGACTAAATCTATGTGAGTTATTTGTTTACGATTATATGATATGAACACTTTGGTATCACCATTGTTTGAATTTTACTTTGACTCGTGATGTCACTAGGGGTTCGTCATTTATGTCCCAATTTTCAGGGACTCCAGTAAGAAAGATCCTTTGTCTGTGTCTATCTTTTTCGTGTCAAAGTATTTTTCCAGTTCTGACAATTCCTTGTTTATCGCCATTTCGTTTGCACGTGTAGCTCGTGGTGTACCTTTATCTATTGTTCAATGTTGTTTAAAGTTTTCTGTATTTTATGTGCTTTAGTTGTCTATTCTGTTCTATTCTTGCATTTTGTCACGAATTCTTTGGAACCGTTATGTGTTATCTGTTAACAAAAATAACTAGAATGGACACCCAACCTGGATACACAACTTGAATGGAATTATAATTTTAGAAATATAAAAGGAAAAACTCTACACAAGGAAAAAAGTATTCTTTCTAAATCGATTGATCTTTAAAACGTGGTACAGAGGTACAACAACAACAAGCTGAGAAACCACAAGCAACACAAAAACCAGAAACCATGACAACAGAACACACACTGAAGAAAAAAGCCAAACGAAGTCTTAAAAAACAAGAGGAGAGAAGAAATTACTACAAACTCGACATTGACGAAGAGCTAGGAGAAGACATACAATAAAAAAGAAAAAATAAAGACCCGTAGGGGACAAGGTAGTACGCATGCCTAAAAAGAGTCCAACACAACAAGTACAGACGAAACAACAAAAGGATAACTCATATTAGTAGTTAACAATCTTTCCCAAACAGAACAAACAGCAACAACAACAAACGGAGAAAGAAAAAGAAAAGCAACAAAATAAACAGCCGCTAACTCAACAAAACAAGGGAGAAACAGTAAATTGCAAACATCAACAAAAATATCAACAATCAAAACATCAGCAGAAAGAAGCACAAGAAAAACAACAACAACAGAAAGATAAACCACAGACTCAACGACAAAAGCAAGAAGTGAAACAACAACAACAACAAGCTGAGAAACCAAAAGCAACACAAAAACCAGAAACGATGACAACAGAACAAAGACTGAAGAAAAAAGCCAAACGAAGCCTTAGGAAACAACAGGAGAGAAGAAATTACTACAAAATCGACTTTGACGAAGAGCTAGGAGATTGTTGTTGTTTTAGGGTTTAACGCCATTTTTCAGCACAGGATAGGCCATATATGGCGGCCAGAATAACTGGTGGAGGAAGAACCCTGGAAAACCCAGGAAAGAACCACCGACCCACGAGAAGCTACTGGCAGGCTTTCCCACGTACCCACGCTAGCCGAGCCTTGGACTCGAACATACGCAGACAGAGGTGAGATGGCAGTGATCCGGAACGGTGAGAGCTTTAGACCACTCGGCCACTCGGGGCCCCGAAGAGCTAGGAGAAGGTATACAATAAAAAAAATGATCCATAAAGGACAAAATTCCTTTCAATCAAATACAAATTATATAATCGAAAAGTAACTCTAAAATATATTTCAAAAAATAAAATTACCCCTTAAACAGAAAAAGAAACAATAACACTAAATCATATACTATAGCATTTGTCCAAACATAACACGACGCCTCTAGTTACGCATACAATTAGGCATGGAGCATTCCCTCTAGTTTTTAGAAAAAATATGATTGGATACCTCCTCCCCCAAAAAGAGAACAAAACAAAACAAAATAACGAGATTTATCAAATGGACATATACAACTTGGATTCTGTGGAAAGGAACAAATACACAAAATTAATATTTCAAATTTGATAGATCATCTTGAGGTGATAATACCAACCTAACAGGATAATATTTTAAAACTGCAGGGTTAGCATTTTGTAGATTACATCGCTTCTTCATTTCCTTCAAATTAATTGATTTCTTATTAATGCCAAATATAATTCGTCGAGACATTATCAATGACTATTTTTTAAACTGATATTCTAGACAGCGTTTTAAATTTCATCCTTATTTAGGTAAATTCAATTTATTGTCGAACAGTCGTTGCGAAGAGTTCTGGAAAATGAAATAATGTCTACAAGTTATAGAATAAAGAAACTGAATAGAATATTTGTTTTTGTTAAATGTCAAAAGATTCCTTTTTCATACTTTAAAATATTGATTTTTCTGGGAATGACAAGATTTCAATGTTTTGATTAGCAACTTATCTGTCAGAAATATCCTTTTGATGGTAAAAAGTGTCAGATTAATGTTTTCTCTTCTTATACTTTGTTTGTAAAGGAAACTATTTTAGACCATATCTTAAACCCCTCAAAACTAGAATATCAATAATTATTACTTTCAAATATCGACATCGTTCTTTGAAGACAAAACGAAAGCATACGTCTAACACTTGTTTACAAACGGATAAATGTATTATTATACAGCCTCTTTAAAATGTAACAATAATTTTAAGTGAATGACTGATATGGATGAGTATTTGCAGTATTTATTGTACGATCCCAAACGTCTAGTTAAATTATCGGTTAAACAAACCGAACAAAGAAAGATGATCAAATAGGGTGAATGAAAGTACTGGTTGAGTCACCAATCCGCCTGCACATTACTCAAGCAAGAAAGAAAAAGATTTCCGTGCAAAAAGGTTTCTGTAAGCGACGTTGATGTAACATGATAGTCAGACATATCTGAGATACAATGATGCAACAAGGATAATAAAAATGATCATAATAATTTTGACTGTTATGTATTTTTTTTCCAAACATGCATGGGCTGAGAAAGTGAATTCGAATAGATGAGGTTTATGTAGAGAAAGTTTTACACACCAAAACCCAGAAAAGATAAACTTCGTGGAAGGGAACTAATATTGCTTATCCAAATTTCAGGATTTGTTTTAGAAAGAAAATATCGAATACTTTTCTGCGTAACAAGAGAAAGAAAAGTATCTATAATAGAAACGTATAAAGGATTAGTATAATCTTGGAAACAAGAATGTAGAAACATCATTCACAACACGAAAGATGCCAAAAGGTTAGAAATATTGTCTAATCTATTGGAAAGTTTCAATAAAGCCACACACTGATCAATAGATAATACTCCATTTGAGATAGCGATCGACAGAGAGGTAAAAATTATGCATTAATTTGTTATTTGACTGCTGATAACGATGGAATGCCCAAATATAAAATAGAGCAGACAGGATTTCAAACTAAAGATAATATTTGGTGAAAAAATACATACCTAAATTTACATATTTAGACTGGTAATATCAGGAGACCCGCTTCTGTATGAATTAAAATATTTAAATGCAAAGAATACTGATTGGCTATTGTACGAGAAGTTGCCGCTCTAGGACAAACATGATGACTTGTGCAAGGTTGACAAGGCTTTGACAACCAGTAAAATGGACGGCAACAATATTTACTTGTCAACTGTAAAGGGTACGATGTTCCTTTAAACAGTTGCGAACAAGTTGATAATATTTATCGCTAAAATTAATGTAATTTCTGAAATATTGATCATATTTATCGCTAAAATTAAAGCGACTTCTGAAATATATTATATCGAACTCAAAAGATATAATAGACCACACAACAAATTTTACTTTTTCTCAGTGACTCACACAGTACAGTATCTTCGTTGGAATATTGTATCTCCTCACAATCTGCTCATTCTGATATAAGTGATATGAGAATAATTCATACCCTACGTTACGTCGACCTCATGCACGGGCGACAAATTCTTTAAGGGTCCATTTTGTCACCAGGTTTTGGTTCACTTTCGTATTCTAAAGGAACGATCTTATTCTCAGGGTGCAAGTAACGAACGTAGGCCTCAAATAAAGGTAACAGTAATAACATAATAAATCAGACAGACAATTCAAGTGACTTACATGTAACGTTTGTGAAACGGTAGCGTGACTAATGTGTAGACTACATTATGAAATGCAATACATTATTATTATTATAAGCATTGTTAGTGTGAGCTGCATCAGCTTGTAGCACACATATATGTTAATAAAGCTTTGTAACATAAGTAATGACTAACAGCCAGCATCAAATAGTTACATATGCATTCCTAGCTGAACAGTACTTTCTAATACAGATGTACAGAGCTGAAGCATGCAAATACACGAGAATGCAGTGTGTGAGGCAACTAACTAGCAATAAAGATAAACTACTTGTATGTGTCCTGGTATTTCTTAAACACAACATTGTATTGACGCATGCAAGCTATTGGTGTTCAAGATGTGTTCATTTATTCTTTATTTATTTATACAATTGGAAAGGGGTAAAGAAAACTAAAATAATCCAGTCTGGGTTCAATGTTTACTATTGCTGGTACACCATAGTCTTTGGTGCTTAAGGTTCTTATGGTCTGGGTGCACAATCACCATAGACTATGTTTCAAAGACTTCTTGTGCAAGAGTGTACCAAAAAAGTATGGTTCACTATCTGTATGATTTACCAAGCAAGGCCTGTTCACTGCCTGTATGATTTACCAAACAAATCTGGTTCACTGCCTGTATGATTTACCAAACAAATCTGGTTCACTGCCTGAATGATTTACCAAACAAGTCTGGTTCAATGCTTGTATGATTTATCAAACAAATCTGGTTCACTGCCTGTATGATTTACCAATCTTGGTGCAATAACCGCTCACAAGCATAATACAAACGTTCTATTCTATGAATTTCATACAAACGTGTGAATGCAATGAAAGGAATAAAGTATCAATATAATTTTAGTGAATTTATAATAGGTGCACTGAACATAAATCAAGTTGTTAGATAGATGTAGACTATTCACATTCTATTTAAATTCCCAAAAGAGAGAAGTCCAAAACACGTAAATTTATTAACTCACAAAATAACAACTCTGCTAGTATTATTCTTTGTAAGGAAATTATTTGGCCGACTTCAGCAATTTTACCATAGCCATATCTGACTTCAAGTTGGTTGAGCCAAAATGTATCGAGACAGTAGTGTAATATTACGTACTGGAGAGCGACAAAGGTCGCTAACGCTGACCTACTTTTATACTATTCATTATTAACCAATGACAATTGAGCACCTTTGACCATCGGGCAAGAAAGATTTATTGACCAATACAATTCAAGCATCAAACATTCTATGCTGAGAGTGGCTTGATCGTATAAGTAGGAAGACCTCCATAACATAAGACACGCTACAGTATTAATCCGGAAGATCTGGACACGAATGACTAAAAATAAAATGCTAAATATACAAGGTATCATGCTCTTAAAATGTAAGTAGATAAGCCGCGTGATAAAAATGTCAGATCATTTAAAAATGCACTTCTTACAGCATCCGTGGACTACAAAGTGTAGTGGTAATACACAACATGTGCTCCGTATGAACGAATGTTCAAATCACATCGGCCGAAATAAGTCTACGTATTGGTGAATTAATATTAGGGCATTTAAGCGTAACAATTACGTAAAACAAATACGGTCATTCATAATTGCATGAAAGAGCTCACTTTATGAACCAAAATACATGTAAAGATAGTGCTGTGAATGAGAAATGTCATGTTGTAAACATGCTGTGACCTAAGCCAGACCAACCGGCATAACACCTAGTAGGTTCCGACCATCGTCATACTTTAATGACTATCAGCGCTGATCTACTTCCCGGTTTCATTCACGCCCCTGTAAACTCTTAAATGTGACATAAAACGTCAATTGGTCAGACCTCACTGCCAACTAACCACTAGATTATACGCAAACATCAGAATTCTTATTAAACAAGATAGAATCTCATATTGTATGGCGGTCTGTGATGATAATGGATGTAGTAATCAGACGCATGTGCAATATATTAATGGATTTTACACAGTAAAAGCTTTGTCGAACTATGTTAACACTAAACTGGTAAATCCACCTGGTCACCAGTTTATTCATGGCTGGAATGATTGTCAAAGAACTACACGACTATGTACGAAATGCTTACTTTCTGTGGAGTGATAACGATTGTTGTCGTTGATGTTGTTGTAGGGTTTAACGCCATCTTTTTGCACAAGGCTATACATGGCGGCCAGTATAACTGGTGGAGGAAGAACCCTGGAAAACCCGGGAAGAACCACCGACCCACGAGAAGCTACTGGCAAGCTTTCTCACTTGCCAAGTTGGCCGAGCCTGAGAATCGAACCCACGCAGGCAGAGGTGAGATTGCAGTGATCCGGAACGGTGAGCGCTTTAGACCACTCTGCCACTCGGGCCCCCGTGAGAACTTTTAACCTCGTCACTAACTAAATGCGTCAAACAGGAGCTCAATTTATGTATGACGTTAGACTATGTAAGAAGGAAGAATTTAAACATAAAGCACGAGACACTTACAAATAAATTTACCGCTTTGGTGGCCTAGTGGTTATAGCGTCCGCATCGGATGCGGGAGATCGTGGGTTCGATACCCGGCCGAGTCATACCAAAGACTTACAAAAACTGTACCAACAGCTGCCTCGCTTGGCGCTCAGCATTAAGAGGTTAGTGTTAGGACTGGTCGGCCCGGTGTCAGGATAATGTGACTGGGTGGGACATCATGCTACATGTCTGCGGCATGATGTCCCAGTGCTAGACATCACTATAAACTGCCACATTGCAGACATCGTAGCGATATGACTGAAAAATTGTTAAAGCTACGTTAAAAATCCAAATCACATCACATCACATCACATCACAAATAAATTTAAAGGTGAATTCTGGACGCAAATAAAATACTACTGCAAGATCCAATCAATTTTTGTTGTTGTGTCTATGGGATCGATGGTCAAACTAGCATATGCAGCGTGGATAATTACTTTGAAGCCTTACTAAATAGCGTAAAAAATGGTTCGAATAAAGAGCATGTTCTTTCTGTATTAAAAGTTCCTTCTAATCTTAATGAACTAATCTCAATCACTGAACACTTTAAATAGTTGCTTGACATTCCGATACTTGTCTGTGTAGCTCATACTCTAGTTAATTTTGTATATAGTTACTTTACATTCCGATACTTGTCTACGTAGTTCATGCCCTAATTAACTTGTATGACAAAGAGTTGCTCGACGTTCAGTTAATTCTCTAAGTAGTTCATACTCTAGTTAACTTGTATGACAAACAGGTGTGGTGAGTGCATTGGTAATGTGCAGTATCCAGTTTCTTCCATGTAACCAATGGGGGAGGCAGGGATGTGTTGTTTCTCCTTTTGTTTTTAATATATACATAGACGAATGAAATCGTAAGCTGGGCAAGTGTCACGTGGAGATGCAGTTGACACCAAATATGTTATTTTTTAACAATTTTAATTTTTCGGATGATGATAAGTCGCAGTATTAAGAAAATTATTCAAGATATGTGAACAAAACACATTTGTTAATGTTGTTATCGATAACACAATGAAACCGGTATGAATGGTCTTTCAGTCAACTTTTTCGAACTTCCATCGTCTCCTTCTGTACTTATTAACGGTCATGTTCCTAGATATATCAACATTTATACGTATTTGGGTCATATTTTAAAATCCAATCTGTCAGATTGGGGTCATATTTGATAATCCCATCTGTCAGATTGGGGTCATATTTTATAATCCAACCTATCCGATGATGAAGATATTATGAGACACCACCGATTTGTGTCTTCTATGGACAAACTTTAGTAAATGTACGAAACGAAAACTAGTTATTAGTTATAATAACAATCTTTGTTTTCTCTTAAGCCTTCCAAGATGAAACAGTGCCTCCAACAAGTGTGTAAACTATGATGTATTCAAATTTGAAGAATTAATGAGAAGGTATGTGTTTTCAATGATGACATGAATACTTTATAGTGTTACAACTATATGGCTTTGAACCAAGTAACAAAATAAAAGAGCGAAAACCAACATGTTTTGTAAAATTGAAATTATAATTTATATCCATATGCATAAAATAAAAAAAATAAAAGTAACTTACAGTACGGTGAATAAAATCCTACATAGTCCCATATGTTCTGACAGGTCCAAAAGTATCGAGTAATCCAAACGAGTTCCAGTGGTATTGGAATTCCAGATAATGTGCACTATTTTACTGGTGTGCCTATAGTACTGCCGAATAGCTACGATATAATCCAAAATGTCTTTAAGTGAATTCACAGTAATTCCAACAGATAATTTTCAAGTACTTTGTAAACAGAGAAAGATGTCTAAGCACTTTGTAATGCCAAAGAATTTTTGAATGAAAGAAATGATCTGTTCAAGCGAACACAACTAAATAGCTCTCAAGACTGATATTAACACAAGGGATACTGATTCTTAAAGACAAATCATTTATATAGATAACTAAGTCGTAAAAATGCACACATTCATTTCAGAATGATTGAACTGATAAACAAGGTCATGAGGTTTACACTTATTCGGTGGCCTAGTGGTTAGAGCGTTCGCCTTGGATGCGGGAGGTCGTGAGTTCGATCCCCGACCGAGTCATACCAAAGACTTACAAAAATGGTACTAACAGCTGCCTCGCTTGGCGCTCAGCTTTAAGTGGTTAGTGTTAGGACTGGTCGGCCTGGTGTCAGGAAAATGTGACGGGGGGGGGGAGGGGACATCATGCGACATGTCTGCGGCATGATGCCCCAGTGCTAGACATCACTATAAACTGACACACTGCAGACATCGTAACGATATGACTCAAAAATTGTTAAATCTACGTTAAATATCCAAATCACACACACACACACACACACACACACTCAGGTGGTTTACAATAGCTTATCAGGAATTATATTATCATGGTCATTCAGTAACTCTTGTTGTAAAATCAAATTAATTGATGTTTGCCTGGATTAATTATGTAACTCATCCTTGGAACTTTATCTACCTGGGTTAATTATGTAACTCGACCTTCGAACTTTATGAATGAATGTACGCACTATACAAGAATGAGTTATCTTTTAGTTGCGAACTTACGATCATACAAAAAGTTAGTATTTAAATATTATCAATTAAATGACCTTACAAATTATGATAATGAAAATCTTACACATAATACAAATATACATGACACATCCAATCATAAAGAAAAGGAAAGATGTTTACGTGGATTAATAGTACAATTCAACCTTTTATTTTTACGAATGAATTTATGCATTATTCAAGATGCAAACTTACGATTATAGAGAAAATTAATATTTAGAATATTATTAACTAAATGACCCTTACAAACTATCAAAATGAAAATAATACACATAATATAGATGTACATAATACTATAAAGAATTGTGTCTTGAAATCTTTGTGGAGCTATGATATTGGTTTGAATAATCGGATTATAGTTAGATGAAACAAAATACTCTTTAATTTACTTACATAATTCTATTCTTAACCCGGAAACATTTTGTAGTTGTCGATGTGTGTATATATATATATATATATATATATATATATATATATATATATATATATATATATATATATATATATATATATATATATATATATTTGTACATAATATACTTATTATATGTTATGCCTAAAATACTTTTATATTTTATATTTAAATTTAGATGTATGGACAATGCAGTCTGAAATAAAGAATTCTTATATTACCTTATAATAAAGACAGAAGCAAGAACCACACTGTGAATAAAAGCAGACTTATCAAACTCTGGGGAGGTATTGTGACATTTTGTATGATGAATTAATCCGGTCTAAAGGGTTTCAAGATGAGTGCTAGCATTGCAACAGTAATTTTCGACGAGAATACGATTTCTTTCATTAGCAATGGTGAAAGAATTCAATGTGTCTGCTCAGATAGTTGCAAGAAGTCCATGATAGTTATTGAAAATAAAAACAGTATAGTTATCGCGAAAAAAAAACCCAACAACTTAGGATATTGAGAAAAACACTTTTAGCGACTGTTAAACCGAAGCATTAGCGGCATAAGCGCTTTAAAAGGTGTATACGACACAGTAAATTTGAGACAAATAACAACAGCAGATTCACTTGGAAACATAAAGTAGTAATGAATACTAAATGAAGTACAAATCCAGTCAAGATAAATCAGTCGACCGGATAAAAATATAAAAGTAAAATAAAATGGGTAATGTGATGAAATTAATCTCATATCGTAGAAAAATGTCCAAAAACTAATCGCGAGTGGGATATATCTGTACCAAGGGGATCGAATCAAAATAATAAAAAGATAATTTATAGGTACGATTTTAAAAAAAATATGATTACTTTGAATATATAATTCTAAATACCCCCAAACGCAAACTTGCACCTCCCAGTAATAACTTTTCTTCAGAGTTGCAGCAAATTAATAGAACGAAGAGACACAGTAGAAATCGAATTATCACCCAAAATGGATCCAGCACTTGCTCAGTGCAGCTGTAAAAGAGTACAGCTATGGTGGTGGATATAGTCAGGATTTGTGATTTCTTAACGATGTCGAACCATACTTAAAGAAGTAGTCAGTAAGACTGGACAGTTTGGTCTCCCTAGATTTACCGATCATGCTCATAATAAAAATAGAAAGACCAACCAATTGTTTGAAACTAGTATAACAGAAAAAGTACTTTAAAAATTATAAACAAAAACGAAACGCAAAAGGTAATAGACATGCTTTTTAACATTTAAGAAACAATTTGGTCAGGAAATAAGTCAATATACAGATTGGTATTTCATTTGGATGTAGTATTTAATATTGCACATACATAGAAGCCAGCCAGAAAGATAAAAATCATGTACACAATTACTAATGTGGCTGAAAAACAAAAATGTGTGAATCAACTTTAAACGTATTAAAAATATTTGTCTTCTATTCGGTAGAATCTATGAAAAATCACAATAAATATATATCCTGATTATGACATGATGCAAACTCTACCAAATCGCAAAATAATATATTTCTTGATTATGACATGATGCGAACTCTACCAAATCGCAAAATAATATATTTCTTGATTATGACATGATGCAAACTTTAAAATTGACAGCCCCAAGTAAAGGTTTCATATGTCCTATATTGTGATTTTAAAAGTGAAACCAATAAACATTTGCATGCAAAATTTCAATATAATGGACAATGCAAACCAGACATCATGTACCGTCAGGATTTTGTCTTCAAAATTAAATAAATATACGAAGACTACGAGCCTAAAGTATGCAAAATAACAGAACGCGTGATTAAGTTTTTACCAGCACTTGCAGGAATGTGCAAAAAATATGTTAAAAACACATGCACCAAGAAACGCTGCTAAAATAGAAGCTGTGAAAGAAAATATTATGACTGACAATGATTAAATAATGTGTGAATAATTGGAATTCATTTTGTGCATGTCCTTCTGAATGATTTCCCAAATGTGACAATTATTTCTTTCTTGAAAAGTAAATGTGGTTCTCTGGCACACAAAACTATAGACATTTCGCTGTCGCGACACTCATTCGGAAAATATTCGAATGTGCTGTATGTAATACACATAGGTGACATCACATTTATGATAATTAGTTTGGCTTGAGAAACCAGACTCAACGGACTTAAAGCTTTCGCTTTTCAAAACAAAATGGTCAACCCTTATTTCAAACACGGTAGATCTATTATCCTTGTTTTTAGGTGGTAGTAAAGTGTTTGATTCGGTCAATCATTGGATACTTTTTAAACAAGTTATTTGAAAATCAAATACTAGCTATATAGTCTATACCTTGTTATTTGGTATGGCCAACAGTTGGGAAAGTGAGGTATCGAATATATATAATGAAACCAATTTAGTGAGACAGACAAGTGTTCTCTCAACTTTTTGAATATGTACATATATAATTGAATGGTAAGTTCATCCGAAGTATGTGAGAAGCAACACATCATTGTACAAACTACCCAATAAAGTATTTACCTCCCTATATTTCTTGAAATGTGGGTGTTGTTGTTAATGTCTGTATCATCTATTAAATTTATAATATTTTTGTTGTTGTTTTTTTACAAGTGATTTGGGGTATGACATTTATATTTAAAAGTTACATAATTCTTTGTCTGGTTTGTACTGTAGTGTGTAGTACAGGTACACTACCTTGTAGGAATTTCTTCATAAACCTAGGCCGTTCGCTAAGTTCAAGTCAACAGTTAATTAGATCAAATACTCCACCCATTAGTTTCAGCTGAGGTCACATACACATCACATGAACAAATTTTGGAGTGCATTTGCCATGTGAAGCTTTTAGGTGTACCTTAATTGTTGATTTGTTCAAAAGTTTGAGAAGATCATAATGTGACGGTAGTATTATTTTAAAATAATATGAAATAATTGCTCGAAAATCTTTTAGTGAACCAGACAGATCATGTTGATTTGGTGGGTAGAAAGAGATTTTACAATGAGAATACACGCACCACGTATTCTATTCTTCAGTCTATGCCAGTTCTGTAAGAGTCGCTGAGAAGAAATAATGATTTATTTGTTCGTTGGATTTAGCCGATTTGAAAATATTTAATGTACATAGCCATTAATTATTGGATTATTTGAATTTATTCAAAGATTTGAATACTTAAATAATTTTAATGGATTATGTTAGACTTTCAAGAACTTCAGTGATATTCTAAGTTTACGGAATCCATACACTGTAAGTTAGTTTTAATTTCTTTTGTCTGTTTTTGATTTTTATATTTATTTAGATAAATTCATATTTTTAAAACTTTAATGTTTGTTGGGTTTACTTTGTTTTGTTACTTAATTTCAAGCCCCTAGACGAAACAGTACTAACCGAATATTTCTTGGCAAACTCAAGATCGGAACTTGTGTCTAAAGGGGTGGGGGTGAAGAGTGCTCTGTCTGCTAGTTATAATTCTATTAATCTATATTTCATTTCTCTTTCTTCTCTCTTCATCTGCATTTGTATATCTCTGCATCTGTATTTGTATTTCCTCTTTCTCTCTATATCTTTGCATCTACATTTGCCTTTTCTCTTTTTCTTTTGTTTTCTCTCTCTCTCTCTCTCTCTTAGTAAAAATGGTGCTAACATATGCCTCACTAGGCGCTCCGCACTAAGAGGTTAGTGTTAGGACTGGTTGGCCTGGTGTCAGGATAATGTGACTGGGTGGGACATCATGTTACATGTCTGCGGCATGATGTCCCAATGCTAGACCACTATAAACTGCTACACTGCAGACATCGTATCGTTATGACTGAAAAATTGTTAAAGCTACGTTACAAATTCTAATCACACACATGCACACACTTCTCTTCTCTTTTACACACTCTCACTCTCGATTTGTCTCTTTTTCTCTCTCTGTATTTCCTTCCTTTCTTTCTGAAGCTGAAGCTTGCTTATTTCAAATTCTATCTGGTTTTGTTTTCACTGTAATTCCTTTAATTTCCTATCAAAACCGACACATATTTACCATCAAACCAAAGCACTATGATCCCAACAATTTTCCGACCAAATACTAAATCAAAATTTCGTTTATCTCTTGATATTGATGATAACGCATTTCAAGCTCAAGCACCTGGTTGTTTTTCATAGACTATTAGCCATCCTGGTATGATTTTAACTCAATTCTCGAACTTAGATGACATTGTGAATGCTAGCTTGTTTCGTCAAAGATTTCGCTAATGAGTGAAATTAAAATATTTACCATGGACAATGAAAATTTGAAAACATATTTGAAAGGTAAAGACAATTGTAAAAATCTCTGAAATGTTTTAAAGAAATCCAGGAAACTGACAAGCCTCCGATTTCTGTTAGGACTCTATGTCTTAATATACGTAGCAGAAAAAAAGTGATTAATTATTTCAAGAAAATCAACAAGCAATATATTTCTCTAGAATACAAAGTGAAAATTAAAGAAACACAGTGTTGTGAATTAAATCCCAAATAATCCTAATTATCCTATAACAAGTCCAAAATATGAATGTCCAAAGGACATGCAATTGTTTCAAATGTACTGATATAACACAATGATGCAATCCAGAATTTCCTTAATATTTTAAACCAAAATCAATTAACTTATTTCAAGGAAGATGTATTTTTATAAATAGTCTTTCATGTCAGCAACACAATTGTAAAATCTAATCATATATTCTCATGCATAGGTATAAAACAGGAACGAACTATTTGTTTACTAAATTCATATACTTTTTCACTTGACCATGATGTACTCATTCCAGTGGAAAATGGGTTATGTAAATCACAGCAGGATCAAAAGCGCCAAGAAGTGTAATTCCTAAGAATATGAAGAAAACAAGATGTTTAGTGTGTTTCATTTGCAGTTCGTTGATTCATTACATTTTCTGAATTCCTGCACGAACAAGCTAGTTCGCAATCCTGGCAGTGATTGCTTTAGAAGTACTGATGTTGTTAGCAAGAAAAGTACTGTATCCGTATGAGTACATGAACGAATAGGATGGATAGATTTAGTGAGACTCAGTTACCACCGACCGAGCATAGCATTCGTCGTTGTCTCGCGACGGTATTTCCGCCAGCGACTATGAACATACAAAGAAAGTCTGCACCGAATTTGGTTGTCTAAACCTCGGTGACTATCATGATTTGTGTTTGAAAACAGATGTGATCTTGCTTGCTGATGTTTTTGAGACTTTTCGTGATAGAGGCATTAGTGTACAACGCGCACTAAGTTTACTCAACATTGTGGACTGCTTTCAAACACAAAGGTTAAGTTGTAATTACTCATCGACAAAAATCAGCATCTGTTTATTGAACGTGGCGGTATTTCCATGTCGATTCATTGCTAAAACCCAAACGGGGTCCAATATCAGCCCTACTTCTGTGGAAATAGTCACATCCTATATCTTTACGCCTCGAGTATGTATTGATAGGCAATGATGTACCCATTGCATGGATTTCGGTGGGTTAATTCCGAGTGCGTAAAGATTTACAAGTACGACACTAACAGTGATATCGGATACTTTTATGAAGTTAGCATGGAGTATCTAGATGATCTTAAGGACAGCCATAATGATTATCAGCTAGCTGTGCACCACGACTGGTAGTCCCGTATCACTGTCATATCATACTTGATACTGGATGCAGATATACAGAATGTATTAAGCTGGTACCAAACATGAGAAATAAAAACAACTATGCAGTTCACATATGTAATTTACAATAATATCTGCGATGTGGTATGCTTGTGTCACGGATCCATTGGGTGCCTAAGCTTCGACAGAGCGCATGGATGGTCCCGTACGTTCAAGTGAAAACAGATTTTCACACATCTCTTGATCTGGAAGTTCCACCAATTTAAAGTATAGTGTGGTACTTCGTGAACTTGACACCAGTTATAAGCAAATTCTCAATTTTGAAAATTTAAACAAAATTCAGCACTAATAAAGCATGATGCAGAATTCCAAATATTTAAAAATTAAAAACAAAAAATATTCAAGGTAATAAAACGGCAAAAACAAACAAGACGTTTTTACACATTTTCTTTATTTTATGTTACATGATGACTCAGATATTATATACAATTCCAACATAAGCCTGCAATTGGCATAAATTGTATTCAACATTTTCCCAAATACAACAAATACTATCATTAGTTAAAAACAATATTGTTTAATTATATATGAAATACTATATAAATAAGGTATCACTTCCAACGCAGCTATTTTTCCATCTTGGTGTTTGGTTTTGGAGTTTATATTTGTTTTAAAACATCCAATCTGAATCAGTTCATAACAACAACAATCTGAATCGCATTTGCCAGAAGTACAACGGTAAACCATTTCTCTGATCAATTTTCAGTGATACACTATGTAATCTTTCAAATTCCCCTGTAAAGTAATAAGAAAGTAATGAAGCGTGGTCTTATGTTTGTGAGTAAATGTGGGTGATAACAACGCGTAACTAAGCTGTGAAATATATGACTATTTTTATTGGCCAGTGTACCCAGTTTGACTGAATGGTCTGAACTATCAATTTCAATTTCGCCCAAGACTGCAAATACATCAATGGACCATACCGGATCAGCGACATGACGTTTTCTTTCCCCTTGTAACTCAACCTGTGTGTACAAATACCAAACGAAATTGTTTCAAAGTGGGTCTGACAGCGATGGTTGTGAAATTATTTTGTATATAACGGTGACAGTCATTTGCCAAATTCAGGAAATTAAAAAACAAATATGCACTTGGTTGGATAGTTTCTCGCTTGTATGACTGATAGAAGTCGTGTTACCTTTTCATGTGATTGCGATTCGAGTTCTCATTATTAATTCCTGTGCGTCCAGATGTCAGAATAATCGTTCTGCAGGTGCACAGTTACGTCGTTCCATATTAGTTTGGTCACGATGTATGTTAGTACGTCGAATAAGAACGATCACTTTATATTTTGTTAACACTGCAGCAACGGTTCTGATAAAATTCTTTGCCCATGTTATGTAAATTTACTTTGCCCGTGTTATGTATATTTAATATGCCCGTGTTATGTATATTTAATTTGCCCTGTTTGTTAGTTTTGTTTTAATATTGTTTTTATTTCATTACATATTATTGTAATGTAACTATGTATGCTGGATTTGACCTTGGCCAAAACTGAGTTCATTTTTCTACTTTACCTGAATTGACTTTTTACATTTTATTCTGTAAACAACTAATACATAGCAAAAATGTTCTTTATATGTATGGGCTGAAAATCAGGACCATTATTAATTGAAGTAAATATGTTTATCTGGTCTAGTTCAAGATTATTAGAATTCATCTATGTACTTGACCTAGTCCATGTTTTATATTGTTAATTTTAGCAATAGGTTTCTAATAATAGCTAATATTTTTATTTTGTAAAGATTATGATAATTCTAGGCTATTTTCATTAGATAATATACGTTTTAGGAAATGCTAATTGTGACTTGAGGTCAAGTAGATAACTATATAATTTCATTACAGAAGGGAAATTTCATTCGTGCTTTAAGTTCTAGTGCAATCAAGTTGTGTTACATGTTGTGTCCAGTATTATTTCGGGCTGTGAGCTATTTTCTTCAAATTATTGAATTCAAATGATTATTTTCTATGGAAATACAAAAGTGCTCTGATAACTTCTTGGATAGAGATATTCACTGGAATTTATAGTGAATTCAAACCTGGAATTATATTTCTTTGATTGAACAAAGGATTGTTTACACATCAGCCTTATACAGGTTTTAACAGACATATCAATCATACAGCTTTGGAGTTAATTTGTACTTCTAGTAAATTTTATCTACGACTATACATTATTAGGATATTTTTCTCATTTTTCACATTGTTTTTTAGCGAAATAAATTATTTGTTGAATTTTGCAAAGCTTGTTGCTTTCACTCTTTTCTTTTACTTATTTTAAGAGCATAGACTCGTAACACCTAGACCCACTTACAATAGCCTTGACAATGTCAGTGGTGAACTAAATAAAAACAAAAAAGCCCATCTGCTACACTTGTTGAATCTTCGGGGATCAACGACTTCTTTATATCTGCTGGCAACACCTACAATGGTTAACTTGAACTTGTGCATTGGTTCGCAGATGCGACCATGTAGAACAAACAGAAGATCACACTGATGAACTTCGTTAGGTGCTTAGATATTACATCATCTTTGGGAAACCTTTCTTGGCCCTGCTTAGTAAATTTGCAATAGAGCTTGTTTGCATAACCGCTCTCGAGCATCCCGGCGCTTGTTCTTTGCTCTACTCACTAGCGTTGCAGAAGCAGCTTTGCCTTCCAATAACCCCGCGGACTTCATTAGATTGCGGCTAGTTGAATGTTTACCTTTTTGGTATGCTTTACCTTCAAGTGTTCCAACAAGACCAATGTTAGGCTTCAAACTCCCTTTGGGGAATCTTTCTCGAGTGTAGTATTTATTGTGCTCAAGTCATGAATAAGATCTATATCGGCTCGAAGCTTTATCTTTTCATGTCAGCAACATGCAGCATTGATACGATTTATAGATGCTTCCGAGCTTCGGTTGCTCGTTCGAATGAACTCGTATACCCATCCGTGTGCAAGGTCCAACATTATTCTATCTAAGCCTTGGAGGGAGCCAGATATGTTATTCACCAGAATATTTGCTCATTGGTGTTTCCGGTAGCCTTGAAAATGCAGCTGCGACCTCAGCGCTGACTTTTGTTTAAACCAGCGTTTTCGTTGACAGTAGTTTCTACAAACGTGAACATATTTACTCCAAATCTAACGCGTTTCAATATTCGTAGCTCAGCCTTTGCATGTTTGAACCCGCGAAGGATTTGCGGTGCCACATTTGTCAATAGGCACCGAACACGGTATGAAGTCACGATCGCGTTATACAACAGGTGATATTCAACATGGTATCACGAAATAGAATATCCACCACAATGGACTTGTCTGCGCTGGCAACGCCCAAACTACCCATGCACGGTTGCACATGACTGTGCCATTAGCGGACAATCAATCCTGTTATAGCAGGGGTTACATAGATTCGATATCAACTACGACAATTAGAGGCACGATCACCACTAGAACCGGTCACACTGTCATCGACAGAAACAATATCAACATCGGTCAGTAAAATCATCGATCAGGCCCCTCAAGAACGTAGATTAAGTGATTACAAATCTGGCAGTGGGAAGCGGATTAAAGTGGTCTTGCAAAAGATTAGACGAAACTACAGCAATACAGATTTTTAGTATTATTCATGTCCAGCTAGGCACTTTTGATAATTAAATATAATTATAACAGCAGACCACGTCTCGGCATTTTATTCCATGTATGGCCTTCTTGGGGATTGAGGGGCAATTGTTTTAGGCAAAAAATAACCCTTATCCTGCATTGCCAATGTTGGATTTGTTATCAATCGCATCATAGAGTTGTTCGACACCTGAACATTGTTCCATCGATGGAAAGAGAATCGAAATAATTCTTTACAAGGTTGACATTGACACGACGATTATCGCACTCGCCAGATACAGCGACGATCAGATGAAGTCTTTGATGTTTCATAGTGGCTCAATTGACAATCCAGATCATAGCCCACATATTCAGCATCAGCTTCACCCGGATGCTTTTATTAACTAAAAACTACCTGGTATGCAGCATGACACCATAATTCAAGCTTTGGCTTTGTACAGCGTCGATTATAACTTCATGGAGCTCAATCGTTGTGATATGTGGATTTGATGAGATTTCACTAAACAATTTTCGAAGCAAAATGTACCATCAACGATGCAGTTCGGAATAATTTTGGCCACTTTGCAAGGCAAGTTGTGTTGAGAACATTAACATTGTCGATGCATGCGGAAACCCATTTACTGAACACAGCAATAGGTTTGGTTGCCGTCTATAAATTCTGGAACATCGTCAATTTTGTCGTTTCTAGTAGTCACCACATACTGTAAAGTCTGACATTTAAATGGCAAATAAGAACCCAACGATGCCTCAATATGGCGTTTCAAAATTCATAGAGGACTAACATTACTTACCATGGCAAATAAGAACCCACCATGGCTTCAATATGTTAGTCCTAGTTTTATTTTGAAACGCCATATTCAAGTAAATCAACACGCATGCATGTATAGATATATCATCGATACTGTCAACGGGGCTAAACAAAGGTGTAATATCCGACAGTTAATTTTCTGCAATGAGTAATATTTATTACAGGTATGACAAGAACGTAACTATCCAGACACCGAAGCGAGATAAAGTCAGCTGAGATACTTTGCGGCGACAACGTTGCCAACGCCACTTTAGAATCCGTATAAATATAATAATGACCGCAAAAATAATTACTCGACTGAAACAGAGTATCGCTAACACAACACCGCCGTCGACCACAATGATATCAGCGACATCAACGCAGCCAGAATTTGATACTGGTTTTCCGACTCCAATAAAAGCGTCTATGGGACCTGGAATGTCCAGTCGGAAACTTAAGACCGCACTGGCACAATAAGGACATTATTATAGTTGGCCAAATATCAGAGCAAAATAATTTGGTGGACACTAACAATTCATTGTTATTCGCGCATGAAGTCATGCTTGATGATATTGGCCAAGCTGTCTAAGACTGGAACGTCGTTAGCATATCATCAGGATCATACCAAATCGAAGATGTCAATGATGAACTTCAGCGTAGAATCAAATCAATAACAGGAAAAGAATCAAAGATCGCTATCAAAGTACATGAGCCAACACTGAATGCCGCCATTGAAATATCAACGTCCGTTGACATATATCAGTCGTCGAAAAGAACTCTGTTGGGATGGCCGCTGATATCATCAGTTTACACACTGGACAACTACAACCACAACGATCTGATTATCTATCAGACAAGCAAACATTTATAAAAATACCACGGTATAGAATAAGTCTGTAGTGGTTTATTAATATGGACCCTTTCTACCAGAAAATGAAGAGAAAACCAGACGGTTAAGAATACGTGGTGTTGTTCTATGATGATCTATATTATCGGGAATAAGAATACGTGGTGTTGTTCTATGATGATCTATATTATCGGGAATAAGAATACGTGGTGTTGTTCTATGATGATCTATATTATCGGGAATGAGACTTACTGGAGTAGTGCACAGACTTAATAATCGTACTAAAATTTAATCGATGCATTAGCGGAGGAATTTAAAATTACAGAAAGAAATCTGAGGGATCTAGTGGAGAAGTATATACTTGGATATCCAAATGAAGATCTTAAACAAAGAATCACTGAGAGAGTACAACATCTGAACTAGGTCAAATCTGATTCAAAATTTATGATAGACGCAGTAATTCACCAGGTGATATGATTGTGTAAACGGTGTAAAATATAAAACCGTATTTCTTGACCATTTTAAGATCACCGAAGCCCAGCTGCCTAAGTGTAAACTACCCGGTTTGGATATCGATGAAATGCAGCAGGATCTCAATAATATAATTGACGAGTATATCCAAAAAATCTCTGCGGAATGGGAGAAAACAAGAGGCCCTCCAGATATTCTCCGACATAACAACGATCGAGTGGGTGGTGTTAGTCATATATCGCCGGGTAAAGTTGATATTATGTCGACGATTTCTGTCAATCTTATTTGTTACGCAGTGGGTGGTAGCTATACTGTGGGTGGAGGACTGGCGGGAATACGTGCATCCCAAGGATATGATCTTTACATTTTTTTTTCAAGAGGTCCCACCGAGTCATTTGATTATATCTCTGCCTGTTAATCCAGCTTATTTACGATGTCATAATCTGTCGTTGTCACGTATACATTTTCATCCGACCGACCAGGTTGGGCATTTATATGATACGCTTATGCAGGAATTAGCTCTTAGTTTGTATCTGCGTGATAGATAGCTAAAACCCGGCCCAACGTGAAACGGTCCGACAAGAAAAGCGCATTCCGCCGCCAATACAAAATATAACCTATCTTTTTTATCGGGACTCGGCGAAACATGTTATTTTTTATATACCCTTCGTGTTTTTGACGTCACGATTCAGCATCGGATGCTCTGGATACACAATCCAAGGATTCTGCCACAAGTTTTCTTAACTGTCTTGCTCGTACACACACAGCCGCTCCAGTTTCATATTGGCGAGACAGTAATGATCTAATTTTCTGGAACAAATTTAGCAATCTCGCTTTCATGTAAACCAGCAGGCATAATTTCATCTCGCGTTGGAGTAATTTGATAAATCTATATTCTACTGCTAGTGTATACCTGTATATCTGCTGTATGATTTCAAAATCGTCTTTCATTTTTTCAACATCAAGTTGAACAGTGAGACTATCTTGTTGTAATTTTTCAATCTCAGAGATAATCGTGTTAATATTTTCTTGATTCATTAACAACAGTAAGAAAAACGAGCTTTCTGACATTCCATGGGGATCTTTAATGGGTTACCCTTCAATGAGGCATTGTTACTGGTTATTATATTTGCTCATTTTCTCTTACTCGTGTTTTCATGATGTGTGGACACCCCCCACTACGGGGTGAAGCCCTAATGGCGAAACGAAAGCTTAGAGGTTCAGAAGGGTGTCCAGGCTGAAGCCAGCGAGCACTACGGTCAACAGGACATGTACTAAAATAATACCTTTTGCACGCCCACCATAAAGGTGGACCCAGAGGTGCTAAACGAAGGTTTGGAGTAGTGGGGGAAGCGAATTATTAATCAACAGTACAAATCCTGTCGACTTTAAAAGCATCCGCGGCCCCCTCCCTATTATAATATTTTTTTACAACCGCCAAAATAATTGTTCGTCATATGGATTCGAACACGAATAGAGTTTTCATTTAGCGACCACGGGTCGCTGCGCTACTATTTAGACTACCGAGTCATTGTATGAAATACATTTTGGCAGTAATATTAAAGATACGCAAGTTGTTAATCATACAACGGGGCATATTTTGAAAGTGATTTGATTCAATTAAGTTCTCACTGTGATTTATTAGTATATAAGTGTGTGTGCTTGATTAATCAGTGCACCTGTGATTTATCGTACAATCGACTTTCGGGCATATGTGACTCTTTGCGTCTAATTGTCGCAATTTTAAATCGTTTTGTACCAATAGGATTTAATATGGTAAGACAAATCATTGATTTGCTCTTTCGTCAATAGCGTTACTGTGCGATCAAACGTAGTAGGCGTTTGAACTGAATATATCACTGGAAACTGCCATATTGCTATTGGAATTATCGTAGACAATTATCCGCGAGGGGCTCCGGTAGGGGTCGTAGTTGGTAAAAACAATACGGTGCATTACTATATATACTGAAATCTTATCGCTTCTATAGATATTAAAATATTTTAGATCGTTTTTCATTCACGTTTTTTTTTGTGTTTATACCTTATGTGGATAATTTTATTTGATATTATTTACTTTGCACCGAATTCGGATGAATATCAAAATTTTCCAGCAGCCGATATTGCTGAAAATATTTTTATTTCCTCTGTCCGTTTAGGAAAACTATGATCTATGATTTCCTTGTCGGTAGAAAATCTATGATTAATATTGAGATAATCTTTGGCGTGTTTTACTCTAGCTTCGTCGTTCTTATGGCGACTTTTATCATAGTATCGTTTTATAGCTCTATATTTTCTTCCACGACATTGAATACAAAGATCTGATTTTCTCCTCACCCCCTCTTCAGTATTTCACGCATTGCTTTGGACCTGAACATCCTTGCCCGACATTCGCGCTATGTGATGAACAATACTTACTAAAACATTTTTTTCCCCACATCGGGTAGTAAGTCAAATCATAAGCCACTTATAGGTAATTTTTCCCTGTCATATTGTTATATAATACGTCATAATGTTAAATTAGTGAAAAACTCGAGTTAATTATATAATGGGTAGGTAAACAATATCAAAACAATGACAAGAACAGTATTATAATATCACCAGTGTTAGGCAAGCCCTTGTTAAGTCAAAAAATGACCTGGAAAATTTGCGAAATCAGATTAAATGATGAGAAACTACGAGAGAAAAGAAGGCAGCATTATTTGTGATCACGCCAGCCGCGGCCAGGTATGATTTTAATAGAGTAGAATATAAGAAAAAAGCCCACCGCTGGATTTATAATTACAGGAACATACCAGAATGGTCAATGAGAAGTTCAAGCGGGATTGTGCAGCTTATGCTTGGTCAACGATCCGGGTAGATCAGAAGGTATTTACATCGATGCTACGATGAATGACCAATACGTGGGAATGATTTTGATCGTTTAGATAATGATAAACGGTGTTTATTTATAATTAAATTTATTATCGAACAGGATGGTCAGGATGGCACAACATGGATTATCTAGAATAAACTCGACCCTGTTCAACAATCACGAGCACGTGGCCTGCGTATCGTAGGTAATAATTCTGTCCCGGGGATCGTGACGGACATTCACAGGCCATATTATCAAAAACATATCCTGCGACTGCTGTTCTTTATGCACGTTAACGTTCAAACTAACCTGATATGAATGCTCTTCAACTGATGCGTGCTACAAGCACCCGAGCAATTGTCCCGGCCACTAGTATAATAAATTGCGTACCTCAGCAGGTCACGGAACATTTTATGAATGCCCAAGGAGGAAAGCATTAACAGAATCACGAATAAAAAATATAAACGAATGTGCCGAGCATGTTAAAGACAATAGAGCCCGCATGGAAGACACGTCAGTGTTGGGAAAGCGAATAGCGTTTCCCATAGTTGTAAACACAATAACCGAATTGGTTTTGCACCAATTCAATAACTATCGTAGTAAAGGCGCCCCTGTAGTGATAGTCTAGCTCATATGTGGACCGCAAGTGTAACAAAATTTCCACAGAAAAAATACTAGATTTTACCACGGTAATATTCTTGAGGCAATTTATAATATTACCAAAAAACGGTCCTGTATCGGTCTCGTTATTTCATAGTGATCCAAAGTCGGAACCAGGATCCACTGGATCCCGTTTTGATCAATTTCTGCTAACGTCGGATCAACTTTATCGCGAAGAATCTCTTCCATGACAAGATGAAACATGTAGCGCTAAAATATACATCGTCGATTCTCAAAATGACATAGATGAATTTTTGAATAACAATCTCATTTGTGGTTGCTCAGGTCTCCGGACAAAAATATTCATGGAGTCCTACCCCGAAAGACCTTCTCAAGGATAAATGGCGTTCATGTATTGAATAAGGATACGTCTTTGAGATACAAAACATAATCTGTTTTATGTAGTTTCAGTTGATATGGTGTTTTTTTTACCCCTCTAGGATTCTTGAAGCGGGTAAATGTGAGCTGTATTTCTCACGATTTCGTAATCCAACACATTAAATGACCAGAGTTGCAAAAATAACAGTCCGCTGCCAGCAGTGGTTCTATCTGGATTTTGCCGAGATTGAATCATTTGAGATTGCAGCAAACCTTCAACCAGTTATTTTTGTTTGGTTTGTTCGTCACTTTAATAAACCAGACACGGGGATAAATCTCCGAGACTGCTGTGCAAATATAAATGCAGTTGGGCTCCAACAGTACTATTGAGATATATAGTCGACGCGGGGATAATGACATCGTTGACAGTGAGTACAGACATAATTTCATATGGGTTATAAAATAGTCTAGCTGCTCGAGGATGATGGTATATCGTTTGTAAAACATATACGCCGAAATTGTATTGGCAAATTTACCTAGGGAGCCTCAACTTATAACAAGCACCGCTGTACAAAGTTAATTATGGACCAAGCAGAACTTGATTTTATAATCGCAGGTACAGCAGCAAAATGCGTATTAGCGACGAGGGAGTATGCATATCTACCAGACGGAATTGCAAGTGGTAGCATCATCAGCTACTACGACGGCGATTCTCCCCAGTTTACTCTTTTGAGATCTCTGATGCTGGCATATGAATCAATAAACTTGTTATCGATGATTAACCAATTTCCAAATAACGCCGTTATAGTCATTATGGGCTCATTCTATATAAGTAAGCATAGACCTTTTAAAAACAACATCCGATGATGTGTATTGACAGCACCGACCTAGCTCGTTGGGGTCATTATAGAATAAAAAATGAAGGAATAAGTAATTATTTTAAATGTGCAGATTACAAACAGCAACGACACATTTTAACAACCGTCATTGGCACCATCGGTTCATGATCCATAAAAACGGTTTATCTCAAACGTCCTGGATGTTCTGATAAAACAATGTGTGCATTATAATTAGTTAGAAATTCTGATATGATAGTGCTAGCCACAACTCACTGGTTTGTCGGAGAGATGAGACAGAACGGCGTTAGCGCCAGTACGTATCACAGCTTTATTCGATGGAATGGAGATGCGTGGACACCAACACGAGTGGGTGAGAAATATATTCCTTAAATCATCATTTGGGACGAAATATGTACTGCATCCAATGGTATGTGTATTTGATTTAATTGATTTGTTTGTCTGATGTTTTAATTTTTTTAATGTCATTCCATTACGTGCTATTGTAATGTAATATTGTTTATTGGACTTTATATTTTTTTAGAATTAGCTTCAGTTCTATTTGACCTGGCTTTTAAAAAAATATTCATTAGTAAACACCTAATAATAGAAATACTGTATATAGTTTCTGACCTTGATTCAGCACAAGTGACAGTTTTAGTAAACAGCTATTTTTATCCTTTCTTAGAGTAAGAATTATTAAGTTAAGTCAAGGCCATGCCTGGATTATATGATATTTATCATGTAACAAACTTCCATTTCGAGAAGGTTGACCTCCATCCAGGAATCTGTTTTGCGTCATAGTTAGACTTATTACTGATGTATTGAGAAAGAATTGTCAGTCGTGCCTTAACACATGAGCAGCCAAGTTGTTTTATGTTGTGACCAGTTTTGGGCTAATTATTTTATTTCTTCAAATTATTGAATTTCAATTGATTGTATTCCCTGGAAATACTAGTGCTCTAAATTAATTCTTTGACAAGGACATTTTTCGAGATTTATGCAGAATTCAAAAGCAGGAATAATATTTTGTGATTCGACAAGAGACTGTATACACTGCAGCACTTCGCAGGTTGCAGCAGACATCATCGTCTTCCATTGTGGGTTTCAGCGGGATTACGATGAAATATTTATTGATCAACGGACCAATGATGAATCATTACGAGAGCTGAGAGCGTTAATTCGACTTCACCCGGACAAGATTCAATGTGAGATAATGCGCAGTGCAATTCCAGAAACGGAGATTAATGACTCCTTGAACTTATGGCGCCCAAATGATATGATAGTTGCATCCAGGAAAATAGTTCGCGATTAATTTCAACTAAGATTATTTTAGCATCAACGAGAAAGATTTCGCACGTTGGCAGTTCCACTATGTTATCGTTCACTCGGATACTCGTCGCCGGAACATTCTCGGTGATATTTCAGGAAAGGGGATCCAGCAAACGCTCGTTTCTAATGATATGGTTGATTTTCCCGTGGAGGTTGTTGAGCAGGCACCGGTGCAACCATCATGCTGAACTTTAGGCTATGCAATGACAATTAAATCATCGCAGGGAATAACAAGTATATATACTAATGTTTGGAATGTCGACGATCATGTCAAATGGTCAGATTTAGTGTCTCTGGCAGTATCGAGAATTACAAAAATGTCTCAGCTGCACAGAATTGTCTATAACAGTAATGAAGCTCAGACTGGGTCCACTCATAAAATTCCCGGCACAGTAACGAAAAGTTACTGGCTATCAGAGAGACGACAAAAACACTCGATGTTGATTTTAATGCTTAATTTATCATGATGCTGAAGCTATGACAAAATAATCACCGCGCTTCCTGTAACACAACAATGTTGTGGGAATAATTTTCTAATGACTTACGACAATTTGCCGTGGAGAGAACATATAGGTGTCTCGAACACATACGTGAAAATGTCGCGCTGACATGTACTGAGTGTAACCGACGTCCGGGCGCTAATATCGTTTGTTAGCGCGAATCCAACCTGGCGGTAATTGTGAATTTTCAGGAATTACCTGCAATTGTTCACTGACAAATCCATGCTGAGGAGACCAGTATGGTGGGAATCATGACTGCTGAAACTATGATAGGTATAATCATCTCCTCAGGGCTTTATTACCGAATACGTGTCTTTTCAAAACTTATTGTGGCAGCTCAAAGCATTGTCTGTAAACTCTACTCTATGGCTATTGGGGAAAAATAATTAGAAAGGCTGAGTTCGCGGTCGTGTTGCGAAAATGGAAAAGCTCCGAGCGCATATACGGAATCGGAGAATCAATGAACGATTCTGATTTATAGTAAGTGAAACTAAAGTAAATGTTTTCTAGTGTACATATTAGTATAGAAATGTGTAATGCAAACATACATGCAATCCCAGATCATGTGCATTATGTTCTTTTTGAATCAATCTTTCCAAAAAGACAAACTTGCTGTAAGGGACTGACGGTCAAATAACCGAACAAAATTGGTAGGAATTCACGAAAAGTCTACCCTCCACCTTAATTTTCTTTAGTTGGTATGCATGGAAAACAAACTTTTGAGAAAGTTCGGGAACCTGAATTTATGACAAAATATATTCTTGTGTATTGAGGTAATATATTCCCCTGATAAATGAAGTACAAATATTTTTATCGTTTTTGTTTACCTGATAAAATGGACAGAAAACAAAGTTTTCTGTCTTAGAAACGTTGAATAATAACCCACATGATAGCTGAAGCAGAATTTCCCCACCCACCCACCCACCCCCAAAAATACCTATGAGAAAAGCAGCAAAGAATTTACTTAATTTCAATGCAATATATTTGACCTTGAAATCAATCGAGAGTAAAGACTATCAATTTTTTTACTGGAAACCAATATAATATAAAGTCTGCTCAACATTAATTTGGTATATCTACAAGAAATTGTGTTCATAAGTTCATTTAATAATCAAAATGCAGGCAGTGCTCTTTAAGTTGCTTCCAAGGTCAGGTTCATCTGGTTTCAAACGTGTTCACAATAGCGCGGACATGCTAGTAATCAGATCTGTACCATATTAATTTTGGACCAATTAGATGAAAAACCCTTCTCAGTGCCAGTATTCAGTCAAGAGAACTAGTGATAACCAGACATTTAGATGGCCGCTGCCTATGGATTGCAATGTTGGTGGCTAGTCCTACCCTATTTTCATGATAACCGTTCTAGAGGCCAATTAGGAGAATATATCTGCACCATTTTCATTTCACGATGAACTACTTTTCATAAGAAATCTTTCAGTGGAAAGTAAATGCGTGCATAATCATTCAGTATATATTTTATAAAGAGATATTGAACAATCACTTTTGCCATATCACACATGGAACTGCCTTCGTCTTGCATTAATATATAATCTTACATTTTGTTATAACGTTACAGAGGGGACATGAATTGTATAATGTTATAACCGAGGAATTTCATATCCAAATTCGATTATTTTCAAAAATGTTTATTTACTTTCGATGAGGTTGGAAATTCATGAAGCAATCAATTATACTAGTATTATCACCATCAGATCACGTATGTAATGCTTGTAAAATGTTATAAAACAACATACATATCATGCATTATTCATTAAACTGAACTTGAAGCATAATGAACAACGCAATAGCAATTTAGCAAGACCTCATCTACCCACCAAAAACTAAAACTAAAAAGCCGAAATCATTTTTGGTCTGCCTTTCTTTTTGCATCTCACCTCCACCAAAGGACGACCAATTTTTAATCAAAGACTAAAAGACCCTCATTTGGCCTTAAAAGTCATCTGATTGCAACATTAATCAATTACCAAAATTATTTTTTATACCTATTAACATTAATCCGTATACTCAGCCAAGTAATGGTTCTGACTGGTTTCCCTAATGCACGGATAGATCGCTAACTTTTAAGTTTCAAAAGCGGCGGACTTCAGGAATAATATGGTGTGTAGTACACGGCTTTAAAACGGTATATATGTCCTACCTCTGGTTATAATCACATGAATGTTAAAGCAAATTTAACACTAATTATACGTAACCCAGACAATTTGTTCCCCATTAACAGGTCACATGCCTCGCTTTGTATCCAGCTTTGTATATCATAATGGGCACTTCATTTAGAATACAGAAACAGCCCAATCTGAAATTAGAGGGCCCCGGTGTCGGGCTATCATATATTTTGAGAACTGATCGCCATTGTTCATCTGGCTTTAGCGATTCAGGTGATAAAATGTTGTGATTGAGCTATCTGTCTCAGGAGTGCCACAAAAATCAAACTCTGTAACCAATTAAACATTCTGGCAAATGAACTTTATACGAAAGCTTTTATAATACATGTTAGGAATTGGACGGGGAATTTAAGATCAGACATTACAACAAGAAATTGTTATATTGAAGACCGTATTAAATAATCTTTGCTGTATATCTGCCCTTATGAATGTCATATTTTCATATTTAGGACTAATGCATTTCTCTCTCTCTCTCTCCGTCAAAATGAATATATTTAAAATAAGACATTACCGATACAATTATGTCTACAATGAGATGCCTTCCAAAAGTGCCTGTCAGTAGCCATTAGGTTTCAAGTGATAACGTATTTACAATAGTTTTTCATATAAATTATACAAATTGTCAATGAATGAAATTCCGTGACCCGTTTCTATTCGGTATTCAGTGTCGCTCATACCAGTTAAACAAGATAAATATTTTTTAGGGCAAAGTTCTGGATTAAGTCTTAAATAATCTCCTTTCTCACTTTATTACTTATATTATTTTGTGCGTTTAATTTTGTATCGGTGATTGAGGGTTGTGGATGGAGTATTTGCATATCTGACATTTGTCATGATTATAAGCAGTAAATAAACTGTTTATTAAAATTTGAATTTATTAAAGGCCTAATCTTATTTACGAGGTAGGTGAATTTTCCAGAACATTATATTACTTTGAAGGTCAAGTGGGGATTTGTATATATAGGGGATGAAAAACGAATAATTTATTCCTATCTTATGATCAGTCTGCGGAATCTATTTGTTATCAGAGTTTATAGTAGTCTTCAGATATAATTCTATAAGAATTATTTATTTAAATCATTTGTTGGAATTACTAAGTCCGCATTGACTGGATTAACAGGTTATTTTGTTATTTTGTGAATCCATTCAAAGCTATTTTGGACTGCATTATTGCATCAGGACGTTTAAGACAAGCCTATTATTACTTTAGGACATTTAAGACTATTGAAATTCATTTGGAACATTCCTTATTATTAACTGAACTTGAGAAAGGATAACTCAATCATACGCAAAAACCACGGAGACCTAAGGATAAATTTGTTTTCATTGAAAATCTGGAGTAAATGAATTTTGATTGAAAACCGAAATTAAGTACATATCAAAATGTGGGTCCAAAATTTGCTAAATTTGCTACTGATCTCAGCTACATATTTACCATGTCTGTGTGCAAACAGAAACAAGAAAGAAAGCCAAAACATGAAAAGTAAGCACAAGTCCTAACTCACATTCATTAAATTTTGTAGTGTAACGCTGTTGCGCTCAAAGAGTTGCTGAAACTTATCGCTCTGTGATAATGCATTCCCCATCGCTTTGTGATAATGCATTCCCCATCGCTCTGTGATAATGCTATCCCCATCGTTCTGTGATAATGCTATCCCCATCGCTCTGTGATAATGTTATCCCCGTCCGGAAAAAAATATCTGTGACAAATGTGCTAGCGAAATAAAAGAAAATCGTTTAATTTTTCTTAAAAAATAGTGATTTTCTAACAATACAAATAGTCTTAAAAAGTATGTGTAGGAGAGAATTTTTTAAATCCGTGTCCCGCACTATTGTAAATTTATTTTCATCAATGCAGTAATAAAATAAAATCTTCATTTATTGAGTAGATATAAGGAAATATTTCAGTCGTGTAGTTTCCACTTCACTCGTAAGACAATTCATCATATCCAGTAAATAGAACGTATATATAACAAAGGTTTAAATTATATTAAGAATCAACATTTGATTGTATCAATGACGATAATGGGACAATGTGTTAATTACTGATTGCTTCGGCAATCTTGGAATTTATTCTTACAAAATCATGGGGGAAATGCCTGCTAATAACTACAACATTTCTTAAAAATCACTATCTGGCCATTCGCTAACCAGCTCGTGTTCTGGAGGAGGTTGCACATCCTTGCCCTGAGAGCATACATTAAGATCCCCACCTTACAGCTGTATATCCTCTAAGATTTTCGAGACGGTCGTCTAATATAAGATCAACGACATATGGTAGGAAGTATTTTTGTGAAACCCTGATGTCGATATTGATAATCTCAGAGATCTGCATAAGATAGTGAGTATTTTCTTTTGAAAATCCGTTATCAACAATCAGTGCCATACAATAACATGGCTATGAATGTGTTGGCGTAAAGTAATTTGATATTTTAATATTATTGGCATATCACATTGTGATCTGCCAAAGGCGCATTAATACGCATGTATAAGTATTTTTTTCAATATTAGGTTATTTTTCAACAGAAAGCTATCGCGTCTATATTCTCTAAATCTATGATGACTTTCTACTGATTAGTCATTAGCGTGTTAATTACATAACGATAAAAAATAATACTCGTTTTCTAAATGAATTAAACATGGTGCAGAACTTCAAAATTTTAAAAAAAAAATAAAAGCAATATTTTGTAGCGGATACACTGGACAGGGCCGTGCAGAGGTCATTCATCCCGTCAATACTGTTGCTTGTTTTCTGTCGAAACTGCGTTGGGAATGCAATGTTTGTGCGTTAGTTGTATTTTTAACGTAGCTTTAGCAATTTAAGTCATATCGCCACGATTTCTGCAGTGTAGCACTTTATAATGATAGCTAGCACTGGGACACCTAGTCAAATTATCCTGACACCAGTCTTAACACTAGCCTCTCAATACTGAGCGCAAAGCGAGGCAACTGCGAGTACCATTTTCATAAGTCTTAGATTTGACTCGGACAGGGATGCTAACCCACGACCTCCCGCAACCGAGGATGTAATTGTATGCAATATATATATATATATATATATATATATATATATATATATATATATATATATATATATATATATATATATATATATATATATATATATATATATATATATATATATATATATATATATATATATATATATATATATATATACATGCATATATATATATATATATATATATATATATATATATATATATATATATATAGAGAGAGAGAGAGAGAGAGAGAGAGAGAGAGACGTGAGTCCTAAGTCTAAGCAATGCACTTGAAAATGTACTTAACGAAGTTTGGAATCGAACAATTAAATTAAATAATGTCTATTGTACGACTGAGTTATTGATTATATAAAGCTGGGACTAAAAGATTTAAGACTTCTTAGGAAATTAGGTTCCAACACGAAATAGGAAGGAGGTGAGGTGGATGGGCGAGAAGGAAGGAACTGCACGTCCAACTGGACTAACATGGATTTCAGCATAGAGTCTCCCAATCGCCAATCGGCTGTCTACCAGCTATATTGAATTGTTAACCACTAACGTGCCATTAGTCATTAAAATATGTTATTATTAGTATATCAAATAAAAAGGCAAGTTAAGTCCACTTTGGTTTATCACTTATACACCAGCTAATTCTAGATTGTTGGGTCAAAGCCACTTAACTCGATCTGGAGAGTCTTTGAGAGAAGATCTAATTGCTTCCTTTGACTGGGCTGTGGTGACGTGGAAATCGTCACACTCTCAGTAGCAGCTGCACCCTTAGTCAAGAGGGCCTCAATTCATATAAGTGTTTTAGAAGTGAAAAGCTTCCTGAAACAGTCTATCGAAACTGAGGGTTGAAACCTAACTCTTCTGAACTGTAAAGAACTTATTCCATAATTGTACTCATGTCTTAGCCACCGTATCTATGTGCCAGTCAACACAGAGAAAACTACCAAAGGACATGTCAAATTAGTGTAAATATCTCTCTCCCACCACTCCTGGAAAATATACACATCTTGATCTTTCAGTGAGTAATTGATCTCTGCTTATTAGTTTTCTTCTGGCAACAAAAAATATTTTGGTCAAAACATCTTAAAATATTGCACCGATGTTTCTGAATGCGCTAAATTTACCACACCATGTATAAGGCAAAATGTATTTTGATATCCCGACTCTATTCTTCTACCTTAAATATTCAAAACGTGAAGCAGAAGTCGACTAGTTTAAGAGATTAAAGCTGAAACTTCTCTTAGAGTAATGATTCACTAGTGACGGTTTTTCATTGTTAGCACATGGTGAATACATTGCCCTGCTAGGACATGCCGAATACATTGCCCTATTAGGACATGCTTAATATGTTGCCCTCTTAGGACATGCTGAATATGTTGCCCTATTAGGACATGGTGAATAATACCCTCTTAGGACATGGTGAATATGTTGCCCTATTAGGACACGGTGAATAATATCCTCTTAGGACATGGTGAGTATGTTGCCCTGTTAGGACATGCTGGATATGTTGCCCTGTTACGGACATGCTGAATACATTGCCCTGTTACGGACATGCTGAATATGTTGCCCTGTTAGGACATGCTGAATACATTGCCCTGCTTGGACATGATAATTTTATGTTGCCCTGTTAAGAACATGGTGAATAATACTCTGTTTAAAGCATGCTTAATGGTATTCTACTTCTCTAGAATATACATGTTGTTTTTACACTATACACGATAAAAGACCTAGAGATTACACAGCCATTTATTTCCATATTAAATCCCTGATTACATAATGCATACCACGAATTAAGTTTTTATATATATATATATATATATATATATATATATATATATATATATATATATATATATATATAGATAGATAGATAGATAGATAGATAGATAGATAGATAGATAGTCACACATGTTATATTGGTCACCTGGTCATAACATTTTAATGTTCCCCTGCATATTTCTTATATAAATGTCATGTAATCAGCAGTCACCCATCAGAGCGGTCAGCGACCAGGTGGTTCGTTTAAATAACCAAGCAGTTGTTTCACCCTGCCTTCGGCTGTCACTGGAGGATATTAGCAGTGATCGCTCCAAGTATGTAAATGAAACTTCTTTTGTTTGATGAGCAAGACATGGTGTATATATATATATATATATATATATATATATATATATATATATATATATATATATATATATATATATATATATATATATAATATTACGCAAATTAATATTCAAGCATTGCATATTTCGATTGTACTAATCGTACTCCAGTGAAACTCAAAACTGTCTGACAAATCCAGAATCATCAAGCAGAGAGCACTCGTCATTGCGGTAGACACGTGATGCAGTAAAACTATCGAAGACTCGTGCTCTGTTCTTGATATTCTGAATTTCTCCAACTTACTGTGACAGTGACATGTTTCTGGTCGTTGTTTTCCGAATAATATGTCGAAAAGTATTTTTTTTTACAAACGGTATGTAACTGTCATTTAATATTTTCGTATTTTTGTGCAACACTGGAAAGGGGTTTATTGTTGATATCATGTGACTATTTGACCTCTGATCTCATTGTAATGTACGTTGCGAGATTTGTGCCGCGTTTCACAGTTAAGCTGTCAATTAGTAATTGTACTGAGTAGACGTTTCTAGTAATAATGAGATAAAAGCGTTTGCGTTTCTATTGATAACGAGATAAAGACGTTAGCGTTTCTATTGATAACGAGATAAAGGATTTGCGTGTGTGCGTGACGGAGAGAGAAGTATACATGAGTGCACTTACACAATTGTAGTTTCCTTGGTACTGATAAATGCCCACTCTATTATTTCTCTACAGGAGACAAGAAGGCACTTCCTTTCATTGGCAAGTCAGATAATTGAAGTGAAATGAAGATACAACATCCTTGCGTGGAACTTATTTTGTTAACTTTTTATCGTTTCCTTTTTGTCTCATTGCTAAACTAAATAGATGTATCTTTGTAACATACTACTAATGCTAATAATAATTCATGTGAAATGATAATGAAAATAGTACTAATAACAATGCTAATGATCATGCTATTTGGTTCATAGTACGTACATTTGTCATGAGCGAAGTTTGAGAGCTAAAACCTGCCATCAAACATCACCTGTCTACAAAGGACACTTTTTCCTTTTCGCCATGGATGACTGGCTTGACACACCGTTATGTATATTTAATTTAATTATTTGTATGTTTGCTTTAATTTTTTAATTTCATTACATACTGTTATAATGTAACATTGTATGCTGGACTTGACCTTGTCCAAAATAGAGTTAATTTCTGCTTGTCCTGATTGACATTTTGTTTTAATTTCATTTATGTCAGGAACTAATAATAGCTTCATTATTCTCAATGCGTATGAGCTTAATATCACGATTATTATTCAGGTAAACAAGAAGGTTTAAATATGTTTATTTGGGTCGGATTTCTTGGAGTTTCCTACGTGAATTTTACAGGTTATGTGTTCTAAACAAACAAGGCTCATTAGATCATTCTAGAAGGTTATTTTCCATTAGGTAATGCTTTTTTTTTTAGAAAATTCTAATTGTGACATGAGGTCAAGTATAGAACTATATAACCTTGTGATTGTGAGGATTTAGTCAGTCGTGCTTTAACATCTATCTACTGACCATAAATACACCTATCTTTTTTCTAAAATCGACATTCTTACTTAACCAGATCTGAAATAAACAATCAAACAGACATTGTAAAAACGTAAGTAGAAAAGTATTTATGTCGCCCCTTTCTTGCGCTATAAATGCATAGTCAAATCCACGATAAAAAAACAGATATTTGAAAAAATATTGCCCATGTTATTTTGCCGGCATCATCGACTTTCTTTAACATTTTATAATATTGGAAAGGATATGTAGCTCTTGGTATAATTCAAATACTTTTCACATCTGAACAGACACGTTGCACTCAACTTGTATGGTCCACATTTACCGACACTGGCATCATTAGTTTTAGTGTATAGTACGTTAAGATATCTTTTTCAAAATCGTTACTGGATTGCTTCAGTAGCTGGTAAATATTCATACCCCTCACCCGTATTGATGAATCTGAACGACTGGTTTCACCATATCATAAACATTTTAGATATACCTTTCATATGTAAACTTCAAAATATTTGTTTACAACCAAATATTCTAAATACTGATTCCTTAGTTTGGGATGACAATATACCTTTTTATTATAAAACTTTAGTCTAATAACTCTAATTCATCATTGATGTGAAAAGTATATTATAAAACGAAACCATTTCAATTAATTTACCTCCCCCCCATAATACCAACTCTCATAATTTCTATAGTAAATGGCTGTTTTAAAAGATGACTATTACTTTTTGTGCTTGCTTATTTTCCTTTCCCGTTTCATTATAAACTTATTATATGGCAAGAGAGAAAAGAACTGAGCTCAGAACACATCCTTGTCTTGTTCCCACACTGCATTAAAACATATATGGCTAGTCCATTTGGTATTCGCACGTATCATTTAAAACAAAAATTAATTTAATTAAAATGTATAAACTTCCATCAATACATTTCTAAACAAGAGTAATCCGTAGCTTATTGTGTTGTACACAGTCGACATCTTTAGAAAAATCAGCCGATAACAAAAAATCCTACCACCAACCTTGCATTATTTAATTCTGAACATTTGCTAGCAAACTTGATATGTTATCACAATTACTGTATTGTTTTCTAAAGCCATCCTGAGACTAACCCATTACATTATTGCATTCCGCCAATCTAACACACCTATGTACTAAAATGTATGTGAATATTTTGCACAATGTATTAGTTAGAGAAATTCCTCATGTAAAAGTTTGGGTCGTCCAAATTACTATTCGTAAATATCGGACATATACTTTTTGACTACTCTCCAGATTCATGGATTTTATTAAACAACATATTAATAGACAAAAGAATGCATAACATCCACTAGTAACAAGTAAAAAGAATCTGTTCGGAACTTTGAGTTCTAATTTTAAAGAGCGAATGGTATGAATTATTTTTTGAGTTGTAATTTGTTCATTCAATCCATAATTGTAATTTTCCATTCTCGTCATACATATTTCATGTATGTTAGACTTTAATAATAACATAGATAGTCTAGCCAGTCATTATGTGTTTCTTTAGATTCTATTACATTTACCCTTGGTAATGTTTTCCTTTTAACGCTAGCCTGGATCTTGTGTTGACAGCGCAAGTTTATTTCTCTTTGACTTTTCAAATAATGAATTTTCGAATCAACACATTCATTTAAAAGCGTTTCTACCTTTAACATATGCGTCTAAATAAGTGGTTTCATTTATCAACTTATATTTTTGCTCAATGGGGTGGATGGGTTGGTTGTGATCTCTGCGTTTCAGCAGCTGCATTTCAATACAAATGTCTTCACATGAAGACCTTACATCATTGCTATTTAAATGTAGTAAATCCGCCGTGTCTTGAATATATTCAATAACTTTGTCCTCAGGATATTGGAAGAAAGGTTGCACATTTCTATCTTGTTTCGTGTTTAGGCTCGAATAAAATGTAACACAAGAAAGGGTGAATGCAACAAGCTTTGAAAATTTTAACAAATAATTTATTTCTCTGAAAAAATACTGTACAAAGAAAAAAAGAACTTACGGTTTTAAGAATGAAATCCAAAAATAATCCAAGAATAATCCACGAATTTGATTGTAGAAGACCTAATAATGAAATGTTCTAATGAATTTAAGTTCTAGTCCCGACGAAGAATCCAAGATGGAATGTGATGACGTATACTGTATTGTTTGTGGTGTTGGAATGCTTACAGTTCTGTGTTATTCACAAAAATAATCCGGCGTTTGAATTTCCAAAAAGATTTAATGAAATGTCTTTGTCCAAGAGTTCTGTATGACCACACATATAATTCCAGGAAAAAATAATTAATCCTTTTGAATCAGAATAATTCGAATAAACATTAAAATAACTCCGAACTGACACAACAAACGAACACCTTGACATCAAGTGTTTTAAGCCCAAACTGAGAAAAATCTCTATATACAATGATTATAAAGTAACTCGAAACGCAAAACAAATTCCCGGATGAGGGTCAATCTTCCAGACATTCGAGAAGTATTTGCGTATAAAAGCACGTATGACCTTGACAAGAACCAATCATTTTGAGCTAAGAATAAGATAAAAATAAAAATTTGTTTACTTCTCTCACTGATTTCTGAATTAAGGTCGGTAACTAGGTCAGCTTTAAGTGTTTACATATGAACAGTCAAGGTCCAACTATTTTCTGGAAATGTATCTAGTTCCTAGAAAACAAAGCTACATTATTTTGACATATTATGAAATTAAAAATAAAAAGATTTTTAAACTTACGAACAATTAAAGTAAATCAAATATACGTAACAATCTCCCCTTCTAAAATGTTGCCAGTAATCTTCGTCTTCAACATCGCTGCTAACGCTGCCATCGCTGACATACGCATTATATGCATATTCCTAGTATATGTCTATTTCACTACAATTATTCGCTGCATTTCAACAAAGTATCGAGTTTTACATTTGCAAAACCTCTTGAGAGTTCTATTGCTCGTATTTCCTGTGTGCTTTAATATTAATCTTGCAATAATTGAATTAAAAAAGTAATGAAAGGGATCAAGTTGCAATGCAGGATATTGTAATCACATTTTTATTGTACAACTGATATTGTAAACAAGCTAAGGTACAAGATTGTCCGCTCAGGTGGCCTAGCTGTTAGAGCGAACCCAGGACGAGTCATACCAAAGACTACAAAAAATGATACTAACAGCTGCCTCGCTAGGCGCTCAGCATTAAAAGGTTAGTTTAGGACTGGTCGGCCTGGTCAGGATAATGTGACTGGGTGGGACATCATGCTACATGTCTGCGACATGATGCCCCAGTGCTGGACATCACTATAAACTGCCGCACTACAGACATCGTAGCGATATGACTGAAACATTGTTAAAGCTACGTTAAAAATCCTAATCACACCGACACAGGTACAAAATGACATTTCGAGAAGCAGATTTAAATGGTTATTTCTGAGATTGTTTGTTTTGAGGACTTGAAATTCTGTATCGACTGTGCGAAAGTATATTTAAAACAGATATTTGAAACCTTGAGGTATATTTGTTTACCTAATATAGCCATGCACAGTTGTGTTGTAAGGTCCTTCTCATGTTTTTCCGCATACTATTGTTTTAGTACATATCGGAAGAGAACGTGTTTTATTTTGACGTCTCACTTGAGTTACTTGAATTTTGCTGAAACGAAATATACTTATGATCTAATATGCATAACACATTTAATCGTAAAGTAAAATGATTTAGGCAGTATGAGTGGAAGCTACAGGATGTAAAATATGGCATTAGCATTTAACAAATAAAAGAAACCTGGTTAAAAAATTTCGTCCACATTATAGTACGAAAATAACAATCTGAACATTGAAACGACCCCAGAAGAGATTTGATAAGAATAACAATAACATTGATCAGTACAATACAATTCAATATAACCAGTAATTGCTTTAATACACCAATAGGTTATGACTGGATAATTAGTAATAATATATTAGTATTATATGGTTACAAAATATAGTGGATTACAATAACACACGAATTAACCAGTAATACGAAGCGAAACAGATCTGTAAAGGTTAATTGGGAATTAGAGATGAGAAAATCTAACAATTTGTACAAAAAGTTCACGAAATATGCTGGATTCCTTATACAGTTCAAACTGAGATACTAAAATATAACAGTGGGAGAAATAGTAGATCACTCACAGTGGTGTTACATCTTTTCAAGCCAAGTTCTTTACCCATCTAGGAAACATCTGTTATTATATATATTATTGATTCATTTATTTTCATATTTATGCTTAATTTACGTTTTCGTCTTTGTTAATTCTCTCTCTCTCTCTCTCTCTCTCTCTCTCTCTCTCTCTCTCTCACGATGAATAGATCTTAAATATGTGCATACAATTGACAGACATTAAAGTATAATTTTATGTAGTCATTCAAAAGGCGAAGTAAAGAATATTTACAAGTGATTCATATATAAAATAAAGCAGGTCTCAAATATTAACCTTTATATAACTATTTTTCCACATGAATTATGCAGACTGTCAGTAACCGAACTAACATGACCATTGAACTGTATTACTCATACAGCATCCTATACCTGTTACATTCAACGACAAAAAGATACACACTTGACAGACTCCTAATTACATTGAATCAAATTGTTTATCTAGCATTTTAACTGTCATCACAATCACAATCAGGTATAAAAATGATGAAGGCAACCGGAAATAAAGTGACAATCGAAATTTGGTGCAACATATGTTACCCAAATAGACTGCAATCCAATCAACACACAAAATTCAAGTCTGAATGCAGAAATAAACAGAAATCCAGGCCAAATTGCTTTCAGCGAACTAGCAATCATTGCAATATAACTGCTAAATGCTGTCACGCTCTGACGTATGTTGGAACATGGTCACATTGCTCTAGTACCCCAAACACTAAGTCAATCTTTATTTTCGTATTCATTAATTTGACAACACACATAATTTGAAACATTACATGTAAAATCTAAATTTGTACAAAAAAGAAAATATCGCTATTCTAATGTATTGCAAGACTTATGAACTTGTTTTTATCGATGTAGCTAGTTAGTCGCATTTAGACAGAATGGAGAAACAAATCCATGCAAACCGAAGGTGTTTTGTCTTAAAATGTATTATGCAAAGAAAATTTACATGATTTTGTAGATATAAAGAAATTTTTCATTCTTGAAATGGCAACATTTTTTTTGTGGTTTGCTCGTGGCTTCTCCACTCGCGACAATGCAAGATTTCCACTTTACTTGTGAAATAGTTCCTTACATACAAACATATACCATACACCTAGGTATCACTAACAATAGATAAATAGGTACCTTACGTAGGATACTAATATTATTATTGATTCTCTAGACAAAGGTATAAAACTTGATGTTATCTGCATTACGTTGAACGTTGAAGGTACATAAGCCTTCTCATGTTATGGGGGACATTTAACAGCAATGTGATACACATCTTTATCTGCACTAAAAGAGCATAGTCTTTCAACATAGAAGATAATTTATACTTATATTTGCCATTGTGGGAAATGTCCATTTCTGAACATGCATGACAAAATGAGTTCAATCAATCTAAATAGTACTGAAAGCTCAGATCATTTCTAATCTTATTATTGAATCGTAATCTATCCATTGAATATAACTCCCCATTTAGGTCTCGTAAAATAACTTTACAAGTATGAAAATAGTTTCTCATCCATCACCCACCCCTTGATTCCCTTCTCTCATTTTTTATGAAAACAGTAGGCTTTTAACTTTATTTACACGACAATCACATTATTCTTCCCATGTCACTTGTAGGTTATATCTTTGTTTTGGTAATCTGCAATCAGTTATCTTTCATAATTGGAGCCAGTACTTAAAAATTCTTATATATATATATATATATATATATATATATATATATATATATATATATATATATATATATATATATATATATAATCACTTGTATTGGCATTCTACCTAACTCATTATAGATAAAAGCTTTTGAAGTGTGTTTTATAATATTAATGATATATTTATAAAACGAAACAAGTAAATCTTCAATGTCATTTGCTTTTTGAGAAAAACCTAAACTTCTGACCGATCCATAATTCAAAATTGGTGCAATTTTAGAATCAAATGTTTGGAAGAGAGCTTTTGTAAACAGTTTACTAAACCGCTTAAATCTAGTCTTCAAATCAGAAAGTGCTTTTGCCGCTAGCGTTTTTGCCACATATATCATACACTTTTAGAAGAGAAAACACAGACAAGATATCTATAATAAGTTTCTGTCTCTATGATGCAATCACCAAAATACCAATTTTCATATACTCTCAAATATCCCCCTTTTCTAAAAACTACAATTTTATTTTTTCAGGTTAATCTTTCGTTTGCAGTCGTTGTTGGTCTATTTAGAATGTTTGAAGCTGAGTAACAGTTTCGGAAAAGACAGCTGCATACAACAATAAAAATAACTGCAAATTCTAACGTCACATTGTCATTCTGGTCAGAAATATGTGTCATTAAATCATTTAGAAATAAAGAAAATAAAATATGTGATTCAACAAAATTTTGCCTTACACCGGCCCGATAGTTAAATATTCTGTGAAGTCCTTTCATACGAGCTTTGACATTTGAACTACCGCCCAGTTTCTAATCTCCCATTCATATCAAAAATCTTAGAAAAGGTTGTTCTATCCCAGCTTGTATCTCATCTGAATTCAAACAGTCTTGTTAGCAATGTGCAGTCTGCATATCCCCCTTGCCACAGTACTGAAACTACTCTTCTAAAAGTAGTTAATGACGCTTTCTCTGCGTTGGATAGCGGAAAGATTACAGTCCTCACCCTCCTTGATTTGTCTGCAACATTTGACACAATAGACCATGATATATTACTTCACCGTCTCCAGCATGTATTTGGCATTCATGATACGGCCTTACTGTGCTTCAAGACCTACTTGGTCAACAGGACACAAATTGTGTCTGCATGGAAAACACGCCAGCCCAGTTAATCTATGTTGTGGTGTTCCACAGGGGTCTATTCTTGGACATGTTCTCTTCATTCTGTACACTCAGCCGCTCTCAAGAGTGATAGATCATCATCCAGTGTCTCATCAATTGTACGCTGATGACACCCAAATATGCAAATCTAGCTACCCAACTGAAGTTGATGCTACCATCCAAGGTGTAGAGAGGTACATTTCTGATGTGAAATCATGGATGACATGTAACAAGCTGCAGATGAATGATGATAAAACTGAGGCCATTCTGATCACAAAACAAAGACTTCCTCATTCACATCCTTTACCTCAAACAATAAATATCAGCAACACCTACACTAAATTCACACAATCAGTACGAAACCTAGGTGTTACTCTGGACAGTACTCTCACATTGCACCAACATGTCATGAACATGTGCAAGGTTGCATATCTTGAACTGAGACGCATCAGCTCAATTCACAAATATCTTTCAGTTAATGCCACTAAAACACTTGTGTGGTCATTAGTACTTTCAAGACTGGACTATTGTAACTTAATTCTGTCTGCTTCGTCTCAATATCTGCTCCAGAAACTTCAAAAAGTTCAAAACACGGCTGCTCGAATCATACTTAGATTACCACGATCAGAGCACACCTGCCCGCTGCTCTGTACCCTACACTGGCTATCCATTCGATCCAGAATCAAACACAAAATTTGTTCTCTGTGCTACGTTTCACTGTCAGACTCTAATCCAACATACCTATCTGACCTCACCCATGTGTACACACCAGCAAGATACTTACGGTCCTCTTCTGATAATCGTATACTCATTATTCCCACTATGAAAACAAAGTCATATGGACAGCGTTCTTTTGCATACCAGGGCCCAGCAACGTGGAATGAATTGCCCACTGAACTTAGACACAAAAACACAGTGATCCCACTCAAGAGTGCCCTCAAACCTCGCTTATTTCGACTGCAAGAACGAACTTAAAGACGTAATAATGTTTCCTACCTTAAATATTCTCAGCATGTTTTTTATGTTTTCTAATTTCATGATGTTTGTTTTTGTAATCATATCATTATATTTTTTTGTATCTTATATGTGTTGTCCAATGTTGTAAAGCGCTCAGAGCTTATACAGATTAGGCGCTATACAAAGTCATTATTATTATTATTATTATATGGCTTTTAATATCGTTTGCATTGTACAACTAATGGTTACATTTACTAATTCATGAGAAAGTAAAGACCCTGTCAATATGCTCAAACTCATTTTCATAATCACTAGAAAGAGCATAAAACCTACCCCATTGTTTACTAAAATATTTTACATATTAATGTACTTAGGGTATATATATTATCTCCAATGGAATATCCACTTCTAAAAGCAGCTTGTTCTTCGCCTAAAATATAATTTTCTTATATCAAGTTGCCTAGTCTTTAATTTAAAGCTGAGAAAATTCTTTTTGCTGAGGACTGGTGAAAGACGAATCTCTCTGTAGTCTTCGGGTGTATTGATATTCACTTTTTTGAATGGGTGCAATAGCAATCGTAGTCCAACATTTTGGGAATTGTCCACGATACGATAGTTTATTTGCAGAGAAACACTTCAATAAGTACCGTAAGTTTTCCAGTAGCCTTAAAAGATTATCAATTGCACCGGCCTTTACCTACTTTTAGCACGTTGCACTTCTGCCTCAGTTATTATGCAGTCCAGACTGTTATGGCGAATATTAGATTTTTTTCGTTCTCTAACGTTTTGATCCATCTCATGTTGTATATTCAGTTATCCTGAAAAGAAATGGCATTATCCGGTAATGCTAATTTTTCTAATCGTGGTGTTTGGAAATTTTAAAAATCGAGTTCATATTTTCCCATACAAGTGCAGTAACCTTTTAATTTTATGCTATTTTCTTATTCTACCTAAGACTTAATTATATATACAAAAATACACTATAAGAAACAAAGTAACTGAACGTACGCCGTATTCCACACTAAATACACATAGCGCAGATTTATCATTACACAACAACTACATTATAATGCGCACATAACTCCTCCCAGATAAATATGAACTTAGTTGCGCGCTAGACATAACTTTTGAAAGAAAATGGTCTTTTAGCCTACTTAGAATTGAACTTTGGAGTCATGACGTGAATAAATGGGACTTGCAACAACTTTTCTATTTCATCTGGAAAGAATAGATTGTGGTATTTTTGTCGATTCTACGAAATTTCGTAGTTCCGTTAATCACGTGAGTTCATTATGAATAGCACGCGAGTTCAATATCGTTAAATACTGCACGATTCTGACAATGTGAAGTTAACGGAGAAAAAAAATGAGCATAGAATAAATATATATATTGAGGATCACATTCAATATTTGTAGTTATGATGGTAATGGAATCAGCTAGTCCCAAGATAAATATTACAGGCTGATGCATATATTCGATTCCATTACTTGCCAATCCAAATGGTTAGTTGACATCCGTTAGTCTCGAGAGACGATGGAACTGCGCCCATAAGAGATGTCCCGGTTGGTGGTTGTGCAGCGTCTGCCGTGGCTAAGTAGTCCAATGCGGGAGTGGCAGTCCCTGCTGAACTTGCTGCACTTGAAGGTTGTGTCAGGTGTTGGTTGAAGCTGCTTCTTCTTCCTCTGCGATCGTCTTTCATCAGCTAGCAAGCGTTGCTTGTCCTCTCCGGCTTTCAGACCAGTGATCAGAGCATGTCGCCAGCCTGATCTGTCTAGAGCGAGCTCTTCCCAGGTGTTGACATCAATATCAAGTGATTTCATGTCATGCTTACAGACATCCTTGAAGCGGAGATGTGGCCGTCCGATCGACCTTTTGCCAGAGGCGAGTTCCGAATAAAGAATGTCTTTGGGGATCCGTCCGTCAACCATCCGACGTACATGGCCCAGCCATCTGATGCGGCGTTGGCGGAGGAGTGTAATCATGCTGGAATCTTGGCACCTCGTTGTTTGTTACTCGATCGCGCCAGGTGATCCCGAGTATGCGTCGGAGGCATCGCTTGTGAAAGGCGCTCAGTCTTTTCTCTTGTGAGGCGTACAGAGTCCAGGTTTCACTGGCATACATGAGAGTGCTTAGCACGCATGCACGGTACACGGTGATCTTAGTGTTCATGGTCAGCATGCTGTTGTTCCACACTCTCTGCGACAACCTGGAGAGAGTTGTTGATGCCTTTCCGATCCGCTTGTTGAGCTCAGCATCGAGCGAGAGGTTGTTGGTGATAGTAGAGCCGAGATACATGAACAGACTCACCACCTCAAGTTCGTAGTTGTTGAAGATGATGCTTGGGGGGGGGGACGCGTCCTAAACCATCACGTTTGTTTTCTTTAGGCTTATGGTTAACCCAAACTCATCACATGTTTTAGCAAAGCGGGCCATCAGGCGCTGAAGTTCAGCTTCTGTGTGGGTGACTAGAGCAGCATCATCTGCGAAGAGCATGTCCCTGATGGTTACTTCACGCACTTTGCTCTTTGCCTTCAGTCAAGCCAGGTTGAACAGTCTGCCGTCTGATCGTGTGTGCAGGTAAATCCCTTCTGTGGACGTCCCAAAGGCGTGCTTAAGCAGGACTGCGAAGAAGATGCTGAAGAGCGTGGGGGCAAGGACACAGCCCAGTTTAACTCCACTTCGGATGTGAAAGGGGTCGGATGTTGAGCCATCGTACTGCACTGTGCCTTTCATGTCATCGTGGAAGGACTGGATCATGCTTAGCAGCTTTGGAGGGCAACCAATTTTCGCCAGGATTGTGAAGAGTCCGTCTCTGCTGACCAGATCGAATGCCTTGGTGAGGTCTATAAAGGCCAGGAAGAGGGGTACGTGTTGTTCTCTGCATTTTTCCTGCAGTTGCCTGACAGAGAAGATCATGTCGATTGTGGATCTCTCTGCGCAGAACCCGCACTGCGACTCTGGGTAAACTCTGTCAGCAAGCGTCTGCAGTCTGTTCAGGATGACGCGTGCGAAAACTTTACCCACGATGCTGAGAAGTGATATGCCCCTGTAGTTGTTGCAGTCGCTTCTGTCGCCCTTGTTCTTGTACAGGGTTATGATGTTAGCATCTCTCATGTCCTGAGGCACTGCCCCCTCGTCCCAGCACTGGCAGAGGAGGTCATGCAGGTGTGTGAGAAGCACGCTACATCCACACTTGATGAGTTCTGCTGTGATGCCATCCTTCCCTGGGGCTTAACCTAGGGACAGTTTCTCCAAGGCCTTCTTTAGTTCGTCTACAGTAGGTTTCTCGTCCAGTTCGGCCATGAGAGGGAGGTTTTCAATGGCGTTGAGGGCATCATTGTTCACGTGGTTCTCTTTGGAGTACAGTTCTGAGTAGTATTCCACCCAACGCTCCATCCGCTTGCCCTTGTTGTGGATGGTGTCGCCTGTGGCAGACTTCAGTGGTGCTGTCAGTTTCTTCGTGGGACCCATTGCTTTCTTTATGCCATTGTACATGCCTCTGATGTTACCAATATCTGCTGCTGACTGGATACTCTGACAGAGCTGAAGCCAGTATTCATCGGCACACTGCCGTGCTAATCTCTGCACTTTGCTTCTGGTAGACCTGTATACCTGTAGTGTCTTCTGACAGGGGGATTGCTTGTATTGCAGGTGAACACTGCGACGTTCTTCTATGGCTGGCATGAATGTGGCAGAGTTAGCCTCAAACCAGTCATTGTTCTTTGATTGCTTCTTACCAAAGATCTGTGTGGCTGTGCTGTATACAGTCTCTCTAATGTAATCCCATCTTTCTTTCGCACTGCCGTTGGGGGGTTCTGAGTCAAACGTCTTGGAAAGAGCGTATGTGAATTCCTCAGCCTTGTCTGGATATGATGCCTTGCTCACATCAATGCGTGGTTGACCCTCTTGCCTAGAGCGGTGGATCTTCTTTGGCTGAAGCTTCATTTTGCATCACACCAGCGAGTGGTCGGTGTCGCAGTCAGCACTGTGGAAGGTACGGGTATGAAGCACACCCTTCATGGCTGACCGTCTTGTAATGATCAAGTCCAGCTGGTGCCAGTGTTTAGACCGGGGATGCCTCCAAGACACTTTGTGTTGTGGCTTTGTCTGAAAGAATGAATTGGTGATGCTGAGTTCGTGGTACGAGCACATCTCTAGAAGGCGCTGCCCATTCTCATTCATCTTCCCAACGCCAAACTTGCCAAGACAGGAGGGCCAAGAGTTATGATCGGCACCCACCCTAGCATTGAAGTCGCCCAGCAAAATCAAGTTCTCTTCCTTGGGAATTTTGTCGATGAGCGAGTTTAACTCATCATAAAACTCATCCTTGGTATCTGTGGCGGATCTTAGTGTGGGAGCGTAAACAGTGATCAGGTTGACAGGCCCGTTTGTGGTGTGGAGGCGGAGGGATAGCAGTCTTTCATTTCCTTGTTGGCAGGGTTCTATCATTCCCAGCAGAGTGTTCCTGACAGCGAATCCAACACCAAACTCTCTGGCTTCATCTGCACTCTTTCCTTGCCAGAAGAATGTGTAGTTCTTTTCTCTGAGGGACCCAGAATCTAGTAGTCATGTCTCCTGTAGTGAGGCGATGTCGACCTGGAGCCTTGCAAGTTCGTCGTTGATGACTGAAGTCTTACGAACATCACTGATTGTCTGGAGATCATCTGAAAGCCCAGTCAGCATGGTCCGGACATTCCAGGTACCTAGCTTGAGGATTGAAGTCTTCTTTTTCATTTTTATTTTGTTATTTCTTGGTGCAGTAGTTGCAGTCCGCTTGTCAGGTACTCGCGTACCTTAAGCCTTACGCACCCAGCAAGGCAGGCAAACTGTGGCGGAACGGCACCTTATTGGCTGGGGGCTGCCCAGTTTGAGGCGGGCGGTAACTGTCCAGTGAAACATGTTGGTCTCTCCCACCGTCAGAAGCAACTCCTGGCGTCTCGCTCTACGCCAATCGAGTGGTGACTTATAACCGGTAAACTGCTGATTCCCGTGTTGTGTCGACGCTATGGAGCGAAGCTGGAGTGTCCTCTCCAGGGCGCAAGCCTGGGCAGGGTGATATGGAGAATCAACTGTTGCCCATGCAGCTGATCTCCCCTCTCCACGCAGCTGATGGATCCAAGGGAAAGGACAAGCCGATACGTCATGGCACCAGTTGCGTCGCAGGAGTTGCCGAGATGACACTGAAATCAATGCCAAGTCGCCTTAGGGACTCCGACTCCGGATTTTCTGTTGGGGTTTACTCTCTTAGCCTTTCCCCTAAGAGGGTATAGTCTCAAGGCAGCGAAGGTTTGAAATCGGAGTTTACCTTCTCCTAGATGGGTGACCACCCAAGGTTAACGAGCCCCATCTGCCCGAAGCATCTGGTTTTGAGGCGCCAGAATTTCGCCTGTCATCCCTTCTCCAGTCAGTTTAAACAGGTTCCGCCACTCGTGAAGGCCTGGAGCTGGATTTGGTTGTCAGAGGCTCTATCAGACGCAAGCCATTGGGAGATTTCCAAGGGAAGTGGGTGCTTATCTCCCACAACCGCCCCCGGCGATGACAACCCTTGAAACCCATCCAAATGGTAGTTATACATAAAAATAATGATTAATCTAAGAGTAAGCAGTCTATGGATGTAGTAGAGTTATCTTGTACACATGCACAATTTTCAATTCATTTATCATCACCATATCTACCATTTGCAATCTTCATTCCAGATAACTGACAACATTTCAGTATATTCTCCCCATACTGATTTAGATCTTTCTGTCCTTGTTTGTTCTTCCCCCTAAATGTACATCCTCAACATTGTCATCAACGATCTTATTGGCATTACGTATAATAAAATCAGGTTCTGGTGAAAAATAGGAATTGAAATATCCACCAATAATAAATGAATGGTTAGAACACATAATTATGTAATGTGTCAATTCGTTTTCTGTGATGATCTTCTTCTGCATGCATTAATGAGTGTTCAAGTAACATATATACTACACCAAAAATAAGACCTTCCTTAACGGTTAGTATACAAGGAGAGAATTTCAACCAAACAGTATTTTTTATTTACTCTGAGTTGATAAATAGTTAACTTATGTTTCAATATGTTTTTCTTTTACAAATACCACCAGATAAAAGTTTTACAATAATGTCTTTATCTTTGATGCTTATGTAACTTGTAAAACCACTTGTGTCGATATTACCATGATCATAAGTCTCGACCAGTGCAAAAATATCAATTCAATACAAGCCAAATTAAACAGATCACTAGACAAATTTCTCTTGTTAAACCTGAAATATTCCAGACACAGGAGTTAATTTAACTAATTCTCGGTATATTATGTATCGCATGCCAACATAAAATATGGCCTCGGCTATACCCCTGTCTATCATTTATACTTACAATGTTCTCCGTGCATCATTAAACAGATATTCAATTCTATTAATGACCTCTCTGATATATTTTAAGAAGGCAGCTTTATCTTCTCTGACTTCCTGGATGAAAAAACGATAAAGAACTGTTCGTGTCTTTCTGGGTCTTCAGACACTACAATATGTGGTTCAATTGCCACTGAAAGTTTTTGATTTTCGTTGACATCTCCAGTTGTTCCTCCTTCTCTGGCGCTCTCTTTCACCCGTGCATTGTTTCTCTCTCTCTCTCTCTCTCTCTCACACACACACACACACACACACACACACATATATATATATATATATATATATATATATATATATATATATATATATATATATAAAAGCATGGAGATAATGCATAATCTCCATTTATTGTTTACATTCCTCTCATGTAGGAAAGTTTGTACCTCTCTTTCAAATGCGATTCATAGTAACAGTTCTTGAAATACCAATCTTATTTTAAGGAACTGTAATTTTTGCTTATGCATATCTTATATGTATGTTTTTGTTAAAAATGTTTTTTTTTTTATCTGGGAAAATATTTTTGATGCCCAGTTTGCACATGATAACACTGTATTCACTAACCTTCTACCTTCTACTCAGAGAGGGAAATAAGCATTTGAAACCATTTTCTCCAGGATGAAGGTTATACTCTTGTATTTTCATAACGTTTCTTCACCGGTGTGATGAAATTATTCAGTTTCAATGTTTAATCTGCTTATGGGGCCCCGAGTGGCCGAGTGGTCTAAAGCTCTCTCCGTTACGGATCACTGCCATCTCACCTCTGTCTGCGTGGGTTCGAGTCTCGGATTCGGCCAATGTGGGTATGTGAGAAAGCTTGCCAGTAGCTTCTCGTGGGTCGGTGGTTCTTTCCGGGGTTGTCCCGGTTTCTTCCTCCACCATTAATACTGGCCGCCATGTATAGCCTATCCTATGCTGAAAAATGGCGTTAAACCATTCAACAACAACAACAATAATCTGCTTATAGGGGCACCGAGTGGCCGAATGGTCTAAAGCGCTGTCCGTTACGGATCACTACCATCTTACCTCTGTCTGCGTGGGTTCGAGTCTCGGATTCAGCCAACGTGGGTATGTGAGAAAGCTTGAAAGTAGCTTCTCGTGGGTCGGTGGTTATTTCCGGGGTTTTCCCGGGTTCTTCCTCCACCATTAATACTGGCCGGCATGTATAGCCTATCTTATGTTGAAAAATGGCGTTAAACCCTACAACAACAACAAAAATCTGCTTATAAATTTGTTGTTGAGTGAATTCCAAATTTTGCCGTTTGAAACCTAGCTCCATTTGTAATACTGTGTGTATTGGACGTTCGGCTGTACAGTAGAGGACGCTCATGATAATACCTTTCCGAATTCTTGCGTATTTATGTACTATTCGTGAAAACTGTGTCGTTTATCTTCGCAAGTATGTTCCCAAAAATTATAAAAAAGGTGACATACACCGTTCTGGTTGCTGTGGTTCAGCTGGGCTCCAGTAAAGTATTAAAGACCAACAAGCAGTCAAACAAAGAAATCTCTCTTTCTCTCTCTCTCTTCTTCTTTTTCTTCTTCTTCTTCTGCGTCTTCTTCGACCATTAATAGCAAGATAGACTAATTACTACCGACACATTAAATTATTAAATTTCCATACAATAGTTTTTAATTCCTAACCGTTCGTGCGTCTTCACATACAAAGACGAACACCAGCTGAGAACGGTAGAGCGGTGTTTCAGTTGCCATTTTCCAGTATCATCTTTATCGTTGAGACAAACTGCTTTAGTACCAATCATAATTATAATAATTCTCTTAAGTTGTTTCATTGTCTATTTCCTTGATACATCTGATAAAGGTTTCCAAAGAGGTATTGAACTGATAATACTGTCAGTATGTCGCCATTAAAAGTCGTTTTCAATACATTGACGGGTATTGTCGAATTTTCGACTAAACTTCACGCATCAATAGGAAATCACAGAGTTTCATCCATTTTATAGTTTTAGTGTAATTTGGACTACACGAAACAATGACGCTGTGTCGCTACACAACGGCACAGTGTCGCATACATTCCATGTGACACACCATTTACTCCCGGCTAAAAACTGTGTCGGTGCAACACGAGACACTGTCGCATCAGCGCACGAGACACACTGTTTACATATAGTTCCATGCATATTTACCATTTGACTATGAAACAGAAACCCAAGTGTGGTTCCGAACCTTGATTTGACTCGCAAAATCACTATCACTTCTGTATGTCTTATGATCATATTTTGTTACAAGTAACATATTTCTCTTTGTAATATTAGTTTTGGAATTAGAATTATTCGGATTAGAGATTATATGATTCGTGGTTAATTGAACATCTAACACTGATTATCACTGTTGTCATTTCAACGTGCTTTATCACACCTCTGTACAATTGTCAAGGCCGAGTGGTATTAAGCGCTCACCGTTACGGATCACTACCGTCTCACCTCTGTCTGCGTGTTGTCGAGTCTCGTGCTCAGCCAATGTGGGTAAGTGAGAAAACGTGCCATAAGCTTCTCGTGGGTCCGTGGTTCTTTGCAGTATCTTGTGCTGAAAATGGCGTATAACCCTACAACAACTGTACAATTGTCAGTATTATATTTTGAACACTAACTTTTGTATGAGGAAATAAAATAATAAACTGTGATTTTTTTTTCTTCTACTGGTTCAAATTAATAACATTAAAACAAATCCTGGTCAGTTTCCTGTTTCAAATCTATATTCATTTAACCGTCTTTCAAATGAATCTCGCAGCATTATTGTGATAGTTTTTATTTTGATTAATAATACTTTTTATTTCTCTTTTCGTGGATCACGAATTAGACGAGGTTGTAATCCTATTCTTTAAGACTGGTAATGTTATGGCTGGTATTATTTATTTCATCATATATTAAGATAGTACTTTTTCTATTCTAAAGTTGATGTAACGTTTCTTAACCTTTTTTCTTAATACTATTTCCCACTGATACCCGTGTTACTATTTTTCACATTCAAATGTAATTACAATTTTGTTCATGCTGCATTCATGATGTTTCCTTGACAATAATACCAGTTAGATTTCATTATATTTGTAAAATTTGACATCTTTTGTCATGTTTATTTCCATGTTCCATTTGATTAATAGGTTCACCACATATAATATACAATATACAATATTTCCTTCCATGCATAATATTTACAGTTTTAAATACGAATCTCCCGATGTTATTTCAGCTGTACATTATTTTCGTCTGGCTCCTAATTATTAACAGAATCATCACATTCTTTCCATTATGCTAACAGTTTTTACCGTTCATATTTGAGTTTTCTTCCCCAAAAAGGTGCCAGTCTTAAAGACCTCATCTCGTTTGCCGTGTAGTGATCACTCCTAAATATTCAATGAATATGCTCTCCCTTTAAGTCGTCCAAATTATATACTGCAAAGACTAATATCATTTGTCTGACTGAAATAGTATCTTCCATGACGTAAGTATGATAGTCTGTTGCATTAACAGACTTTTATTTTGAGCTCTTAATTTTCCTACCGTTTTATGTTTACGTGTCCCATATGTATCAGTTGTTAGATAAGTGTTATGTTTACGTGTTCAAAATGTATCAGTTGTTAGGTCAATTTGTGTTTACGTGTTCCATACGTATTAGTTAGTAGATAAGTTTTATGTGTACGTGTTCCATACGTATCAGTTGTTAGATAAGTTTTATGTTTACGTGTTCCCAATGCATCAGTTGTTAAATAAGTTGTATGTTTACGTGTTCCATATGCATCAGTTGTTAGATACGTTTTATGTTTACGTGTTCCGTATGCATCAGTTGTTAGAAAAGTTTATATTTACGTGTTCCATATGTATCAGTTGTTAGAAAAGTGTTATGTTTACGTGTTCCATATGTATCAGTTGTTAGATAAGTTTTGTGCTTACGTGTTCCATATGCATCAGTTGTTAGAAACGTTTTATGTTTACGTGTTCCTTATGTATCAGTTGTTAGATAAGTTGTATGTTTACGTGTTCCATATGCACCAGTTGTTAGATAAGTTTTATGTTTACTTGTTACATATGCATCAGTTGTTAGATAATTTTTATATTTACGTGTTCCATATGTATCAGTTGTTAGATAAGTTTTAAGTGTACGTGTTCCATATGTATCAGTTGTTAGATAAGTTTTAAGTGTACGTGTTCCATATGTATCAGTTGTTAGATATGTTTATGTTTACGTGCTCCATATGTATCATTGTTAGAAAAGTGTTATGTTTAATTGTTCCATATGTATCAATTGTTAGATATGTTTATGTTTACGTGCTCCATATGTATCAGTTGTTAGAAAAGTGTTATGTTTAATTGTTCCATATGTATCAGTTGTTAGCTATGTTTATCTTTACGTGTTCAATATGTATCAGTTGTTAGATATGTTTATGTTTACGTGTCCTATATGTATCAGTTGTTAGATATGTTTATGTTTACGTGTTTCATATGTATCAGTTGTTAGATATGTTTTCGTTTACGTGTTCCGTATGTATTAGTTAGTAGATAAGTTTTATGTTTACTCGTTCCATATGTATCAGTTGTTAGATAGCCATATATGTTGAATAATATACTGGACCTGCCTTTAGTCACAGACTACAATTGATGTCATCTCTATTAACCTGTAAAATAAATTATGATGTCCAAATATAAGTTTTAGACAACATAATTTACCAGCTTTATGGTTTGGCTTTAAGGAATATTTGTACTCTGTAGCCTTAATAGTTCTTTTAAATTGTTATACAATAAGGGCCTTTTGTTCACAGCATCTCGAAAACTGTTCTTTATTATTTCTTCTGTAACTGATTAATCGTTCGGTTGTAAAATTGCGTTCCTTTATTAAACAGTATCTTCTCTTTTTTTTCGCTCATTACAGATTTATCTAAAAGCTTCATGTGTGCAGTCTCCCTGTTTATTTTACATTTCTGTGTGCATGTGTATTTTGTGAATATATTCATCAATGTTGAAATATATATGGATCCATTGTTGTATGGTCAATATGCCTGCATGTCAACAATATCTGTCTGGAATTGATCATTTTCGTGACTAGCATCTATCCTTCTATAGGGAATCATTTTCTATCTTACTCGAAAGATGTGTACGTGGATTGTTCGGATAACAGGTTTTCTAAGTCAGAATAAACGACATTGTCATTGTTACACTATTTAAATTTGTCTTGTTTGATTTATTCCATTATGGACTGATACTTGTGAAAGTAAGTGGTCTTTCAAAATGATAACGCTGTCTAAAATACTGTTCTTTGATAACTTGTTTACTTGTTCAAGGAATCATGGATTATCATTACGTATTATTATGCATTTCTACCATTTTGTTATTTATTTTTATGAACGTGTGTATCGCATTAAACCACTTCAAAATGATAAAACTGCTTAAAATACCGTTCTTTGATAACTTGTTTACTTGTTCAAGGAATCAAGACTCACGTATTGTTATGCATTTATACCATTTTATTATTTATTTTTATGAACGTGTAAATTGCATGAAACCCTTGACATCGCACGATTGATTGTAAGTTTCGCATAGTCAGATTTTGTTAGTCAATAACTAAGGATTTACAACGAAAACGTTTGCGGTGCACCTGGTTGTCAAGGATTAGTTCCGCTTTTGTTATCTAATTCAAGTGAATGTTGCAATTACGTATTCGATTAAGCACTTGGACTTTGACCCCCGTAATAGCCCTAGGTTAAGCATAGAAGCTCCGGAAGTCAGATAAGCTATACTATCCCGTTAGATATTATAGCGCACTGCATCTTAGCATCACTTATAGTTTGAACAAATTGCAACTCACACCTTTGACAATAATTTGGTACCATATATTAACTGATGAGAGTAAGCAGATGTGCTTATTTAATAAATTGTGCACTTTGTATATATCCGATGGATCTCCGACACGTATTGATAATCGTCTTATGTTCAGAAATTAAACGATCTGCCTCAAATCCATGAAGGCACTTAAAACGTTTCCTTGAATTATTATCAAAACTTTCACCTGACTTGCAAGAAACACATAACTGGGTTTAAGCCCTGTTTCATCAATAATACATACTGCTACCATAAACTGCATATAAATATCCTTATTTCTTTCCCAGATTTAAATCTAATAAGAATTTATAGCAAGCATACTATAACTTATCAACGTATGATATAGAAATAGGAAAGTGATAAGTGGTAGACAGGGGTTACATTGATAATACGTTCATACTGATTATTTGTGGTTTTGTTAATAACATCACCATATTATATATATATATATATATATATATATATATATATATATATATATATATATATATATATATATATATATATATATATATATATATATATATATATATGACTATTTCAGTTTCGAAGCTGAATAGAACAAACATACTATAACTTGCCACTAGATTACGCTATGGGTGATGAAATGCATAGAAGCGGAAGTACCATACTACACTAGAGTTGTTTTATCTTCGCAAAGCACTTTTTATATTACCTGATTATTGCTATTTGACATTACCAAAAAAGGAGAGTTGGATGGGAGGCCGTTTTTTTTCTTCTATAAATTTGAGAATAAGAAGGCTAGTGACCCTGCTATTTTTAGTTAATTATTGTAAAGATGGTAAAATCGTATTTGCTGTTTGAGATTATATCTTTACTGAAAACTATTATTGAGATCTGTTAAATAGAGCTTTCTGTTGTAAATCAACATAATGTAAGTACTCAATATTGAAAACAATTAGGTTTCATTAAATATTTACGACACTCTTAGAAGGTATCTACCATGATAGTATTTATTTCTATCTGTGTTTTTTTTTCTCAGTTATACACACTGAATAATAATCACAATGAGATACGGATGACATATGTTGTGTTTAATATTGTTCTTTTAAGTAGACCGCATATCTACAAATTGCCAAAGATACAAATTATATTCTGGATAACAGATTATTCTGGGGGGGGGGGTGCATTTTCAAAAAATAGAAGATAGGAGGGTAAGTGGCCTATGGCTTTTAAAACGTGTTGAAGGGTAGACAGGTACTGGACTAGAGTTGTTTTCTCTTCGCAAAGCACTTTTTATATTACCTGAGTGTTGGTATTTGACATTATAAAATGGAGAGTTGGGTGGGAGGCGGACATTTTTTCTATAAATTTGAGAATAGCAGGGCAAGTGACCATGTTCTTTTTGTTGTAGACCAATAATAGGTTCTTAAAAATTGATGGCTGATTTATGGGTGTCATAAGGTTATAAAAATAGATTATAGAAATGTGGGTGGACTTTGGTTTCTCCAACTGAAATGAATGAAAGGTGGGTGGATGATTCAGGATGCACGATTGCTAGACTACTTGCACACAAACTATGACGAAACTCATTTGGCCTTTAGCCACACCATCTCAATCTATCTTATATATATATATATATATATATATATATATATATATATATATATATATATATATATATATATATATATATATATATATATATATATTCTTGAAACAAATTATAATGAAAACGAAAATTCTTTATTGTTAAACACACGTCCCTCTTCTTCTCCATTCTGGTTTCTAACATGTAGTTGAACGTCTTGTGTAGGCCTCTGAAGATAAGGCCTGAACCAGATGCAAATGTCCGTTCTTGTTGTGCTTGCCTTTTCATTTCCCGAAGTCCGGAATAAAAGATGAAATAGGGAACTATACCTGCTTGAATCTAGGGAGAAAAATGACATTACAGGTATTTTTTGTTAGTTTGAAAGCACCACACGAGAAATTCTAAGTACTCTCAAGCAAAAGACTCAATGTTTTAACAACCACCCTTTTATTTTTCTAGAAAGTGAAAAAGAAAACATGGAACCTGATTTAACAAGAAAACTGTTTTAAAGGACGGAAAGGCGAACGAACACCCAAACGGACTCCAAAATGATCCCTAGGTCCAGTGGATGCCAAGACGAGTTCTGAAACAGTGATGAGTCTGTAATAAACATATATATTACACTTGACTCTGATATATACCCCTGCTATTATTTACATTCTATTTGAGACAAACAACCAAATCATTATTTAAAATGTATATACAACGTCTACAGATATGCTAAGCCTCGAATCGCAGAGATAAATAAAAAATTTCTGAAGTGTTGGTACTCCCAGGTGAATATAACAGATCCAAGTTTTAGCGTGTTCAGCTACAACGGTATGGGACCAGTTTAAGTATATAGTGATACTGTCCATCTAGGTGTATTAATATGAGATTCGTATGGATTGAGGGACAGTATAACAGAATCCCAACGCTTTTCTTTTGGGACAAATATCACATAAAGTTATATAATATTATTAAATATGTGTTTCTTTAATAGCCGTGTTGAAGGTTTCACCACAGACCACTTAAACGTTATTAATAATGTTAAGAGTCTATGGGCTTAAACTAAGTAACAGAATAGAGAGAAAACCAACAAAGTTATCAAAATTCAATAAATAACATTTTCCCAAACACATAAAGTGAAAATCTGAGATGAACTTGCATTATTGTCAGTTACCTCCCAACAGTCCTCTAAGTTATATCACAAGTCCAAAAGTATAGAATGTTTCGAATGAATTTCAGTGGTGTTTCAAATGAATTTCAGTCTTGAATGTGTTGAGGTACCAATATCCTGGATTGTTCTGAAGTGCTACAGATGTTAAGATAGGATATGAATAATTCTGAGGTACATAAATTTAATTAAAAACAACGCAGACTAAATAACAGAACCAGGATGAAGGTCATTTTTCATCAAATTCGTATACAAGGTCAACATTTTAGCAAGCGGCCTAGTAAAGATAAGGTAGACTATACTTTTCTTCAATGGAAATGCCAATATCCTGAACTCAAATGCAAGTAAACAGGTTTACAAAAAAATAGCATTAGTCAGTTGGGCCCAAATTATACCCTCAATTATGAACAAAGATCAATAACACAATACGAATGAAACATACATAATATTAATGTAGTTCGATAACATTTCAGTTGATATGTCTTATATCTTTATAGTGTTTATTCTTTTTACTATACGTCCTTCTAAAATGTTTTCATGCTTTATTAAATAAAATGCAAAGGCCAAGGTCATTTTATTGGCCTAACTTAATCTACCTGCAGGGCTAACGGTATTAATTCAGTTCCCATAGTAAACCTATGCAAACACCATCATATTAAAAATTCAATAACTTAAATTTTTTGAGTGTTCATGATTAAACCTATATTTATCGGTATAGATGAAACCTGGATGTCAGCTTCTGTGTAGAGGAAAGGATATGAGCAGCTGTATTTTCTGGACCTGCATGTGTTTGAAACACGTGCCTTCAGTTCCGCACCAAAGAGTCAGGTGCTAATTTTAGTAATGAGTGTTCCAAACTCAAGACTGTTAAAGGACTGAAATTCCATAAATAAAACAATGTCTCTATCTTTCTTCACTTACACCTATGATAAGCTATCAATAAATTCTTTTTCCTACAACATAACTTACATTATTAACCAATCCTGATCAGCCTAACCCATATATACTCTATTTTATGTTCACCCATTTCCAGGTTGGTTCCCATTTTGCCATACCATTAGTACCGTAATTCCTGCACTAGCCAAAAGGGCAAAGGCAGTGCCTAAACAACCAGATGTGAACCATAACATTTGAATTAAGGTTATAGCAATATGAAAACACCTAAGGAATGAGAGTTTTATTAATCAACTATGTTTCATGTTACATCAGTATTTATATAATTAACTGATGCAAACATTGTATGACTTGTCCAAATGATTGATAATAATCCCAAACAACCATGGAAAAGCTTTATGCCGGGCTTTACACATGGCCTTAGATCGGAGTTTTAGGAAAAACAGCAACCAGGTCATATAGGCCATGTCGTCTGTATACAATTTGTTTTACTGTTAATGTATGGTAATTGCTTTTAGCAGTTTATTATACTCATCTCGATAATAAATAGTTGAACAACTCACTAGATAGTATAAATTCCTATCATTGGCAACATAATACGTTATTAAAGTCACACAACAACAGGATTAAAGTCTGTATCCTTCACTATTGGCATCCGTCTTTTATCTTGTACATCCAATATCCTAGGAACGTGTTATGCAGACACATCAGCCAGACCCACAGATTGTGAAATCATTAACAAAATCATCATATCATGCATCGTCCATAAAGGGATATATTAATTATATCCCGGTGCCGTAGTGGTTAGAGCGTCCCCTCGAATGCGGGAGGTGGCGGGTTTGAACCCCGGCCCAGTCATACCAAAGACTTATAAAAATGATACAAACAGCTTCCTCGCTTAGCGCTCAGCATTAAGAGGTTAGTGTTTGAACTGGTCGACCTGGCTATGGTCGGATAATGTGAATGGGTGGGATTATCTATACGCTCAAAACATTGTTACACACTCCGCAAGGATTCAACTAACCACAGTCGACAGAGCCATACTATGGATTTATTCAGGAGCGTAGGACTTCCCGACAAGGTCGTCAACTTAATGGAAACCGACACCATCAGCGGCTTTAGGGTTGATAGTGAACGTTCACAATGGTTTCATAGCAACAACCCCGAACGTTTTCTGCCACCAATGGACTGGACGCTGAAATAAACAGCATCGAAGGGGCAGCTGTGTTCAACCAAAAGGGACCAAAGATTTAGCAACCTTGATTATGACGATAACTTTACTCTAATGTCTCAGGTGCTACAGATCTTACTACTCAACCTGTACATTATGCTCGAGTAAGCCAAACTTTTCGGCCTTGAGATCAACTGGGATAGGGCTAAAATCCAAAGAACCAGTCAGCAAGCCATCACGTCAGCAAAAAACACCTCATTGACACGACGTTAAGATACTGGACTGTTTACGTACCTCGGTTGCTGTCTCCACAGTTCAACCAGCAGAGAAGCAGAGAATCGTCGTATTGAAATCGTTAGTCCCTGCATACAATCGGTTGACTAATAAAAGGGGCTCAAAATATCTGCCTTCTTACTAAGATCCGACTGTATAACCCATAATTTCTGCCAGTCTTGCTGTACAGTAGGACACTTACAGCGGCGACGGTTAAAAGATTACTGTCTTTAGTCCGAATTTCACAAAATTGTGTGGACTTCAACTAACGTGAAGGTTTTGTTGATGTTTAGTGGGACAACTAAATGATTCATCGAGTTTACTTTAAAGTAATTTGTGTTGAATGTTCATAAAGGGACAGTACTAATGGTTATCAGTAGTAATAGGGACCATCCTAGAGACAATGGAAAATCCAGTCAAAAAGGTCGTGGGCCACTCTGATGACATGGGTAATTTAAAATGGGGAATTTAATGGGCCACTCTAGCGACAGTAGAAATCCTAGTCAAAAAGGTCGTGGGCCACATTGACGACAAGGGAAATGTAACATTGTGTGAATGGGGAATTGAACATAGCGACTAGGGATTGGGCCACTTTAGCGTCACTGGAAATCTCAGTCAAAAAATTAGTGGGCCACTTTTGACGTCAAGAGGAATTTTACATGGGGAAATATAACATGGAGTGAATGGGGAATTGAAAATAGTGACAACGGATTGGGACACTTTAGCGTCAATAGGACCTTAACGCTAAAAATGGGTATATCAAAGTTAGCATTAATATCACTGCATCTGGCGACTCTGTCAGAAAAATCACCGATTCATTTCAGAATATTACCCCGGACGTAATAGTGTTCAACTTACATAGAAATTGTTCCTGGGGGACAATGTCAAAAACAAAAGATAATTAGAGGACTGCACGATCGTACTGCTTGCCTCCATCCAAGTATCTGATAAGCATATTAAAAGCTGTGCTTCACAGCAAACGCCTAGCATATAAACAGCGCAAACAGTCTGATAGGATACTTCAGCGGCCAAGATACTCATTCATTGTTGACTATGACGTTTTCAAATATTTTTCACCAGATGCATTTAAGGAAGACAGGCCGATATTCGATGGCCTTGACACTTTGTCCCTTTTTGGATAATATTTGGGATTTTTGCTGTTTTCCACACACCAGGACTTGATCCTGTTGAGAATCATATCTGGTCAATATGGCACAAATACGGTGCACACGTTTTTGTAGATCTTTTTAGGATCCTTGCTGGAATCATGTCTGGTTCATTAATCTTCTGGGGAGTGAACTTTCGTAACAAGATTTATACGCCTTCTATGGTAACCTGAATACCAGGAATAGAGGGATATGGATCTTCATTTGAGCTAAACATGTCGCTCTTGTGATTCCCGATTCAGTATGTTGGCCTTGTGGGGTGCCTCCGAATGAGGTCTCCCACGTACTTCGAGGGGGCGGTGTGGCCATGCCACGGTTGTTTTTCCGTATGAACTTGATATAATTTCAAAATGTTTTTTGCATGTTCTGACTTGTATGTACCGACAGTTGATACAGGTGGGAGCTATAATTAATAAAGAACTGCAGTTTGGCCTGTATCACACCTCTATAATTGGATAGGTATAATCAAACAGTCAGTGTAATCAAAAGCTGGCACCCAATGCATTTCACTATATTCATGCCGAGTTAACCAGTTACTTGTTATGCTTCTGTTGTACCACTGTTGCATGTCAAGGCGCGGAGTATATTAACTTCAAACGGTATTGCCGTCATTTTGGTGGCAATGTACATACAATATGTATCGAAAAATGCACGTGATTGTGGAAGTGACAAACTGACTCAACGGTACAATACTAAATTCTTCACACTGTTTGGTACAGTTAGAACATGCAACCTTTTTCTTACAGAGGCGTGGATAGTCGTGTTTGAAACTGTGAATTGCAAACTGCTGCAGAACGTGACTGTCAAATACGTCAAATTTGTTAATATTAACTGCATACATTATAATCTTCAGGAGTGTAATGTTTCAATTTGCATTACGAACGATATTAAAAGTGATACTCGATTTAATCAAATTATCCAAGTCACAAAATAATTTAAGGTCAAATGTAAGAGTGGTTACTAAATCAAGATTGTTATAGTTACTTTAGGGTTTGTTTCAACAATAATTTACATGAAATATGCTACATGTCACTTTATTCTCAATGTTATTAAATGCATAAGATTTACGTTTTCAGAGAATTTGTCGAAAACATGAATTAGAAGACAATTACACAATTTTCATTTCGACAAGATTCATGTGCCTCGTTCGTGTAAGGGAGGCAACTTGTAATATTAGCAACCTCCAAAGAAAGTGTAGGCTATTTGCATATGTCAAAACGTTCTTTTGAAAGTGGATCTTATGTGAAATTATTTTGCATAATATCGAGTTTTCCATGGCCCTTGTAATCATTCATGCATACATTTCCTCAACAACGACAAGAATAGTTGTTTTTCCTTGGAATACCTCACCCAATTACAATATGTTACTAATATTAACCTCTTCCCTCGCAGTTCCAGCCTTACTAAAATACAAAAATAGTTTTATCCTGTTTATTTCAAATAGTCAAAGGGTAGTAACTCTTGCCCATTACCGCCCATTCACACCGCCGGGTGTGGCAATATGTTAGCTTCCCTGTTGTAAAGAGCATACGTCGTAAAGTTCATCTTCCGAAATTTCAACCGTGTTTGTGTTCCTATAGGCCCTCCAACGTTCCTTTTGTATGTATTATTCATATTTATAAATCTAGTACATGTTGTTTGCATTATTTTATAACTTCTGCCAATTTTGAGGGGTTTTGTTACCTTTGGAGAATTCCTCTTTTAAGACCCCCGTCCCGCAACGCTATCGTATTACAAGGTCACTTTTAGTTAGCGTGAGTAGTGAATGGGGATACCCTAGGGACAATGGGACTTACCATTAAAAACATGAGAGTTGTACCCTGGGGACTATGGAAAATTTAACATTAGAGAAAAAAGTTTGTACCCTAGGGACAATGGGAATTAACATTGGGGAATAGTTCGTGAGACTGTCTAGGGACAAGGGGAATTTAACATGGAGAATAGTTCGTGGGACTGTCTAGGGACAAGGGGAAATTTAACATGGGGAATAAATTGTGGGACTGTCTAGGGACAAGGGAAATTACCATGGGATATTGAAACAGGGAGGGTCTCTATTTTTTTTATTTAAAAAAAAGTGGGCTAGGCAATTGAAAGTCAAGATCTTTTCGAGACCTATGAGTGGCTCTGAAAAGGGTCTTTGGGTTTCTTCTTCTTCTTCTAATTTCTTCTATTTCTCCACCAGCTTCTTATTTTCTGTCCTACACTTTTTCTATTCTTTTCTTTCTTTTCTTCCTCCTTTTTCTTCTTTTTGTCTTCTTTCTGCTTCTCCACCTCTTCTTTCTTCCTCGTCTCATTTTCTTCTTCTTTTTCAATTTTTTCGTTCCATGCTCTCATCCTTATCCTTTTCTCTTCATCCCCTTCTCCTCCTTTATTTCTTTCAACAGATCACTGATGATTTCCTTTAGTTTTCGTAAGTTGTTAATCTCCATCTTCACTCGATGGGGACTATAAGAATAGTGATCCTCGTTTAGCCTAACTAACATTTGCTCGATCATGCCCAAATTGTCCAGGACGTCTTGCAATTTTTTCATTTTATCAAGGTGGTTCGAAGCCATCTTCTTTTTTATTCTTTGCAGAATGGTGTGAATGACGAACTTTGTGGATTATTATAGTTAAAGCGCGGACGTGAAGGAAAACATCCCCTAAAACAAAATTTATATTACCTAGATCATCACTTAAAACGCGCGGGCGTGAAGGAAAACATCCTCTACTTTTCTCATTTCATATTATCTACTATCCACATACGTGAAGCAGCAATAAACAAACCCAAATTTACTATCCACACGAACCAACTTAAGCTCTTACAAAACCCAAATATCTACTATCCACACGAACTTACGTTAGGGCTTACAAATACAAACACATACACTCACACTAGAAAAAAAAGAGTTAGTGTTTATATTCACATTACTCTACAAACACACAATGGCAAATGGATTACTATTTCTTTTCTAAAGGTTTGGGTAGCCCTGAAAAGGGCTGTTTGTTTTGAACTCCAGGGCACCTGGTTAATCATGGCACCTTCCAGGCCTGGCACCACACACACATCTTCTACTCCAGTTTCCTTTTACTTTTTTGTTGGGAGCGCAGAGGCGGAATGAGTGGCTTCAGAATCCCAATCTTCTGTCTCTGGGATTCTGAAATTTCCTTCTTGTGTCTGTGGTACAGCCATTCTTCTCTCCTTTTCCTCCTCTTCTTTTTTTCTTCTCTCCTCCTCTTCTTTTTTTTCTTCTCTCCTCTTCTTTCATCCTTCCCTCTTCGACGATGGCCTCCGCGGCCAGTTCATTTAGTATGAGCCTGGCATATTCCAGGTGCACATGAAGTTCCAACAGTTTCGCTAGCCTTCTGCTCATTCTCTAGTGTTGTAGCCCTAAGAAGGGCTTTTGTTTATGCAAACGTACCCCTCTGGTCCTCATATTTTCTGCATACTTCCGCTGTTCTCTGCTCCTGTTTGGTTGTCTCAGGGAAGTAGAAGCCGTATATGGTCGTATATGACCGTTACGAGATCGAGGTTGTAGTAGTCGTAGGCATCTTGGTAGTACTGACTCAGAATACGTACGACGTAGTGCCATTGGATCGGTCTTGGTCTCTGGATTGCTAGGGAGCGCCAATTTAGATATTGAACAGCATTGATGAGATTGCCGGCTTTCTTTGTGTCTGTTACTGCTGCGCTGAACCCCAATTCCTTGATTAAATTTTTCATGCTAGTTGGTAGATCTTGTTCGCTGTCATTGCTGCTTGTAGACAGCTCCAGATCCTCTTCCAGTGTAGACTTTTTAACAGGTGGAGGCTTCGCTTGGGGAGTTTTTGCTGGTGTTGCCTGTTTTTTGCCGAGTTTTGCCTTTTCCTCAGCTGGTTTTTGTTGTTGTTGTGGTTGTTTCTTTGACTGCACGGGTGTAGTCAGTAAAGCAGTGTTTCCCTCTATCCTGGCCTCTGGAATGGTAGTGGTGGTTGTAGTGGTAGAGGGTGTAGACTGCTGTTGAGTGTTGATCTGTGTAGCCGCTGGGCAGGGATCACGTGGTTGCGAGGGCAACTCTCGCACCACATTTTTACTCTGTCTCCAGTTCCGATTTGAGGCCGTCTTATAAATTTCTTTTTCTCTGTCGTTTTCCCAGATTAGGAGTAGAGTTGTTCACTTAGACTGCGCTCTTATGCTCCATCCTGTGGCAACTTTAAGCCCTAACCCTTGAAGTACACTCAGGACTTGTGCTGGGATTACATCCGTCGCTAGCTCCATTGTTCTTGATACGTGTTGCTGCTTCTACGTTCGCTGATGGTTAGACTGGAAACTACCCCAGCTTTAAAGTCAAAGCGCGGACGTGAAGGAAAACATCCCTATACGGTTTTCGAGCTGGAACGTTCAATGAGTGTCATGAGAGAGATAGTAAGAAGTCAAAGAGCATGAATCAAGATTCCTATAGCCAAACAAAAGACAAAGGCATTTTTTTCTTCAAAACACAACATTTTTTTTATTCAAAATCACTTAACACTAACAAACAACTCTAACTCTAACATTTTTAACAACAATCCAACAATATAACATCGAACTTTTTTTTTTCAAATCACAAACATTTTTTCTCAACTAACACATTATTTTGGACAGGGCTGACAACGTTGTGAATGAAATTGTGATTTCCACTGTTGGAAGTCATTAGACCATTGATGGATACTACGTTTCCTAGCTTGAGACAAAAGACTAGTATAATGGTCACAAAACCATTTATCTGCTTTCACATCGTTTCTAGAAGAAGAACGAGGATCAGAATGAGTCACTAAATGTTCTAAGGAATATCCCAGGCTGCGATGATGCAGAAAATACACACAATATTGTCCACAAACCAAAGAATCATGTTCCTTGTAATTTCAGAGGAGGCAATCCATACGAATCGAAATATTCCACACATCCTTCTTGAGGAAAGTAGACGGCTACCAAGTGGGCTCCTGGGAGATGACTGTCGTCCGTGTTGATCACATAAGCTAGATGGTCTTGAGGTTTGCGATGAGGGAGTTCATCTTTAGCACAGACGACAGGATTCCAAGAAGCCGTGTACGAGCTCTGGTTCAAAAGGTAATAAAGTTCCCAGGTATCCATTGATTTGTGTGTTTTTTTTCTTCACATGTAATGATAAGTGATCAATTCGATCCTGACTTTTTGCTTGAAAATGTCTGACAAGTAAAAGGCGTTTAGCTCCGACTTCTTACTCTGGTCAAAGAGAGATTCGATGCGACGGCGCTCCAGAGACATTAATGGAGGAGAAGAATGTTTATCCAAGCCTTTATACCACTCGTTCAACACGAATTCTATCTCGATGTGACCCCAAGCTTTGTCCAGATATTCGTCCAATTTTTCTTCTTGACTCAACATCAGACATTTGTCGTGTTGAATTTGACTGGGATGGTCGTTGTGACATCCATAGCACTCTTCCTTGATCAATTCTTTCATTATATCTGCCAGGAATGTAGCAAAACAGGAGACTAAATGGGCTTCTTGTTCTGGCCATCTTGACTTCATCATGATAACTTCTTCGTCTTGGGATTCTTCTTCTTTTTCTTCTTCTTCCATGGTCTCCTCATATTACATGTCCAAAGTTTCTCCACTAGGTAAAGAGGGATAACAGTCTTCCATAGCTTCTAATAATCTAGAATGACTTCTCTCAAACTGTTGATTTCTATCGTATTATCGAATTCCGCATGCAGGATAACGTTGACCGTATTGGGTAGAGGTTCTGCAAACTGAAGTTCCACACGAATCTGGCCAGATTTTATAGGGTGGAAATGTCCCTCGTCGCTGCCCTGGTCAGGAGTGAAATCAAAAGCCCACAAAGCATAGCCTCCTGCGTAATCTTCGTACGTAATGCCGTGACTGGTGTTGGTTCCTAACTGGCCGGTGGCTTCGTACAGGGACAAGTACGATCTCAAGTAATTCATCTTATTCACGTCCTTACTAAAGACAGGTTCGAAAGGTCGGGTACACAAGGTCTTGCCATCGCGACTGACTTCGATTTTCTTCACAAAAAGTGTTGAAAGTTGAAAGGATTTTGATCGAAGTCTCCGTTGAAGGCTGAATTCTCGACCATACCAAGGATTAAACGCTTGGGTAACTGTCCTTGAAACAGATGATATTCGATCATGGAATGATGGTTAGCGGGAATGGTGAACGTTTTCACTTCCACACGTCGTATCGGATACTTGGCTGTCGTTCTGCTCAAAGTGTTACTGATGTCATTTCCCATTTTAGGTAACACTTCCACACGTCGTACGTAGAGTTTGGCCTCCTCGATTTTGCTTTTGGGATTGCCACCAGTAGTAGCATCAGTATCAGCCAACAAATGGAAAGCGGCACTGCTGCGATTCAGTCTCAAGGGGACATTTACACCGTTCAGCAAATATTTCTCTTGCAACCACATGTCCAAATGCAAACGATCCATCAGTTCTAAACACTTCTTATTTAAGATTTTGTTTCGTCTTTCCTCAAAGCCGTCATTGTCTTTACTTATTGTGTCAAACTTGTTCGCTTCGTCAGGTTCCCATAACACACAGGCATTGAGATGAGTATTCTTGGCATCGATTCCGTACGTCAAGAGATTTTCCAGGTAGGCACGGTAAGGGTAAGTATCCATGCTGCTGCTGACCAGTTTGTTATTCAAGTACAAGTCCACTGAGCTGAACAAGGAATGCATGAAATTGTTGACCGGAGCTATATTGTCAGTGTCTTATCTAGAACTTTGACTTTCAGGTACAAGTAACTGCTGTTCAGATCGATGTAATCTTCTGGTTGTCCTTTGATTTCAAATTCGATGGGAGCGGAATCTGTCAATGAGGAAACGGGGTGAAATTCCACCCATTGGGATTCTTGCATCGTCATCATGGTGGGGGGCATGGCAAACAGATCCAGTTCCGACTTGGAACAGGCGCAAGACTCTCGGTGCATCATTTTGCTGTTTCTCAATATTCAAAAACGTCTAAGTCTCGAACGGTTCTTCTTTTCTTTGTCTTTCTAGCTTTAGACGTGTGAAGTCTGGTGAAAGGGTGTTTTCTTCGTCGTCTCTTTCTGCCTTGTCCTTGCTGTGGCTTCAGGAAAGCGGGAATGTTTGATTCGGTAGAGTGCAGGGCATTTATAGGTGTTTCTCGTCGGCCTAAAAGGTCTTTACCCGTTTGCAACAAGGCATTTTTGCCTGCCCTCAAGAAGGCTTCTTTGGGGTTTTGTTTGTCGATGATGACATTTTGGAGAAATTCTTTGCCTTGCGTCAGTGCGGCATCTTTCAAGGCGTGCAATCCGCGTGTCACCATCGGTTTCAACACCGGATCCACCGAACGAAAGGCCGATTTTAACATATCTCCTAAACCGTGTCCTCGCTGTCGAGCAACCCCTCGGTACACTGGATACATCACTTACGAGTCGTTAGAGAACCGTTTTCGAAAATGGAGTTTCACCGTGACTTTTCCTTTAGTGAATGGAATATTTTGTCCCAAATCTCCTTTTATAGCAATGTTGACCGTGTCCAAATACGACTTGCTGACAGGCAAATAATGAGGATGTACAAATTCGCGGTGTATGTGATAGGTGTTTCCACCTTCCTGGTCATTGTTCGTGGCAGAATTCACTTTGAAAGGAATGACGCGCAGTAACGGTACGGAGGTGTGTCCCACCACGTTGTACTCCACCACATCGGAGTAAACGAAGATCAAATTCAGTCCCTGGTTCAGTTCTACCGGGAAACGAAAATACCTCGCAAAATGCCCGTTGTTGTCAATGTCTGCGATGTGAATCCTTTTGGTCTCCTTCTCCGTGACCATATTGAGGTCTCCACCCAAAATGTCATACAATTCAGGGCAAAATTTAATACGTATACTTGTTTCCTCACTTTCAAATTTGATTAGTAGACGGTGAGACAGTTTATGGTACTCAATCGTGACACGTTTTTTTAGTCCTGTTAGAACTTTGTCAAATGCTGTATGGAATTTGTCAGCGATTGCCTCCACCAGATGTGGACCACTAAAATAATGGCCTGAGTTAATTTTAAAGTGATAAATGTAAAAAAAGGAGGAGAAGTGTCACTGCTATGGGGTACTGTGTCCTTCGGAAGTGATTTATGTTGATTAGTGGTCATCATGGTCTGCTGCACTGTTTGGTCCAGAATTTCGACGTCAAAAGTGTTTTGAGTTTCAGTGATGTTTTTGATTTGTGTTGGGTAAATCATTTCTACCAAAGCCACTTCCCAATGGGCTTCGTGATCTAATTGGATGGCCTGAGGTAATCTGGCCGTTTAACAGCACAACGTGTTGTTGGGAAACACCTCCATGGAACTGTCACTGGGTAAGGTTAAGTAAAATTGGTTTTGGTGACTCATAATTCCAGAGTTCTGTGGCTGTCCGAGGGGTTACTGGAAGTCAGAGGAGTGTCTCCGCTCAAAATGGGGTTGTTGTTGTTGTTGTTAGAGTGGTGACTGACACTGGCACTGGACACAAGGTTCCCGTTGTTTCCGTGGGAAGAGAATTTCAGGGAAGGATTAGGAAGCAGGTAACCGATGCAACTGCTCAATAAAATGGTCCACAATTGTTTGTCTCCTTGTTGCAAATTCAAATTGGCGATGGATGCCCCGATCACACAATACACCACGAAGATTTGGCAGAAAAAGACGATTTACGTTTTAGACACACGTTCTTCACACCACACCCACAAGGGTTGTTTTTTGTAAATCTTTCAGAGAAGAACTGGGTGAAGGAGTGGTCACCGTAGCTGCGTCTGTGTGAAAGGGCATGATGGTCACTTCTTTTTATAGTCGATGACTTGCGAAGCGTCGATCCAAGAATCAAAACTGGGTGGATATCCTTTCCAAAGTACTTTGACTTCTTTGACACGTCGTTTGCCTACTTTACGGGTTCTGCGTTCGAGAATGCTTTCGATGTCGTACACGTCGTCTTCTTTTTTCGTGACACGTTGTAACTCGGGTAAGTAAAACGTTCCTTTGAGCACTTCTCCGTTCATGTCTTCCAATTTATAGATGGCAGGATCACGACCATACACTCGTCCAGTGACACGAAACAATTCGGTCGTCCAGTTAGGTAAGTAACCTTTGTCGAAATTGTGTTTGGTTTTGCCAATGCGTACCCAATCTCCTATGGCCAACGCTCCACTTTTCTTGGAGACAGCCCTCGTCGGGGACGTACCAAACAGGCGCTCAAACACCAGCACTTCGTTGTCGGAAGTCACCTCTTGCGGGGCACGTCCGATGCTTTGATGGTAAGATTGGTTGTACGCTTGCACCAGGTGCGGTAAGATGTCGATGTACTTTAGAGTGTGGTGATGCGTAAAATATTTCCACATGCGTTCTTTTAAAGTACGTTGAAAACCTTCCACGATGCTGGCTTTGGTTTCAGGATTTTCGGTGGTAAAAAATGAATGTCACGTTTCTTTAATTCTTTTTGGAACGCTTGGTTCAGAAATTCGGTGCCTTTGGCCGTTTGCCATCGAAAAGGGTGACGACCGCTTTGTTTCAACACTCGTTGCAGGGCTCGCACTAACTCACTGCTCGATTTGGAAGTCAAGGGTACAACCCAGGCAAATTTGGAAAAGACGTCGATGACACAAAACAAATATTTGTAGCCACGATTGTAGCTGGCCAAATGAGAGACATCGGCTAAATCGGCTTGCCATTGATGATCGATGCCTTCCACTCGGGTGCGACTTCTGAAAAACTTGCGTCGAATGGGTTTGTGTAAAGTGTAGGCAGCTTGTTCTTGTAACCATCGTTGCACTTGAGGTAAACGGAGACTTTTCAGTCTGATGCCATACAAGGCACGAATCAGTTTGACGGGAAGACGTGATTGAAGGGACGTCATGTTCAAACTGTGTGAGACAGACGAAAAGTGTCTGAGGTTTTTATAGATTTTTTTGGAATGAAATTAAGTCGAGGACGGAGACGTGTACAGGACAGGCCCTCCGTTTTGGCACCAGTGGTGAAACAAATGGGTACGAAATCGCAAATCCTCGGGGGTCGTAGGTTTCAAATCAACAAATAAATAAGCGTGTGGAGTTTGAGTGGCATCGTCGTACGCCTGAGTCAGCCAAGGCGTTCCTAACTGTTTGGCTAAGACTTGCACTTGCGATTTATCTCAAGGACTTTTAAAAAAGACCACGTAATGCGCATTGAGACTGATGGTGCGATGGGCTTTACTTTGTTGAAACAAATTTTGACTGATGTAAACGACACTGGCATTACGATGATGCCCTTTGCGCGTGAACCACAGTTTAATTTCTTCTTCGTCTTCTCCTAACATGTCGTCGAAAATGACCAAATGGGTTTGACGGGAGTCAGAGATGATTCCGTCGTCTTCTTTAGGAATGCCTTCCACAAACACGATGAAATCGCCTTGACTTTCTCGCAAGAGGCTGTACACCGATTGCCACTCTTTGTAACACCACACGATGCGTTGAGGTGGTCAATCGATCAAATGATGTTTATGTTCGAACAAACGTTTGACGAATTCAGTTTTGCCTGAACCGTTAGGTCCAGCAATGAGCATGTTAAAGGGATGGCGAAGATACAAAGGAATGTCATTTGTGACACGAAAACAGACAAGACAAAAGTTTATATACTTTTTTCAGGACACGTTTATTGAATGTTTTAAACATGAACACGAAAGAGAAAAATACATAAAAGCCAAAGGCTTAAGTACAACGATAAAAGGCACATCAAAACCATCAACGTGGAATAAACACAAGTGTCTGTACAACATGTTTTGGATAATGTTCTGACCAGTTCTATAGGGGGTAAGGTCACGCAAGTGTCCTTCCGAAAGGATCTTTTAGGCATGTCCACGACAGTTATGTCCTGGGTGACGGGTTCTTCTGACACCGTCACTAACACAAGTTGAAAAGTAACTTTTTTCCTTGAACAACTCTTGTGCATACTGGACCACTTCTTGGGTCCAAGCCTCAAAACCCCCTTTTTCCAGTCACGGACATCTGTCCAATGGGAGTGTAAGTCACAAGCTACACACACATCGTCATACACGTCTTCGGTAGCTAAAAGTTGACGAATCTTTTTTTTCCCCGTAGAGGTCGAGAAGTATCCAGATGAAAACGCAAGGCTTTGAGCAAAAGGAGTCTTTCGTGACCATTTAAGGCCATTTGGATGGTAAGTACTGTTCGTAAAGAGTCCACAAGGAATCGGCTGGTAAACGAAATCCCAGAAAACAAGTCACTAAGACACACACTATAAGTCGTCCCAAATTGAATGGATACAGTTCTTGTAATAATTGATGGTAATGATCCACGGTTTGAATGTGGTCATTGAGTTCCTTCCATGGAATCTGTTCAATCACATGTGACAAAAGTCGTGGCATGGATTCCTGTTTTTATACTCTCCTTGTTTCGGAAGCAATACACGTACTTTCTAGCCAGAGATCTTCGTTCTCCAGTGGGGAATCTAAATCTTGCATACTGTAACCTAAACTTCAGAGTTTGTTTAGAAGTTTCCTCTTCCTCTAAGTAGATTCCACGTAAAATAAGTTGGTAATCCTTTAACTCGTCTTCCTCAATGCGTTGAACTAGGTGAATCTCGTAGTAACGAAAATGATGAACATTTCGTTCATTCACTAACTTAAAGTGTTGAACAAGGTCTGACCACTGAAACAATTTCTGACGAATCAGTTCTCTTATACCATTCAGGTACGAGTGGTTAAACATCTGGTGACGTAACGGATGCAACTGTTCTTTACGTTTGACTTGTATTTTGACCAGCTCTCGGTAAATGCGTTCTCTCAACTCCACAGGCAAAGCACGAATGTTCTCTTGTAAAGTATCCATGAAGAGGTCATACTAAATCCTCTTTCTGACACAAGAAATGTACCGTTTGCACATACATGGTTTTACTTCAGTGTCGAATTTAAATCGTTTAATCACTAATTTACACATTGCAATTCGTTCAGAAGTTTCCTCTTTCACTAAGTTGACATTGTATAAAAGATGTTGGTAATTCGTTAACTCTTCCTCTGGAATTCGATGCAGTAAGTTTACAATGTACTAGATAGAATCATCAATAGCAAACCAATCCTTTTGAAAACCAGGGGGTCGTTGATCAATGTCTGCCCAATGGAACACTTTCAACTGAATCAGTCCTTGTATAGCATTCAGGTACCAGTGGTTCAAACACCGGTGACGTAACGGATGCAATTGTTCTTTACGTATCACTTGTATTTTGACCAGTTCTCGGTAAATGCGTTCTCTCAACTCCACAGGCAAAGCACGAATGTTCTCTAGCAAAGCATCCATGAATAGGTCAGTCCGTACAGTTCACAATCTTCTCCTAGAGCAAAAGTAATCCACATAGTAATTTCTGACAACGTCCAAGAATCTCATTGAACTTTTTTGATGTAAGCGGTTTAGAGTAATATAATAGGATGAATGTACCCTTGACCCAGAGAAATCTAACACATTGATTGACTTTTTTCACTTTCCTCTTGTGAATTTCTCGGCACAAAAGTTTTACAGTCACCCACTGAGATTTCACTCTGGCAATCCCCTGCCAAACTTCCTTGTAAATCTTCTCTTGCAGTTCTTTAGGTAATGATTCAATATCGTTTTTGAAATGGAGTTTAAATACTGGTATCGGTGATGTCCAACATTTGACTCCTAACCAATCTGGTTTCTTCTTCTTCAACGACATGGTAAGTTACTTCAATGTCTCGGTCCCACTAAGGATAAGTAATGACAATTCGGTGACCATCGAGCATGTTCTACGTAGGCCGAATCTTGTGGTTTCCAGTGGTGAAGTGACACACCGCAGCTGAAGCACTTGACTTTATCCCCTTCGCCCAAGTAGAAAAATCCGGCTCTGGCTAATTCTTCGGGGGTCGGGCCTCCCAGATACTTAGGCCATTTTCCTTTGAACGATTGAAGACGATTTTCAAAGTCGCAGTATTCCGACAAACGCACAGGAAACGAATGTTCGTCTTTCACAGGTTCGTTTCGAAGAGGGTTGGGTGACATGGACAGGAGTTTGCTCAGGGCTGGATGACATCCGTAGGGAGGTAGACGTGAAGGTGGATATCCACCTTAAAAACGAAACCCAGTAAAGTGTCCAAGAGGACGAGCGGCATCGCTTTCGCATCCCTCAGGTTTGACACGCACAGCATCACTTTCCATGATAGGGGTAGTGAGAACAAAGTTCCCATGATGCTTTACGGCATCGCTAAGGTCACAACGTACAGCATCGTTCCCATCGCAAGGCTCACAATCACATTCTACTTCAGAGTCCCCAAACTTGAATTGTGCCTGTCTGAACTTGTTTTGTGTTTCTCTGAAAGTATTCATCTTGTTCGCTTGGTCTTGGTAGTCACAATGAACTATCGATCTTGCCTAGGGTTCCTTTTTATATACAGACCAATACCGACGTGTCCATTCGGTAAGGTGAAATGATTATGAAGTCGCACTCGCTTCTGGTACACGATTTGATAAACTTTTTCCAAGGGTCGACTGACGATGTGGTGAGTGGGTAAACGTACAGTCTTGTTGGGTTGATAGGTGGTCACTTTAAAGTGTTCATCTTCTTTAGACTGCAAAGCTTCTTTCAATACGTCAAAGTTCACCACTCCACCGGTACGATAATTCAGAGTCAATCCTTTCACTTTACACTTCGTGTGCACTTCTCGTTTGTCCCGGTATTCGTAGCCGCTACTGGACCGCCACTGTCGAAACTTAGAATCTTGTCGTCGGGGTGCTGTTGACTCGGGTGATGGATGTAAATGCAACTGACCGTGTCAAAGTACAGGACACGTTCCCCTAACAGTTCTAAAGCTTCGTACAGTTTTAAGCGAGCATGAGCTGTCACGTAAGCCGCAATGATGACATTTCCAAAGGGGTCGTCTTCTACAAAGTCCAAATCTTCTTCGTAATTGACCAAGATCAAATTCTCGCGAACGACGTCCACCTGTTTGATGAATTTGGTTTTGTCGTGAATCATCTGGAAGTAACTGGAAGGTTCTGTCAAATACTCCGTCTTGGGTAAACACGGTCGTTGTGCCATTAAACCCCACAAGCAATTTAACATCAGTTTGGCAAACGATCGCCTGCCTACGTTTTTCTCGATGTGATCTAAAGTGATGCCTTCTTGTGCCCAGTATTTCTCTTTGAATGTCTTTTGGTCTTCGGGAGTGTGACACCAGGAAGGATAGCCACTGGCTTCTTGCTTCAGTTTCAAAAAGGCATCCACGTAGTCTACGGAAATGCCTTTCTGCGTGGGGTCACCCTTGTGGTATTGTTGTGTCTTGGGAAAGTGGCAAATTTCGTGCACTTCTAACAGTTGGTATCCCATGTCCAGAGCTTTGAACAATTCTACGCTAACCCACGTCCCCGTCAACGCGCGTTCTTCCTGGGTGTGCTGACAAGGCTGGTCTTCGTTGCACGTTTCGGCACAAGTACGGCACAAAGGAAACATCAGTTTGCCTTGCCAATGGTGAGGTAGGACGGGATGGTATAGGTCCGTGGGAGGCAAAACTTTGCACTTGATCAAGCTTTCGTATTGTCGAATGTTTTTCAGGTCGATGTGTTCGGTGAACAATTGCGGATGCCCTGCAGGAAAGCGACAATATTTGCACACGTAGGGATACAGCGAACACACGTCCAAGTATTTGATTTCTTCTCCTTTCTCTTCGTCGGCTTCGTGCAGCAAACAGGTGGCATTGGTCCTTCCTCCGTACAAACTTTCCCTCGGGTTCAGGGGGTCCATGAACTGGTAACTTTCCACCAGGCGTTTAAACTCGGGATCGGTTTTCAAACGGTGATCGTATTCGTTTCCCACATTTCCACCACTTGGTATCCTTCCTGTTCTAACTTTAGGCGTCGCTGACAAGTGTCCTGGTACAAGTCTTCCATGGTTCGTTGTGAAAACTGATTTTTAGTGTCACGGTCAGGGTAACAGACGGGACATCCGTGAAATAAGCAACCTTTAAACTCGTACACGATCTTGGGGTTTTCTAAGTCCCAGCCATCGACCGAATGCGTTCCGATGGTCTTTTCGCCAACTCCGTTTCGGGCATGCTGAATCCACTTGTCTTCCTTTTCGCACAAGTAATGTAACCAGCGTAGGGCTTTGACCGAGTATTGACGTTTGACATAGTTGGTCGTTTGAGGACTGATGACAACCATGGTGTTTTCAGGCATGAATCGTTGCCGGTACACTAAGGAACACGCTTTGGCAATGGTGCAAGCTTCTTTCAAAGGATCGACCCCTCCGTGTTCCATAAACAGTTCTCGAAATTTTCCACAGCAACGCCGTAAAATGTCCACGTCGGAACGACAATACTTTAGCATTTGTTCCTGAAAGTCAAAAGGGTCTGAGGCGTGAGCCTCGTACCAAGCGTAGAAAGCTTCTCGTTGTTCGGTACGTATATTGTCAGGGTCGTAATAGTGAGCCTCAGGCAAATGGGGTAGAACGGTGTGATGACTGGCTTCCGTATTGAAAAAGTGTGGAAAGTACCCTTTAGCCATTTCTGTCATTCCAAACGTTTTAGGCATTCGGCTCAAAGGCATGGCCAAATAGCTCATCGAATCTTTAAACTGCACTTGTCCCGCTTACATGAAAATGATTTTGGCTCCGTTCAAAATGACTTTAGGACGTTCGGTGCCATGTTCTGTATAGTACCTGTGAAGAAACTGTCCATCGTATCCAGAGAAACTGTGAGCCATCACCGTGGCATGACGATGACAATCTCCGTAACGTTCGATGTCCTCTTGGCTCCATGTCTTGTCGATGGGGTCTAAGACCCATTGTGCGAAATCGGCTAGCGTGTTCGGTCCCCGAAAGATTTTTTCACGTCCTCCGGGAATCTTGCTGCAGTGAGGGCAATGACTCACGATAGGTTCTTGAATGCACTTCTCGCGCGCTCGATGAACCACGCAGAAATTAGGAATGTGAATACCGGTCTCTTGCATGCATTCGAAATCGAAAAAGATGAAATTGCCTTTCTTCTTGTGACCATCCTCTTTCTCTGGTTGGGATTGGTATTTTTGCACGTAGCATTGGTGTTCCAAGTCCACGATGTGGTGACAAATGTGACATTTTTTCTTTCCTGAACATACGTGTGCCTTGGTACTATTGGTAGGTATGCCTTGTCCACACGCGAGGCACAATCTCAGCAGTTGACAAGCACATTTCTTCTGTGAACCTTGCGTCTTCAGATGTTGTTGGTAACAGGCAGGGCTGACAAACGTGCGCAGACAAGCTGGACAATGCACTGGTTCCTGCCCTTCGCTCAGACAGGGTGGAGAGGCCAAACATCCTGAGCATTTCGATCCGCAATTTTTGTGTTGCTCTCGATTATTATAACCATAGTCACATTTCTCACAGTAATAACCGTATCCCAGGAATGAGGTGATACTGGTAATGGTATCGAAATGGTCATCGTGATGATAGAGGTGAATGTATTTTCCATCTTTAAAGTCTTGGCCTCGAAACAACAGAGGCTCGCGCACTTCTTGAGAGTACACTTTGAAGGTGTAGCGTGGAGCTAGGATATCTTGCAATGTTTGCATCACAGGAATGTCACAGGGTTTGTCTTTGGGCAAGTCGGCTTGTTGCAACAGGAGTTCTGCTTCGTTTCGTTGTTTGGCTCGGTCCGATTTTCGAATGTTCTCCCAGGCTCCTTTCCATTCTACCGTGTCGTTTTTGTCGACATAGGTTCGTCCCACCACGATAGCCCTGGCTAAACACATCTGGTCTTGAGGGTTGTTAATTCGGACGAGACTTGTTTTGGTGCTGCGAAGATCGTCCAACAATAACATCTTTTTGCGTCCAGTCCCTTGAGGAGGAGAGACGTGGGTCATGTCCAGTGTGGCTTTTTCATCGGTGATGTCAAACTGGTCATTGGATTGTTGCACGTGTTGAATTTTGTCCATGACTTTGGAAGCGGTCAATTCTGCAGGGCTGCTAAACTCGATCCAAACAGGGGATTTCAAACCGTCGTGTTATATAGAGAGTCTCAAGAATCCCACATGTCGATGATGAACCCTTCTGCTTTCTCTAACGGTACTTCGGACATGAAATCTTTAAACTTCACCGTGTATTTGTAAGCCGTGGTTCTAAATTTTCTAGAGGGACGCTTTTCAGTCTCCCGAATGTCATAGTGCTTTTCAGGGTTGACTAAGGGTAGTGAACTTTGTTTAGAGGGTTTGGATTCTGGTTCACTCATGTCCTCTTCAAAATCACTGGCATGAATTTGTGCCAAGACTTCAGCCCTGGTACGAGGCGGTAGATCACGTTTCTGCCTCTTACTTTCTTCTTCTTTCTTCTCGAATGAATTGGATCGTTTCATCTTAATAGCAAAAAGTCAATTGACTAAAGTTTAAACACCATGGACTAATATATAGTCATAGCAGACCAGCGTATATAAAAGGGTATGTGTCTTGTCCTTTCACTATTTATTTCACTCTCAAACCGAGCACAACGATGGAAGAGACTAGCCAGATCGAACGTTTCATCAGAGCTTTGCGAGGGGTCATCCGAAAATTCTCTTCAGACCAGTCGTCGGACTACTCACCTTCCTTTCGAAATAAAAGTCAAGATGCTTGCTATATCTGTCAGAAGAAAGGGATTGGTATTCAGAAAGTGTCCAGACTGTCAAAAAAGAAAAAAAGAGGCTAGAAAATACAGAACACAAGATACTGATTATTATTATCAAGAAAAATGACATTGGTCTCCAGATTGCCCAAAAAAGAAACAAGAGGAGTCAGAAGAGAGGGCTTCTTCAGAGGAGTCAGAAGAAGAGATGGATTCTGCAGAGGAAGAAAGCAGCCAGGTAAAGAAAAAGAAACAGGAGAACAGGAGTAGAAAAGAAGAAGGGAAGAAAGTGAGGAGGAAGAGGAGGAAAAGACTATGACGGTGAAGAAATTGAAAAAACAGAGAGAGTGAACAATGAGACAGAAGAAGTGTATGAACTTTTTTAAAGTGCTCTGTTGTGAATTGTGAATTGGATTGTAAATATTTATAAAAGAATAAATTAGGTATAAAAAGGTAAGTGTCTTTGGGATTTTGATTTTAAAATAAGAACCTGCACTCACACACTCATACACACGTACTATAGGGGTAATATGTTTTTTTTTGAGTTTGAATGGATGTTGGCAATTGAAAGTCTATCTCTTTTCGATAGACGTGGGTGGCCCTGACAAGGGCCTTTTTTGGTGTAGGGGTGAGTTTAAGCAATCAACTTTAACTGTCTTAAGCCTTTGCCACGGCCGAGGCCTACTTCTGGACTGCGTGCTGTTGATGATGATGATTTGGTTGAAATCACTAAGGGTGGCACGGTAGGCTTAGTCACATGGTTGGAGTGTTTAGCTCGGGAAGGTCGTATTCTCTTCGGTCGTAATAAAGAAGTCTGATACATTTGTTTCAGACTTCTTAACATAGATAAAATGTCTAACAGTACCGTGACAGCTTGATTTTCACACCCTTGTTTCTTTGCTGCTTCTTCTTCTTCTTCTTGTTTTTCTCTTACCTCTTCTTCTTGCTGTTGTTGCTGTAGGAGAAAAGCTTGTTCCGCTTCCTTTTGCTGTTGTATAAATTTCTCAAATTCTTCTTTCTGTCTCTGTCTAAAATTCTCCACGTGTGGTAATGAAGGAGAAGGTGGCGAAGGTACCGGAACAAATTCTTGCAAGGTAAGAAAATCCACAAAATCCCAATTCACCTCTTCTGAAAGTAAATCCGGGTTCCCTTGGGCGGTCTCCACTGCTGGTGCACCCCAATTTATCGTTTTCTGAGTTTCCGTCATGTTGAAAAACTGTGGCATGAATTGACTGCGCACAGGCGCTAGCGAATCTATATAGACCACGTGACGTCACATACTGCTCTCTTCGGATTGGATGCGGGCTGACTGAATTATGTAACGCGTTTTTGGATTGGTCAACGAACTCAGTCCGTTTCAATCCTTCCTCTCCCTATAAATAACTGCATTTCACTGCATTCCTTCACTTGTTCTCGGCGCCTCAACATGTGGACCGACGTTCAATCTTCTACGCTTGTGTCAACGATGATGTTCAGGACGGACATACCGATGTATGTCCGATCCGTGCGGACAGTTGTCCATTGGACCGACACGAGCCTATGGATACGTAGGATTTACGTGGAGAGGCAAGGATGCCTCAAAAGAGTTTTAGTCTATGGACCTACAGTTAGACGAATTTTAAGAAGAAGAAGATGTCACAGATGCCCTTTATGTTAAGGGCATATTAACATAAACCCAATGGCCCTTTTCAGGGCCACTCCAATCTCTCGAAAAGACATTGACTTTCATTGCCTACCCCATATTTTTATTATTTTTATTTTTTTTAAAAAAATCCCATGTTAAATTCCCTTTGTCCCTAGACAGTCCCACAATTTATTCCCCATGTTAAATTTCCCCTTGTCTCTAGACAGTCCCACGAACTATTCCCCATGTTAAATTCCCCTTGTCCCTAGACAGTCCCACGAACTATTCCCATTGTCCCTAGGGTACAAACTTTTTTCTCTAATGTCAAATTTTCCATAGTCCCCAGGGTACAACTCTCATGTTTTTAATGGTAAGTCCCATTGTCTCTAGGGTATTCCCATTCACTACTAGCGTGTCATTGACTTTGTTCGCTTACTTCGTCTGTTACGGAGCCCTTATTAGCGAAGTTCTAAAGTGTTGTTTGATATGCATGCTTAGTTTATGTGTACTTCATGCTGTTTAGATAGAATTGTGGTTTAATTATTAACTAAGCAGTGTGCATAAGTTCATAGTAAAATGCAATAACAACGAATCCCTATCCGTGTACAGGATTTCTACAGTGTAACCGTAAAATGGTTTGATTTTGCCGTCCATGAGCAGTTTCAAGAAGTCTAACACTACCACACCAATATAAATAGGCTCTGTCAGCTTAAGTTTCATACATTACTATGTACAGCAATGAATCCACATCAAAGATCTTCAGGGGTTCAAACACCGTATTCATATGTATGTACAGCGCCATCTAAGATTGTCGGCCATATCCAAGTACTGGTTGATTTTAATTACATGCCTTCCTGATCGCAAATATATCTATTTTAATGTAACATTGTATGCTGGACTTGACCTTGTCTAAAACTGAGTTTATTTCTGTTTGACCTGCTTGACTTTTTATTTCATTCAGTGTGAACAACTAATACATAGCTAGAATATAATCTCTATGTTTAAGGGCATAATATCAGGATCATTATTAATAGAAGAGGTAAATATGTTTATTTGGGTAAAAGATTGAGAATTTCCTAAGTGAATTATACATAATCTAGGTTATTGTTTTGTAAACATCAGGATCATTCTAGAAGGTTATTTTCAATTAGGCAATTTTTTTCTTCTCGAAAATGCTAATTGTGACCTGAAGTCAAATAGAGAACTATATAAGCTTGTGATTGTGAGGACTTGGTCATTCGTGCTGTAACATCTAGCACTTTCAAGTTATTTTATATTGTGACCAGTTTGTGCTGATTTTATTTTCTTCAAATTATTGAAGTCAAGTGTTTATTTTCTCTGGAAACACAAAAGAGCCCTGATAAAATTATTGGATAAAGATATTCACTGGAATTTATACTGAAATGAAACCTATAATTATATTTCTGTGATTCAACAAAAGACTGCTGACACATCAACACTCTATAAGTTATAACAGACACGTCATCGCCTTCAGTTTTTAGATTTCTTCGGGACTTATACTGAGTTTTATTCATGATTTTAAATTATTAGGACTTGTGTCTGTAATTCTTGGATTATTTTGGGTTATTTCGCAATACCGCAAGTTCTTTTTTCTCATTTTCACTTTGTATTTTAGGGAAATAAATTATTTGCTAACTTTTACAAAGCTTTTTGTCTTTCACTGTTTTCTGTTACTTATCTTAAAGGGATAGACTCGTAAAAGTCAGTAACGAATCTCATATCCACTCTTTTTAACAGCAGTTCATCTCAGACTTCACGATGTGTGAGAAAATTTGTTAACAATTCCTGCTTCATGTTATCTGATAGAATTTGTAATTCAAAGTACTTTGGGTAATGTCAATAAGTGCTATATAATATTATGACATTGACCGGTTCTGAAGCATATACATTACCTGTCCGTGAATTAGCAATTGCGTTACGGTCAAATTTGCGGTTACTTCGTTTGAAAAACCTTTCCGCGGAGCGAGAAAATTTGGTTGTTTGCAATTAGCAGTGATGTCACCGGTCGGCTTAGGCTTAGAGGCCAGAAACCCGACATTTTAACACCTCAGTGATACTGCGCCAGACAGTTTTTAAAAAGACTACTGGTATCCAATCAGAACTATAGTCGAACTTTGGGCAGGTTTCTCACGCAGCCAGACAATATTCTATTAATTTCATTGTGAAAGAATCAGTGCACGTCTAGACATTGGCGAGAGCAGGTCATAAGAGACAATAGACTACGCTCAGAGTGCCGAAGTTGTTGTTGTTGTGGGGTTTAACGCCATTTTGCAGCACACGATAGGCTATGCATGGCGGTCAGTATTAATGGTGGAGGAAGAACCCGGGAAAACCCCGGCAAGAACCACCGACCCACAAGAAGCTACTGGCAAGCTTTCTCACATACCTACATTGACTCGAACCCACGCAGGCAGAGGTGAGATGGCAGTGATCCGTAACGGAGAGCGCATTAGACCACTCGGCCACTCGGGGGCCCCAAGTGCCGAAGTTGCGCGCTCGTTAAAAGGGCGAGAAAGGGAGTTATAGGAAATTTGGACGATATTGGAACAAAGGATTCTGAGGTAAAATATCTTCGCCCGAATGTCTCACTTTCCTAACTAGGTGTCGTAAGATTTATACGATATTATTTAATTTATTAGAAATTTAATCTCTCATGGATAACAGAATTATCAATATGTCATAATGTAGTGTATAACGAATTAGTAATATTCAAGATTAATGTAGGTAGATGTTAGGATAAAATTGAATTTGATGGTGTAATCTGCTACGATGTTGCATCGTGGTGCAAAACGGAATTTAATAGTTTAATAGGAGTAGTGTTAGACGTTGTACTTGTTTGTACTTGAATAGATTGTTGTGGATTGTGCACAGTTAGACCTTGTTGGCCTTGTGCACGTGTAACTAGGCATTTCTATTTGTATGTCTTTTATAATTTGTAAGGTAGAAAATGCGTAGGAATATTGATGTTGATAGTTTACTATATAGAGAATTAGAGGTGTGTATGTATGTATGTATGTATGTATGTATGTATGTATCAGACGTCGTGCTATTGTTGTTGTTGCTATAGCCTTTATTACAGAACAAGCGTGTGTTGAATATTTAGATGTGAGTGTATGAGTTGACCTAATGATTTAATTGTTATTATGCTGATGAAAGATATGTGAGAGTGTGTAATTCTCCTGTGTTCAAGCAAGGAGGCACTATTGTACGTCCTGTTACGTGGTTAGGCTCGAATAAACAGTAACACAAGAAAGAGTTAAAACAACAAGCTTTGAATAATATAATTCAATGAATAAGAACACTCTCTTTAGAAGAAGACTTCTCTTCTCAGAAAAAGGCAAAGTACCTGACAATAAAAGACTCTGAGAAGCTCCTGTGTCCCTTAACATTTTAATAAGGATAGGATTGGCCGTACCACCTAAGAGTGATAAAGAACCCTTCGATATGAATGGTTCATAATTATCCATAATAAAATCAGACTGGGGTTTATTACACCCAACAAATGTATTGCTTTCCATCCGTGACCTTGACCTGTTAGAAATAAGAGCATTTGGAATAGGTCTGTCTCGATTCTGATGCCTATTGTTTAATTTGTAGCAATCAGAAATAACGTATCCTTTTTTTTTCTTGCAATAGGTACACTTAAGAGGAGGCAAAAATCCTGAAACAAGCTTCTCTGAAGTTTTGATTTTTAGAAGTTGTGCCAGTTTCAGTTTTAGAAGGGCTTGTATAAGGCTGAAATACTTTTCTGCCAGAAGACTGTTGAGTAGGCGTCTTATTTACAAAAATAACTTTATGAGTTAAAGAATACTCATCAGCAGCACGAGCAGCAGTTTCCAAGGTTTCAGTCTGATGCTCGTGAAGATAAGACTTAATGTCACTATGGACAATTTGTTTGAGACTTTCATAATCTCGTTCAATTGTCTAGGCTCAGCACCATCAATCAAATAACTGCTTTTTTTCTCTAGCAAGCGTGACATGAGGTTGTCCAGCTTCATTTCTATAGTTTCTGAATTTTGGCCGATAAGCTTCAGGGACTAACTCATAATCCCTTAGGATGCATTCTTTAACCACATCATAGTTACCACTTTGGTGAACTGACAGTGAACGGTAAATATCACACCATTGCCACTGAGTACATATTGTAATAATTAAGTTCAATGCTCCTTTGGCCATTTCAAATTTTCAGCAACTTTTTCAAAACGAGTGAAATATTTATCTACTTTTTCTCTGAAAGGGGGCACTAATTTAATATTCTTTGCAAGATCAAAAGTTAAATTTGGATTTGAAGTATGAATGTGCTTTTCACTCGCCAGTTCCATTTCTTTCATTCAAAATATATATCACCTCTCTTTCTTCTCTCTTTCTATTTGCATATCTCTCTATCTCTCTTTCTTTTGTATCTAATTGCATTTGCATTTGTTTTTCTTACTTTCTTTGTATGTCTCTCTCTCCTCTTTATGATATGGTAACTGCATTTGTTTTTCTTGTAACAGCATTTGCATCTCTATCTCTTTCTCTCTTTCTTCTTTCTGAAGTTCCAGCTTCCATAGCGCCAGTTCCATCTTGTATTTTAATTATAATTCCTTCAATTTTGTGTCAGAGTCTGATACAGATTTACTGATCGAAACCAAAGCACTTTCATCCAAAACATTCTTTTCTACCAAATACTGAACCAAATTATTTCTTACTTCCTGTTTCGTTAAGGAAACCTTTACCTCAGAAAGATCATATTTTCTGGCAAGTTGAATCAGTTCCATCTTTTTTGAAAAGATCTAATTGTTCCTGGTTAGGATTTGAAAAAAGATTTCCACTTTTGATGACATCTTAGAAAAAGCTTGCTGTTTTCAAATAAACATTTCAAAAGCTAGGTAAATTCAAATTTAAAAAAAGAATATTTTCTGAAATATTATAGCCAAAATTCAAAATTATCAGTGACGTGCCCCAATTCTTATGATGCGTGTTTAGGCTCGAATAAACAGTAACACAAGAAAGAGTAAAAACAACAAGATTTGAAAAATATAATAATTTATTTCCCTGATTAAAAAAAAATCTGTAAAAATGAAAAAATATGAACTTACGGTTTTTAGAATCAAATCCAAAAATAATCCAAGACTAGTCAACGAATAAAATTTTAGAAGTCCTAACAATAAAATGTTCTAATGATTTCAAGTTCGAGTCCCGACGAAGAATCCAAGATGGAAGACGATGATGTATGATGTAACCTGTAGTGTTGAAGTCTACACTTCCTTGTAGAAACAAGAAATATTACTCCGGTTTTGGAAATATGAACAACTTTTTATAAGAGCTGCCTTTGTTCAAGAATCTCATATGAGCACACGTATTTTCCAGGACATTTTTTTAATCCTTTTGAATCCAAGTAATTTGAAATAACTCCAAACGACACAACACCTTCCAGTGTAAAGAAAAAAGCCCAAATGTGTGTACTTCTCTAATACGATGGTTTAAAACTTGAATTTTACTCCCTGGATAAGTGTCGCTTGGTCATGTTTACGTATACAAAAATCATGTAGACCCTGTATGTCGTTGATAAGACCCAATCATTTTCTCCGAGAATAAAAGTTGTTTACTTCACAAAAAACTATTTATAAGTCTATGGTCACGTATTCAATACAGCCTCAATATCACTCTTATAAGTCCCACAATAAAAGTAAATATTTTTTTAAAAAAATTGTTGACGTGGCTGTTACTAAAATTTGAATCAAGGTTAAGATACATGGTATTTACTCAAACGAACTCTCAAGGTCAAACTATTTTTGGGGAAAAGTATCATCTCCAGCGAATAAATTTACATTAAAATAGCATGTATTAAAAACAAATTAAACTGACAAATATATATTAAATCAGATATAATTAAATCATTTATACATAACAGTCCCTTCTAATATGAGGAAGCTTTCCGGGTTGGGTGGAACGCCACCGGAATATTAGAGGAGAAGACAAGGAGAGCACGTAAAGATGGGCAATTGTGCAGGGAAGGAGGGCCTTAAACGGAAACGAGGGCACCAGAAGTATCGACAACAAGGGCCGAAAGAACGGAATGTTGGGTACCGGAAATACCCACAAGGAGAGCCGGGAAACGGAAACAGGGTTACCGGAAATACCAAAAGGAATACAAGACGGATGTTTTAGATGAGTAGCATAGAAGGGACACGGGAAGGAAACACTCTCACGTTTAATTTCGCGGGATGAAATAATTGACAATTTGGATAGGTAGTGTATTGATTGGAAGCAATTGCATTAAAAATGTTTCTTATAATTGTGGAATAACGTGATCTAGTTTATTAAATTGTTATACCCTTCACCATATTAATTTTATATTTTATCACCTAGACCGTCTGCTTTGCTGACTGGTGGCTCGCAGCTATTTAACTTTTATATTGTCCGTCCTTCTCTGGGGTTACTAATAATTCCATAGGGAGCGCGCAACACAGGGCATTGCCGCTAATGTTATATAGTGCGCTTAATAAATTTAGACACGGGTTTGTTTGACCCAACCAAGGAATTGCTTTCATTATATGACTATGACCTTTACCTCTTAGAAATAATATCATTTGGAATAGTTCAGTCTTTATTGTTTTTATTCCTTTTCAATATTTAGCAGTCAGAAATGATGTGCCATTTATTCTAGTAATAGGTGCACGTAAGGAGATATAAGGATTTCTGATGAGTCTAATCAAAAGTTTCATTTCTACAAGTTGTGCCAGACTGAGATACTCGTATGATACTAAGACGGTTGTTTACGAAACAATTGCTGAGAGGAAGAATTATTGAAAACTGAAACTTTGTGAGTTAAAATATAATCATTAGTTTCTAAAGGTTCGACCTTTTACTGATCAAGTTAGATCTTGATGTCCCTTTGGACGCAATTCTTGAATTAATATGAGTTGTCTGGGGCTAATGCGATCTTGATCGATCTTGTTGGCTGATCACCACATATAAATTAGTTGTTCCTTTGCCCAAGCAAATTCAGAATGGATCTGTCCAGTTTCTTTTCTACAGCTCTTAAACGTTTGTTGATATGACTCATGCACCTCAAAACTCTTCTTCAATATACATTCCTTAACTTCGTTGTAATTCGCACGTTGTACGAGCAGTTAATTGTAGGCTTTACGAACTTTACCAAAAAGTGCACTTTGTAATAACGAAGTCCAATGCTTTCTTGGCCATTGTAAATTTTCAGCGATTTTCCCAAAAGTACGAATAGAACGCTCTACTTTTTCTTTAAAAGTGTATTCGAACCTAATATTTCTGGTAACACAAAAACTTGAATGTGCCTGTCAAGATGGAGTGCTTTTCGCTTGAAGTACTCATGCTATTAATTTAAATTTCAGTTCTTTGTCTTCTCTCTGCATCTGTAGTTCCCTCTTCTTTTTCTCTTTGTATTTGCTTTATCTGTACTTTTTCTTTCTCTCTTTTATCCTGATTCTGCATTTGTATTTCATTTTCGTTCCTCTTTCTGATTTTGGATTTGCATCATTTCTGTCTAAATCTGCAGCTTTTTAACTCTTTTTTTTTTATTTGGTTTTTAATTGCAATTCTTTTAATTCCTTTAAGGGCCAAATTGTGACTTACTAATCAACCCAAAATCCCGTGTATTTGATTAAGAATATAATATTTATTACACTTTATTAATTAAAGGCTTATAAATATTTTAAATTAGTATACAAGTATAGATAAATGGAATTCATAAACTTTTTTATGTATTGTTTGGGAATAAAATGGAAAGGCACTTTTCCTATCTATTATCTAACTTGGAAGTCCTGCAACGTTTCCGATTTCATATATTGCAGAGTGTGGCACGCTGCGGCATGGGCCTGCAAAATAGAAGAATTGTTTATCAACATCTCGATTTATATTTTTCTCGAATAAAACTGAAGCAAATTTTCATAAATTTCAAGTGTCCAAGAGTATAAAATAATTATAGTCATTATTCGCAGCATTATCATCGTCATGGAGTCATCATTATGATATAATAGACTGTACATTGCAAAGTTTCACAAATTAATTAACAAATAAATCACCCTTAAGGAGTGTATTTTGTAATTGTTTGGTGTATAATAGAGCAAGAGCACGTGTAAGGTTATTTAGCGCAAAATCAATTGCCGCGAAGTGCCTTGCAAAATGACACTTCGTGACTGTCTAACCTGTCTGGTCAAAACACATTTGGAACCTCCATCTTTAGATTCGCAAGTTTGGTAACCTGTATCTTATGATCACAAGTTTGATAACCTGTATCCTTATGTTTGCTTGTTTGGTAGCCTGTATCCTTATGATTGCGTGTTTGGTAACATGTATCCTTATGATCGCGTGTTTGGTAACATGTATCCTTATGACAGCAAGTTTAGAAGGGTAACAAGTGTGTCACTGTGTTCAAACTCACCTATTTTAAATCGTTGTGTTCAATCTTTGAAACACACCTTCTTTCAAAACACCACTGAAAATAAAACGAATGTGTATATATGTCAATCTTTTTATATTAATCTCTTTCATAGAAACGTGTATTCTAGCATACAATGTCGAATTCAGGGTATGCGATTTCCGCCGTGTCTATTATATACTTGTGTGTATCTCCGTGCATTTGTGTTATGTATCTCTATATTATACTTAAGTTCTGTCGATTATGCTGTATATCTATAGTGCGTGTTTAACTTTTTTCGTGATTGTAGATTGCTTTTTTGATAATGTAAACATGTTGATCTGGCTTTTGGACCTTAGAAGGTACTAGAAGAATACCTGCTTTTTTTAACTTTTTTATAGTTATACATATGCCGTTCACTGTTGAGTTCAAGGTTTAGTTTGGTTTATAGAAATTTAGTTGGTTCTTGAGAAGAACTTTTCACCTCATCATTGTCATTCAAATGTGTCTTAGATTTTATTATAAGGTTCTTGCAGTCATTATTTTTTTTTTTCTCATTCCTGCTTTTAAGTTCAGTCTCTAGAATCATTGTTAACTGTGTTAAATAGAATTTGAGAGGAATCATTTATTTGAAAATTATTTCATTGTAATTACACAGTGCTCATTGACATTTCGGACTAAATCACTATTTTGCAATTATATTAAGTTATTCAAAGTGCTTAATGAGCTTTATATAACCTTGGAAGCCGGTTGTATTTGACAGAGAGAGAGAGAGAGAGAGATTACCATATTTCGTCCACATTCGGTTCCTCTGGCTGCACTGAAATATTCATCCATGCATATTTGCGTTTTTGGATCCGTACATCTCATAAAGCGACAAACATCTGCAGCAACAAACTGAAGAAAATAAAATCCGTATAATTACGTAGACCTCATTGAGCAGCAGGGAGGGCGAACAGACCATTTAGTAGGAACGTCCAAATGTTGAAAATAAGCCTTCCTACGAACAATCGAAATATAAAAAAACGTCGACAGATTTTAAAAAAAGCGTTGATACTTTACTGAGAAAATCTCTATGGAATTTCCAATTAATATTACTCCATTGTCGTTGGTGATTTTTTCTAGTTTATTATGCACGCGCTTTACGCAATTACGTCTTCGCGAGGTCCCGCCCCTACCCCCCGCGCTGCTATATTAATTAAATCATTATGTTATAATAAAATGGTACATCCGGAATCTCATACTGCAAGGATAGCTCGAGAACGATTAGAAGCAATCAAAAAATTTCTTCCTGTTAGAGATTCATTTAGAGAAAACCTACAAGCGCAGCAACAATCACAAGCTGAGTACGAGGAAGACACTAAAAGGTTATTTAAACCCGTCACTGCAGCTATTAAGAAAGCTGCGGCGGCTGTTGAAAAAACTATATGGGGAGATATTGAGAATGATGAGAAGAGGAAAAAGGATATTTTTCCAGTATTAGAACAAACTGCAGCGCAGACTGAAAAAATAGCAAGAAGAACTAAACAGACAAAGAAGATTTTACGGATCTTCCAACTGATATAGCTGCGGCTCGGCCTCCACCCGTCGATGAAGAAATACTTGAAAATATTGGAAAACTTCGTACTGAAGTCGCCAACGTGAGAAAATAACTTGAAACAGGAAGAGGAAATGTTGAATTAATTGCAAAATTTAACGAAGGGTTTATCAAAGATATTAGAAATACTGAAAAAGCTGATTTATCCGGAAAAATATTATCTGGTATATTTAATAAATCTGATATTTTAAGACCCGGTTATGAAAAAACAAACAATGAAAATTTTATTAGATGGGTATATAGTATATATTACAACAAAAAACAAGCTAGAGGTTTAGAATACGATAAATTTGTTAAAGAAATAAAAAGACTTGATAGAGAGAGACTGGAACAAATAAAACAACAAATCAACTTCCTCCACCACAGCAAAAACCTTCACCCCTGCAGCGATTATACACCCGACGAAGTACTATATTGAGGGAACCAATTGAGGAGTTTAAAGAAGAAAGAGAACGGATGTTGGCAGGGGAGGATGATGATGATCCTTCGAGCGCTGTAGGAAGTGGTTTTCTGACTACATCAGGAGAAAATAATTTTGTTTGTCCTAACAATATCCTCAATGACGTGTCGCGGTTAGAAGTTCTCATAGGGGGAAAACGTGCCAGAAATAACTCACCAGATATAACCAATGAAGCAGCTGATATTTGTCGGCGATTATTTCAGGGTGGTATCATGGATATCGGTGTTTACCGAGAACTTATCGATGAACTTGTTGATGATTACAGTGACTAGTTGTTAGATAAATGATAAATAAGATAACATGATCATACACAATAATCATCGTAGACCTGTACAGGTCAGAGCGGTAAACTCACGATTACCAATCCATACAGCAATTTACGGAGATGGACTTGGTGATGTTACTCAGGGATTATTTACAAGGTTAGCCCCAAAAGCAGTGCCTATTGCAAAACAATTATCGATGAAAGCTATTGATATTGTTCGTGAAAAAGCTCCTGGTGCAATTATCAATGTTGCTGGTAAGGCGTTCTCGGCGATCAAAGATAGACTAGCACGATTAATAAGACGAAAACGACAACCAGTAAAATTACCAAGTACTGAAATTATGGCCGCAGATGTCAGCAAATAATAAATCAAGCTGCAAATCAAAAACTAGCAGCGTTAGCAGATCGGGGACTCGGTGAATCGGGAAATAATATCTCAAGTTTAATATCAGGAAGTGGAACTTTCCGAGGTGGAACTTCCCGAGGTGGAATTTCCCGAACGAGGTAATCAACGTGTTAGACGAAAATAATTACAATAAAATATTCAAGCGCATATCCGACACAGCATTTGACATGGAAGCACCTGTCCTTAAAGATGAGTCTGTACGCGATTATCAGTTTTATTCTTATGGCGCACGATCACCAGATCAACGTGGAGGAAGAATTGAACTGCAAGTTCATGACACAAGTACAAGTAAATACTTTTTACCCGCTGAGGCTTTTACTGAGGTAGAAGGTACAATTGTAAGAACAAACTATGCTACTTACGCAGATGCAGTAAAAGTTGGTTTTGTCAACAACGGGATCATGGCATTGTTTAGTAACGCCACATACATGATTGATGGAAAAAATATTGAATCGATTGAGAATGATGTCGACGTTGCTACAACAATAATAGGATTAGCGAGATATTCTGATGATTATACAAGATCAGCAGGTCCCACAATGATGTTTGTAAAAGATAATTCTGGTCACCCTGAAAGCGATCCGTATAATATAAGACGACCAAGAAATTTTTCCGGAAACGCTGATGCTGATGTGACGCCAGTAGTTCATGGTGCTAATCCAGATTTCAACTTGGGATTTTCAACACATAAAAATATGTTGCTAGGAGCCAATAGAAGTTTTCCATGTACAATTCCACTATCGCATATTTTTGGATTTTGTAGGAATGTTAAAAAGGTTATTTTTGGAGCTAGACACACGGTTGTTCTTGTAAGAAAGGGTGATGATAACAATGCTCTGTGGAGACCCGCTGGTGATGCTGGTAAAGTAGTATTATCGAAACTTTCACTGTGAATGCCGGTAATGACTCCAACGATCGCAGAAGAACAGCGATTAATTTCTTTCATGGACACAGGTGGTAAATCCTTGTTGTCATGGTTAATAACAAGCACGGATAGTATGCAAACTGGCGTTAACGGTCAGTTTACATGGCATATAGCATCACAACAAGGTGTATCTGCACCACAGCATATTTTTATTGCGTTTCAGAACTATGATCGTTTAGGTAATCAAGAACGTACTCATATGATATTTGATAAACTAGGTATCACAAATATTTCCTTACGGATAAACGGACAGCAAGAACCAACAGAGAATATACAACTAAATTATGAACAAAATCATATAGGACGTGTATATCTCGTTTGATGTCATTCATGAGACGTGATCAAAATGTAGATACTGGGTTGCAAATATCACAATATGATTTCAGAACTTTGTATCCGATTTATTATTTTTCACTGGAGCATCTTGATCTATCAAAACAATCTGTCGTTGATATACATCTTAAAGCAGTGTTAAATACAGGTGGTGTTAATTATAGAGCAATCGCGGTTATACTTAGCGAGAAAGCAATGTTACTTGAAGGTGATAGTGGTCGAATGAGAGTCGTTGATGCACCAGTGGAAAATCTTTAATCATTATTTGGAGCGTGGTAAGTATTTATCATAAAATGTCATACAGCCATGTTAATGTTGTTCTGACTCCCGGTCAGGTAAAAAAATTACAGTAAAAAAACGCCAGCAAATGCGGAACAAAAATATCACTAAAGCGAGACCAAATTTCTAGTGGCGGTCCAAACAAATTATCGTTGACAAATAACCAGATTAAACATCTTAATAAAGCCCTAGAATCAAAAACCGGGGTTCAATTTCATCTTTCTCCGAGCGCCATCAAGGACGTGGTTAAAACAGGTAGTATTTGTCCACTTCTTGGGGCTATTCCAGCGTTAATAGCTGCTGCCGCTCCAGCCGTAGCAAAAGCATCCGCGTTAAGTGCTGTTGGAACAGTTGCTGGAATGAGTCTAAAGAAAGCAACAGGAAAGGGATACTAAAAAAGGGCGCGGCCTAAGATTGCCAGGATCTCGTTGGGGAAGAGGTCTGAGGCTTCCAGGAACACGTTAGACGTTCCAAAATCAAATTTTGATTTACTTAAAGCTGCTAAACGATTAAAAAAAACTCAGAGGTGTTTTTATGCGAGATCAATTACCGAAACAACCGAACAAACTCGAAACAGGTATTATTAATCACGACTCGAATTCAGGACCTGGTACTCATTGGATATCATACGCGGTTGATCCACGTGGAATCGTTTATTTTGATTCATACGGGTTAGCTCCATCCACCCATTGAATTAATCAAGTATGTTGCACCACTTCAAGCGCAAGTTTGGTATTCAACGCTATCCACACAAACAATGACAGATCCGCCAACATGCGGCCGTGAGGTAATTAACGCTATATCAAAATCATCCAAACCACCACATAAAGTCGTGCATGATTATACAAGCAACCGCTTCATTGACCGTAAAGCGTTTTAAACAGATCTTAGATCTTATATAATGGTTGATATTTACGGAAGAAGATCTTCCCGCGTTAAGAAAAAGTCCGATGACATTGATCTGTCGAAGTACGCGACTAAAGATGAACTCGCTGATATTATGAACCTGGCTGGAGTTGACCCAGATGAGGTTATTATTTTTCAGGATCGACATGGTAAACTAAAAACCAGCAATATCAAATGGAATGATATAATTCGACGAGTACTCGGTGCGGTCACGGATAATATCCCTGTGTTTACTGACAGCGGAAAAATCAGGGATTCAAGTATATCGTTTACAACCATCAGAGATCAAATTACGGCAAGTGTTGCTAATCGCTTGAAAAATACCGGTGACACAATGATGGGAGAACTCAACATGAACGGGAATAAGATAGTAGTTTTAGCGGATCCAACATCCGACGAAGACGCAGCAACAAAAAAGTACGTTGACGTCAACTACAACACCGCAGATGGTAAATTATCCACGTTGCGGGCCGAGTATGACGTTCACGTACACGCGTTCACAAGATTTCGAAGAAATTATCAAAAAACTGATGAGGTCATAGATAAATTTTTTGGCACTCCGCATACCGTTGACGTAAAACTCGTTGATATCAAGACGAACATCGACACGATCAAACAAACACAGCAAAACATCGTAGCGGGGATTCCTGAGATCGTTAATAAAACCAGTTTGATTAAAATTCTCAGCGGTGTTACTCCCGGGGATATTACCAACATAGCATACACAGTATCATCTGGATTCGCAACATGGTCGCAGCAGAATAATACTATTAAATATACCGCACGAGTCACTGGCGTGTACAGGCTATCTGTGTTCAGTGCTGCAAAATTTGAAAATTTTACAACGTATCCGTGGCGTCATTCAACTGATAAGTTTTCTGGAGTTGTATCTGTTGTATTAAATAGCGGAAACGAAGAAACATTTATTCTGGAAGCAGCTGATAAGAAATTAATCGCAACATCTTACTGGTGGTGTTTGGAATTTGTAGCTGAAACACCTCAATTGGTTACTGCATAAAATGTAATAAGTACCTCAATCGACGTTCAGAAATTTATGTATAATCAAGCGTGCGAATTGCAGGCATCGTTAAAAGATCGAGTCGAACAATATACGGTAAAAGTAAAGAAATATCGACGACGACTTGTTATCGTCGACGTGATCGTTTATTCAGTATCCGCTGTTGTTGCTGGAACCGGTGTGATATTATCAGCGGTGACAATGATGGCACCAGTAGCCGTAACTATTTGTATTTCAGCAGCAACAACTATTACAGGTGTGCTTAATATCATTACAAAAAAATATGCACCTGCATGAATGAAAAATTATCCGATTACATGATACAATTACACACAGCGACGGTCGCATACTCGAAGTTATCTTCGATGTTATCAGCAAGTCTCAGTGATGGAATTATATCTGATTTTGAGTTTTCAGAGATGATTAAAATATACAACTGCGCTGATATTAAATTTACGAGTATTAATAATGACGGAATTACTCCAGCAGATCGTGACAAACGCAACCCCGCACAAGACCACGATGATCTCGGTAAGCTCGACTAATCCCGAATTTAGTGTTAGTTTTCTAACTGCGATTCGCGCGAATGAAATCGCGTTAGCACAATTACGAGTATATTACAGCTGGCCAAACATCAGATCGAAATCATTTGATGGTACACCAGCAAATAATTCACTTGTATTTGATAATAAAAACAAACCAGATGGAACACCTGACTGGAACGTTGTTGGAATACCAACTGGCAGTTATGAGATCGAGCAACTCAATGAGGAATTTGCTCGTAGAATAAAATCAATAACAGGAAAAGGATCAAAAATATCGATTAATGTTCATAGCCGACGCTATCTTCTGCGGTTGAGATACATTCTCATGATTATGCCGTTGATATTTATCATTCCACGATAAGATCCGTACTAGGTTGGCCTGATATTGCGCCAGTGCATGAAGGACCACCAGAACCAAGATTAAATGAATTTCTCACTGACGATGCCAAGTTTATAGCAACTCCAGAATACCGAAATTCGTATCCATGGACTGGAAGGGATATTTACATTGAAAAAGATGGTAAAACATATCCTATGGTACCGTTTTCTATCATTGATCTTGATATAAAAACTTCAACTAATATTGTTTATGAAAGAATTTTCAAATCATCAGCTAACGAAATTAAAACCGAATACACAACTACATTAACGACATTAGCACGTTTATTTAAAAACTATATCCTGGAGTATCCCAATATCAATCTAAAACATCAGATCATTGCAACGATACAACATTTAAATCAAATTGTATTAGATCTTAAATATTTTAATCAGACTATTATTGAAGTAATAAATGATAGTACTTATATAGATACAGGAGACAAAAATAGTATCAAACAAACATATATTGATCATTATAAAATAACTGAAGCAGATTTATTAAAATTTACACTGCCAGGATTTGAAACCGGCGACTTAATAAGATCACTCAACGATATCATCAATAAAAACCTTCATGAAATATTAGCTGTGTGGAGAAAAATGGCCCCACCAGCAACCGTTTTTAGATATAATAATGATCCATATGGAAGCGGCAGGCATGTATCCCCCGGAATCGTTGATATAACGTCGACAATCGCGGTTAATCTTGTTTGTGACGTAATCAATGGCAGCTATCAAATAGATCTCAGAAAATCAAATCAGGCTCAACAAGGATACATCTTATATACATTCACACTACAAGTTCTCCCTGGCGATTTGATCGTGCAAGAACCAACCAATCCTGTTTATCTACGTACACATAATCAGTATTTGTCACGAATAAATTTCAAACTCACAGACCACATAGGACGATTAATTGACCTGCGTAATGAGGAGTTGATTGTCAATCTACATGTAAAATCTTAAAGATTTTTATCGTAGATCTTCGTCTTAAAGACTTTTATCGTAATGATTTTTGATCATAGATCTTTGATCAGAAACATTTTATTTTTATCAGAAATATTTTTATTTTATCAGAAATATTTTTATTTTATAACAGATCTTTGATCTTAATATTTTATTTTATCAGAAATATTTTTATTTTATCATAGATCTTTGATCTTAATATTTTTATTTTTTCTGAAATATTTTTATTTTTTCTGAAAATTTGATCATTTTACATAGTTCTGAGTACCAACTAGCCCATCAAAATTACGAAATTGATTGGTTTGCATGATTCTGAGTACCAACTAGCCCATCAAAATTACAAAATTGATCATTTTACATAGTTCTGAGTACCATGAAGCCCATCAAAATTACGAAATTCATTGGTTTGCATGATTCTGAGTACCAACTAACCCATCAAAATTACGAAAAAATAAAATAAAGATCAAAGATCTAAATATTTCAGAAAAAATAAAATATTAAGATCAAAGATCTATGATAAAATAAAGATCAAAAATCTAAATGTTTCTGAAAATTTGATCATTTTACATAGTTCTGAGTGCCAACTAGCCCATCAAAATTACGAAATTGATCATTTTACATAGTTCTGAGTACCAACTAACCCATCAAAATTACGAAATTGATCATTTTACATGATTCTGTGTACTAACTAGCCCATCAATTTCAGAAAAAATAAAATAAAGATCAAAGATCTAAGATAAAATATATAATATTTCAGAAAAAAATAAAATATTTCAGAAAAAGTAAAATATTTCACAATAAATATATAATATTTCAGAAAAAATAAAATAAAGACCAAAGATCTAAGATAAAATAAAATATTTCAGAATAAACATAATTTCAGAATAAATAAAATAAAGATCAAAGATCTACATGTGATCAGCGTTGACAGGGATCCCACCGAAACTTTCATTTTCACCAGAATTATTTTGTACTACTTCACCAACAAAGTTACTCGCTAACATAATTTATCTTAATTGTTTTATACGAGTACCAATTATTTTTTTACATCGTATTCGTGGGATAACTCCAGTCTAATTTTTTCTACTGCGGTAGAGAGATGGGCGAGTTCCTTCACTTGATCTTCTTCTATGGTAGCTAGCGACTGAAACATCGCCGCTTGAATCTGTTTCATAAACTTGTATTCAGATGATAGTGTGTGTATTCCCTGGTTCCTGCGTTCTTGTAAAATTTCAAAATTAGAAACTATTTTATCAGGATTTAGTTCATTAGATATATTAATTCCATCTTTTACCAATTTTAATAGCAACAATTACATCATTAATATTTTCGTAGTTCATTATTTAGTATATATTTATTTAAATAAAAAAAGTATACCCTCGTGTTAGCCCCAAATCGAGTATTTTAGCGAGCTCACGAGGATGTTTCAAGGACGGCACAAACATATATGATGAATGATTGAACTTCTATTCGAGTGTTTTAGCAAGTTCAGTAAGTATACAATGAATTAAGGACGGTACAACCCAAGAACTCGTAGCTTGCCACCGCATTCTACCAAGTTCAACGGGCACACGAAATACTACCCCCTATGAGAGCCCCTAACCCGTCAAACAACGGTCTAGAGGCCCAAGAGGCAGGACAGCACTAACATAAATGAATGAATGAACCTCTATTCGAGTGTTTTAGCAGGTTCAGTAAGTATACAATGAATAAATGAAATGAAATATATACAATGAATGAAAATCTTCATTAAGGACGGCACAAATATATATGATGCCATTTTCTACACATAACAGAGCACCCACCCCCCAATAATCAGCCCGTGGGTGATACAAAACATGTATCAACCACCAGTGACGTGTGGTTAGAGGGGTTATGTTATGCGTAGAGGGGCTGGCGGTGCCCCAATCAATTATAAAAATCGCTAATATGCGTAACCACCGACGGTTGTCAGTCGTGGGATTCGATCCTGATACCTTAAGTATCACGGCTAGATACGTTATTGACTGACCTATCTAACCTTCTTAACAATATACATTTCAGAAGTTATTATATAGCTACAGATCGGTTTCTGAATAGATTGTAAATATTTCTGCATTAAAACAACGGTTTTTGAACAGACAGTAAATTTCTGTATTAAAACAGCGGTTTGTAAATATGTAAATGAGAGCAGCGTTTTCTGCCAAGATTTCTCGTAATAGATTGCAAATATCTGCATTAAAACAGCGTGTTCTGCCTTGATAAAATATATTTACAATACTACCACGGCACCATCAAACGTTTTACCATCTGCAGATCGGTTTAAGTACTTATACATTATAACAGATTCTAAATACCTGCATTAAAAACAGCGTGTTTTGCCTCGATTTCTCATAACAGGTTTAAAAATAGCTCGCTACATTGTATGATGGGAAATACGTTTATGTTTCTATTTTGTAAGTTAGAAACCATAAATATCTTTCTTTGGTATTAATTACGACGTAGATGATTAATTAACTAATTACGACCACAAAAATCGGAAATCTACGAAGAAAACTATATATTGCAGAACTAATCAAACTTTCGCATGATCAATAAATCAGTAGTATAAGGGGGAAATGCTGCCTAAAAGGATAAATAATTTTTAAAAAATTTAATAAATATAATCCTACGTAATTACTTGATAGTGATGATAGTTTATCTCACTAACAATATTGGAAGGTGATTTTCTGTTTATATTTACTGGAAAAAGTGGATTTGGTTATATTTTCCGCGACAAATTGTACTGAAGGCGGAATTAATATTAAAATATTTCGCAGCTAAATTCATTGATTGAAATATAATATCTTCACCCGTCTCTATGTTTGTTGATTTTACCGCCCTCCTTCCGGTTGTTTTACATCTACCAGTATTACCACGTGTATTATTCTCGCTCTGTGTAACAGCTCGAAAATTGGATAAATAAATATTTTGAGGATTACCGTCAATATGATCGATCACAAGACCGTCTTTGATCAACCCCTTGTGACATTCATACACAAATCGATGACAGAGATAAGGTTTCTTCATAGCAGTAAACAATAGGTAACTGTGATTATTAATATAACCAACTGGTACTTTCTTCTGACAATTTCTGATCATACATCAATATTTGATTCGTAGTTTGTTATTATAGGATGTGGGACAAATTCATTTTGCTCCATTATACAATAATATCATTTGTTTAAATCATAATTTGTCTGAAAACTTAGTTAGATAATCCTCCACGGATTTTATAGCGTTGTCGTTGACTCTGTCAGGGTCATTATTTTTTTATCATAATATCTTTAAGCTCTCTGTATCGTTTACCACCACAACACGCACACAACTCTATTTTACTTCGTACTCCAACACCACATCGCAGACATGGTATTGGTCCTAAGCTTCCACGGTGAACGTTTTGCAAGTGTTGTCCGCAAAATTCCCTTTTACAGGATTTATTGCAACGAGTCAATGAACCCACCATGAGCCATTTGCATCGAGACATTGTATACATAATATTTTAATTTAAATACTTGTTTGAAATATAATATGAACGAATTCGATAGATTATCCCGAATCAAGCCTTGGAGCGCAGATAAATTTAATCTCGACAGAATATCTACTGATTTACCAATAAAACATCTAGTTGATAAGAGAAACAAAAATTTGATTAATAAAATTCACGACGCTAAGAAAGAATTTCACGCAGATGGTGCATCTCATGTCTGGTCAACGTTCAAGATTATACGCGACAAAGATATCATCAACGCTACGATGAATGACAAACGAGCAGCAATTATCATTAACCATCTTGATAATCGCAAATATCTTTTCAGAATAAAATTTGTCGTGTTGACAGAAACAAATGATTGGATTATCCGTGACAAATATGGTCCTGTCCACGGTGATAAAAAAAACTCTCATACTAAGTAGAGATTCCAAACCAGGTCTCGTGACCGGCATTGACAAACCGTATTATGAACGAGCATATCCTGTGACCGCGGTTATTTATGGAATCTATGTGATAAATGAAAAACTCAGCGTTGATAAACTGGCGCCGATGAAATTTTCAAAAATAAATTGTGTGGCTGAACGAGTAATAGAACATTTTACAAACGCGGCCCGTGGAAACGGTCTAACGGATAAAAGACGTAAAATAATAAATACGTGGGGCGAAACGGTTAAAGATACCGGGGCGTCCATCAAAGATGTCGCTGAGTTAGGAAAAAGATTAAAATTTCCAATAACCGTAGCGACGATAACAGGAGAGATTTTGTATGAATCGAAATATAAATCAAAAGAAGCTTCGATCGAAATTATTGATCATAACGCACACGCGTGGACTAACGCAGTAACGGTGTTTCCACGAGATCGAACCGTTAAATGTTATCCCATAGATAATTCTGATGGAGGTATGTTTGATTTTATTAACGAAATAAGTAAAATCGATCCTGTGTCAGTATGGTTATTTCAGAGTTTTAGCGACGAATCATGCATAGAGGAAAAGAATAAATTTGATCAGTTTGTAAGACCAAATGGTGTTATTTATCGAACAGATCTTCTCCACGAAAAAATGAAAAATCTTCCACTGCAATATATTGATGACACTGACGAACTACTGAGCAACTGTTTACTGTTCCGTCAGTTGCGGCTCATTTTGCTAGAAAGAAAAATTTGTGGAAGCCAACTCGGTCTGATTTTCTCAATGACATAATATCTAGTTGTGTCGAATACGGACACGGTGGACTATGGAATACTAAATACGATCATAAAGATGTTATTTCAGGTGATATGGTTGCATGTTATCCGGGAAGTTTTCTTGGATACGGAGATTGTTCTGTGTACTTTGAGCGATTCGGTCATCCGACGCACGAGATGACACGAGTATCGATAAATGGACCATTACCTGATTTTGACCTAACTGGATTTGCTTGTATCGAGTCATTTGAAATGTCTAAAGAGCGAGAGCGAGAGAATAAAAAGGAATATATACTCGATTATTCCGAATCCGCTGATGTTGCGGTTAAAGATATTTACCTGATAAAATCAGGCAGAAATAATCAGATATCTTCTGCACCATCGGTATACGATGCAATAACTAGACACAAAACGGATTATCTAAACGGACCTGGCAGTTCTGGTAAAACCACTCGAGCGATCGAACTATTTCAGAACTCGGATATGATCGTGCTGACACCTACACACAGACTCGCGCGAGAGATGAAACAACGAGGAGTACAATCGTGTACTTATCATAGCTTCTTCCGATGGAAGGGTGATGCATGGACATCTTTAAGGATGGGCGAGAAATACATTCCAAGGATTATAATATGGGATGAAATATGCACGGTGCCGTTAGAAACATTAAAAACGTTTCTAGATTGGTTGTTAACAAGAAATACTGCTGTGATAATGTGCGGCGATCACGGTCAACCACCACCGTTTGTTGGACCATCTCCACATGATTGGCTGAAAAATTTCGATGATTACTATGAAGAAATAACTGATGATCATAGAGCACTTGATCCAACGTTGAAGGAGTTTAAAAAATTAATCAGACTACAACCGAATAAAATTCAGTGTGAAGTAATGCGTGGAATAATTCCAGAAACACCCATGAACGACTTTCTACAAACGTGGCGACCAAATGATCTGATAGTTGCAAGTAGAAAGATAGTTCGTGATACACTTCAACGAGAGTTATTTCAGTTACAACGAGAAAAGTTTCCAACGTTGCCAGTTCCGTTATGTTATCGACCAGCTGATACGCGGCGGCAAAATATTGACGTTGATATACCAGGACAGACCGAGAAACAGAATTTAGTATTAAATGATATTATCACAGTTGATGTTGATGTTGTTGAAGATGCATTATCGTTGAACAAATCTCCGTGGACACTAGGATATGCAATGACAATACATTCATCTCAGGGATTAACTATTACCGATACAGTTATTTGGATTATAGATGATCATATCGAGTGGTCAAACTTAGTTTATCTCGCAGTGTCTAGAGTCAGAAAAATATCTCTATTGAGACGAATTGTCCTGGACAAGTCAGTGACTAGTGATGATGTTGACGGTGCCATAATAAAAAAAAAATTAGCTGGTTATAAACAGTGCGATAAAAGAAATAATCGAGAATTTGATCTAGACACTGACGTTGTCATTGCGCTGAAACAACAACAGAATAATAATTGTGCAAATTGTAATTGTATGATGTTATGGCGGTATTCGAGTAATAATCCAAGACAATTTACCGTAGATAGAAAAGATAACAGTAGCGGTCATACACGCGAAAATATCATGTTGACCTGTCTTGAGTGTAATCGACGTAGAGGAGCTAGTTAAGTGATCGCGGTGGTAATTGCGTGTCCTCGGGAATTACTTGTAATTGTTCACGTACAAATCTACGTTGAGGAGCAGTTGAATCTAATCTGCAGATTGCGGGTCTACCTGAGGATCTTGTTATGTTAGATATCTTATGTGTGGTAACACTCCAAATAGGATCAGTCGCTCTTTTTTTTACCGCCTTCGAGTTCACCGGGCTCGTATAAATACCTGACAGTGATATTACCTAATACTGGTTGCGCTGAAAAATCACGTCGTTGTGTAGTTATACTTTTTTTTTGTGACTGCGTTAATATGTTTCATGTTGGTCGTTCGAGTTACTTCATTATTTAACGCGGCTATCACACTTGGTAATCTTGCAACCCTTTCACGAGATCTCGTATCCTGAATAAATTCCTTCGCATATTGATATCCAAATAACCGCTCAGCGAGTGTTCGATTAAATCGTTCAACAATTGCCTGATCACGATGAATCGCAGTATGTCCTCGTCGTATTTTGGTATTATGTTGTTTCATCAGCGATGATACTGGACCAAGAAATTCCTTGCCAGGATCAACCTGTAGCAGCTGTGGCCATCGTAAACCACCTCGTTGATAAATTCGTTTAAAAGCATCGGCTACCTCAGATGCTGTTTTCGTTGATAGCGGTTCTGCATCTTTGTATCTACTTGCAACGTCAATGACAGTTAACGCGTATTTGTATGTTCTACGACGACCAATTTTAACGGTATCATGTGGTAGAAATAATATATCAGCTTGATGAACTTCATTAGGAACACTGACATTGAAATGTGCAAATCGAATTTGCTTAGGTGGTGGTAGATAAATTTGCCATATTGCTTGTTTGGATAACCATGCTTTAGCAGTAGAATATTTAACCGCTGCTGCATCAGCAAGTTTACTAATTGCTGCTTTACCCTTCCAGTATCCAATTGGTGAATAATAAATCTATTCCATTTTATATATTACCAGCCCCTAGTGCTAATTTACCTTTCATCGCGGATCTTACTAACCAATTAGCTAATTTTTCTTTGATATTTTTATTTTTTATGGAATTTAGCGCATGAATTAATTTCACATCTGCAATATGCCTATGTTGTAGATCATTGCTTTTATACGCAACATCATGAGCATGACATGCTTTATCAATAGCATTTATTGGTTCCTCGCCTGGTTTTGGTTGATCCTGATTATCAAGCCTGATATCGAGTCGAGTACCAGGACCGCAATAATTATATCCTGGTCGATGTTTTTCTCCTGGGTATTTAGCCCACGGAGTTCCCGGTAACTTTGTTAATTTTGCTGTAATATCACCTCCTCGTTGCTTTTTTTTTAACGCTGACTTTGCCTCTGAATTATCACCGGGAATAAATTTAAACTTCTTTGTACCACACCGCGTACACTTACCCGTAACCGCTGATCTGTTATTTTTTGTGATAATAGTTGTTAGTGTATCCGTCGGGGTACGCGTCCTGCACTTCACACAATATAAATCCATGGATATTTTATACAGCATGGATATAATTGATTTCTCAGCCACAAGAAAACGAGAACCTGTCAAGCACCATCCTGCGTTACCGAATTCCATCAGAATGATAATAATAGGACCATCTGGAAGTGGAAAGACGCAGTTGTTACTCAATCTTATAATGAGATGGTTAAAGTGAGATAAATTGTATTTGGTAGCACCGTCAGTTGATGATCAACGATGTTATAATGTTCTTAAGGATTTTAATGAAAACGCGCAAATAGATAAAGGTAACGATGTTATCGAGTTTATAACCGATATTGATGAAGCACCATCAGTTGATTCCATAGACGGATTTATTAATAATTTAGTTGTATACGATGATGTGATGCTGGACAAACAATCAAATCCAGCCAGGATTTTTCTCGAGGTAGACATAAAAACACCCATGTTATTTATGTTACTCAACGATACACACAAATACCAAAAGTGATCAGAGATAACTGTAATATTTTAGTTGTGTTTAATGGAGTTGATACACACACGTTGCGAAATATTCATCAAACTTGGTGTAGCGGTGACATGAATATAATTAAATTTAAAAACTTCTTTTCACAAGCGTAAGCTATACCGCATGAATTTATAACAATAAATTTACACGATCCTAGAACAAGATATCGTATTGGACTTGATAAAATATTTGGATAAATTAATATAGCAGCAGGGAGGGTGGGACCTCGCGAAGACGTAATTGCGTAAAGCGCGTGCATAATAAACTAGAAAAAATCACCAACGACAATGGAGTAATATTAAATGGAAATTCCATAGAGATTTTCTCAGTAAAGTATCAACGCTTTTTTTAAATCTGTCGACGCTTTTTATTTTTCGATCGTTCGTAGGAAGGCTTATTTTCAATATTTGGACGTTCCTACAAAATAGACTGTTCCCCCCCCCCCCGCTGCTCATTGTGTACAAGGTTATCCAACTATTCATCAATGCTAAGCCGAATCTTTTCATCTAGCGCTATGACTGTTAAAATGACCGCCGCCTGTGATAATCTGTATCGTTTCCCTTTTACATTTGGTTGCGTGAACAGTCTTTAACTGTCGGTGGCACTGTGATAGTATATAGTAATTCCCTGTTACATTTGGTTCCGTGAACAGTCTTTAACTCTCGGTGGCACTGTGATAGTCTGTATCGTTTCCATGTTACATTTGGTTGCGTGAGCAGTCTTTAACTGTCGGTGGCACTGTAATAGCCTGTATCGTTTCCCTGTTACACTTGGTTCCGGGAACAGTCTTTAACTGTTGGTGGCTCTGTGGGTATGTAAAGTTGTTTCAAAGCTGTGGATACGAAGTTTGCGAATCTCAAGGCATCACTACTAATTAGGTTCCTTTTATATATCCTTCGGTTTCTTTTATATATCCTTCGTGTTTTATTGTTTCAGTGAAATCCGATGCATGTATTACAACTACACACAGCCTATCTTATTTATTATTTGCAGTAATTAGAACAAAACAGATAAAAAGTTGCATTATCTTGAAATATTTGCATTTGAATGAAATGGCTGAAGTTATTACTGCAAGTGTCTCTTCCAGATTCCACCAAACGTCACACCTAACAGCATATGATTCGTTTGTTCTAGGGATTCGAAGAGTTGAATTCGTTCCTTCTTTATTTTCTTCTTTTATTTTTCAGAGGGTGCTAAAATAGTCGAGTTCTGTAATTCAAGACACGAATAGACCAATCCGGAACAATTATAATAAATGTATATAAAAAGATACATAACAAATGACAATCATCTGTTATGACTAGGACTATGATAATATCAGCAAGACCTGCAAAAACAGTAATAATCATGGAGGAAATAGTTATTACTGAGAAAAATGAACGAATTATGTAATTTAATAAACGGGGGTTCGAAGATTCCTTTTTTCCTCGTTTCGTAAGCATCTGCAATTAGTATTCAAAATATGACATGGGCAAAAAGGTCTTCTGCAGGACTTCTATCCAGCTTTGTATCATCCAATCAGATCAACGAAGATTGAATCTTCTGTGTAATTTTTCTCTGTCTCCGACATAACTGGAAGTCCGCACATCTCATATGTAATGCAATGAATTACGTTATCTGTTTTATACATATACCACATACCTAATCTAAGTCTCTAGTCTCTAAGTCAATAAAATGTGAAATGTAGGAACAGTGACATTTATGTGTAATTAGGTTGATGTACTTATGATATGCATACATATAATAATCAAGTTTGATGTTTAATGCATCGACAGTGCATGAGACTGAACCCAAGTAAGTGAAGCATGGAATATGGTACACAGTGGCCTACGTTTGTGATAAGGGTGTTGTATTCATCAAGATGCACGCCATAGTCCAATTTCATGATTACAGGCATAATGGAATTAGAACAGTTTGTAAAAAAATCTAATCTAACGTAAAACGTAATCAACAATGTACAAGTGATATAGATATATGTACAAAGTTTGCCCCCTGAGCCTCCTCCCCAAGTAACATGTAAATGATTGTAAATATTGCATAAAACCGAGGAGGAAAGAAGGGTTGAGGTCCAACGTGGATATATTCACATATCATCACGTATCGGTGCAGACGCAGATGCAGACGTCTGGAGTTAGAGTCAGTAAAATAGGTCTCTTTAACTTGTGAAGTGTTGACAACATTTTCTCAGCATCATCATTATTAGGCTAGTAGGCCAAGATTATAATTGTTGTCGCTTACAATATATATATATATATATATATATATATATATATATATATATATATATATATATATTATGACGTTATATTCTGCATTGTATCTATAAAGTATTTGGTGATAATAAATGCCTCATATTGTTGCTTATTATTATTATTATTATTATTATTATCACTATTATTAATGTTGTTGTTCTTCTTCTTCTTCTTCTTATTATTATTATTATTATTGTTAGTAGTAGTAGTAATAGTAGTAGTTGTTGTGGTAATGGTTGTCTAAAAAGATATGTAAACTACACACATTATTTTTTCTTAAAATTTATGTAGAGGACAAAAATACAAACGTGCAAAGCCATTCTCAGATCCTGACATATACCTGGGGGAACTTCCGACTTCGCGATACCCCACCCATCTACGACCATCTCAACCTGGACCGATCATGCACCACTGGCTACAAGCTTTTTTAAAACTCAAACTAACTTATCCACGTATTTATTCTTTCTGTCCAAGTATTTCTGTTTAAAACTGCCAGATTGTGGATTTGACATATTCTTAGTAAAAATTCGAACCCAGATGTGAAATAGTTACGGGTATTTACAACATTAAGCCATTTCCTTATCAAACTTTCACTTTCTACATTTTACATTCTCTTTATAAAAATAAAAATGTTCAGCTCGGTAGTTATATATTCATATGTACTAAGACTACGTGACTTGTGGCAGCCACACAACGTAAAAAAGTCAGGTAATGTTCATATTGTAAAAAGAAATACTTTGAAAGAACGGACTGGTGTGATTTTTAGTGTAAGTGATCACGAATTTGAATTAACGGACTGATGCGATGTTTAGTGTAAATGATCTAGAATTTGACTTAACAGACTAGTGCGATGTTTAATGTAAGTGATCTTTCCTGAAACTAATGAATAGCACTTGTTTCCTTTGTCACCCTTAGCACAAAGCCAACGGACCGAAATCAATAATCAGTTCATTTTTGTTTAAGCTTTCTATTGAATGAAAACAACAGTCTCCGGTGTTAAGAAAATCTCCAGGATAAATCAAATTAAAGGTAGTAATGGTTTAATTGTGAATGCATACAATAATAGCTTGTCGACTTATGGTGGAAATACCATGACTTTCCTAAGCGGTTTTATACTTCCAGACGCAAGGGTTACATATGAGAAAAAGACACCGTAGCAAGCGTTTTAACTGCATTTATTCACTGCGTCAGCTCGATCGGTTTCGATTTATTCCGCTCCTTGCAATACGCAATACGGCCATTTCAGGTACGCTTCAATTATTATGTAGCTACACTAGTTAAAATCCACAGTGCCGCTAATACATTCCGACGCAACACAACAAGTGGCGGAGTACAACTTGCTAGTGTAAGACAAAAGTTCGGCTGCCCTGGGTATCTGAACATATCCGTGATACGGCCGTTCAGAACTATGTTCAGAATAAACATCACGGTTTTATTTCGTCAAAAATCATAATAGTTAGAAACATTCTGGTATTTTAAACGAATGGTTAATCTTACCCAAAATGACAACAGGTGATCCAGTGTCAGTGTGTCAAAGAGGAAGAACACAAGACCGGATTATAAATCATGTCTCTGAAAAAATTAAGTATCAAAACGAATCCTGCATCTGGGTGAAACGCCCAAATTCTCAGATTAGTAACACATGTAGAATTCTTCATTAAAATATCACATAATTTGAACAGAATGTCTTTCTCTCGATATTCTACTAACCAAAGAGCGAAACTGAGTTAAATCGTTTGAGAAGTTTCCATCGCTTATCGTACTATATATACTTTCCTGTTGATAGGAACGCGACCACGCACTCGCACGCGTACACACACACACACACACACACACACACACACAGTGAGTGTACATACCGCACAGTTCACAGATCTAGGCCCATTAATTAGTTCACACTGTTCGTCAAGACTATACACCTCTCCTGGCTGTTTCTTCACAAATTCCTTATATTCCTGCTCGTTGTAGAAAATACCCTTATTGGTCACGCACTGTCTGAAATACGAACATCGACTGTTTGCTGTGATTGATATATACACAGATAGTGTATGGGGATACTATATGAGCCATGATACCCTAAACTTACAAGGAAATTAACATTAGGCCTCCATTTTCAAATCGGACCCTATACGTACAATATGAATTTGACAGTTGTTAGAAAATAACATGATGTGCTCTCTTATACGAACAATAATAACATTTAATATGATTAAGATTATTGAACATTTTACATTTTTCTATGTTAAATTGTCCATAATTGAAACAAGATTGGACTGAATACGAAAAAAGGGAAAGGTAAATTAGAAAACACTAACATCTTCTAATACACAGAAATACTAACCAATACCAACACTTACTATACAATTATTCACTTACTACTCACTTATGAAATGGGAAGACAGTGTTTGCATTTTAGATGTTACACAAAGACAAAACCCACAAGCTTATCAAGACACATATATTTTGTCAATAAAGGAATTTTATATGTTTCATGGAGATCTGGATCCCACTGAAAAGGGGCGTTGTAGTGTTTACAAAAGACGGCAAACAATGGTGTCATTGCTACACTGGTTTGGTTTGTAAGCTTATTCTTATTGCAGCTCTTTAGATCAATGTTCTATTGAGGCACCGTCCTTTATTGTGTAGTCTTCTCTTCCACACGCTGTATATGTGATATTGGTGATGGACCAGCATGACTTCATATACATGATACAGTGTGGATCAAACTGTATGATGTAAATGATAATAGATGACACCATGTTGGTCCACATTTTGACAAATCTTTAAATATAATCTAGGACTGTATCGAGCCTTACTTTACCATTCCATATATATATAATTATTATTATTCTAGTATATAGCTTTTTCGATTTCTTATCCTTGCAAGAATGTTTCCGATAAAGCCCACACCTTTCCTCTTTCTTCGCCACTGCCAGCATATAATAATTTTATAGGGAAAAAAACAAGAAGCTAGAGATAGTTTTACAATAATTTTTGCAATGACAAAACAAGAAGACCACACTTCTATCCGAATATAGCAAGAAAATAAAAAATAAATCAACAAGAGGGAATTAAAACAATAAATAGTGAACCGAAGGAAGAAAGTGAACAAATAGCCATCAGTCTGTCAGGGGATGAGTTAAAACTCATGAGAAGAATATACGAAGCCTCTTTCTCAAAATCCAGGAGAAAGAAACTTTACAATCCATTATTTGAAACGTTCAGTAACTTCATCATCTGCCATCAGATGTCTCATCAATAGTGACAGCAGTTAATACCACTACAGTTCATGATGTTTGTTTATCTCAAACCCAACAACCCGTTTCAGTGCCTCCTGGTTCTCTCTCAATATAGTTCTTCTCTTGCTTTCTCAATCACTTTCCTAAAGTGACTTTAGACTTGTAACATTTGTCTTTATTTCCTTGCTAAAAGTTAACCAATATTAAATTAAGTATTGGGTTTAGAATTAAAATGCATTAGTGCTAACTAGTATTACCTGTAAAGTAACTCGAATTAAAAAAAAATTGTAAGGTAATCACTGGGATGGTTACAAGGTCGTTTGTTACCTAGGTACTGGAAATAATACAAATAAAATGGTATTTTGTATTTTGAAATGACCTTGATTTGTTTGAAAACGTTTGTGAAACATTATTTTGCTCACTGTCGATATTTTTCTTGGGATGATGGGAATTTTAGGTCTGGGAGATTCTTGTAAACCTATCTTCTAAACTTTCTTTTATGCTATTCCTAGGGATGTTTTCTTTTTATGTCTGCCTTTAAAACGTACTATGTAGTGCTTACTTCGGTCTTGTCATGTATAGTCGAATCGTCAAGAATAAATCAGTATTACCAAGTAGAATAGTAGCGTGAAACTATATACTTATTGCAAGGGATACAACACCTACTAGGCAACAACACGTCAATAATAGATGAGATAGAGTTTGACATAAGACGACAAGCTCTTGAACAGCATCAGTCTGAGCAAAACACCAAACGGACTACTGGGAGAGAGAGAGAGAGAGAGAGAGAAATCAGGTTCAGCTTCAGTTTACACCGGTAGTCTCCATCTTCATGAAACCATGGGGTAGTGACCAATAAAACAGAAGAGGTGGAGCCTGTGGATCTCAGCCTAAAAATTATTGTTGTAACCACCCCACCCCCATCCCCACTCCGAAGGAAAAAACAAAAAACAAAAAAAGCCACCGAACTGAACAAACAGACAAAACGTCCGTTTTCAAAGGCACCCAAATATTTTATAATCAGAGATACTTTTCCATAATTGCCAATGTCTGAGTTCGTATGTGCTTTGTGTGTTTCCCCTATTCTGTGGCTTGGCTTTACCAACATATATATCATTCCCCACTTCCCTTTTCGTGCGTAATAATATAGTGAGCAATGTATTTGTATGCGTGAGCACTCCTATCCTTTTCACGAGTGATCTGTTTGCTTGTGCCTATGTAAATGTTTTTTCTAATCTGTTCTTTCCTTCTACCTCACTTATCTGGTTATAGAGATTTTTCGGATGATAGGGAAATTTTTCTCATAAGGGGATAGTAATAACATTATTAGGGTTATAAGGGTATTAAGGGATTTAGTTTTGTGTATTAGGGGTTTAATTTGTATTTTATCCCCTTCTTTTATAGCATCCTCCTCTTTGTATGAGCTAGTATGGGTGTTGGTCAGTAGCTATAGGCAATGATCAGTAAGACAGTGTATATATTACCATGTGTAAGTAATGGTCAGTAGGTGTCTGTGCTAGTCACCAGCTCTGTGTGTTGGGCAGCAGTTGCTAGTGTTCTTACATTAATTTTCATCTTGTACAATTAAGGTCCTACAATGTTAAACCTATGAAAATGTTTCACATATTTTCCATTATCAGTAAACAGTCGTATAGTATTAATCCTATGGGCTAATGTTAATATTGTCTGCATAACGGTCCAACGTATTACTCTGAAGACCTAATATATTACCTCGCTTGATAATCTAATATGATAATCTACTTGATAAACTAACTTACATTCTTTTATATATATATATATATATATATATATATATATATATATATATATATATATATATATATATATACTAACTACTAACATACCTACACACCACTCCCGTGGCCTAGTGGTTAGAGCGTCCGCCTTGGATGCGGGAAGTCGTGGGTTCGATCCCCGGCTGAGTCATACCAAAGACTTACAAAGATGGTACTAACAGCTGCCTTCAGCATTAAGAGGTTAGTGTTAGGATTGGTCGGCCTGGTGTCAGGATAATGTGAATGGGTGGGACATCATGCTACATGTCTGCGGCATGATGTCCCAGTGCTAGACATCATTATAAACTGCCACATTGCAGACATCGTAGCGATATGACTGAAACATTGTTAAAGCTACGTTATAAATCCAAATCACAACAACACAACAACTTACCTATACCTACAAGTGTTTTTGCACCGATAGAAATACGGATTCACATATTGGATACAATATTGTATACATATAACTATATCCCCGTGAGGACATCTTTCTCGTGAGAATGACTTGTCTTTATGTTAATGTTTTCGACATTAATTTATAGGCCTAATTGTAAAAGTTGAAAGCGAATGGCATGGCCAAAGTTAGCGCTTAAATTATGTTTTTCCTAAACGACTACTAGTCAAGTATGTTGGTTGTATTCAATGACGTCTGAAACTAATACAACTGTATTATGTTTGTATCGCTATACATTGTACATACTTGTCCTTTAGAGTGTCCTTGAATGCTCGAACGGAGCAGTTAGAGAAAATATAGGGGTTTCTGGAGTATGACTCGACTGCTGTGACAATGGGAGCCATAATAAATAAATCATCAGCTTTACAGTCAATAGAATTCCCTTCACCGTCGTGATCTGCTCCAAGACTGTAAATAACAAACAGGCAAGGCTCATAAATATAATCCTGATGCAGTGTAAGTCATATATAATGTTACTAAAATATCAGGAATAAGTACAAAAGCCAATTCTACTCATTTCCGACAGTATTATTAGTACAAGATATTTTTTCTTCTCTTTTAACATACAACTATTGACTATTATAAGACCTGGGTTGACTCGTTTAACATACAACTATTGACTATTATAAGACCTGGGTTGGCTCGTTTAACATACAACTATTGACTATTATAAGACCTGGGTTGATTCGTTTAACATACAACTAATGAATATTATAAGACCTGGGTTGACTCGTTTAACATACAACTAATGAATATTATAAGACCTGGGTTGACTCGTTTAACATACAACTATTGACTATTATAAGACCTGGGTTGACTCGTTTAACATACAACTAATGAATATGATAAGACCTGGGTTGACTCGTTTAACATACAACTATTGACTATTATAAGACCTGGGTTGACTCGTTTAACATACAACTATTGACTATTATAAGACCTGGATTGACTCGTTTAACATACAACTAATGACTATTATAAGACCTGGGTTGACTCGTTTAACATACAACTAATGACTATTATAAGACCTGGGTTGACTCGTTTAACATACAACTAATGACTATTATAAGACCTGGATTGACTCGTTTAACATACAACTAATGAATATTATAAGACCTGGGTTGAGACAGCATTATGCGATCACTATGGAGTAATGTTTATAAGCAATTTTCTGTAGCAAAATCTATATTTATTATTCTGTAGGTTAGGATTACACCTTTAAAAGAATTTAAAATGTATGCGTTCTATTATTGCGAATATTCTTTAAGAAGCTTCATATTACTTTTCTACAGTTTATGTAGATAAACCTATCCTACTGCCACAAGTCATTTTCAGAAGAAGAAAAAAAATGAATTCAATGGTCAGGTGACCAAACTAATGTAGCAAGATGATGGGAACATTCTTCTGATCGCATGTTTGTTCCGCAGGTGTAAAATTGTTGACGCAGTCTCTTGGGTACCTCAGTAGGTCAACTTTTATGGCTTATAATATTGCATGTCTTTGTAATTTAAATATTACTCAGCCAAGTTTCGTCAACATTTCACAACCTACTTTTCAGATAATTAATAGTGTCGTCATTCTGTAAAGAAAACGACGACTGTATGATAATAGCTAGGATAACAAGTGGCCTGGGTATTGTTCTTTAATTCGAGAGGTTGTTTGATTATCTAATTTTATGCAGTTTACATTGATTTAACTGAGAGTATTTTCAACTTCCCAGGTGATACCGTGATCTGGTGCTTGAGATAAAGGAAAACGGAAACCGGGAATCCACCACGAGAAGTACTTCACGACTACAGGTGAATGGAAGTAAATGGGACTCTAAGAATTGACTTACTTGTGTCCAAGTTCGTGTGTTGCTCCCCTCACCATCCAAACAAATTCAGCTGCCATAACAATTGATGTTCTGCCACAAGACTCACATACATGCCCTGTAAAGGCAAGACCTGAAATGAAAATAGGCCACACGTCTCACATACATACCCTGTAAAGGCAAGACCTGCAAGGAAAATAGGCCACACGTCTCACATACATACCCTGTAAAGGTAGGACCTGAAAGGAAAATAGGCCACACGTCTCAAATACATACCCTGTAAAGGCAAGACCTGAAAGGAAAATAGGCCACACGTCTCACATACATACCCTGTAAAGGCAAGACCTGAAAGGTAAATAGGCCACACGTCTCACATACATGCATTGTAAAGATAAACCTGAAAGGAAAAGAGCCCTACGTTTCAAATGCATATCCTGTAAAGATAAAACAAAAGACAAAAGGCACAAGTCTAACATACATGCCTTGTAAAAGTAAAACCTGAACCGAGAAAGGACCACATTTCTTATATACATGCCCTGTAAGGGCAAGACATGAAAGGAAATAAAAGAGAAGACTACAGAGAACACCATCATAACATTCTTAATGGCTAAAATTCACGAATTACCAGATAATCTGATCTAGACGGGTAACATATCAGTCCTTAATTTTTAAGAATTTATTTTGTTGATCTCAAATGGCAATCAACTTTCACACAATTCATTGCAAAAGCAAACCACGTAGAAAGGTGAAATACAGAGCTTATGTCGCAGTGATTACATAACCAGTTACACCAATAAACATAAAATGACTGCACCCTATACCAATATCTATATTTGTTTGTCCGAGGTTTGTGTGACTATGGACCTGAACTTAATTACAAAATTCGTTACGTAACAAACTTTTACCAGTTTCGTTAAGTAACTTAAATATTTGTCAAGATACTTAAAGATACTTATAAGATGTATCTTTTACCAAACGAAAACACTTTATATCCAAATGAAAACTAAACTTCCTAAAAACTATCTAAATTTCTAGTCAATTTCAATCAGCCGTTTTCTTTTAGCATAACCTCAATAGATTTAACAACGTTTCAAGAATTAACATTTACTGCTGTCATCTCTGGGTGGCTTTCGGGTATGCTTACGTACTATGCAAGGTGAAGGTTGTCGACTGAGAAAAGGAAATCGGTAATTATTCCATACAAAATATCAAGCAAAACTTTAGAAAATGCCGGGTTTATCTCTACCCATTACACTTTCCATAAACCTATTATTAGCCACAGAATTAGGACTCTTTTAACAGGTTCCATCTCCGACTTTGCGTGACTATAATTAGCTGGTTTTACAAGTGTCACTCCTCTAAAGAAATACAGAATATAGTATAACAGAACCATCAAAAATTAATAGAACAGCTACTACATTCATTCAACCAATAAAAGCATATAGTCAAATGGATGCATTAAAAGCCACAAAATAGATTTTTGCTATAGTATTTATTTTAATTAATATAAGACAACGGTTTTGGTGACAGCATTCCATAAATAAGATTAAAACCTTTCCATGCAAAATTACATATATGCATAGATTGCAACATGTTTTAAATAGGATTATCTTCAATTGAAAACGCACTACAATATTGATAATTAGGACTTCTAAACGGCACGTCGCGGATGACACTTTCTGTTGCAAACATCCATATACTTGGGCAGTAGAATTTATGCAATCATTTGGAGACTGTTTGAGTGACAACAAAATTACCTTTTCAGTATTTAACTCCTTCAATGATAGTACGTGTTATACTTCCTGAATCGGTGTGATGCGAATTGAGTATGCAGTCGAGTTTAATAGATAATTACTCCGAAATAAGATATTTGCCACAGGTATGTATTGAGTATACCAAGAAATTAAGAATTTGTATTACAAATTATTTGTGTGGGTGGGTGGGTGGGTGTTTCTGTGGGTGTGTTTCTTTGTGTGTGTATACTTACCTTTCCGAGTATTATTAAAGGACTCGATATACAAGTGGTACCTGAAATAAAATGTTCGTCATGTATACTTGTACAATATGCTTTCTTGACAGACTAATTTAAACCTGATTTACAGACAAACCCATGACATTTATAGCTAGTTATTATAGAAACTTCTTAGTAAAACTTCGTTAAAAATGAATATTTTTCGTTATAAAAGGAAGTAATTGTCAAGAAGTCTATAAAAAGCTTCGTATGGATTTGAAAACAAAGAAACAAACAAACCAGTAACAAAATATTAAAAGTGGAGGCATAAGAAATGTTTTTCTCGTTCTTATTCATTTGGGACATAGTATGCCATCGAGAAAGTCGCGCGGAATAAACCTGTCCAGATTACATCAAATTGACAGGCCACTGACTTTAATCCAAGGAATGCCCATTACAACTGTAGCACAGCAACTTAAGTCATAATTGCCGATTTCGCCACATTGTTTGATACAGAAATGTGAGAAATATGCCTTTATATAAGATATTGAAAACTCAGACCAATGTATAACTTGTAATATATTTCAATAAATCAAAACCAATGTATACCTTGTAATATATTTCTATGAATTCAAAGCAATGTTAAGCTTGTGTTATGTATATTTAGGTTGTATTCTAAACGATTATATGTTATATACATTTGTATTTTGTTTTTAACTTTGTCCAAAGTCCAGTTCACTGGTTACCTGACCAGTTACATTTATTTTGTAAACAACACAATACATAGTTAATATTTCTCTATGAATGTGGAATAACTATTTATATCATTATTAATGGCAAACATGTTTATAGTCTTGATCCTGGCCAGAAACGTTTAGAATAGATAAGAAGTTTCCATTAATTAACAGTAGTTTCTGTGGAAGGGTGTATAATCTTGTTTATCTCAAGATTACTCATTCTTGCCTAAACATCTTGAAGCAGAATCAGTCTAATTAATTGTGTTCAATTTTAATTTTGGGTTAATTCATTTATTAAAATTATTATTCACTGAAAACACATTAGAGATGACATGCACATTAACACATTCAATACTGGAACATATTCGGAATACCATTGTAATTCAATTGGAACTTCATGTATTTGGACTAGTGATAGAACTCTTAGGGTTATCTGGGATTTAATTCACATTACTATAAAAAAAATTAATTTTCACTTTGTATTCATGAAAATAAATTATTTGTTGAATTTTGCAAAACTAGTTGGTTTCGCTTTTTTATGTTACTTACTTGAACACCATGCAGTCGTAACACATGTAACAATCCAAACGAATATATAGATAATGTATTAATAAAATAATAATTACTGCGTAATGTCGGACATACGACCTTTTGGTTCAGTGTTTAAGAAATGTTGCTCATGAGTCAAACGTTCTCCAGTAAAGATCCAGTCAAAAACCATTCACAAAGTGCAACCACGTCATTTGGACAGAGACACGTGGAGTACGCTCTAATTAAGGGCGAAATATGTTGCGAACACACGAGAAAATGTTTGCCAATAATACCCTTTCATTTCACACCTTGATCCGTAATATCTTTGTGAAAATCTGTAGCCCACGGATCACTACATTACGACTGGTCTCCAAAAAGAAATTACTTCGAATGAACGTATTGTAGTGTTCACAATTAGTAAGTTCCAGAGTTCTTTGAAAAGGACCGATAATACGAGCAATAATTCAGACAATGTGAACAACCAAGAGACAAAGTAAAAGAAAACAGCCAAAGTTATTTTGTGTTAACGAAAACACCAATTTAAAAAAAGAACTTTAGAAGCAAATGAAACCGAATCAGTGCAACGAGCAGACTGAAAGACATATCTTGTAATCAATTTACATTATCACAATTAAATAACCTACATGGACCAGTTTCGTAAATAATTCACAGCGATAGACTTTCGTCAGAGGGGTAATAGGTAGGGGCGTAACTTTTAGTAAAATAGTTTCTCTTATAGTTATTTGATTTCTTCTACTTCTAAGACAAAGAAATATATGGTACGTTATTCGCACGCTCTCCAGTTTGTTTGTACCCAACCACTTATTTTAAAAACAAAACATCGCGTCTGTCTTGCATTGTGGTAATGCACCTCTTTTGCATCTGTGTCACGATTACTTCATCTGAGGAACCCTCCTAAATTCCACATCTCCATTTGACAGTTACTCAATTGCCGTTTATTCGAAATTTCCACTGGATATTGGATATAATTTGTCTCGGCCAACTTCTGATTCTTTACGTACAGGACACTTTTGTTCATAGACTTTTTTCTAGTAAAAAGCATACCGACTGCATCAATGGTTAGACACTGGTATAGTTGCACAGTTTAATTGATAAACATTAAATATTTAATAATTCCGTCATTTTTCATCTAAATTTTCAACATTAACAAAACAAAACAAAACTGTTTATGTTAAAGAGTGAACATTTTCAACAGAAAAACTTTATGAATGCTATTGTAACGAGCAGATACAGTTATCTCGGTTTTGACATTTCGTTATTTCCAGGTTTCATGTTTAGATGGATGTGTGTACATGTATCATAAGGACGATCATATCCCGATTTCCTCCACTTCAAAAACTACGAAAAGTCAGCTAACATTTGAGACCACTGCAGCACTTTAACTAAGTTGTTAGAGCATGTTGGACACTGTGTAAATAATAATAATAATAATAATAATAAGTAACAGTAGTAGTAGTAGTAGTCTGGAATAGTGCTGATTTTAAAGAAATTTTACAAATATTATTAGGTAGAATCTGAAACATGCTTTATGAAGGCAGCAATTGGTTCGTTTATTGGTGGGTCATTTAAGTACATCATCCTGAAAAAGTGGGCTTGAAGTATGTTTTTCAAGGAAACAAAAAGGCAATAATGTTATATAGTCGGTTTGTTTTTAGTGTTAATTGTTTTAAGTGCTATCAGAAGAGGAAGAGTGTATTGAAAATTTAATCATTTTAGTTGACATATAGAAACATACCCTTTTAGTGCATTACAATGTTTTGTAGCATGTTGTTGCCTAAAAATGCTATGATGCCACCCAGAATCGTAAGGATTACGAAATCGATTACCTGTTGTATATCTAAGTTTATACTCTGTAAGGCTAATTGGAGACAGCCTATAAATGAGATAAACGAACAAAAGACGTAAGGCGTATTGAGTCCACTTCATTGAAAGTGTTAAACATGAAGTTTATTTATGGTCTGGAAACATGTATGAACTTCTCCGATATGCTAAAATTAATCTGTCACTTTCACAGTTATTATTTAATGACTTTTTCCTAAATATCTATATGCATATTGGAATGTGAGTGAAATTCATGCATACTGTAGGCATATTGTGCATAAGCAATTGGAAAGACCACATCATATTGTTACGACTCTTGGCCCTAATATATGTAGAAGAAAGAAACTGAAACCAAAAAATTACGTAACATCAATAAGTTATTTGTCTCTCTATAAACAAAGCGAAAATTACAGAATAACGGGATAGTGTAAAGTCAAATGAATACTTTAAATAAATAATCATTCTCTCAAATTATATCTGATCACAACAATAAACCTTATCAAATGGATTACGGAGACTGACCCAAGATGGGAATGAATTATCAAGACCTCATTACACTCATTTTCACTTGACCTAGTTGTCAAAATCTTGTTCACGGACGAATGTTAGCTATGTTGACATGTTGTTTACAAATGGCCATAATCTTGAAGTATGTGCATTCATGGATAAAAGTGATGCACACAGTATAGATATACATGTCGTTATTTATAGCAAGTAATTGAGTTTTTAATATGACCAGAGTTGCAATATAATTCCACTAACTACACCTTCAAAGTGATAAGTTTTATTGAGAAAATAGTGGTATCCGGAAAATTTACATTTGCGAATCATTTATACACTCGCGTAAATATGGTTTATTCCGCAAGTAGTGATTATCCTCAATTACCTTGTGAAGAGCATTGCGTGGTCGAAAGGTGGCAGATGGTTCATGCCTTCGTCCTCGTCCCATTCACAGAGATCCTCAATATAGTCTTTTACATCAATATATTTTGTTCCGTTTTCGATCTTCACTTTAGAAGCCTTGTGTGGAAAGTCCCTTTGCCGCTTTTAAGAAAATATGAAACAAAAGGAAACGATGCAGAAATTCAATTTAAATTCAAAAATGAAACAAAAATCTAAGACGATGTTTTTTTTTTCCTTGTTCATTCATTTCTTCGCTTGATATGAAAATAACAACTAGGCTAGTTGCACAGGTGACAAGGAAAAGCGTTCCTTAGTTCTATATCCGATTGTTTTCCACTGTACGACTCTAGGTTTTAATATATGTAATGAAAAAGTTAAACTAACAGTTTAAGCAAAATCAACACGTTATTCATTTATCTACAGTACAAACTGAAAATTCAAAAGACACTAAAAGTATTGTCAATTCAATACTAAATAATCTTAAATGTCAAAAGTCCAAAGTTAAAGAATATTCCAAAGAATTCCAATCTACTTATATGTCTTAATGTAGCACTGTAATGCAAACCAAACTGTCCTTGATTGAGTTCTCAATAAGTCAAAAAAGGGTTAATCTAAAGTGAACAAGTACTTATTAATTCCAATGAATAATTTAAATTAATAATTCCCCTCAAATTTTATCTGAATACAACTACAAATTATGGTCACAGATTGACAAAGACTGATATCAAACAGAAAAGAATGTTGTTTACCAAATTAGCTATATATGCAAATATCCACTTGACCTAGGACACCATAGATTATCTTTCAATTCCTTAAATGTGACTCATTTTCTAATTGAAAATTCCATCAAATTGTAAACAATGTCTCTTCCAGGACATTCTAAGCTCGTAAACAAAGTTAGAGCTGGAACTCAAATTTTAATAAAAACTTAAAAAATATGACAAATGTGTTATTCAATCAATGTTATGATTGATGTTAATATTATGGTATCCAACCCATGTTATGCTTGCTCTCAATAATGTGGTATTCAGACTATGTTATGCTTGTTGTTGATACTATGATATTCAACCTACGTTATGCTTGCTGTTGATACTATGATATTCAACCTAGGTTATGCTTGCTCTCAATAATGTGTTGTCGAACCTATGTTATGCTTGCATTTAATAATATGGTATCCAGTATATGTAATGCTTGCTGTCATTACTATTGTATCCAACTTACATTATGCTTGCTCTCAATAAAGTGGTATTAAACGTATGTTATGCTTGCTGTCAATACTACAGTATCCAACCTATATTAAGCCTGCTCTCAGTAATGTATTATCCACCTTTGTTTGCTTCATGATAATACTATGGTATTCACCTTATGTTATGCTTGCTCTCAATAATGTGCTATCCAATCTATTTTATGCTTAGTGTTAATAATATGGTACACAACCGATGTTATTCTTGGTCTCAATCATGTGGTATTTAACCTATGTTATTCTTGCTGTTATTATTAATATGCCCAACCTATGTTATGCTTGTTGTTAATACTGTGGTATTCAACCTATGTTATGAAAGCTCTCAATAATGTGTTATCGAACCAATGTTATGCTTGCTCATAATGCTATGGAATCAAACCTATGTTATGGTTGCTGTTAATCCTATAGTATCCAGCCTATTATTATCCTTGCTCTCAATAACGTGATATTAAACCTATTTTATGCTTCATGTTAATACTATGGTATCCAACCTATGTTATGATTACTCTCAACAATGTGTTATCCAACTTTTGTTAGGCTTGCTGTTAAAACTATGGTATCCAACCTATGCTATGCTTGCTGTTAATACTGTGTTATCCAGTCTATCTTATGTTTGCTGTTAATACTGTGGTATCCAACCTATATTATGATTGCTGTTATAATATGGTATCTAACCTATGTTTTGCTTGCTCTCAACAATGTGCTATCCAATCTTTGTTATGCTTGCAATTAACACTATGGTATCCATCCTATGTTATGCGTGCTCTTAATGCTATGGTATTCAGCCGATATTATGCTTGCTTTCAATAATGTGCTATTGAACCTATGGTATGCTTGATGTTATTACGATTTTATCCATCTTATGTTGTGAATGCTCTCAATAATGTGTTATCCATTTTTTATTATGAATTCTGGTAATGCTGTGGAATCATCCTATGTCATACCTGCTCTCAATAACGTGGTATTCCACTATGTTATGCTTGATGTTAATACTATTGTATCCAGCCTATGGTATGGTTACTTTCAATGATGTGGTAATCAACCGATGTTACCCTTGATGTAAATACTATGGTAGCCTATGTTAGGCTTGATGTTAATAATATGGTATCCATCTAATGGTATGCATGCTCTCAATAATGTGTTATGCAGCTTTTGTTATATTTGCTGTTGATATATTATCGAACCTTTGTTATGTTAGCTCTCAATAATATGGTATTCAACCTATGTTATTCGTGCTCTTAGTACTGTGATATCCAACCTATGTTAGGCTTGCTGCTGATGCAATGGTATACAAGCAATGGTATGACTGCCCTCAGTTATGTGTTGATGAACGTATGTTATACTTACTTTAAATACTCTGGTGCCCAACCTATTGCTATGCTTGCTGCTAATACTATGGTGTCCAACCTATTATTAAGCTTGATGTTAATACTATGGTATCCCACCTATGTTATGTTTGCACTCAATAATGTTTTATCCAAGTTTTGTTATGCTTTCTGTTAATATTATGGGATCCAACTTATTTATGCTTGCTGTTAAACATGAGGTATTCAGCCTATATTATGCTTGCTGTTAGTACTATTGTATCCACCATATGTTTTGCTTGCTCTCAATAATGTGGTATCCAGCATATGATATGCCTACTGTTAGTACTCTGGTATTCGTCCTATGTTATGATTGCTGCTAATACAATGGTTTTCAACCTATATTATGCTTGCACTCAATAAAGTGGTATAAAACGTATTGTATGCTTGTTCTTAACACGATGGTATCCATTCGATGGTATGCTTGCTCTCAATAATGTGTAGATAAAACATTTGATATGCTTGCTGTTAATACTATGGTATCCAACCTTCATTATGCTTTCAAATAATACTATGGTATACAGCCTATATTGTGCTTGTTCCTAATAATGTGATGCTCAGCCTATGTTAAGCGTAATGTTAATACTCTGGTTTCCAACCTTTGTTATGCTTGATCTCAATAATGTATTTTCCAACATTTGTTACTCTGGTGGTTAATACTATTGTATCCAACCTATGTTATGCTTGCTCGCAATAATGTGGTATTCAACGTATGTTATGCTTGCTGTTAATACTATGGTATCCAACGCATGTTTTGCTTGTTCTCAATAATCTGGTATTCAATCTGTCATACTTGCTCTCAATAAAGTGGTTTTCAACCTATAGTATTCTTGCTTGTAATACCATGGTATTCAACGTATGTTATGCTTGCTGGTAATACTATGGTATCCAGCACATGTTATTCTTCCTGTTAATAATATCATATTCAACCAATTGTTTGCTTGCTCTCAATAATGTTGTGTCCAGTCTATGTTACGTTTGCTGTGAATACCATGCTATTCAACATGGTATGCTTGCTGGCCGTTAATACTATGGTATTCAACCTATGTTATACTTGCTCTCAATAATGCGGTATTAACCCTATGTAATGCTTGCTTTTAATACAAGTATATTCAACCAATTGTACTCTTGCTCTCAATAGTGTGGTATCCAATTTATGTTATTACTGATGTTAAAACTATTTTATCCTCCCTGTGTCATGCTTGATCTCAATAATATGGTATCCAATCTATATCATCTTTGTTATGAATACTGTTAATAATATGGTATTCAATCTATAGTCAATAATTTGGTGGGCAACCTATGTTATACTTGCTGTTAATAATATGGCATCCAACCTATATTATGCTTGATCTCAATAATGTGGCATTCAACATATGTCATGATTGCTGTTAAAACTATGGTATCCAACGTATGTTTTCTTTGCTCTCAATAATATGGTATCTAATCTATATAAAGAGTGCTGTTAATAATAAGGTATCAACACCTATATTTTGTTTGCTCTCATTAATGTTGTATGTAATCTATGTTATGCTTGCTGTTTATATTATTGTATGCAACCTATTTTATCCTTGCTCTCAATAAATATGGTATCCAATCTAGGTTATGCTTGCTGTTAATACTATATATAAACATATGTTATGCTTGCTTTAAATAATGTGGCATTCACCCTATGTTATGTTTGCTGTTTATACGATGGTATCAAACCTGTGTTATGTTTGCTCTCAATAACGTGTTATCCAACGTTTATTATTCTTGCTGTTAATACCATGGTATCCACCATATGTTATGCTTGCTCTCAGTACCGTGGTCTCCAGTCCATATTATAGTTGCTGTTAATACTATGGTATTCAGCCTATGTTTGGCTGACTCTCAATGATGTGTTATTCAACCTATGTTATGCTTGCTGTTAATACTATGGTATCCAACCTATGTAATGTCTGCTGTTAATACTTTGGTATCCATCCTATGTAATGCCTGTTGTTAATACTATGGTGTCCAACCTATGTTATGCTTGCTGTTAATAATATGGTATCCAGCCTATGTTATGATTGCTGTTAATACTCTGGTATCCAACCTATGTAATGCCTGCTGTTAATACTTTGGTGTCCATCCTATGTAATGCCTGTTGTTAATACTATGGTGTCCAACCTATGTTATGCTTGCTGTTAATAATATGGTATCCAGCCTATGTTATGATTGCTGTTAATACTCTGGTATCCAACCTATGTAATGCCTGCTGTTAATACTTTGGTGTCCATCCTATGTAATGCCTGTTGTTAATACTATGGTGTCCAACCTATGTTATGCTCGCTCTCAATAATGTGATATTCAACCTAGACAATCACTGATCATATTAACAGTTAAATATCCAACCTAGATTATACTTGTTGATAATAGCATGTCATCCAGTCAAGGTTATATTTGTTGTCAATTGTATTCAAGCTGTATTCGACTTTCATTAATTGCTTGGTATCCAACCTCGATTGCGATTGTTGTTAACGTTTGTGGGTATAATCCTATGTACTATAGTCCCGTAATTATTAGTAAGCAATATGTTATGTACTTTAGTCCCGTTAGTACTAGTAAGAAATATGCTATGTTCTTTAGTCCCGTAAGTATTAGTAGCTTATCTTCTATGTAATAATCTATACTGGAAACACTATATATCTGAAGAAATTTTCTGGTAAAATCATTTTCTAAGGAAAGAGAATAATAATTTAATTCTTCCACCATTACTCAGTAGTGTGTTGTCTCTGCCATATCTTAGTACAAGTGAAAGATGCACTAGTACGATAGGAGGTATAAAATTTGACAATCCCGACGTTCTTAGCTCTACAACTCTCTTTCAGGGATCCGCATTATTTGTAAATATTTATCACGATGGAATTTTTAAGGAATTTTTATAAAGTACAATTTTCAGCATTGTAAATTGAATTTGTATAATTTTGATAAAGATGATAAGTTTTGTATTTTGTAATTCAAAATCCTAAACCATTAATAAAAACTTTGATTTACACAGCCATAGCCTAGGTTTTGCACTGTAGCAATTTTTAACGGGGCAAATTATTCTTCAAAGTGGAATGGAAAATGGAGAACTCTTCGTAGTTTTTGGAAGTATGAACAGCTCTGAGCTTCAAGAACGCGAAAGACAGAATAGCTACGATGCAGACTTCATGTTCTGGCTTCTATTTTGATTTCTAAGTGCCTTAACACGTTTCATATAGATAAGAAACATATTTAGGAAGTATTTCTCTCATTTTCAAAGCCCTTGTAATATTTTATTATTATATGATATTATTTGTTAGATATGGTATGTCTTGGTTTGCTTAAATTTTAGTTAGAATTTGTGTCAATTTATAATTATAGGATTGAATTTTGTAGAAATGGTTTGCTACCAACATTCTGATTATGAATAATTACTTTAGAAACAAAATGCGTTTTTTTTCAAACTACAAAAATAATATTTTCGTATTTTTGATCAAACATTCAGTAAACTACTTTGATTACAGAAAATACTGCATTGTGTAAATTTGGTTAGATTTATATAAATATCACAATTCTGTATCTTAAATGTATAATTTGATTTGTGTGTAAGTTTTCTATATTGAGTGATGTTTGATTTGCTACACTGCATACTTCAGGTTCTGAATTCCTTTTAACAGTTCAAACCCAGTGCCTCTCCGCACACACTTGCGATGTGATACCGCCCGCAAAAAGGAGGCCAAAATTATGTTCTCTCTCTCTCTCTCTCTCTCTCTCAGAGTTGCCCCATCAATGAATCGAGCTCGATGAAAAGAACTTTACTCAAATAAATTGACCACAACATGAGCAAAAATACACACCAATCATTTTCTCGTAAATATTCACTCAACGATTTGTATTCTGTTTGTAAAACTCTTTTATACAATTCATGTTTGATTTTACCTTAGATACATACAAAAATGTATATCACAACTGAAAAGGGTATTTGTTCGTTGTTCGCAGTTGAGATTGCAAGTATTATCCTCTCAAACTAAACAACTTTTGTCTCATCTTAATTAAAGTAAAGACACATGAGTTTTAAGACATACCTTTTATATATGCACCTTACCACTTAACTATTTTTTCTGAGTCGTTTAAAAATATTTGAATGTCAGCCGTATTTTGCAAAATAAAAATATCTATGCAATTTACTGTTATGTATTAGATACATCTATTATGGTTAATGAATATCTCAACACGCATTAGAAGGAATAAGGGGACAATATATCCCTTTGAATACATCCGCGATGAATATTAAGCCTTGGGGTAAAAATCCTTTCACAATAAAACAAGATGTAATAGAGTCGTATCAGTACAAAACAGAGGAAACTATATCTTAACTGAACTACAAAGATTTTACAGAAGCGCGAAACTTTTCAAACGAGATTTTAGTTTCGTAAATCGAATGCTTCTTCAAATTTAAAAACAAATAGCAAATCCTAATATTTTATATTTATCTACATACAACAGTAAACATTTACCAAGTTTAATTCTCTACCTATAAATCAACCAGAGACTGAAACCAGTTTGATCTTAAAAAAATGCATAATTGGCCCTATGAGAAATGTAATCTTTGTCGTGACAGAATCTGTATCTCTTTTAATAATATCATACCTTAAACAGACATTTTTGTTCACGACTATGTTTTGAATAAGGGAAACGTTCTTTTTTCTATATGGCTCAAAGTGTCGGCGGAAGAACTTAGATTTTATTCAGTTAATACATTATCATAGATTCATACAAATAATAAAGAATCGTTTATTTGCACTTCTAAATTTTACAATCCGAGCCTTGCCATACAATCTTGCAATGACATAAAGATATGTTGATCTAATTTGAGAATTAACAGTTGTAATACATCTATATATACTTCATTTGTAATACATCTATCTATACTTCATTTGTAATATATCTATCTATACTTCATTTGTAATACATCTATCTATACATCTATCTATACTTCATTTGTAATACAGCTATCTATACTTCATTTGTAATACATCTATCTATACTTCATTTGTAATACATCTATCTATACTTCATTTGTAATACATCTATCTATACTTCATTTGTAATACATCTATCTATACTTCAGGCAAAGAATCTTATTTTCGCTGCAGATTCGGTGTAATACATACGTGTTTCTGGATTAACCAAATGATTGCTTATATCAAAACTAGAACTTTAAATCTCAACGCCTACATAATGTAGCTAGAAGCGGCAACCCCTTTCCCCATTTTGACTGTAAATCAAGATGTTATATTTGTCATAATATAGGGCTTGTATTAAATCACATATTCACGGGCAAAACATGCATAACTCAATCGCAAGCACTTAAGATCATGCAGGAATTCACAAAATATCTTACCTTGAAAAATATAAATGCAGAAAGGGTGACGCTGATTGATATATTAGGATCTTCTATTCCTTTGTAGCGCAGGTTTACCTGTGTCAAAATACAAATAAAAGTATTTCACAAGGTTTATAATTTACAATATCAACATAGAGAAAAAAAATCCTTTTTAAAATTCTTCTCAGAGGACGTACAAGTATAGCATTCATACTTATCTATGTTTGGCATACAACGAATGTTACATATTTTAAAGAAAGAAGAACGTTCTCGAAAAAGAACACTTCTATTATTATATATTGATTTTTATCTCCATTAACTATACATTATCAGTACTTCTCCATACTAATCTGCTTTATACATATGTGCCTACCATAGCATCGTGTGTTAGAAACTACATTTGATTGTAAACAAAGTATACACTTGCGTTACAAATGCCGGAGCTTTCGATTTATTAGATTTGTTGTCTGTTGAACTAAGCAAGATGTTTGATCTACATGAAAATAAAGATGATAAAGTTGACGATATAAACGAGTTCGATAATTCACAAAAGAAACTTTTTCAACTGAGTAAACGAATGAACGTGGTGTCCGCAATGTCAAGCAATGGTTTTATGACAACAAACGTGAGAATACACAGTACTGAAAATATAATTCTGACCGTTTCAACACTTTTTAGGCGAAATGTTTTCAACGTTTGGCAAAAATGAATGGTTTAGACTATGAACCGTGTTCGCTAGAATCTATGAAAAATAGCATAGAAAGGACAATTATGGTCAAGGACATGCCATTTCTCACAGACACGTCACATAAAACAAGTCATTTCAAGCACTAATTCGAAACAAAAATGCAACTGACGAAGGCGGGTTTCCGTAGAAAAGCAAGAACATCTGAGCTAATAAGTCAAGATGACGAAGTTTTATTCTCACTGCTTTGCAATTTTCCCCGTTTTACTTTTGCTTAGAAAGTCCTCCAACAAAGCGCGTGCAAGTGACAGTGCATACAAATATCTCATCTGACTCCTAGCTAGTAATAACAAATTTACTTATGTTTCTGCATCGTGAATTTCCTCAAAATGCACATTTTTGCTTATTTCTGCTAATTAGAATTTCATGGGTTCTACAAACTGATCCACAGCACGAACCTGTACTGCAATTTAGACCACATTTCCAACAGAAATAATGCAAACTAGAATCTAATGCAACAAAAAAATGAAATGAGTTTGATATTCCCTAACAAACAATATTTAATCCTGTATCTTCTCGAAAATTTCAATTAAAAGAATTTCATATTATCCCAATTTATGATTCCGAACTATCACTAACAGAACAAAAACACATGCTACATCAGGACCAGTCACTCGAGCCACATGTACATCGTACGGAATTGAAACAGAATTGTAGAATTTAGCAAGATCGTCTGGAAAACGAATTCGATCCATTCCAGACCAACTCGAACAATTGTTTCAAGGTGCATTCATTCACAATATACTCTAAATTTCAATTGTAAGTGGACCAAAATGATATTTCTGTTTTGAACAAATGGTGCGCTCCCGATAGTCTACGAAGTTCAAAGGTTGCCTGGCGGTGCTATGTGCACGTGAATACTGTTTCTGCGTATTTGTTGAACTAAGGTTGTGTATTTACTTTGGAACCCAGCAGAAATTAAATTGCTTTCTTTTGTGTAGTTTGTGCTTTTATTATTCAGCCTTAGGTGGAAAAGCACAATGAGTATATACTATAAAAAAAAACTATTACATTTTATTGGAAAATATGAACACGTTGTTTCTGAGCTACGCTATGCTCCTAACGTCGCGCAGTATAGCTCAGAGAATAATCGTTCATATTTTTCCATACAAATGCAGTAACATAAATATTAAATCGCTGCTTCTTTCATAGACAATCTCCTGCCCCCTCCAAGTCATACAAAGGTGGCAGGTTAAAAAGAGGACTCGTGTATGAAGGAACCATTTTAGGGAAATTGACCTGTAATTACATCTAGAAAATGTAATAGCACCAACTGACGGACTATTGTAAAAAGAAACGTAATCAAGTGAGATGCAGCCAAGTTACTCAGAAATCTTCTTGTTTAGGCAATAAAAAATATATTCTGCACATACTGCACATGTCTCCATTCCAAATCACCGCTTTATTTTAAAATATAGTGTTAAGTGTATTTGATTTAATTATATCTGATTTAATTGTTTGTAAGTTTTAAAATCTTTCTATTTTTTTTAATTTCATTGTATCTCAAAATAATAATTGCTTGGAACTCGTACTTTTTCCAGAAAAATAGTTTGACCTTGACTGTTCGTTTTAGTAACACATAAGGCTGATTTGCTCTCTGACCTTAATTCAGAATTAGTAGCAGCCAAGTAAATAAGTTCGGTATTTTATTTTAAAATGATTGGTTGTTGTCGAGGTTATGATGGGACTAAGTGATTTAAGAGTAAACATTTTTTTTATTTCTTAGAGTAAAATGATTGATTTTCGTCAGGGTCATATTAGGCGTACGTGATATTAACACGATCACGTGAACCTCATTTTTGATTTCGCAACTTGGGGATTTTCGAAACTGCCTTTAGAATATCATATAAACTTTGTTTTAGAGAGACATTCTCAGTTGGGATTTTTCTTTACATTGGAAAGTGTTGTGTAGTTTGGAGTTATTTCAAATTATTTGGATTCAAAGGATTAATTCTCTTTTTCTAGAAAAATACGTGTGCTCATACGAATTTCTTGAACAAAGACAGCTCTTATAAAAATTTATTCGGATTTCCAAAACTGGAGTGATATTTCTTGTTTTTACAAGGAACTGTAGACTTTAACATACTACAGGTTACATCATACATCATCGTCTTCCATCTTGGATTCTTCGTTGAGATTTGAACTTGAAATCATTAGAACATTTTATTACTAGGACTTCTAAACTTTTATTCGTGAATTGTTCTTGGATTATTTTTGGATCTGATTCTTAAAACAGTAAGTTCATATTTTTTCTTTTTTATAGAATTTAAAATTATTATATTTTTTCAAACCTTGCTGTTTTCACTCTTTCTTGTGTTACTGTTTATTCGAGCCTAAACACGTAACATAAGAATATATAGTATGTACTTTCATGGAATAGTATGTGTTCGTTGGTTGAGAAGTCAGTACTTACACCATTCATGATGTGCGAATAAGCTTGTCTTATCTTCCTTTCCACTAAATTACCTCTTCTAAAGGGATTTAAAGATTTTACTGTCGATGAATATCTGCAAGTAGAAATGAAATATGCATTTAATGTATGGATACGTGCTTTGTGCATGTGTATGACACAAGGGTCGTAAAAAAGGCACGAAAAACTGATAAATGATCTCAATCGCAGGACTAAGGTAATAAATTTACAGTGTGATAAATGAGTGCAATGGCTTTTGTCTGCCTCTTGTTTGTGGCATATATATATATATATATATATATAGAGAGAGAGAGAGAGAGAGAGAGAGAGAGAGAGAACTACAACTTTGGAGTGGTAAATAGGCAAGTAAGTTGGTAGATAGATAATCCTAGTGATGTATTTGTGTATAAAGATCAAATTATGAATATATGTATATACAGTTAAATAGATAGATATTTTTGCATGCATAGTGATCACTTACAAATCCCATATTCCGGAATCTATCAGTACGGCGACCTCGACATCGTAGATTTTCTTTAGCTCGCGAGATTGATCTGTGTACATAATTTGCAATGAGAAAATATATTCATGTTATATAGTCCCAGACATTGGTAATAAACAGAGACGTGTATCTTTTTATATGTTTAATATAAAATACATTGATCTAGTTGTGTTAAAAATAAATTACCTCGTAAAATGTTTATTCTTTCATCCAAAGGCATATTCTCAGAAGGTGTAAAATCACGAATGGCATATACTAAATTGTATAACTGATTTGCATTTATCATTGTCACCCTGAGTTAGCTTCCCATCTTCATATGTAATATTATTTTATATTTATACACGATAATATTGCACTCGTGATTATTCCACAACAGTTGTTCTCACCTGTATGTAAATTTGCTACCTTTCGGGATGAAGACTTGACGTCAGAGTGAGGAAAATGGTTTTGTTTACGTTGACCTTCGAAACGTCGGGAACGAGTTATAAGATACTGTTCAACTTCTTTCTTGTCGACTTGTGCTGCATCTGCAATATGCATGAAAGGACCGTAAGGTAGGTTTCATTTTATTTTCCTTCATTTTGTCACAATCCTCCACATTCAAATAAAAATAAAATCGAATTGGGATTTTATTTAAACCAGAGAGAGAGACAGACAGACAGACAGATAGACAGAAACAAGGGTTTTAATCATATTGATTTTTCTGTATTTTCTTCCGATCTCATTCTTGTTTTGAATCACTGGTGAATCAAATGCTATTAAACTGTTGTTAATAAAATGACACATAATAATCATTGCTTACTTGGATAAGACAAATTAGGCTCTCGTGTCCTAGCAATAATAATAATAATAATAATAACAATAATAACAATGAACACAAGGAATATCTTTGCATATTCTTAGCTACAAATATTGTAAGATATTGGAAACCTTTATTTTGGAATGAATTTTGTCTATCGAAATGAGCTTGGTCCTGTAGAACATATTGCTTCCCAAGAAGACCCAGAACTTCCAACACGTTTCTGGATGCGACGTCAGGTTCCGCTGGTCGCAGGTTGTAACTACTGTCTCCTATTCGTATGTTTCCGTTCTAGAATATAAAATATATAATTGTATCTAATCAAAGTGGGTTTCTCCTGTCTCTATTGAATCATTTTTTTTAAACACTAGTGGTTGTGGTTTTGGCTAGTAACGGAAAGAAGACTACATACTATATGGATCAGGTTATATAGAGATAACGCATGGATCAACAGTATTCCTTTAATGTCTCTAATAATGTGTCTTCTACTCTTTACAAAATGCTATACTCTGCGTACTGGATCTATACTCCTGTCTATACCTAATGAGGTATGAAGGTAAGTCTAGGTATTCATGTCATTAATAGGTATTAAAATTAATGTGATGGATGTAACTGGAGACTTAAGGAGAAAATAATTACGACAGTGAGTGAATTAGCACCTGCAAAGGTGGCTGAAGCTCTGACATAAAAGGTATGTAATATATTAGATGAAAAACCGGCACATATACTGGCTAAAAACGTACCCGAAGAATCACTGCCTAAACTGCCCTATTTATAACTGAACCTGTCCTATACCTAATATTTAACCTATAATTGAAACAAAACCAATCAATCCATACGAATTTACCTATCATCACCCACAGAAGAAGCAGTACCTAATGTTATGTCAGTATTCCTAACCAATGTTTGTGCGTAATGCTATTCCTAAATTATCAAATTTGAGAAAGAATAAACGTAGAATGTGAGAAATAAGTTATGTTAACAATATAATCGAACAAAATAAGACGTGTCTTAAAATATTAGTGGTAAAAGTAGCAATAATATTGGTAATTCTAAACTTCTAGCTGGATTAACAATCCTAACTATAGTCCTTACTATCGACACTGATTTATGACCTACGAGAAAGAGTATATTTATATCTGTCCTATTTTTCACCGATCCGTTACGAGATACTTCTGCCAGTATTTGTTGTTTTGTTGGGGGGTGGGGGTAATTTTGCTACCTACCGTTAAAAGTTTACAAAAAAGACCAATGCTTGTTGTCCTTGCTGTTAATTTTTGATCGCTATTTTACCTGCGTCCATACCATGGTGGCTGCTTGCTTTGATGTTGTATTGATGGTGAAGTGTTAACCTCCTTAGGCCAAGTCCGTAATGACTTTGACCACGGCGGCAACGTCGTAGAGAGATAAAATGTAGGTACGTTTATTATTGACGTTTTACCTTCCCAAAGAGCGTGTGTACATCTTTGCAACTTACGACTCGTGCATTGGATCAATTATTGCCAAACAAAAGAATATGGTGTGCACCAAGGTTGAGGGATAGGTCTTGATTTGTAAGTATGGAATTTTATTCTGTACCAATGAGAACCTAGACAAATTTATCAAACTTGAGTACTTATGTGTGTGCGTTTCTAACTAATTGGTTGTCTTGGATTTTTCATCTGTAAGGCGTTGGTAAAACTACACCCTTATGTGGTCTATAACCTGTAATTACTCTGGATCACAAGGCAAATGAATAGTATTGCTTAGACACTTTGATTGATAATTGTGGCCGCACGTGCTGCACATAGCAGCAGAGAGGGTGAACAGCCCAATTTTGAAACATGTCTCCTTTGAAAATAAAACCTCCTACGAAAAAGAATGGAAATACAAGGTCAGTAACGTCAAACCGAAGCCTATAACGGATCGAGATTTTCTCTAATTGGGTTAGCTCATTTCGTTACTTTATCTTTGTCGTTCGTGTGTTCAAATTTGTATGTGTGTTTGTTTACCCGTCGAAAACTCATTTTTGGTCGCACCCTCCCTGCTGCTGTCTTTTTATCCAAATATTTTATCAAGACCTGTACGATATCGCGATCGAGGATCATGTAAGTTTATTGTTATAAATCCATGTGGGATAGCTTGCGCTTTTGAAAAGAAATTTCTAAATGTAATCATATCCATATCTCCTGAACACCAAGTTTGATGAATATTTCGCCGAGTATGTGTATCAACTCCATTAAATACAACTAAAAATATTGCAATTATCTCTGATCCCTTTAGGTATTTGTGTATATCGCTAACATTAATCACGACTGTTTTTATGCCTGCCTCGAGAAAATATTCTATCTGGATTTGATTCTATGTCCAGCATCATCGTATATTACGAGATTATTAATTAATCCATCTAGGTCATCTGTTGATCGGTGATAAAATCAATAATATCATTGCCATCCTTGTCCAACAATTTTGCGTTTTCATTAAAATCTTTAAACATATCGTTGCATCTCTGATCATCTACAGACGGTGCCACTAAATATAATTTATCCCACTTGAGCCATCTCATTATCAGATTAAGCAACAAATGCATCTTACCAGACCCAGAGAAAGCAATGATCTCCATGTTGTACAGATATAATAAATAATATTGACTTATATTGTGTTCGATGCAGAGCATCCTCCCCCACCAGTGGATTAACAACAATAATAACAAAAACTAAAAAGCGTGCGCTTACAGGTAAGTATGTAAAATGTGGTACAAGAAAATACAGATTTATCTCTGGACACAAAGTGTGCAGTGGTCAAATCGCCGCTTCATTAGGAAAATTACTAAGAACTCCATGGGCTAAATACCCAGGAGAAAATCACCTTCCTAGATATAATTATTGTGGTCCTGGAACCCGACTTGATATTCGACTTGACGAGCGAGATCAACCAAGACCTGGAGAATATACAATAACCAATAAATGTGATTGATCAAGCGTGTCACGTTCATGATTAGCGTATAAAGATTGAAATTTACAGCAACGACATATTGCCGATGTTAAGTTGACTAACTTGTTAAATTCCATAAAAAAATAAATCTCTGATAGAAAAACTTTCTAGCTTCCTAGAAAAATCTACGATGAGAAGTAAACTAGTATTAGGGGCTGGTAATTAATCAACCGATTATTATTATAATGGAATCGAATTATTATAGCCCAAGAGGATATTTGAGGGGTAGAGCAGCGAGTAGTAAACTTACTGATGCAACAAATGTCACACGTTCTGTTGCTGCAAATTGGTTAGCACGACAGGCAATATGGCAAATTTATCTACCACCACCTAAATAAATTCATTATGCGCTCCCAATGAAGTTCATAAAGCAGATATTTTATTTTTACCACACGATACTATTAAAATTGGTAGACATCAATCGCGCACATACAAATACTCGTTGACTGTCGTTGACGTTGCAAATAGATATAAAGAAACAGAACCACTATAAAAAAACAGCAGCTGAAGTTGCATCTGCTTTTCAATTTATCAACGAGGATCCGGACCACAAGGTGGTCTACAATGGCCACAGTTGCTACATGTTGATCCTGGCGTGGAATTCCTTGGTACAGTATCATCTCTGATGAAAAAACATGACGTCAAAATCAGACGAGGTCATACCGCAATTCATCGAGATCAGGCAATTGTTGAACGATTTAATCGAACACTTGCTGAGATATTGTTTGGATATCAATAAGCAAAGAAAATAATTCAGAAAGACAAGAGATCTCGTGAATGGGTTGCAAGACTACAAAGTGTGTAAGCTGCGTTAAATAATGAAATTACTCGTGCGATTTCTATAAAACCTACCAATGCGATCACAAAAAAAACTACCAATACAACACAATGACGTTTCAAAACAACCTACGTTATGACAATGAGGTATTTATATGAACCTGGTGAGCTTGAACATAATAAAATGAAGAGCGACTGATCCAATTTGAAGTGTGATAACACATACAATTTTTAGCGTGGTAAGATCCACGGGTAGACCTGCAATCTACAGATTAGATTCAACTACTCTTCAGTGTGGATTTTACATGAACAATTACAAGTAATTCCTGAGGATACACAATTACCACCGCGTTCACTTTTGTGAACTAGCGCCTCAACGTCGATTACATTCAAGACAGGTCAGCATAACGTTTTCACGTGCGTGACCAAGACTACTATTAATTCTATCTACGGCAATTTGTCTTGGATTATTATTTGAATACTGCCACAACATTACTGTGTTACAGCTTGCACAATGAATATGATGTCGTTTTTTCAATGTCTTGGTAAATTCAGCGTCGAGATCAAAATCGCGTTTATTTTTTTTTATCACACTGCTAATAACTAATTTTTGTCTTACTACATCATCTCCATTGCAAGCAGTTTGATTATTATTTTGTGTGAAGTCTATGATAACATCCGCAGCTGAAATATTCTTCTAACACGAGATACTGCCATATAAACTAAGTTTGACCATTCAATACGATCATCAACAATCCAAATATTAGTATAGGAAATAGTTAATCCTTGTGACGAATGAATCTTTCTAGCATATCCTAGCGTCCTCGAGTTTAGTCCATCGTTAACGCGCTCTTAACATCATTCATGGGAACAAAAAGATCATTTAACACAAGATTTTGTTTCCTTGACTCTGTCAAGGAGCCTGGAATTTCAACGTCGATATTTTGCCGTCGAGTATCTGCTGGGCGATAACATACTGGTACAACTAGATTGGAATTTTTTTATGTAACAGAAATAATTGTTGCTGAAGTGCATTAGCGTATCACGAACTATCTTTCTACTTGCAACTATCAAATCATCTGGTCTCTATAAATTCCGAAAATCATTCATAGGACTTTCTTAAATTATCTCACGCATTATTTCACGCTGAAATTTATTTAGTTGTAGTCTGATTAATTTCTTAAGCTCTCTTAATTCTGAATCAAGCGCTCTATGATTACCAGTTATCTTCTCATAATAATCTACAAACTCTGTTAAACATTCATGTGGAGATAATCCAACAAAAGTGGGAGGTTGACCATGATCGCCACACATTATCACAGCAGTAATATTTTTCAACAACCAATAAATAAATATTTGTTATGTCTCTAACGATACTATACATATTTCATCCCAGATAATAATCGTTGGAATATATTTTTCACCCATTCGTTCAGGAGTCTATCTATCTACCTTCCATCGGAAAAGTCTGTGATAAGTATGCAATTTAACTGTCGTTCGTTCATTTCTCTGGAGAGTCTATGTCTATCGGTTAACACAATTATATCAAGTCAAGGAAATAATTCGATCACAAGTGTTGATTTGCCAGAACATCCCAGTCCTTAAGATAAACAGTCTTATTTCTGGTCTTATTTCTGGTCACAGGCTCATACACCGATGATGCTGATGACAATTTTGATTTTTGATTACTTTTGTAATAAATATCGCCAATTTCAACGTCTGGAGATTCCAAATAACTAGGTATGATTTCTTGTTTTATTCTTGATTCGCCCCATGATGCATCAGCGCTAATATGTAGTTGTTTCAACATCATGTTTCTTATCGATATAAAATGAATCTCTGGCGGCTCTAACTGCGGTATCAGAAAATATATTAATCATTGATAATAGATTTATCGAAACATACGCAAGCATTGAATATCTTAAATGAGTAAACTGCGATGACTCACCATCAGTGTAACTCACAATTGTATCTAATTTACTTCCGTCCGATAAATTAACATTACTTCTACTTATAAAGGAATTTTTCTTCGTTGTATCAGCAATTATAAAATCTAACTCAGCATCGTCTATAATTAATCTTGTACAATATTATCCTCCTTTGGTAAATTTACCAATTATTTTTCTGTCCAGGTCTTTTGCGATTTTATTCTCAAAATAAGTTATATCAGGTGTTTCTCATCATTAGAATATTTCTTTTGTTGTGGTAACCAAACTTATTTCGGCGGACAATAAGATATTAATGCTTCACTTACAACCAAAGATATCAATATTTTACATCAATCATATATCGTATTAAATCTCCTGGTACCCATATTTTCTCTGGAAAGTGTTTGCCAAACCAGACATAAGAAAGCATATGGAGATCTTCGTCAAACTTAAATGACCCGAAACAAGCGAATCCAGTCAGGTCACAAGTTGGTAAAGGTCCGATTATCGATACTCTGGTCATCTCGTGTGTTGGATTTCCAGATCGCTCAAAATATTTCGAACGCTCTCCCATTCCAAGACTCTTCTAGGATAACATGCGATCATATCATCTGAGATAACAACCTTATAATCGTATTTAGTATTCCATAATACACCGTGTCCGTATTCAACACAACTGGTCTGGACGTCTTTACGAAATTCCAATCGTGTTGGTTTCCATGCATTTTCCTTCTGAGCAAAATAAGTAGCAACCGAAGGAAATGTAAAACAGTTACTCAGTATTTGTTCATCATCATCATGTGTATATTTCAGCGCAAGATTTTTCATTTCTTCGTGGAGAGATTCTGTAAGTTAAATATCTCCATTAGGCCGCACAAGCTGATAATAATTTCCATCATCGGAACTTTGAAACAGCCGCAAAGATATAGGATCGCTTTTACTGATATTTCTGATAAAATCAAACATATCACCGTCATAGAACTTAACTGTTCGATTTCATGAAAATATTTTTATAGCATAAGTCCAAGCATGCGCATTGTGATCAACGATATTTATCGGAGCTCCTTTCGATAAATACTTTGGCCTGTTTAATAGTTCTCCAGTCATTGTTCTTACCATTATTGGGAAGTTTAGTGTTTTTTCTAACTTAGCAAAATCATTTATTTTAGCTCCTTTATCTTTGACTGATTCAGCAATTTGTGCATTTTTCACGACGTAAATCTGTTAGTTTATTTCCACGTATCGCGTTTGTGAAATGTTATATAATTCACTCACCTACACAATTTGTTTTAGAAAATTTCATTGGTTTGAGATCATGAACACTAGTTTTATTATTCAGCTGATATATTGCACAAATAACTGCAGTCACAGGATACGCTCGTTCATTATACGGTTTATCAATACCAGTCAAAATTCCTAGTTTGAAATTTTTATTTAACATAACAATATTTCCAGTGTGTCAAGGATAATCCATGTATCGTCTTCCACAATACATTTTATTCTAAAAAAATATCTTTGATTGTCGAGATCATTAATTATCGTCGCCATTCGTCGGTCATTCATTGTAGCATCAACAACACCTTCGTTGTTGTGCATGATTCTGAATGTTGACCGCACCATTACCGCGAAATTCTTTCTTGGCGTCATGAATACTTTTAATCAGAATTTTGGTTGGATGAACCAGAGCTCTCCTCGGCAAGGCAGGGGTTCTTCTGCCAAGATCGAATCTAACTTCAGAAGGTTCGAACGCAGATAATATCTCAAACTCTTCTATATTATAATTAAGGCATATATATATATATATATATATATATATATATATATATATATATATATATATATATATATATATATATATATATATGTATAATGATTTGAACAAAGATTAACTGTAAAGAGTTAATGATAGGTTCCACAACTTTTTGTAACGAAGCTTTCGTACGCGAACTCTGTAGACTTCACCTACAAAGCTACAAAGCGTGCGAAGAGAGAGTCTAGGACCAAAACCGTGTTTGAAATGTGGTGTTGGGGTTAGAGGAGAAACGCAGTTATGCGTGTAATGTGGTTAGACAAAATTCAGAGAGCTGAAACAATATTTTGATTTTTAAAAAACTAACGCCGGTAATAATGTCATAAAAACGATGTAGTCTCTCTCGCAAGATTTTCAAAATAATTATTTGACAAATAGTATTATTATACAAAATGAAGCAAAATGAATTTGTGAAACATCCCATCAGCAAGAATTATGAAGCATCTCGTGATGGTGTAATTAAGAAATGACGATAAATTACCCAGTCGGTAATGTCATTAATACTGATTATTTCAGATGTACTGCTGGAAAGAAAATGTATCTTTGTCATAAATTTATATAGGAATGTTTTCACGGAGTAATCAAAAAAGGTCTCGTGATCGATCATGTCAATGACCAAACACTTAATAATTCCTTGGGTAAATTACAGGCTATTACACATTCAGAATTTTGCACGTCGTTGTACTGGCAAGCTCAAAATTTGCAAAAATGATTGTTAAATCCGTGAACGTGGAGACTGGCGAAGAAATCATATTTCCATCGATAAATACAGCCGGCAGAAATTTATATATTCACCCAAATCTGGTACAAAACATCACTAAAAAATATACAAATCAGCGTTTTCGAAAAAATATAAGCAAAATATAAAATTTAAGTATTGCATATAGCAGGAATTATGAAGGGAAATTACTCTGTCAAGGATACATAGAGCGGTTCGAGAGTAACCTCGATTTTATTTTACTATATTATCTTATATATTTATTATATTTTTTGTTTGGTTTTCTCTCCTGCTGTACAACAAACGAAATGGGCGTTATAAACAACGAATATTTCAGTATTTCACTCCTGAAGTAAAGTAGGAAACACTAATATCGTAAGACAGAGTAATTTAACATTTCATGACTTTGCCGATGACAAAGTCCTGGTATGAGCTTTGACAGCATCCTGATAGAATCAAGGGGAATAAATATGTCAGCAAAGATAGACTGATTGTGTTTTACAATAACAAATGAATTATATTTTTGGCTGTTTTTAAGAAATATTATCCTTCTTTTTTTAACCTGTCAGGTTTCTTTCTTCCTCAAGATTTTGTCAGCGATAATAATTAAGAAATAAAGAAATTACAAACAGCAAATAAGTCACGCCCATTGCGTGGGATATTTTTGGACTTCTAAGTATTGGTTAGCTTATGTAGCATATGACCTGTTTTATCACAGTTGTTTTCTTCATTTGCTCGAACTTCAACAGATAAGCACACCCTCCCACCATGCCACCAAGTGGTGTGTGTTATTTTGTACTTCCGGGGTTGATTATGGTGGTGGGTGTGCAGAAATCTGTTGAACGTATAGAAGGCACCATATATGAATTGTGCCGTCCTGAGAATTAAGTTATAGAATAAGTCAGTGTTATGCCTTCCATAGAATTAAGTTAGATAAGATTGTATGTTGTGCTGTCCATAGAATTAAGATTATATCTGCGCCCTCTGAACTTGCGAGTATGTCGTTTGGCAATCTAGAAGTTCACATGGAGTTGTGCCGTCTATATAATTAAGATTGTATATATTATATATGTACCCTCTGAACTTGCTAGAATTTCGTTTGGCAATCTGGGATTTCACATTGGCGTTGTGTGTGTAAATATATTTTTATTTTAAAGATATATTTATTTTAAATATATATTTATTTTAAATATATATTCATTATATAATTAATTTTGAAAATATTAATGTTATTATTTCTGCAATAAAATGAAAACATAACGGTATATGTAGCCTTAACCCTGAGAATATTATATGCGAGTTTGAATCATTACAACAACGAAAATTTGAAGATAGGTAGACACTACCAGCCGTATACAGATTCATTAAGCTTATTCAACAATCTATGTTACAATCCTTGGCAACAGTCAAATATACAGAAGTTGAGCATTTCGTAACTCTCGCATGCGCAATTGAAAAAATTAGATCAGAATTAGTTCACGAATACGAAACAAAAAAGATTATTAATACACGTGTAAGACAATTGAACAGGATTATGTCTGCAAGTAACTCTATTACTGGCAAAAATGAAAGCGCTGTCACCAGTGACCGTAGTGATTGTGAAAGTAAAAGTAGTAAAAATATCACTAAAGGGGATTGTGAGTGAAGGTAGTGAAAACGTCACTGATGAAAATGAAAGTTATGGCAACAGCGATTGTTTCAGCTTTGGGGTAACGGATTATGAACAAGAAAACAATAACAAAGTCACTAGTAACTGTTGTAACAGCTAAACAGAATAATTCCTCTCTGACTATAGTAAAAAAAATGTATTTTTCAGATTATAATATTTATTCAGATTATAGTTTTATTTTTATTCTGATAATAATATTTATTGAGTTCATAATATTTATTCAGATTATAATTTTATCCTGATAATAGTATTTGTTCAGATTATAATATTTTTAGATTATGATTTATTCAGATTATAATATTTATTCAGGTTATGATATTCATTAGAATCAAATTATTTTTAAACTGATCAAATTCAATACAAGAATGTGCATATTTCAGAATTAGATATTTCTGGCAACACATTCGTAATAATATGTTCTTGCTGCAAGTTATTTAAATGTTCCTGCGTTAGGAACATTCATGTTGTTTCAATATAGCGATGGGCTTATTAATCACCACTTGCATAATACTTGGATGAACAATTTCGAGGTCAAATGTAACCTGGTTCAAAAGTTGTATTTGTTTGATGATTTCCTCTCTTGTTTTTGTGAACGTTACGTCAAAAAGATACTCGGTAAATAACTGATGCAATTTGTCGAGATATTGTTTGAGATCCTGATTAATATCATCAAAAGTAAATTTATATATATATATATATATATATATATATATATATATATATATATATATATATATATATATATATATATATATATATATATATATATGGCAAGATATGGCTTTTTGGGGTGTTCCATACATCCACCATATTTCATCATAGGTATATTGTTAATTCATCATTGTCGGGTTTAGCTCCTATTACTTTCCATACCGGCTTATGCTTATAATTTTGGAGTGTTTTCCCAATGCGATCGTTTATCTGAAATATAATCAGATCGTTTTGGTTTAGGTAATTCTGTATGTTCTGGTGGTGGAATATCAGGACTTCTTTATACGGATCTAATCGATGATTGATATATATCTATATTATAATCTAGAGAATTTATTTCTATCGCAGCTGATAATGCTTGTTCGTGAACAGCTATAGCAATCATATATTCTTTTCCAATCATAGATTTAATTATGCGCTGAAATTCATCGTAGATTTGTTCGATTTGATAACTGACTGTGGGCACGCCGACAACTTGCCAATCGGGAGTTCCAACTGGTTTATTTGTATACGCAAATACAAGTGAATTATTTGCTGGTAATCCACCACATGACTTTGATCTAATATTGGGCCAACTATGATATACTGGTAATTGTGCAGTGCTATTTCATTCGCGCAAATTACAGTTCGAAAGTTGACGCTGGACTCATGATTGGTTGAGCTTGCTGATATTATCGTGGTTTTTGAAGGAATTGTGTTAGCGACGATCTGTTGCAGTAATTCTTGCGATGACGACATTATTGTTAAATCTTGATTCTAAATCCTGATTTTCTAAATCGGACGTAGACTCTGATACAGTCATTGCCTCATTGTAAATCTTAATCATATCTGTAAACTCAGTATCTGATATTATTCAAGCGCTAGGGCCTGATGATATCAACGAAGATAATGATGAGTATGCTAGCTTCGCTGTATGCAACTTTATTTTATACTCATGCAATTTATTTTCGCTGCACGTAGATATTTTTGCGATGATATTAAGAATACCAGCCATTGTTGTTGCAGCTGAAACACAAATTGTTACAACTGCAGGCTATGTCATCGTTATTGATGATAGCGGACGCCGAATATACAATTATGCGATGCTTTTTTACTTTTACTGTAAACTCGTCAATGTTATGTTTTAGTTTGGTTTGCCACTCACATACTTGATTGTATCTGTAATGTGTCACGTCGATTGGGCAGTTCATTATTTTTTAAGTAGGTGGTAATGTAGCGACTAATTCAAGACACCAATAATACAACACGGGGTTGCCTTTTTCCTCAGGTTCCACCACGAATGTTCCCTCGTCGTTTTGATCCAAAATAACTAACACACATTCAGTAAACTCTTTAATTGGATAACGCCGTGGTATTATAGTGGATACCGTAAATGTCGTAGTACCGAGTACTGAGAACCTGTATATACCAGTCATCTTAGCGCGATGTTTAATGGATTTTTTGAGTGGTGACCATAATGTTGATCCAGATGCTACCGTGTATTCTACACTGTCATTAATTTGTTTATGTTAGAGAGAACCTAATGTCGATGACTGATGGACTCAAAAAAATTTCATTAATGGTTATATTTATGTTTCTACGAATATTTGTAAATGTTTGTACATGATTAGAATATTCAGGTCTAAATGTGGTCACTCAATCATTGATTGTCATTAACGAGTTCATCTTCGGGATGTTGCTATCATCGACTTATTTCTTCGTTGCATCGTCATCGTTTGATTCTGGTTCTCCAAAACCAGTAATTTTATTATTAGTCATATTGAGAGAACCAGACATTGCATCCCCTGCGGTTAATAAACGATCATTGATCTCAGTTCTGATCGTGTTGTTGCTGTTGTCTACATATCTTTTTTACCACGTCATCATCTGATTTTGGTTCTCTACATTAATAATTGTAGTTTTCTCATTTTGAGATCGCCATACATGATATCTCCAATTCTTCTGATGCATCCAGCAATTTCTTCCATGATTGATAGAACTGATTCCTCCGAGTTTTTAATTATACCGTTTTTAGTAAACACCAGTAAGTTATCTTCGGTCGCATCTGGAACCCAGAGAATAATGTCTGTCAACGGGATATTGCTCGTCTTTAATCGTCCTTGATTCTCCTGAAAAACAACGACTTCATTTTGGTCGACATTTGCAAGGATGAAAAGATTAGCGAGTTCATTCTTGACCTCATCAAGGTTGCATATTTAGATAAGTCGCTATGCTGAGTTTTATCCAGGCGAAAAGTTCTTCCGTAAATATCTACCATTATGCTTTAAGATCTGTTTAAAATAGTGTACTGTTATACCATCTGCTTGTGTAGTCGTGCACGACTTTATGAGGTTGTGTCAGCGACCTTGATATAGCGTCGACTACAGCAATCACTTCACAGCCACATATTGGAGGATCGGTTATTGTCTGTGTTGGTAATGTTGAATACCAGACGGGAGTGTTTTGAAGATGAGTGCTTTGCACTTTGCCGAGATATTTTAACAATTATGTTAGTGGTGCCAATCCATACGAATCGAAATAAATAATTCCACGTGGATCAATCGCGTATGCAACCCAATGAGTACCTGGACCAGAACTTCCATCAAGATTAATGATACCGGTTTTAACACAGTTTGGCTGATTTGGTAATTGATGAGCCATAAAAACACCTCTGAAGTTTTTGATGTTTATTTTTTTATCAGCATCAAATAAATCAAAACTGGACATAGGAAGGAGACGCTTTGCGTCTAGGAAAGTGTCCCGGGAAGTCTCAGACCTCCCTACCACGGGTGTGGAGTTCCTGGTAGTCTTAGACCCTTTCCCTTTTTTGGAAGTTTATATTCCGTCACCTGTTGCTTTCTTTAGTACCATCCCAGTAGCAGTTCTAACAGCACCAAATGCATCTGCTTTTGCAACAGCTGAGGCTGCAGCTGATATTAACGCTGGTATAGCTGCAAGAAGTGGAAATATACCTCCCGTCAAAACTGCGACTTTACTGGCACCCGCAGAAAGATTAAGTCTAACAGTGGCATTGATTCTTTAGCTTTATTGAAGTGCTTGAGTTGACGTTCTGAAGGTTTATTTTGACCACCTTCGACTTGTTCTTTTTTAGTGATATTTTTTTCGGATGGTTCCTGATGCTAATTTATCCTTAAAGAAACTTTACTAACTCCAGGCGTGTCGAATCCCATTGGATTTCGTGTTTGTCTGTGTTCTCGTGCATTTTCCTGAAATGCGAATAATATTTGTCGCGATACAGATACACCCTGTTGTGATGCTATCTGTCATGTGAATAAACTAGCAACTTCACTCGATATTCTGTCTGTTGTCATCGTCAACCACGACAATGTTGATTTACCACCTTGACTCATAAAAGAGAATAGAAGTTCTTCTTCAGATATTGTTGGAGTCATTACTGGCATCCACAACGAAAGTTTTGTTAGTCTTACTATACACGCATCAACTGCATCGGGTCGCCATATTGCATCATTGTCGTTGTCTTTTCAAACAAGTACAACTGTATGCATGGCTCCGAAAATAACCTTTCTGATATGTCTACAAAATCCAAATATATGTGATAGTGGAATCACGCGTGAAAATTCGTCCTTATCACTTAACATTAATCTATGTGCCGCAAAATCCTAACTTGAATTCATCGGGTTTTTTTTACATTAATGCATCGGTAGGTCTATCCCCTGTAGAGTTTCTTACGTTACATATATTTACGTTTCTGCCTTCAGGATGATCAGCTGTATCCTTTGCAAACATCACTGGCGGACCAGCTGATCTCGAGTAATCATCGCTGTATCTTGCAAGGTCAAGTATTGTCGTAACAATATCGACGTTTTCCAGGCATGATTCATTGGGTCTTCCGTCAATCATGTATATAGCACTTTTAAATAACACCATAATACCATTGCTAACAAAGCCAGGTCGATCTCTAATTCTGATTATTATACCATCTGCTTGTAAAAGTCAACATTCTACTTCAATAAATGTTTCAGGGTAAGAAATATATGCTTGTATCCTGAACTTGCAATTTGATTCGTCCACGCTGACTTGGCTCTCGTGTGGCATAAGAATAATACTGATAATCGCGGACAGGTTCATCTTTGAGAACTGGCGCAGCCAGGTCAAATGTTGGATAAGACATACGTTTGAACATTTTGTTATAATTGCTATCGTCTAACACGAAGACCACTTCCTGCTATCAGACTAGCAGTTATATTGTTTTCTTTTTCTTTTTTTTTTTTTTGATAGTGGTATACCAGCCAAGTCTGCTATTTTTTTTATTTGCAGCTTGGTTTATTATTTTGCTGACATTTGAAGGCTAACTTCAGTACTTGGCGAGTTTACTGGCTTTGATTTTCGTCGTAGTAATCGTTCTAGTCTATCCTTCGTCCATGTCAAATGCTTTACGAGCAACATCACCAACAGCACCAATACCTTTATCACAAACAACGTCATTAGCTTTCATTCATAATTGCTTTGCAATCGGTATTGCTTTTGGGGCTATTCTTATAAATAGACCCTGAACAACATCACTGAGTCCACCACCGCAGATCGCTTTATAGGGTGGTGATCGCGAATATATCACCCTGAACCATAATCGGTCCATGTTGAGCATTATGTATAATCATTTTATTTTCTTGTCACTGATATAACTGTATACCCTCAGTCAATGTGGTTATCATCTACGATTTCATCGATGAGAGACCGATAAACATTAATGTCCATGATACCGCCTGTAAATAATCGTTGACAAATATCAGCTGCTTCATTATTAATTGCTGGGGAATTATTGCTGGCTCGTATTCGACAAGCAGAATTTCTATTCGTTCAACATCGGCAAGGACAGTATTGGGACATGGAGTAATAAGACCACTTCCTCGAGTAACAAGACCTCTTCCAGCTGCTCCTTCTTCCTCACTTGCGGTTTTATCTTCTTTTTCTTCCATGCCCTTAAGGCTGATTTTCTTTCTGCTTTTGCTTTTACAAATTGCTGCTTCATTGTTTCTCCTTTTTTGTCTCCTTTGTTGCTTTACTCATTCAATATACTCATATACTGTATTGTTGAAGAGGTCAAAACTATTAATATCTTGCTCAGATCTGATTTGTGGAGCATCAGCAGCGATGCAATATATATCCCTGACCCAATCAGCAGCTTTTAGAGTATTAACATATTCGGGTTTTACATACTTATCTCTATCACGATATCCAACCGCGGCAATATTAATTATTTGGTGTGGGTCTTTGATGGCGCCAATACCTTCAGGCGTAAATTTTTCTGTAATGTTAATTTTGAATGTTATCAGAGGTTGTGGTTGAACTTCAGGGTGTGGTTGAGGAGGTTGCTGGGGTGGTGGTTGAGCTGCTTGAAGACGGCCAACAATATCAACAGGTAATGTCTCAAGAGCTCTTTGAGCCGCCTCTGTTGCGGTAACAATTTTGTGTTGTTGGTTCGACATTTGGTTTAAGTAACTGTTCTGTAACTTCTGCGAATTCCACCTGAGATTCCTGACGCGCATGTGGTTGCTGCTTGACAGCATCACGAACAGGGATATATTTTTAATTGCCTCTCTTCGCTGTCGAGCAAATCTAGCTGTGCAAGATTCCATTTTTGATATAATTAATGCTGATTTAATTACTCACACACTACAGCAGCAGAGAGGGTACGACCAAATGAACACACATGCAAGTTTGAAAACACGAACGACAACGATAAAGTAACGAAATGAGCTAACCGAATTAGAGAAACTCTCAGTCACTTAGAGGCTTCGGTTTGACTTTATTGATCATTCATTTTTCGTAGTAGATTTTGTTTTTCAAAGTAAACTTGCTCCAAAATTAGTCTGTCCACCTTCTCTGCTGCTCACATAGAATGCAAATTGTAATATCACAATATACTTACGATGACTCTGTCACACTGTTCATTTGATCTTTTGACATATCTAACGGTCATGAATGCCCCATTTCCCTCATCCTGGTAATAACCAACATCCTATTCAAATAAATACGAGTCACTGTAAATTCGAAGGCAGGTAAGAGGTATTTAAATATTTGTATATTTCAATAAGTTGGTAGGTAAGTATATAATTTGATTGAAATAAGTGTTCTTCTTACGCAGCTATTTTGTCGGTAAGTTTGAAGGTATGTAACTGGGTAGATAATACACGCTTGAAGGCGATTACATATGTGGACGATTAGATAATTAGGTAGAATAGAGAAACAAACAGGTAGATGACAAGCTGCTGTTTTAGGGCTATGGTATACAATCGTTTATAAAGTTTAAGTCATGATCATGCGTTTGAAGAAAAATTAGAACATGAAATGATTTGACTACATAAGACCTTCCTGTATGTTCCTGGGAATAACATATTTTCCTTCTCTATTTTAATTATGGGAAATTCCAATGACGATTATATAACTGAAAGTGTATTATGGGTAATACAATTGTTCCTCCACTTGGCTTCTTTCCTTGTTTATTTTGGTCTGTAAATCTGATAAGTAGAGATTAGTTTTAATTTAGGATGATCACACTGTCTTCGTTGCAATTTTTCAACTGAAAGTGTACTGAAAAATGTGTTTATTTTTCATGTGGTGGCACGTATTGCATCTATTGGCTTGCCAGTGCTTTTGAATGATGCAGTCTACTTAAGGGCTATTTCGGTGGAGTGTAAGGATGAAGGTATTTGTTCCGCGTTTATTAAAATGTGTTTTTAGAAGATCTGGTTTGGTTTCTTGTACTTTGTATCGCTTCCGTTATTAGATCTTTATCAGATGATGAATTTGCACCTCTCAATGAAAGGTTACACAACAGAAGATGTTGATCTGATTCTATGGACTTGACTGTATTGTATGTTTGGGTGCAGCGCTCTGATTCTATCGGTTTGACTGTATTGTATGTTTGGGTGCAGCGCTCTGATTTTATGAGCTTGACTGTATTGTAAGTTTGGGTACAGCGCTCTGATTCTATGGGCTTGACTGTATTGTAAGTTTGGGTGCAGCGCTCTGATTCTAAGGGCTTGACTGTATTTTATATTTGGGTGCAGCGCTCTGATTCTATGGGCTTGACTATATTGCAAGTTTGGGTGCAGCGTTCTGATTCTATGGGCTTGACTGTATTGTACGTTTGAGTGCAGCGCTCTGTTCTATGGGCTTGACTGTATTGTAAGCTTGGGTGCAGCGCTCTGATTCTATGGGCTTGACTGTATTGTATGTTTGGGTGCAGTGCTCTGATTATATGGGCTTGACTGTATTTTATGTTTGAGTGCAGCGCTCTGATTCTATAGGCTTGACTGTATTGTATGTTTGGGTGCAGTGCTCTGAAAGGAAAATGGTCTGTATTTTTCAAATGGAAAGGATGTGATAAAACATGTAGCAACTGGGACGCAGCAAAACACATTACTGCATTAAAACAAAGGATGTGTGAAACGCACCTCTCCAGTTGAGATGATGGCGGAAGCACAAACTATAGACAGAAATGTTTAGGAGCATGAACACTTTGAGGTATTCTTAAGGAAATAATTTATAGAATTTAAAAAACACAGCAAACACATTCACATTTCATTAAACGAAGGAATAAAAGCATCTGCAGAAAATGGATATATATTCTTCACAAAACCAGACGTAGAAGAGAAAGTACATGCAAACGATTACAGATAAACAACAAAATGGTAGACTTGATACAACGACTACAATATAGACAAGATCCTAGTTTTGTTATGAATGCCATAGCAAAATAAATAAAACGAAAAGGAAATACCAAGATATTAACCTGATTCCAAATATTGCTGGAAAACGGTCACAAGCAAATACAGTGTAAATAATTGCAGGGTATGTATGTATGTATGTATGTATGTATGTATGTATGTATGTATGTATGTAAACTAAAGGGCATTGATGTGTACTCAGATGTTGATTCAATCATGAGGATATTTAAACTGCAATTTCATACAAAATAGGCTTTGAAGAAATGAATTCAAATGCTCTATCGATCGTGCATTTTTCATGCATAAAATGTTTATTATGAACAATTTCAAGTCATCACCGCAAAAAATAATTGGCTATTCAAGAATTGCCACAACAGCAAAGATCAGCTGATATGGGAAAATGTGTGGACCATATTTATGAATTAATGACATGCATCCTTTCATAAAGTCAATGGATAAGCATTGTAGATGGTCCAATGATAAACACTAAAGAACATATGATTGAGAAAAAAAAGATAATATTGATACTTGTTGCTACTTGCAATGAGTTTTGAGATGAAAACAAACTAAATAATAATTTTAAAGACAACCCATTTGCGCCTAAAATAAAATAATAAAATAATAATAAAAAAGCACAGACAAAAATAAAAAGATAATGTGCTTCCTTAGAATGATTATTGTAATTGCAAATGAAATTGATAAATAAGGGTACATGATCAACTGTTCCTAACTTGGGTCACTACAATGAAAATAAATATGACATACATGTAATTGAGCTTTAATTAACCAATCTGCACAGGCTTGCCTTTTCTAAACAATACCTTTTGTGAAAATCAGTCATTAAACTGAATATGAGTTTGCGACTAAAGCAACAAAGGAATGCAGTACAACTCATCAAATCAATGAATCTTGATGTAGAAAAAAATCGTGAGTGGGTGTCTGTTTGCTGTTGTTTTTGCGGTTTTGTTTTCAAGAAAAGATTAATGTTGGATATGTATCACTGTTACATTACATAGGCACACGAATGTGGAGTCTGAATATCGTACACAGAGTCTTAAAGCATAAACAACGAATGGAACCGTATACGGATGATTTTAATTCTCGCATTCTACAATTCAACACTCTTATGCTATTATATCTTTTGATTTGTCTGCACTGTAACATAATCTTCTGTGTTCTGATTACTTTACTGCTCTTTTGGAATAATTCAGGAGATTTTACAAATAAATGTTTTATGTATATGTTTATTAAGTTGGATCGATACTAGACTTGATAAATCTTTAATTTCAGCCAGCCTGATTACTTATTCAAAATGTAGATTTTATTGTGGATTATTTCAAGCTGATTCTATAGCACAAAAATAAACACCCTATTACTATTTAACTGTTTTTGGACGATGATGATCTCTCTCTCTCTCTCTCTCTCTCTCTCTCTCAGATAGATAGATAGATAGATACCAATCAACGTGCAATCAACGTGCAATGTTAGCTATTTAAATTTGCCAAACACTCATCTAGCACTTTCCTTTAACTACTGTCGAAATTTAGTTGGTTGAAAGCATTAATTACATCATTAATGTCAATTCTTTTGACTATGTTCGAAGTTTTTTCTATATTTTATTTGATACGGTAAAGTTTCTTTAGTTAATATTTCTTCTTCTTGAATAATCCGGTTAGCGAGTCAAATTATTAAAGTCCAGCTGAACTTTCAAAAACCCATAGTCTCTTATTTCCCGAAATATTTTCTTCAAGTATGGTTCAATGTTATGAATAAAAAGATCATGCTATTATTACTGTAAAATCTTTACATATTTGCATTTCTTTTCATTTGATATGGTCTTTAGTCTTTTGGTTGTGGTCATGTTGAGATTTTATTTATTGAAGCTCTTAATTCATTTTTAAATTAGATTTTCTTCACCAATGCTTTGTGATCGGTAAATCTTGTAATAAAGTCATATCATTGATTCTGGAAAATAACCTTATTTTTAATATACATTTAACTATTTTGTATAATTTTGCACTTTTAATTTTCTATTATTTCAATTTTACAATTTTAACTTCTATAACATTTTATGCTTTTGCATTTTGTTAAATTTGTATGTTGTTTATCTGAAATAGTAAACATATATAATACTTTAAATTTTTTAATTTGTTTAATGTATTTTATACCTTTCTTTATATATTTTTGGCAAAATGAAATACTTACCACAATACCTAACTTCCATGATGCTGGGAGTAATAATAAAAAAATTGTAATATTAAAGGTTTATGCCTATTCCACATCTTTTTTATCACTGTATTCTTTCCGCACACTTATTGTACATGACTATTGTTGTATACCCTTTTTATTGATTTCATCTGTTGCGTCTTGACCATGAAGTGGTTGTTAGTTAACTGCACAATTTGCCACTTATTTTTCACAGACATTTTATTTATTACCTCCAATATTAATTATTTATTTTGGTATACAAGTAACTTGTTTTGCCTGACTTAGACAATGTGGTGTACGTAAATATTAAGCATACTCATTTCCTTTATACAAAAAAACTACTCTTGTGTCACTAATGTCAACAAATCCATAGGTCTATTTTAATACAATCGTTTGTGTCAAATTTCTTTAAATGTTTACAATTCTTACCTGGTACTGGTTTGAACAAAGCTGAAGAGATAAATGCTTTATTAAAAATATTTTTTTACTTTCTATTCTTTTGTAATTTTCTCGTTAGTTTTCTTTTCTTTTATTTTTGAAATCGACATAACATAGCATATGCATCGGTAAAAATGAAGGTAAACGTAATATCAGCTGATTTCCCTTTGACCATTTTCATTATATATAACACTACTTATTATTGAATTAAATTGGAAACTTACCCCCTTTTCCAAATTTCGTTTTTTCAATAGAGCCGATCGACCGTTTTTTAACCTTCGTACATAATAGACGTCAGCATTTGGATTAATAGCATGGTTCCTCTTCAAATTTAAGGTCAGAGTATCTGGCCCACGCTTGAGATGAAAGCTCAGCTCCTTAGGGAGCTCAGGATCACACGTCGTCTGTTTGTCAGTCTGGAGCCTTGTAGTTACATCTGTCAGCCACACCGTTTCCAAACTTGTAGATACTGATAAAGGGAGACAAGAAAATGGCTACCAGAACAGTGTCAACAAACGAACGAACCAGCAAATAAACGAGATAGAATACTCGGGGGTCAGTTACTTTCTACTAGTCGATAAGAGAATAAAAATTAAAGCAAATTAACGTATTTTAAAAGATTCGCATGTTTATCAACCAAGTACATCTATCGGTCATGTTTCTGATAAGTCAAAATAAATTTAGTGGCGTAATAATAATAATAATAATAATTATTATTATTATTATTATTATTATTATTATTATTATTATTATTATTATTATTATATCAATATTATTATTATTATTATTATTATTATTATTATTATTATCAATATTATTATTATTATTATTATTATTATTATTATCAATATTATTATTATTATTATTATTATCAATATTATTATTATTATTATTATTATTATTATAGTCCTTACTTTCCAAAATCAAGTCTACTGCGGCGTAATTACTTAGATAAAACAAAGGCTTCATGACAATGTCATCAACTTTCCGATGAAAAGAAACTATATTTAGAAAAAAACTTTTATTTGGCACCGTATAGTTAAGGTTGCACTAAAGGGTGATACATGATCAGCAGTTTCAAAAGTGATGTTGCAATGAGACGATAATACCTAGTGTGGCCACTGTGTCGATATCAATTCTCGTGGAATGCACCCACAAGAATTACAGCTGTATATGATAGGGCATTCCAATTATTGTGGGTAAACATTTTCTTCTGAAGTCACAGTGACCTTGATTTTTGACTGTTTGACTCATTTATAGATTTATTTCCTACATTAAGTACAAGCTATCCAAAATGCCATGTAACTAAAGATGATTTTGCTGAACAGTTTTCCTGTTTTTAGTCACAGTGACTGGACGTTGAACTCACGGGGTGTATCAGGATTCATTAAAGGACGGACTACTTGCAAAAAATGGCCATACATATCAAAGAGTATACCTACACTAACAAAAAGAAATAAACCTGCATTACCATAATGTACATTACACGTGTCTTTCATCCTGGATAAATGACAAACAGAAGCAATAAGTGCACGTCTTTCTAAATAAAGATTTCTGCATGATGATAATTATTACTGCTGCTGCCACCACTACTAAAACTACTACTATATATAAACTGTTAGTGAAAATAAGAAACTGATACATGTACCTGTTCGAAAATACGCCAGGAGACCAATGACAAAATAAAAGACTCCTTTATTCATAGTCATGAATGGTTGTCGTCTTTGAAAATACTGATCGGCTTGGCCTCTAGTATCTAATATATGCGATTAGTTGTGGGTTACATTCTGAAGGTCAGTACCGGCCACGTTTTCACATTCTTATTGGTCCAAACTTATGTTATACACACAACAAAAACTACTGTGCAAACATTTCGCAGATCTCCGAGTCACGTATGTTAAATATAGTTTGTGAAAAGGGACGAGTGGAAGAACATTCGCTTCAGTAAGGTGGTAGGTCCATCATTGTGTACATGTATTCACTAGTAAGCAATTCTATCTCAATCAAATTTAAACAATGCAGCATAACAATATATGAAATCTGGAGACAAACTGAATGATAACAAAATACTCTTCGTATGCTTAATCTTTGTACAAAACCTTTTGAAAATCATTAGCAAAAAATAATGTTTTTACAATGATGGCAAGAACATGTGTCTTTCTTACCAGGTGATGTGTGTGTGTGTGTGTGTGTGTGTGTGTGTGTGTGTGTGTGTGTGTGTGTTGACTTTGTCAATGGGACCGCCTCCAGGAACATGACTAATATATGACAATATGCTCACGGTTGTGTACTACTACCACTGCTACTACACTACAACTAATAATTACAGCATGAGTGTGGGAGAATGGCAAGTCTAATATCAATGTACCAGATTTTCTAAAACACAATTGCTAAAGTACACAAAAAGTCCAAGCTAAGGGTACAAAGATGTCATGCAGACGACGCATTCATTCATTCATTAGTTCATTAATTCATTCATTCATTCATTCATTCTGTATTTCCTCCTTTCGGAGATTAATAAAAATTGGTACAGATACGAGAATGACACGGACAAGATCTTCAATTACATATATAAATCACAAACTCGTTCATAGTCAAATAATAACACACGGAAATTATATATATATATATATATATATATATATATATATATATATATATATATATATATATATATATATATATATAACATGGCAGTTAAAGTGTTGGTATAAAGCAAATTAATATACCAATACATTGGTATATCAAATTGTAATCCGCCCATGGCTCAATAATACGAATATACAAACATTCTTTCAACTGCAGGACTATAGATCAATAATGAATTTCCACTAATTAATCATTAATGACGTATGAAAATAGCGATTAAAAGTATTAATAGTCCCGGTTTTAATCTTAACATGGTACAAAATTTCATCGCAATCCTTTTTTCCGTTTCCCTCTCCCCATCATACGTAAGGGGCAACATACGTATAATACATTTATTCATCTCGTTGTATGTATATATATATATATATATATATATATATATATATATATATATATATATATATATATATATATATATATAGTATATGGAATCCTGATAGAGTTTGATACCATTTTCCTGTATTCTCGAACTCAACATATTTTATGAGGTAAACAATACAATTATCAAATTTGAGAACTAGCAGCGATTTTACATCAAAATATATGAGCGACATATTCAAAGCTGTGCAGGCAAGTTATCCATGAGGTTACCCAGCTAGATAATGTTGAGTTAAATCATTAATTTGTCGTTGTTTCATTAGTTAGCCATAAATAGTAACAAGCTAACAAACATCCATATTGGTTACAAAATCCATGTACGCTTCCTGCATAAAATATAGCAGCAGACAACTCATACATAATGAAATTTATGTAGACCTTAGAGTCATTCAGTCCACATATGTATGGGAATTCCCTTCCTAAGTGAATTCTTCGTCAAATATATTACGATGATATGCGACCAAAATAGATCACTCATTCTTTAAGTTTTTTAACACGAGATAACATCAGTATACGAAATATTGCAATGTTGGCAATTAGGAAGTGTCATACAATATGGAGTTACCGGAAACCTGGCAAACATTCTGACCAGTTTAAGTTCTTTGTTTGACCTCGGTATTAGCCACAAAATGGTGGGTTTAGAATGGTGTAAATATTTGAATATTTGAAAAATGGATCGTTAAAGTATATGCAATTAAAGCGATTATTCTGATATTCATTTATGGTGTTCCATACAATGTGCTTCCATTTGTTCTTAGCTTGCCATGTCTTAATTTGTACAAAACTATAAATCGAGTCTTTAATATTCGTCTTTGTGAAGAATATTATAATTATCGGGAATGAATCCCATTTGTTGTCAATCCTACATAGAATAATTATTTACACCACGTATTCTCATGCATATGATTGAAATGTAGTTTTCTTTGATCAGTTTCTGGGACAATTATGTTAAGTCCAAGTTCGCTTTCCCTCATCGCAGATCTGGTCTTACGAGAAAATTCTTGAATGCGTTTAACACATTGATGCATTCATGCGATACAACGATCTCAGTTACACTTTTGATATGGCAGTCGCTTGGCCGATTAAAGCCACTATTAGAGACCTCCATAAATTCCTGCAGTATACTTTGAGAGTCGATGGCCTGACTATTGTTTAGCATTTGTATATAAACCACCGCATGCATTTCTTCAATACGAAAATATTCACAACTCAACAATGTATTCATTTTTTGCACGTACAAAATTATTAGCCATGTTATGGATTACCACAATGTGTAGACATTGCAGAGGAGTACAGTAATAGACAAGCTTTTGTTGATACAGTATAGTTACACTAAGTAATAAAGGCCTGTCTGTATGCAATATCGATCGGTACCGTATTCATTTATATTGATGACAAAGGAAGGTAACACTGAGTAATACTAAATCCATAAATAGTATCAAATTGGTGTTGGTTTTTTTTTTTTTTTTTTTTTTCATTTTTGGAAGCCCTTAGTGGCACTGACATCCACCCGAGACTCTACTCTCAATGACAGGGTCACGTGTGTACATAATTAAAATTGCTAAAACTATTAACTTATATACTGAGTAAGTCATGTGGGTCATTGGCCTGGACTGGTGGCAAGACCACAAACGGGATAAAAAGAAGGCAAAACCCTACTTTCATATTACTGTAGTGTTTTACGGTATGTATTATGTATATACTATGTCAAGAAAGAGCACTAATAAATATTTATAAACGTACAGAGATCTCATATTTCTAAAATAAGTAATATAATTGGTGAGAACAGGTGCTTTGGATATTGATGCGCTTCTTGGGTACAAACTGAAAATGCATATGCAGTATTTAGGAATAAGACTTGCGACAAGTCTGTCATTCGTCATTCACGCCTATGTTCGTGTCTAATATCTCTTAAATCTAACCATAGTTGTGCACATTACTACAAAAACAAGCAAATTTATGCTGAAGAAGAATCCGATTTTTTTCTGCTTTAAACATAAGATAATATTGTGTATCTCTATATTATTTGTAACTCCTGGTACATGATTTTATCTACTTTTGATATTTTTAGTCGTGTCTGTAAATTGTACAGAATATCTTTAGTTATATTTTGCCTACGTGACATGAGTCTGTTAAGAGCGCAATATTACATAGGATCTATAAATAGATGCTTGCTTATGTGTTAACAATTATAATTAATAATCTTAATATTAAGACTTAATGACGTCTTTTTGGATTAAAATCTCATTGGCTGATGGTGTTTAAACAGTTTTAGAAAACTTCAGTAACTTCCCATTGTTCGGGCTAGGTTAAAGGAATAGACAAGTTCAACACATAATAAGTAGCGTGATTGGTTACGTAGGGTATAAGAGTCATACTTTTAGCTGTAGAGAACTGAGCAAACAGATTAATTCCTATTTAGGAGTCTTTCTCATTTATTCTGTTCCTGTTGTAAGTCTGCAGGCGTGTTTTATCTTGTACTTCGATATTATTGCAGAGGAAACAATTGTTAGACTGTTCAGTGGAAATAGAATGTGCTCATTATTTAGACTAAAATATTATTCTGAAACTGGTGTAAATTATTAAAAGGAATTCTGGACTACACTATCTTGACAACGTCACGTGTCTTGGCGTACCAGTACATTTCCAGTTTTGAAATGTATACAGAGCTTTTCTTTCATTTAGGACTTTCATAGAACTTTATGAACATTATTCTGGATTCACTACATAATACAAGTTACCCTACCAGTTTTCATTTCTTTCATTATTTTTGCTGAGTTTTACAAAACTTGTAGAGTTTACGTCTTCTTGCTTTTAGTTTATCACCATAGAATCGTAACAATAATGCTTTTTAATGCGATAAGTGTACACATGTAAACATCAAAATATATCTGAAAGTAGTTGCGTATCATATGTAGACAGAGAGAAAGAGAGAGTGATAAATATATTTTTAACATAGCATAAGGTACTATTTCTGGCTCATACAGGAAAATACTTCGAGAATAATTAATTACTGGGTCGATATGCGGGTGTGTCTGATAACCAAACATGTCTATGCTAGCCACGATAATACATGATCTTTTGGTGATGGGTTTATGGTCGAGAGGGGTTGGTGCATGCAGGCATGATATCGGGTGGCTTTATGCGCTAACCCGAGTTTGAATCTCCGTTGAGTGGGAATTAAAAATTCTCTAACCTTTATGGTAATATTATGCCTACACACACACACACACACACACACACACACACACACACATATATATATATATATATATATATATATATATATATATATATATATATATATATATATATATATATATATATATATATATATATATACGTACACACACACACACACACATCAACGATGTGGTTTTGTCACGTCTGACAGTGAATTAAATTATAATACTCGTAATTTCTCAGAAAATGAAATAAAATCATTTTTGTATCATTTTGTTGCTGGTATGACCTGGTGTATCATCATATAAGTTTTACTGGCCCACTATTAAGTGACTGGGATGCCCCGAGTGGCCGAGTGGTCTAAAGAGCTCACCGTTACGGATCACTGCCATCACGTGAGTACGTGAGAAAGCCTGCCAGTAGCTTCTCGTGGGTCGGTGGTTCTTCCCGGGGTTTTCCAGGGTTCTTCCTCCACCAATTACACTTGCCGCCATGTATAGCCTATCTTGTGCTGAAAAATGGCGTTAAACCCTACAACAACAACAGCAACAAATTAAGCGACTACCGTATGCCACCACTGGCACCGTGCGGTGGCTGTGAATTCCAACTTTTTGATAGGCAATTGATCGGACCCTACACCGCAACATATATGTCGAAATATACAAATTTGGGAAGGAAGAGTCAGAGGAAACTTGGACTAACGGTGTAGGTGCTACTATCATTAACACCAGGAAGCTTCTTTCCATTACCTAGTCATCGAAGGACTCTAACAAAAGAAGACTGTCTTTTGTCCTCAGCGAGTTGGATCAACCGCTTAATCCATTATTTTTTGTAACTGTGGACACACGTTTTTCATGCTTAAGTATACCATCTGCCTTGACAAACGATCAGTCAAATAATTAGCCCGTTTTGCACGTATGTGGAAAAGTAGTCTACAGTCAACCTAAAGCCAGCATAATGTGTCCATCTATTGTCACGTCCATAGTGTTCAAAAATGTCAATATTAAAAAGGAAGAAATTTGAAATAAGCCAAGAAACTGTTAAATAACCATTTTCCTAATACATGTATGGACTTTACTGTGTCATTTTATATCGATATTATACTCATAAATGTATGTGGACGGTTCAACATTATCATTCCTAATATCCATACATCACGTAGTTTCAGTGCAGACATGTATCGAGTTGCAGGTATTCTCTTGACGCATTTTTTAAAACATGAGGTTACTGAATTGCACACGGCTTTACTTATTACTACTTACTTGTTCCTAGCTGAAAATATTATACATCACACAAAAAGGATCTCTTTGAAAGTCAAACATGCAATCATCAAAGACATAGCTTATAATAAATACATCGCCATAGTGCACATTTAAGTACAAATTTAAAATCCTCACACTTTCAGGATATTTTTTAAGAAAGGCTTTCTGCTAATATATTATGATGACTGTGAAAACATTAGATCCATGAGTTCGGTATAGCGGTAACGATCATAGTTAAACATCTAAGGATCGTAATCGGCCAGAAATTTTTGGGTTTGGCGAGATCTCCGCTATGATACTTTCAAGCCATGATTCCTGGGTCATGCTTACCTCAGTATTAATCTATGTGAGATAAAATAAGGTACAAACATATTGAGGTATTTCTCCCGAATTCAAACACATAGAATATATTAAAGGAAAGGCATGGATAAGAATGAATGTAATGTTCAGACTCAAATTCCAACTAGACAATAAATCTTAAGAAATGATATTGACCTCTTCTATTCCAGAATACGATAATGTGGTTTGGGACAACTGCCCATTACATGAGAAAGGTGATCTCTATCAAATGCAAAATGACACTATTCGAACCGTGATTTGTGCAACATAATTAGTACTCATTGAAACGTTACAGCAACTGTAAAGTCTTAAATTTAGACGACATTAAAACAAACTTACATTTTAAAAAATAAAATGACAACTGTTGTGAAGCCCTCCCTATCTCACATCTCTGATATTACTTGCTCTTATTGAAATTTCTCGCTATTACTTACGTAATGTAAACAATGAGAACAAGTTAGATTAAGTTGTTTCAGGCTTCGGCCATTAAATGATGCAATAAACTATCTATTGAGACTTATCAATGTGACTCCATTAGCAGTTTCAAAAATGCATTAAATAATCACGACACTCGTGTGCCCAGACATTTTTTGCTGAGACAAAAGGAAATTTCAAATTATTCATGCTCAAATTAAAAGAAATTGCGGTACCATTGATTTGCCATGAACAAAATCGGATCACCTCTTTCTAGATATGGACTTGTAGAAGACAAAAAAATCTTTTTTCGCGTTTATTGCCAAGAACAACGCATGGAATTGTTTCAAATCCGAACACCATTTGGTAACATGACTTTAAATACTTTCTTCAATGGTCACAAGATGCTTCCATAAGAAGTAAGCATTCATATTTAATACGCGGTTTGTAAATTTATTGAGAAGTCAACAGCATTTACTCAAGTGCAACTATTACTAACTTGTATGCACCGCCATCTTTCCCACAATTTCTTTTTGTTCCAAATGATTTCTCATGGCTTCTTCAACGACTCGCTCAGTAAGGAAGTACTGGATCCTTCTGATCTCTCTTACTTCTTCCTTCCTTTTTCTTCCTTAGTTTCTCAATTTTATACACAAAGTCATACATTCTTTAATTAACACTTTCTCCTTGTAACTTAGGTTTATTTCTTTATCTTCGTCTTTCACTAAGCCCTTTGTTGTTTATCTTTGTTTTTTATCTGCCTAGGCTAAGCGCTATTGTTTAACAAAGAGACTCTTCACTTTGGCATTTCAACAATTTTTTTTTCTTTTCCTTATAACGCATTATCAACAGCAACATATTCACATATAATTATAATTTTTGTTTCTTTAAAGGGAACGAAAAAAAAAAAAACACTATAAACCATTGGGTTTAAAATCTCCAGCTAAAATGTATCAACAAACTATGTTTAAAATAAATGGAATATCGACAAGCACACGAGAAGCCAATGTAAATGTAAACAAATACAATGCAATCTATCTGGTGTACTAGGGGACGAAATGTACAAATCAGAGTAAGCAACCAAAATCTAGATATACATGTAATCGTGGAAAGACTTTAACAAGAGTCTCAACTTAAAACATTGTACTCTTAAACTTTTTTTATTGCAGAAAACAGGAGTATAGTAAATGGTGAAAAACGTTCTTGATACAAGCATGCTAGAACGAAGGAACTTCAGCCTCCTATGATCTGTTCTCCAACCCGAACAAAAGCTACATAATTATTAATCAAACTAAAAGACAGCAATAAAAACACAAAAAGAAGAAAGAAAAACAAAATCCTGGAGACTCGTTTTATAACCGGAGTAATGAACTCGTCATTAAAGAATTGGAACGACATTTATGGAAAATAATAAGTAGGACAATTAGAGCAATTAGAGAATTGGTTTCGTTTGCAGTCCAGCTATATTTGGCAATGTGATTCACACCGAGGGAAGACAACATATTATCCTCAGAACATGGCATATCAAAATTATAAGTAACAATTACATGGAAAGAAAATATTGAATATGTTCGGTATAGTAGGGCATTTATTCGTGGATTTTTCAGACTGGACACAAAGCAAAGAAGAATGGCTGACTACGAAATAGTGACAAAAAATGATTCATTTGTACACTATAATCTGCAACGAACCCACTAGCAGAATGCCTGACTGTACGATATAGTGACAAAAAAATGATTAATTTGTACACTATAATCTACAACGAACCCACTAGCAGAATACCTGACTGTACGATATAGTGACAAAAAATGATTAATTTGTACACTATAATCTACAACGAACCCACTAGAAGAATGCCTGACTGTACGATATAGTGACAAAAAATGATTAATTTGTACACTATAATCTACAACGAACCCACTAGAAGAATGTCTGACTGTACGATATAGTGACAAAAAATGATTCATTTGTACACTATAATCTACAGCGAACCCAACAGCAGATAGGCCACTAAATTATAACTTTTTTAAATATAAACATTGTTTTAATAAAAGTCAAATACAATAACGAAGATGTATAAATATCGTAAGAATTTTACAGGTACATTGAATCTATCGTTGTCTATTGATAATAAATTTCTAAGACTCAGTCTGGATTCGGGAATGACTATTTCACAAAAGACAATATGTTTCTTTTTAACAGGCTTATTGAATTTATAAGAGACCTTGCAACAAAAAAAAAACTTTTATATACTTTTGTTGGTTGTCAAATTGCCTTTGATAGTGTTCGGAGAGTATGATTGGAACACAAATTGTATCTTTGTTCCAAATGAAGGATACTAAGGATAGTAATCGGCCAGAATAAATCATGTGTCTTTGTGGGGAAAAAAATTCTTCTTCAGGTTTTACGTTTTTTATAAAGGTGTAAGATAAAGGGGAAAATAATTTCCATTATTGTTTTCCTTATTCCTAAATGACCTAGAACAATTTTACTAATAAATAAATGCAGAGTTTGCGCTGTTCCCTCCGATCTCAATGACTTTGTATATACATATACATACATATATATATATATATATATATATATATATATATATATATATATATATATATATATATATATATATATATATATACATATACATATATATATATATATATATATATATATATATATATATATATATATATTATATATATATATATATATATTGTTATACTGCTTAAGCACGTTGATAACACTATATTTGTATATTTGGCGCATATAATCATGGTCATATGCAATATACCCGTCATATGTCTCTGATTTCATTGTATTTACTCTAAACAAATAATAGGACTGGTTGATGACTTTTTAACTGGCAGAAGGTCAAAAAGATCTACTAGTTAGAGTGAACGAAAAGAATATTGGTGATTTGGAAATATATTCATTTGCAGCTTTGACAAGCTTCAATTTTGCTGATTCTAGAGAAAGGTGAAATGAAATGCAAAATGATGGAAGAAAGTTCACTTTTTAAGTGCACATGGAGTGATAGTTGTTCCTTAATGTGACAACATATACCGGATCATTTGGATTATAAAAATGTTTTGTATTATACTGAATAGTCGATTTCGTTCATCTGACATAAAGCAATGTTTCATTTGACTCGGTCTAGAAGCTTTCTGATGAGAAAGTTCTCAATGCTCCCAGACAAGTCTGGGTTGATCCTTAAATAATCAATCTATAGTTAAGTCTGCATCCTACTCAAGTCCTGCATACACAAAGAGGAGTGCCCTCTTTTATGCTTCCTATGTCTGGGGTTGCCACTATTCGTGTGAAATCTACGGTTATACTTCATTTGCCCTTCAGTTATCTAAGTAAAGAAATAAAACCTTGTCAGGTGCATAAATATTAGCATGGACTTAAAAAAGATTTATGTAAGTCCCAAATTTAATACAAACGGCTACGGCCATGTCGGTTGAAATTATATCACTTAAAAATGATATAACATTAGAAGCAGACTTCATAATAACAGGTAATAGAATATTATATAAACCTAAGACATTACAAAAACACTATGATCAATAATAAGTATATAAATAAAACGTGTACTTTGTTGTGTGACCACAATACTGTACCACTTTACAACAATAATATTATTCCATTGTTGTATTGCAGACATGTTGCTGGATAACCAGAGTATATTTGGCTTTGTGAACCACCTAACACCCTCATGTCCCCTTTCCATATTACAGTTGCCAATAACCATAATTATTTTTGGATAAAAAAATAATTATTGCAGACAAAATCTATGGTAGAATGTGGATGGTTCTTCACGGTCGAATTTATAGTAATTTATTACAATCTTTACATGATGTATTTACCACACAACAAAACCAACGTGCTTTGGAAAATGTAGTTAATGGTATGATATATTTATCGTTGGATATATTTGGTGCCATCTGGCCCTACTTGACAAAAACTCTAAATCTGGAAGACTTCATGAAAATGTCTAAATAATAAAGCAGTATTGACTAACTTTACTGAGTAACATGCCTTTGTGCGAATAACCGATTTTCTTTATTTCTATGTATGTCACGTGTGTGTGTGTGTGTGTGTGTGTGTGTGTGTGTGTGTGTGTGTGTGTGTGTGTGTGTGTGTGTGTGTGTGTGTGTGTACGGGAATATTTTATATGAATGTCTGACAAATTTGTTACAAGTAATTGTATTTGCGGGGGGGGGGGGGACATAATAAGGCAAGAAATAACTTGGTTTCGCCTTAGAACGATTTGATCATTTTCGTCGTACATGCGTACAACGTTATCTAGGGTGAATAATTGTTTTTCTAGGTAAGCAACTGAACTAACATGTACCTCGTCGTAGCAGATTGCGGTGAGATTTACTAAAAGCACGATAAGCACGGATATTTTACCCTAACTAATATTCACTGTCCTGTGGATGTAGAGCAAGTTCCGTTTCTAACTCACACTGGTCTATGGATCTTGTCAAGGTGTGAACGTTCTCCATTTGTGTTTTCCAGCCATAGGGGTAAGTGTTACATTTGTAATTTATTTGATATGTGAAGCGTATTCAGTTTTTAATGTTGTATCGTGAAATGATGCCTTTACTGCTACGAAGATTTTAAACATTGTGAACTTTTAAATTACAAGTTGCTATTAGAGTTTAATTTAGTAGCACGTATCTTTAGATATTAGTTTCGAAGCTATTATTATGACCAGTTTGGTTTTATTGTAGCTGTTTAGGGCTGTCTGAAGCTGTTTAGAGCCGTCTGTTCGTATGTTGATACCTATGTCTGTGTGCATGGTGGATCCATGAAGGGAGGGTGTAGCCAATACAAGTGGACCAACCCAGTCTAGGAGAACTGTGCTGTCGGTGCGTATGTGTGTGCGGGTATCTCAGGCTATCTGCTGGTAGTCTGTGTGTCGATATGGAAGATGATGTAACCACCAAGGCCATACGAAGACGAAACCGCTAGTTTGTAAACTTGTGCGCATGGTGGATCCATGAAGGGTGTGTACGGCCAATACAATTGAGGGTCAACCCAAAACTTCGGGAGAGCTGTGTAGTTTGTCAGTGGACACATTTTGCAAGTTTTATATATATATATATATATATATATATATATATATATATATATATATATATATATATATATATATATATATATATATATATATATATGTATATATATATATATATATATATATATATATATATGTATATATATATATATATATATATATATATATATGTATATATATATATATATATATATATATATGTATATATATATATATGTATGTATATATATATATATATATATATATATATGTATGTATATATATATATATATATATATATATATATATATATATATATATATATATATGTATATATATATATATATATATGTATATATATATATATATATATATATATATATATATATATATATGTATATATATATATATATATATATATATATATGTATATATATATATATGTATATATATATATGTATATATATATATGTATATATATATATATATGTATATATATATATGTATATATATATATGTATATATATGTATATATATATATATATATATGTATATATGTATATATATATATATATGTATATATGTATATATATATGTATATATATATATGTATATATATATGTATGTATATATATGTATATATATATATATATATATATATATATATATATATATATATATATATATATATATATATATATATATATATATATGTATATATATATATATATATATGTATATATGTATATATGTATATATATATGTATATATATATGTATATATATATATGTATATATATATATATATATATGTATATATATATATATATATATATATATATATATATATATATATATATATATATATATATATATAATCAGACTACTGTACAAATGACTGAGTCATGTTTGTTTCAACTGAGTGCAACTGAGTCATTTTGATTACATAAGATTATCTGAATCTTTATTTTGATTACATGAGATTATGTGAATCTCACTTTCATTCCAGGAGATTATTTGAATCTCACTTTCATTTTGAATCGTTTTTTGTTTTCCTACTTGTGAATGTTTGGATAGAGTATTTGAATGAGACGTATGTTTGGAGCGTGAAAGAATTGTATGTATGTATGTATGTATGTATGTATGTATATATATATATATATATATATATATATATATATATATATATATATATATATATATATATATATATATATATATATATATATATATATATATAATGTATAATTTTCTTCTTTTACATTGTGTTGTGTTGTCATTCGATACAGGCATTCATTCAGGTATATCCTGTTACTGGGGTGCAAGATGAGGTCCAGTAAGGGGAGGGGTGGGAGGAAAAGGTCGCTTTCCCACCATCTTGAGAGGAATTTAACATTTTAATCATCTATAGGGCACCGGAAGTTAACATGTAGTTAGGTTTTGAGTCATTTGAAACATTTAACATTAGGAGGTTTTGAGTCATTTGAAACATTTAACATTAGGATGCTACTTTCGGTAACATATGGGGAAATTAACATTAATCGAACATACATATTTAATGCCAGTATAATATAATGCCGAATTGGCCTCAAACACATTTATAATATACATTTTTATGTCCGGGATAATATATTTTTTATGTCCGGGATAGCCACCAGCGTGATCATATTGATCAACGTTATGGCCTTTCTCAAGGCAGGAATTAAATTTTGTGACGTCATGACTGGAGTAGATTTGCACAGTGTATTTTCGTGGCCATTTTCAGTGGACAAATTGTCCATGACCAATGAAAAATTTGCTTTTTGTGCATGCTCAATGAAACATTCTTGGTGCGCAATTAGTTAAAATTTTGACGCATGTGCAAAACAACAATTTTACAAAAATACCAGCCTGCACAAAAAAGAACAAATATACCACATTTGTAACAAGATAACCAGGTGATTTCCGGATTCACAACAGAACACTTTTGACGATGATATAATCACAATGTTTAATAATGAATGATTTGAGTGATCAATTGATTATGAATAATGTGTGCGTATATATTACGAATAATGTGTGCGTCAAATTATCTGAATATTGTATTAACATAAGAACGCACAGACTTAATGACAAATACGTATTCCTTTACATAATACAAAGTCAAGGGGGTGAATGGTTCACAGCGATTTCACAATGAAAAGATGGATATAGTTTACTCAGCTATTAAACAATGTAGAATTTTACTCGTGTAGTAAAATGAATTCACTCAGTGAAATTATGCAAACAAAAAGGGACAGATATACAACTTATCTTTACAGTCCCGAAAGACACAATGGGTTTTACGAACCCCAAAATTAGCCAACGGCTAAAAGATTATATGTAAGGAGATACACTCCGTCATCAGCACACTTTATTTCAGTTCCACGGTTGCTACAGTTCAGCTTCACAGCTGCTACGGTTAATTCCTGTGGTTGGCTTTACAGCTTGCACAACGTCGACCCCGATCACTCCGACAACTTTGAACGCTCGGGTCACTCCGATCACTCTAGCCACTCTGGACACCCCAGACACTCTGGACAGCTCTACAGCTGAAGATGTGCAAGTCTTTAAAGTAGACCGCTGACTGACAAGACTATCCGTAATGTAAAGATTGTTACCTACGATGAGGTATTTATACACAGATATAAGTAGTGAATAGGGACGATTCAGGGTCTAGGGGACTAAAAACCACCCTGGGACGATATGGGGTCTATGTAAATTTAACATGGGGAGCACAGGATATGGAATATAGGGTCTATGGGAATTTAACATGGGGAATGGGACTGTTGAGGGTCAAGGGGAATTTAACATGGGGAATAGGACTGTTGAGAGTCAAGGGGAATTAAACATGGGGAATGGGACTGTTGAGAGTCAAGGGGAATTTAACATGGGGAATGGGACTGTTGAGGGTCAAGGGGAATTTAACATGGGGAATGGGACTGTTGAGGGTCAAGGGGAATTTAACATGGGGAATAAATCGTGGGTCTGTATAGCGTCAAGAGAAATTGAACAGGGTCGGGACCCTATTTCAATAGGGTCCCGACCTTATGGGTCTGTGGAAATTGAACACGGGAGAGGGATATAACACACACACACACACACACTAGACAACAGACATTTTTTTAAAAAAGGGGTAGGCAATGAAAGTCAAGGTCTTTTCGAGACCTATGAGTGGCCCTGAAAAGGGCCTTTGGGTTTATGTTAACATACCATATTGTTAACACAGAGGACACCGCATTGGTCTTCTTCTTGTCCTCAAACTACGCCTGATTTCAGGACCGTAAATGAGAGCCCTCTTTAGGCATCCTTGCCTCTCCACATAAATCCTTCTCATCCATAGGTTTGTTTCTGTCATCCTAACAACAGTCCACTTGGATCGGACATACATCGGTATGTCCGTCCGGAACATCAAGGAAGATACAAGAGTTGATGATTGCACGTCGGTCCACATGTTTGGGGTGCCGAGAACAGGTGAAGGAATGCAGTGAACTGCGCTTATTTATAGGAAGAGGAAGGATTGAAACGGATTGAGTTGGTTAACCAATCCAAACACGCGTTACAAAATTCAGTCAGCCCACGTCCAATCCGAAGAAAGCAGTCTGTGACGTCACATATCCTATATAGATTCTCTAGCGCATGTGCGCAGTCGATCCATGCGACAGTTTTTCAACATGACGGAAACTCAGAAAAAGATAAATTGGGGTGCACCAGCCGTGGAGACTACCCAAGGGAACCCGGACTTACTTTCAGAAGAGGTGAACTGGGATTTTATGGATTTTCTTACCTCGCAAGAATTTGTTCCGGAATCTTCGTCACCTTCTCCTTTATTACCGCACGTGGAGAATTTTAGACAGAGACAGAAAGAAGAATTGGAGAAATTTATACAACAGCAAAAGGAAGCGGAACAAGCTTTTCTCCTACAGCAACAGCAGCAAGAAGAAGAGATAAGAAAAAAAAAACAAGAAGAAGAACCAGCAGCAGCAGCAAAGAAACAAGGATGTGAAAGTCAAACGGTCACGGTACTGTTAGACATTTTAGCGGAGTTAAGAAGTCTGAAACAAATGTATCAGACTTCTTTATTACGACCGAAGAGAATACGACCTTCCCGAGCTAAACACTCCAACTCTGTGACTAAGCCTACCGTACCACCCCTAGTGATTTCAACCAAATCATCATCATCATCATCAACAATACACAGTCCAGAATTAGGCCTTGGCCGTGGCAAAGGCTTAAGGCAGTTAAAGTTGATTGTTTAAGCTCATTCATACACCAAAAAAAAAGGCCCTTTTCAGGACCACCCATCTCTCTTGAAAAGAGATAGTCTTTCAATTGCCAACATCCATTAAAACTAAAAAAAACAAACATTTTACCCCTATAGTACGTGTGAATGATTGAGTGTGTGAGTGTAGGTTCTTATTTTAAAATCAAAACCCAAAGACACTTACGTTTTATAGACTTTCTATTCTGGTACAAATTTTACAAATCAATTCACAATTCACAACACAGCACTTTAAAAAGTTCATTGACTTCTTCTGTCTTTTTGTTCGCTCTCTCTCTCTCTCTCTTTTGAATTTCTTCACAGTCACAGTCTTTTCCTCCTCTTCATCCTCACTTTCTTCCCTTTTTTTTCTCCTGTTTCTTTTTCTTCACCTGTCTGCTTTCTTCCTCTTCTTCCTCTCCATCACTCCCCTCTTCTTGCTCCTGTTGTTTCTTAGGGTCATCTGGAGACCAGTGTCCTTTTTCTTGACAATGATAACAGGTATCTTGACTTTTGTCTCTTTTAGCCTCTGTTTTGCTTTTTTGACGGTCTGGACACTCTGAAGACCAATGCCCTTTCTTCTGACAGATATAGCAAGTATCTTGACTTTTATCTCGATAGGCGGGTGAGTAGTCCATCGGCTGGTCTGAAGAAAATTTTCGGATGACCCCTTGCAAAGCACTGATGAAAAGTTCGATCTGTGTAGTCTCGTCCATCGTTGTGCTCGGTTTGAGAGTGAAATGAATAGTGGAAGGACAAGACACACACCCTTTATATACGCTGGTCTGTCATGACTATAAAGTAACCTATGGTGTTTAAATTTTAGTCATTTGACGTTTTGGAGTCTCAGACGAAACGATCCAATTCATTCAAGAAGAAAGAAGAAGAAAGTAAGAGGCAGAAACGTGATCTATCGCCTCGTACCAGGGCTGAAGTCTTGGCACAAATTCATGACAGTGATTTTGAAGAGGACATGAGTGAACCAGAATCCAAACCCAGAGAGTTTTTCTCTAAACAAAGTTCACCACCCTTAGTCAACCATGAAAAGTACCATTCAAGTTCCATTCAAGAGACGGAAAAACGTCCCTCTAGAAAATTTAGAACCACGGCTTACAAATACACGGTGAAGTTTAAAGATTTAAAGTCCGAAGTACCGTTAGAGAAAGCAGAAGGGTTCATCACCGACATGTGGGATTCTTTGCTCACCACACTCAAGCGACAATGTCAACCCAAAGAAGACGATCGCTTGAGACTTTCCATACAACACGACGGCTTGAAATCCCCTGTTTGGATTTGGATCGAGTTTAGCAGCCCTGCAGAATTGACCGCTTCCAAAGTCATGGACAGAATTCAACACGTACAACAATCCAATGACCAGTTTGACATCACTGATGGAAAAGCCACAATGTACATGACCCACGTCTCTCCTCCTCAAGGGACCGGATAACGCAGAAAGACCTTATTGGGCAACAACCTTCGCGTTACCAAAAAGAGTCTCGTTCAAATTAACAATATTCAAGACCACATGTGTTTAACCAGGGCTATCGTGGTGGGACGAACCTATGCCAACAAGAACGACACGGTAGAATGGAAAAGAGCCTGGGAGAACATTCGACAATCCGACAGAGCCAAACAACGAAGTGAAGCTGAACTCCTGTTACAACAAGCTGGTCTGTCCAAAGACACACCCTGTGGCATTCCTGAAATGCAAAAATTGCAAGATGTCCTAGCTTCACGCTACACCTTGAAAGTGCACCCTCAAGAAGTGCGTGGGCCTCTGTTGTTTCGAAGCCAAGATTTTAAGGATGGAAGATACATTCACCTTTATCATCACGATGAACATTTCGATACCCATCACTGGCTTCCTGGGATATGGTTATTACTGTAAGAAATGTGACTATGGCTATAACAATCGAGAGCAACACAAGCATTGTGGATCGAAATGCTCAGGATGTTTGGTTTCTCCACCCTGTCTGGACGAAGGGCAAGAACGAGTGCATTGTCCTGCTTGTCTGCGCACCTTTGTCAGCCCTGTCTGTTACCAACAATATCTCATGACACACGATTTACAACAGAAATGTGCTTGTCAACTCCTGAGATTCTGCCCTACGTGTGGACAAGGCATGTGTACCAACAGTGCCAAGGCACACGTATGTCGAGGAAAGAAAAAATGTCACATTTCTCACTATATCGTGGACTTGGAACACCAATGTTACATGCAAAAATACCAACCCCAACAAGAGAAAGAGAATGGTCACAAGAAGAAAGGCAATTTCAACTTTTTCAATTTTGAATCCATGCAAGAGACCGGCATTCACATTCCTAGTTTCTGCGTGGCTCACCGAGCGTGCGAAAAGTGCATCCAAGAACCTAACTTTAGTCATTGCCCTCACTGCAGCAAGATTCCTGGAGGAGGTGAAAAAATCTTTCGGTGACCGAACACGCTAGCCGATTTCGCCCGATGGGTCTTAGACCCCATCGACAAGACGTGGAGCCAAGAGGACATCGATCGTTACGGAGATTGTCGACGTCTTTTCCAAATTTGCCTGGGTCGTACCCTTGACTTCCAAATCGAACAGTGAGTTAGTGCGAGCCCTGCAACGAGTGTTGAAACAAAGCGGTCATCACCCTCTTCGATGGCAAACGGACAAAGGCACCGAATTTCTGAACCAAGCGTTCCAAAAAGAATTAAAGAAACGTGACATTCATTTTTTTACCACCGAGAATCCTGAAACCAAAGCCAGCATCGTGGAAGGTTTTCAACGCACTTTGAAAGAACGCATGTGGAAATATTTTACGCATCATCACACTCTAAAGTACCTCGACATCTTACCGCACCTGGTGCAAGCGTACAACCAATCTTACCATCGAAGCATTGGACGTGCCCCGCAAGAGGTGACTCCCGAGAACGAAGTGTTGGTGTCTGATCGTCTGTTTGGTACGTCCCCGACGACGGGTGTCCCCAAGAAAAGTGGAGTGCTGGACGTAGGAGATTGGGTACGCATTGGCAAAACCAAACGCACTTTCGACAATGGTCACCTACCTAACTGGACGACCGAAATGTTTCGTGTCACTGGACGAGTGCATGGCCGTCATCCTGCCGTCTATAAATTGGAAGACATGAACGGAGAAGTGCTCAAAGGAACGTTCTATTCGAGTTACAACGTGTCACCAAAAAAGAAGACGACGTGTACGACATCGAAAGCATTCTCGAACGCAGAACCCGTAAAGTGGGCAAACGACGTGTCAAAGAAGTCAAAGTACTTTGGAAAGGATATCCACCCAGTTTTTATTCTTGGATCGACGCTTCGCAAGTCATCGACTATTAAAAGAAGTGACCATCATGCCCTTTCACACAGTCGCAGCTACGGTGACCACTCCTTCACCCAGTTCTTCTCTGCAAGATTTACAGAAACAACCCTTGTGGGTGTGGTGTGGAGAACGTGTGCCTAAAACGCAAATCGTTTATTTCTCCCAAATCTTCGTGGTGTGTTGTGTCATCGGTGCAGCCATCGCCAATTTGAGCTTGCAACAAGGAGACAAACAATTGTGGACCATTTTATTGAGCAGTTGCATCGGTTACCTGCATCCCAATCCCTCCCTGAAATTCACCTCAAACGGGAACAACGGGAACCTTGTGTCCAGTGCCAGTGTCATTCACCACTCCAACAACAACAACCCCATTTTGAGCGGAGACAGGCCTCTGACTTCCAGTAACCCCTCGGACAGCCACATAACTCTGGAATTATGAGTCACACTAACCAATTTTACTTAACCTCACCTAGTGACAGTTCCATGGAGGTGTTTCCCAACAACACTTTGTGCTGTTACACGGACAAATTACCTCAAGCCATTCAATTAGATCACGAAGCCCAGTGGGAAGTGGCTTTAGTGGAAATGATTCACCCTACACAAATCCAAAACATCACTGAAAAGCAAAACACTTTTGAGGTCGAAATCATGAACGAACAATTGCAACAAACCATGAATGAAATCGGGTTTTCAGGTGACGTAAGACCAGCCAACAATTCAACCTTCAGTATCTACACCTTGATACACGTCAGGGTTTTATTTTAGTGGCCAACATTTGGTGGATACCACTGCTTACAGGTTCGAGTTAGCCTTTGGCAAAGCCCTGAACAAAATCTAAAAAAGTGTCACCCTGGAGTACCATTAAGTGGCTCGTCTCTTACTGATGAAATTTCAGGATACCCAAACTTTGTCCATCAGTTTTAATCGTGACTTGTTTGATATTTTAGGTGGAGACACAAAAATGACTCCAAATTTTAAACCGAAGATCAACAGCAATACGGAATTTTACAAGTTTTTTCGATTCCCTGTAGAACTGAACCAAGGACTGAATTTGATCTTTGTGTACTCCGATGTGGTGGAGTATAACGTGGTGGAACACACCTCCGTGCCGTTACTGCGTGTCATTCCTTTCAAGTGGATTCTACCACGACCAATGACCAGGAAGGTGGAAACACTTATCACGTTCACCGCGAATTTGTACATCCTCACTATTTACCCGTTAGCAAGTCTTATTTGGACAGTGTCAACATTGCTATAAAAGGAGATCTGGGACAAAATATTCCATTCACCAAAGGGAAAGTCACGGTGAAACTCCATTTTCGAAAACGGTTCTCTAACGAATCGTAAGCCATGTATCCAGTGTACCGGGGCGTTGCTTGACAGCGAGGACACGGTTTAGGAAATATGCTGAAATCAGCCTTTCGTTCGGTGGCTCCAGTGTTGAAACCAATGGTGACACGTGGATTGCACGCCTTGAAAGATGCGGCATTGACACACGGTAAAGAATTTCTCCAAAATGTCATCATCGACAAACGACACCCTAAAGAAGCCTTCTTGAGGGCTGGCAAAAATGTCTTGCTGCAAACGGGCAAAGACATTTTGAGCCGACGAGAAACACCTATAAATGACCTGCACGCTACCGAGTCAGGCATTCCTACTTCCCTGAAGCCACAGCAAGGACAAGGCAGAAAGAGACGACGAAGAAAACACCCTTTCACTAGACTTCACACTTCTAAAGCTAGAAAGGCAAAGAAAAGAAGAACCGTCCGAGACTTAGACGTTTTCGATTATTGAGAAAGAGAAAAAATGATGCACCAAGAATCTTGCGCTTGTTCCAAGTCGGAACTGGATCTGTTTGCCATGCCACCCACTATGATGAAAATGCAAGAATCCCAATGGGTCGAATTTCACCCCGTTTCCTCTGTCAAGGACTCAGGATCAACTCCCTCGAGTTTGAAATCAAAGGTCAGCCCGAAGATTACATCGATCTGAATACTTGTACTTGAAAGTCAAAGTTGAGGATAAGGATGGAAATGCTATAGACACTGAGCCAGTAGCTCCCGTCAACAATTTTATGCATTCCTTGTTCAACTCAGTGGATTTGTACTTGAATAACAAACTGATCAGTAGTAGCATGGATACTTACCCTTATCGTGCCTACCTGGAAAATCTCTTGACGTACGGAATAGACGCCAAGAACACTCATCTGAATGCTTGCGTGACATGGAAACCTGACACACCAGGTCAATTTAACAACCCCGAAGTGGATATAAAGAAAGACCACAATAAGGGATTTATAGAACGACGAAAAAATCACAGACAACAAGAGTTTAGAACTGATGGATCGTTTGCATTTGGACATGTGGTTGCAAGAAAAGTATTTGCTGAACGGTGTGGATGTCCGTCTGAGACTGAATCGCACCAGTACCGCTTTCCATTTAATGGATGCAACTGATGACGCTTACAAAACCAAAATCGAGGAAGCCAAACTCTACGTACGACGCGTGGAAGTGTTACCTAAAGTGGGAAACGACATCAGTCACACGTTGAGCAGAACGACCGCCAAGTATCAGACACGCCGCGTGGAAGTGAAAACCTTCACCATTCCCAACGGACAGCGATCCATGATCGAAGATCATCTGTTCCAAGGTCAGTTACCCAAACGTTTAATACTTAGTATCGTGAGCAATACAGCCTTCAATGGATACCAGAATGAAAATCCTTTCCACTTTCATCACTACAACGTGTCGAAGACCGAAGTCAGTCGCGATGGCAAGATCTTGTGTACCAGACCTTTCGAACCTAACTTTGACAAGAAGAATTACTTGAGATCGTACTTGTCCCTGTACGAAGCTACCGGCCAGTTAGGAACCAGCAGCAGTCATGGCATTACGTACGAGGATTATGCACAAGGCTACACTTTGTGGGCTTTTGATTTCACTCCAGACCAAGGCAGCGACGAGGGACATTTCCACCCTATAAAATCCGGCCAGATTCGAGTGGAACTTCAGTTTGCTAGTGCTCTACCCCACACGGTGAACGTCATCCTGTATGCAGAATTCGATAATACCATAGAAATCAACAGTTTGAGAGAAGTCATTCTAGACTATTAGAAGCTATGGAAGACTGTTATCCCTCTTTACCTAGTGGAGAAACTTTAGACATGGAATGTGAGGAGACCGTAGAAGGAGAATCCCAACACAAAGACGATGAAGTTATGATGAAGTCGAGATTGCCAGAACAAGAAGAGCATTTAGTCTCCTGTTTTGCTACAGTCCTGGCAGAAAAAATGAAAGAATTGATCAAGGAAGAGTGCTATGGATGTCAAAACGATCATTCCAGTCAAATTCAACACGATAAATGCCTGATGCTGAGTCAAGAAGAAAAATTGGACGAGTATCTGGGCGAAGCTTGGGGTCTCATCTCGAAAGAAGTCGTGTTGCATCAGTGGTATAAAGGCTTGCGTGAACATTCTTGTCCTCCATTAACGCCTCTGGAGATCCGTCGCATCGAAACTCTCGTGAACCAGGGTCCGAAGTCAGAGCTAAACGCCTTTTACTTGTCAGACATTTTCCAAGAGAAAATCAGGACCGAATTGATCACTTATCATTACCTGTGAAGAAGAAGAAGAAAACCACACAAATCAATGGATACCTGGGAACTTTATTACCTTTTGAACCACAGTTCTTATACGGCTTCTTGGAATCCTGTCGTTTGTGCTAAAGATGAACTCCCTCATCGCAAACTTCAAGACCATCAAGCTTATGTGATCAACACGGGCGACAGTCATCTCCCAGGAACCCACTGGGTAGCCGTCTACTTTCCTCGAAAAGGATGTGTGGAATATTTTGATTCGTATGGATTGCCCCCTTTGGAAGACGATATCATTGACTTTATGAGAAGAAATGCTCAGACCACCCGATTCAATAATGTGAAATTACAAGGCACAGATTCCTTGGTGTGTGGACAATATTGTGTGTATTTTCTGCATCATTTTGATCCGCGTTCTTCTTCTAGAAACGATGTGAAAGTAGATCGATGTTTTTGTGACCATTATGCTTATCTTTTGTCTTAAGCTAGGAAACGTAGTATCCATCAATGGCCTAATGACTTCCAACAGTGGAAATCACAATTTCATTCACAACGTTGTCAGCCCTGTCCAAAATAATGTGTTAGTTGAAACAAATGTTTGTGATTTGAAAAAAAAATGTTTGATGATAAATTGAATAGTTATTCTTAAAATGTTATAGTTACTTGTTAGTGTGAAGAGATTTTGAATAAAAATGTTGTTTTGAAGAAAAAAAATGTCTTTGTGGTTTGTTTTGCTATAGGAATCTTGATTCATGCTCTTTGACTTCTTACTATCCCTCTCATGACACTCAATGAACGTTCCGACTCGAAAACCGTGTAGGGATGTTTTCCTTCACGTCCGCGCTTTGACCATAAAACCGGGGGTAATCTCCAGTCTAACCATCCATTATCGACTCATCCTCCTACGAAGATGTGCTCCAGACTAGCTAAGCTAAACGAAGCCTACGTGAATTTGCATAGGGTCAGACACAGCCTGATACCGAAGCCAGAAGAGACAGAGAATGTGAGAATGTTAAAAGTCACTGAAGACCTGATAAAAGAGCTCTTTAGAAAAGAAATTAACAGGGAGAAAGAAGAATGGACAGAGAAGTACAGACTTCAGAAACAACAGAGAGAGCAGCAACAGCAACAACAACAGCAGCAGCAACCTGAACCTGACAGAGGCTTTGTCGACTGTCGTATCGATACCAAACAGTTCTTCTTCTCTTTCCGAAGAAGCAGACCTTATCCTGGGAGAAAGCCTATCGTCAGAGGAGGCCGCAATCTTAGAACCTAAAAGATGGCTACCCAAACCTATAGAAAAGAAATAGTAATCGATTCGCCAATGTGTGTATGTAGTGTAAATATAAACAATCACTCTTTTCTGGTGTGATTGTATATGTTTATGTGTGTGATTGTAAGAGATCAATTACGTTTGTGTGGAAAGTAGATCAATTACGTTTGTGTGGAAAGTAGATTATAATAAATTTTTTTTGCTGTTTGACGTGAGTGGATAGTAGATTTTGGGTTTGATTTATGTATGTATGTATGTGGATAGTATATAATTTTTTTAAGTGATTAATGAAAATTTTTAAATTAGTAATGGGTAGAAAAAAGTGAGTGTTTCTTTTAGGTCCGCGCGTTTTAGACTAAAATGTAGGTAATATAAGTTTAGGGTTTTAGGGATGTTTTCCTTCACGTCCGCGCTTTTCGTATAAATTGAAAACCGCTAGGCAGTCTAGCTACCCTTGTTGATTGATCAACACTACAAAATGAGCAGAAGGCTAGCGAAACTTCTTGAACTTCATGTTCACCTGGAATATGCCAGTCTCATACTGAATGAGCTGGCTGCAGAGGCTATAGTGGAAGAAGGAAGGATGAAAGAGGAGGAGAGAAGAAAAAAAGAAGAGGACGAAAAGGAGAGAGGAATGGCTGTACCACAGCCACAACAAGGAAATTTCAGAATCCCAGAGACAGAAGATTGGGATTCTGAAGCCACTCATCCCGCCTCTGCACTCCCATCGAAAAGAGTGAAAGGAGACTGGAATAGAAGATGCGTTTGCGGTGCCAGGCCGGGGAGGTGCAACCATTAACAGGCGTCTGTGGAGTTGAAAAAAAACAGCCCTTTTCAGGGCTACCCCATACTCTAGAAAAAAAATAGTAATCGATTTGCCAATCTGTGTATGTAGATTAGTGTGAATATAAACATTGACTCTTTTTCCCTAGTGTGAGGGTATGTGTTTGTGTTTGTAAGCGCTCACGTACGTTTGAGTGGATAGTAGATTATGGTTATGTTTTTGCTGCTTGTCGTGTGTGTGTGTGTGTGTGTGGATAGTAGATTATGGTTATGTTATTTGTCTAGTCATTACTGTGTGAATAGTAGATAATATGAGAAGAGAAAAGTAGGGGATGTTTTCCTTCACGTCCGCACGTTTTAAGTGATGATCTAGGTAATATACGTTTTGGGTCAAGTTTGAAAACTATCTCTGAATTTGCTTGACTTGTTTACTGTTTAAAACCGGCTTGGTGTATAATTTTAAAATTTCTACTGAGTGCGGCCACCACCAACACCAATTAATATAGAAAAAAGGAACAGGACAACTTGTGCAAAGAAATAATGCTAAGAAGAGGAAACGATTAGCAACCCGGCAAGCCGTGAACAAAGGAAGTGCACAGATCTAAGGAACTCTCACAAAGGAACGATAGGAACACGCAGTAAGATAGTAATATATCAGACAAAGGAAATCCAGCCAAAGCAGCCCGCCACGCAGCCATTTTGGATCATACCACCTCGTATAAAAGCTAAGTACTTTAGTACAAGGTAGGAAAATTACTAAGCCTGCGGGCAATTAAAACTCTATGCTGTTTACATCTCACTATAATATATTTTACCTTACTTGTACTAAATTCCGTATCTACTCAATTTGCCGCCTATTCTCTTAAACAGTCTCTAAGAAACATACTAGAACCGACTGGATTGAACCCACACATGATACAAGCACCAAATATCATTGTGTGATTTTCAATCATAGAGAATAAATTCGACAAATTACACAACTAACCACTACCTTTTTCTTATAATAACAACTCTAGCTGTTAGCACTGTTCCCGAAAACAGGCACTAGGAAACACACTGATACCACGCCTGGTCAGAATCTCACAAATTACAAGCACAAGCTAACCGCTGTGAGATTTTCCGATTCACGGAACGTAACAGAATCTCATCTCTCATTGTTTCTTCATAACCACAACCACTATTAACAACAATAAGTAACCTAAACCTTATTCAAAACCAAAGTAGGAATGTCTCAATCAATCACAAACAAACTTAACTTTAACACTAGAAAACAAATTCTGAGAAACAATAGGCTTGAAAAGGAAATGAAATCACATAAACCTCCCACCCCTATGACACCAAACCCGCAAATAATCACGGGGAAATTGGATCTCAGTGAAAACTCCAAGCACCTTGAACTTTGCGAGAAGAATCTCAACTTCTCATCCACTCCTGAAAGGAAAGATTTAACAACACCGCATCTAACCACCCCTGAGAGAAATGAACTAATTAAAATATCAGCAGCCGACTTAAGTATCAACTCAACTGTAAGTTTCAAAAACTTACTAGATCCATCGGCAAACAAGGACCTGGATGATACAATACCTATAGAAACACCAATATCGCCACTCCAAAAACAAGACCAGCCACCCACCCCCAAATACATGGTCATTGCACAATCCCCGGAAAAAAAAACATATAGCCATGATAATAAGAAACCCACCGAAAATAGGGCCCAACTCGTGTAACAAAGGAAAAACTACACCCAAAATGGGGCCCATGGTAACGATAACTCCACCCATTCATATCAGTAACAACAAACCGAAATATCATAACAGTCAGACCCCTGGACCATCAAAACCCTTAACTGAAGAACAATTACTCAGCAGCCGAAACAAAACACAAGCTAACCCAACCACTAAATCAAAACCTAACAGTCAGACCCCTGGACCATCAAAACCCTTAACTGAAGAACAATTACTCAGCAGCCGAAACAAAACACAAGCTAACCCAACCACTAAATCAAAACCTAACGTGTGGGATGGCAAGGGTAAAGGGAAGGGACCCATGTTTACCAAGAACAAACCTGCCCCCCAAAATAATTCAAACTCACACCCCCACAAAGAACCAAAGAAACAGGCCAAATTTTCATACCACCCCATAGAACACACACTTTATATCAGTAGCAACTCCAATAAACTGATAAACTTAACTGTTAACAGTCTCACAAAGGCCCTCCTTAGGGTTCATCAAGGACAATTCAAAATATTTAGGCCAAACACAAGGTACATAATAGTACACTGCAGCACTCGCAGTCAAATGGCCAAATTCCTAGAAATTGAAATTATTAACAACATTAGGGTTAACGTCGAAAGACACAAACAAATAGGGACAAAGAACATAATAACCAAAACACACAATAGCAACCAGACCCTCATGGCAATAAACAATAACACACGAACAAATGCCTTAGCCACATACTCCCGCACGAACACCCCCACATTTAAAGCAGTTCTAAAACTCACAGGACAAAATAAAGGGATAAACAATGAAACCCTCACTGCCAAACTCAAAGACAGTGGTACCCCCATAAATAGGGCGTATAAACTCAAAAATCATTTAGGACAGGAAACCAATACAGCGATACTAGAATCAAATTCTCCACTCTCAACCATGATAAGACTAGATCACTCTGGGGCACGCCACCGCCTTGAGACATACATAAACAAACCCAGGTTCTGCAGCAACTGCCAACACTGGGGACATTTCTCTAACAGATGTAGATATACCCAACTATGCTACAAATGTGGGGGAAACCACAAAGATGTATGTTGTAGAACCACACCCAAATGTACCAACTGCAGGGGCCCGCACCTACCTAAATCCCACGAATGCCCCAACACTATCAAGGAATATCAAACCATAGATATCATGAACAACAAGCAAATCCCGTATCATGCGGCGAAAAAACTAACCCCCAGTAATAAAAATTACCACATCATGACCCCAAACAAACCAGCAACTGAAGCAACCACAGCCCAAACACCCAACCTACCAAGGTCAAACAAGGTCAAACAAGATCAAACAAGATTAAATAAACAAGATACATTCTTAATCAAATCCCACAAAGACTCACAACTCCACCCCGAAGAATCAGATAACACTAACACCAAAAACAAATCACTGTCAAACCCGACAATAGAAAAGTTACTCACAGAGATCAAAGCCGAACTTATCAACAACCACCACTACATCGTGGATAAAATAACACAGATAATAAGCATAATAAGCAAAATCGAATCAAATTTGAAGTTAACATAATAACCCTCAACACAAAAGAATCAATAAATGACCACCCCAGTAATGGATTATACAACAAACCGGAACATTATAATATGGCAATGGAATGCTAGAGGCTTAATAAGTAATATCAGTGAACTCAAAGCCAAATTACAAAGCTTAGAACACAAACCAGATATTATATGCATTCAAGAAACAAAAATAACAAGTAGAACCAAACAAATACCCAAACTCCCAGGATATGCCCCAGGTCACTTCAAAAATCGAACCACGGGACAAGGAGGTGGGGGTTTAGCCATCTATATAGCAGATAACATCCCGAATGTAACAACAATAACCATAACACCAACCCCAGGTAGCAACGAAGCATTCGAAATTCAGTCCCTCATAATTCATACAGGCAAGGGTCAAATACAAATATTCAATATTTATGACCCGGGGGAACATCAGGCACAGCTAACTTAATTACTTACAAACAAATAAATGATCACAAACGAGTAAATCAGATCGTCATCTGTGGAGATTTCAATGCCCATAACGAGCTATGGGGGGCGGTGTGACGGACAAAAGAGGCAAATTGATTGAAGAATGGACCGCAGAATCTAACTTAGCCATTTTAAATGACGGTACAAAAACACGCCTTAACCCAGAAAACGGTCTCATGTCCGCCATCGACCTCACCATTTGCTCGCCATCAATAACCCAGGTGGCGGACTGGAGAGTGGATCAAACTGACCCCTTGGGCAGTGACCACTTTCCAGTAATAGTCACCCTGCAGATGACGGTCCAATACAACTCGCTAAAAAGAACCCCTAGATGGATATATTCAAAAGCAGATTGGACCTCATTTAATGAAACACTAAACAAAATAGACACCAAAAACATAGAAAATGATAATATTAATAAATATTACGAAGACCTGATTGATACCATACTAAAGGCAGCCACCACCAACATACCCAAAACCAGTGGTAACCCACATAAACAAGGAGTCCCATGGTGGAATGATGAATGCAAACAAGCCATCACTGATAAGAAAAAAGCCCTCAATAAATTCAAACGCACTAAAAACTCTATTGATTTTACTATATATAAACAAAAGGAGAAAAACCTTAAAAACATAATTAAACAGGCAAAGGAATCAACTTGGCATAATTACTGCACGAATATCAATATCACAACTAGTACCAAACAAGTCTGGGATAAGATTAGATCAATTAGAGGAAAGACAACTAACACCACTCCAAAAATAGCTGGAGCCATTACTAATAAAGAAAAGGCTGACCGACTAGCTCAACATTTCTCAGATATGAGTAGCAACACCAACCACACCCCAGCATTTCAATTACATAGGGACAAAGTAGAAAGAACCCATAGTAATCTCTTTAAAGACCTCGGTCCCAAAGTCTCGAACCTAAATAAAGACATTACAACTTACGAATGGGACCTAGCATTGAAAACCAAAAACGAAACTAGCCCAGGGGAAGATCAAATAGGATACACAATATACAAAAATATCCCAAATAACATTAAACAAACAATTATTAAATTACTAAACCAAATATGGACCTCAGGCAAACTACCCGATAAATGGAAACGCGCAATAGTAATTCCAATACCCAAGCAAGGAAAAGACCCTAACGATATTAGCTCCTACAGACCCATTTCCCTAACAAACAACATTTGTAAGATCATGGAAACCATAGTCACCAACCGACTCAAACACCACCTAGAGAGCAATAATTTAATCTCCGATAATCAATGCGGATTTAGAAACAAAAGATCCACCACGGATCAACTAATACGATTAGAAACCGCAATTAAATTGGCGTTCAACTCCAAACGCAAAGCTGATAGGAATTTAATTGCAGTATTTATTGACCTCGAAAAGGCATTCGACCTTGTATGGACCAAAGGCTTATTAGCCAAACTCAACCACTACGCCATCACAGGTCGAATGTTTAAATTCATTGAAAACTTCCTCGCTGACCGTAAAATATCAACCAGAGTCGGCGACACCTACTCTGAACCACACACACTTGAAAACGGTACACCACAAGGGAGCGTACTCAGCCCAACCCTTTTCAACATCATGATTAATGACTTGGACACCAACTTAACATCAAAACTAATTGAACTCTCACAATTTGCTGATGATAGTGGATTATGGAGAGCAGGAAACCCTTCCAACCACAAAGTAATCAGCGATATTCAAACAAGTTTAAACAAAATAGGGAAATGGGCTGATAAATGGGGTTTCAAAATATCCCATGAAAAAACCATAGCAGTATTATTCACCACCAAACGTAAATTACAAAATCAGTTTCCCAAACTCACCATCCAAAATCAAGAAATTAAATTCGTAAATGTAGCACGATTTTTAGGAATGCATTATGACTCCAAGCTAAACTGGGGACACCACATAAACGAACTAGTCAAAAGGTGTAATAAAGACCTTAACCTCCTTACAACCCTTAAAGGAACCACCTGGGGATCCAATCAAGAAACCTTACTAGCTTTATATAAATCGTTAATTAGATCTAAACTAGATTACGGATGCCAAATTTACAACTCGGCACCGCAAAATAACCTCAAAAAACTAGATAGCATACAAAGAAAGGCCCTAATTATTTGCACTGGTGCACTACCATCCACATCACTAGTGGAACTTCAAATCTTAACTGGAGAACTGCCGCTCCACCTTAGAAGACAAGAACTCACCCTCAGATATGCAGCCAGGCTAACAACACACCCCGACACACACCCCACCCGGCTAGCTATAAATAAATGCAACATACCTTTTAGAACTAAATTATCACAAAACATACCAGCAGGGAAATTAGTCCATCAATTAGTTGAACAACTTCCTATAGACAAACTCCAAGCAGAAATTGCAAATCACTATGACAAAGAACCATGGATAAATATCAACCCCACAGTTAACACCCTCATTACGAAATATGGCAATAAAAATGAACAGGAACTCAAACTAAACACAATCTGTACAGAAGAAATCAACTCAAAATATTGCAACTACATTAAGATTTACACTGATGGATCCAAAATTACAGAACCACCCAGAACAGCAGCAGCTTACGTAATCCCCGAACTTAACATTAAAGTAGGAAGAAGACTACCTAACCTCTGCTCTATATACACAGCTGAATTCTGGGCCATACTTGAAGCACTCAAATGGATCAAAGAGAACAAAATACCCCAAGCGGTAATAATAAGTGACTCGCTAAGCGTCATAAACTCAATACTTAATAACAACACCAAATCAAGAGAAAACTATCTTAGGCAAACCAATTTATTGTTAAAAATACTGAACAATAATAACTTACAAGTAGAATTTATGTGGATACCATCCCATATTAACATACCAGGTAACGATATGGCAGATATAACAGCTAAACAAAAACTAAACGAAACCACTCACATCAACCTAGATTATAGCATATGCGAACTCAATAGCATATCTAAAACCCTCATTGATAATAAATGGCAGGAATTATGGAACACAAGCACTCAAGGCAGGAAACTAAAAACCATCATTAAAGAAGTATGTAGAAATAGGAAACCACCCAAAACAAAAGGCAGTGAACAAAAATTCATAAATAGAATACTCACGGGCAAAACCAAGCTGGCTAACAGCTTCGGACAGTACATAGGACCACAACCACATAACCCTAACTGCTACCACTGCAGGGTCCCAGAAGACATAGAGCATATTTTTAACAACTGCCATACACTTGAAAAAGAAAGGGCTAAGTTTAAAGTTAAACAGCATAAAATTGGATCCCCTACAACATACCCAGAATTCTTGATGAACACAAACCCCAATATTAATCTAACATTCAAAAATATCATAAGTTTTATACACGAATCCAATCTACTCAAAAAAATCTAAGAAAGTAAATCAAAGACCAGTTAAAAATATAACAAATCACTGTTTGGGAATTATGACGGCCGGCTCGGTCTCGTGGGTTCACAGACTGACACAGCCGTTCATAGCCCGAATAATAAAAACCAGTTAAGGACGAATATTACAAAATCACTGTTTGGGAATTATGACGGCCTGCTAGGTCTCGTAGGTTCACAAACTGACACAGCCGTTCATACCCCGAATAATAAAAACCAATTAAGGCCACAAAAAATTAAAATAGGAAAATAGGAATTAATTAAAACAGGACTCCATAATAACATACCAACAACCATAAAAACAAGTTTTCATTCCAAACCAATAAGATAGGGAATCAAAATAAATAAGGAATTGATGAATAAAAAAAAAAAAGAAAACAAAAAAAAAAAAAAAAAAAAATACTCCTAACCGTCTCTATGTCTCTTAAACAACATCTGGCTGAACTTTTAAATCAAGCTTCCACAGCTATTTCTACTAACATACTCAGCCAAATCCAGGCAATGTTGGCAGACGACACTGAAGAATTTGAAACTTCCACGCTGGCAGCGGCCCTGGAAGTATCATCATCCAGCGGCGATGAAGCTGATGAACCTGCACCACCTAAACAGAGTGGAAAAAAGGAAGGCTCTGTCTACCGGAATATCGGACTGGGAAAGGCAATTGATGATATCAAAAAAGCGGGCCACTTCGTCAATGCCACAAGACCGGGTGTCCTAATGTGACCTCATCGCTGCCGACCAATCCTGGCGGGAGTCACATACTGCTTGGTTTGACACCTGGGGCATTTCAATCCAACTAAGAAACACGAGTGTGTGGTGTGACTATTCCCACTCATGTCTATTAGCCTTTCAGTCAGGTTGTTAAGGACTAGTTAGTCCTACACCTGAGTGGCTAAATTAAAAAGTACTCTTTGAGTACATAAAAGCCTGGGGGATGAGGCTCCTTTTCCTTCCCCCAGGAGTAATTAAAAATCACGCAGTGCGTGAATAAAAAAGTGGTACATGTTCAAAAGAACGAAAACCACTATAATCCAACTAACTAACTAACGTTTTGGGTCTTAGGGGATGTTTTCCTTCACGTCCGCGCTTTAACTATATAACTAACAATGTTAGCCATTAGAACCCATTCCACGGAATAAAGACAAGGAAAATGGTGGTAGCAACAGAGTTACTGAATCATTTGATAGGTATTTATTATTGGATAGTAGATGTTACGTTTGTCATGGAAAAGATAGAGAAAGAATTTAAGTTAGAAAAGTGTCTTGACTGTGTTAATAGTCTGAAGGAAGCAAAAGAGATAGTAAAAGGAATGATGGAAGAAGAGGAAAAGAGATTGAGAGGATTGATTGACCTGTCTTATGTAAGAGTGGGAAGTTTGAAGGAAGCACTTGAAAATGTCATCGAAGTCAGGTGCTTCTTAGAAAAGATATTGAATTGGCCGGAGTGGCGATACGTAAAATAGCGGTTGGACCAGCTGACAAAAACGGAAGAAGTAATGAGGAAAGTGATGACGGAAGAGGTAAAGAACATCAAAGAAAAGTGGACTAAGGAAAGAAAAGAAGAAGAAAAAAGAAAGAGAAAAGAAAGCTTTGAGAAACTAAACAATAACTGGATAGGAATACAGGAGAAATTCCGAGCGATAGGTCATCTTGACTGGATGCCTGAGTCAGAAATAAAGAAGAAGACAGGAATACTGGCAAAAGTTAGAAGATGGCTAAAGAAGTGGAGGAAATAAAAGAAGATGATGATGATGATGAAACCAAAGGCCCTTTTCAGGGCCCCTTCATAGGCCTCGAAAAGACCTTGACTTTCATTGCCTACCCCATTTTAAAAAAAAATACAGACCCACCCTGTTAAATTTCCCTTGACGCTATACAGGCCCACCCTGTTCAATTTCCCTTGACGCTATACAGGCCCACAATTTATTCCCCGTGTTAAATTCCCCTTGACTCTCAACAGTCCCATTCCCATGTTAAATTTCCCTTGACTCTGAACAGTCCCATTCCCCATGTTAAATTCCCCTTGACCCTCAACAATCCTATTCCCCATGTTAAATTCCCATAGACCCTATATTCCATATCCTGTGCTCCCCATGTTAAATTTACATAGACCCCATATCGTCCCAGGGTGGTTTTTAATGGTAAGTCCCCTAGACCCTGAATCGTCCCTATTCACTACTGATATAGTCAGTGCACTGAAGGCATTCGGTTCTTCCCATCGAGAGCACTTCGCACGTGCGGCATAGGATGAACCGAACTCACTATTTCGAAATACAACACAATATACATAAATCACCCTCTGGTATCGTTTCACAACAGCAAAAAAAAAAAAAAAAAAAAACGAAACCCGAATACATGTATTTAATAAATAAAAGAATTTATACAGTTCCGTGACAAAATTGTTATCAAGAAAACATCTTAAAAAATTGATTAACATTTAAATACGATCAAAAGTGATATGGAACTATTTTAAATAACATACATACATACATACATACTACCATGCATGAATATATAAAACCCATATTATCCCAAGTATTAGTAAGGGTACGAGTGCTCACGCTTACATGCATAAACATAACATTGCTACAACTATACTATCACACACCAACGAAAGACATAATGGTGGTGATTTAAGTTTATGTTGAAGATTAACACAAAACGATATAAACAAAGGTGAACACGTTGTTTTGGTAATAATAAGTAGTACCTCTGTTTCTAGAAAGCTGCAAGATAAATAAGTTGCCTTTAGTTGCTGTTATGGGTCTTGAGTTATAGATATCCATAACAACTGCCTCTACAGCAAGGGCATAGCTTGAACTAAGTTAGGCTCATTTGCTCTAGACCGATAAATCAGCCCCAAACTGAGTATGATACTGTCAGTTTAGTATCATAACAAGTTTGGGTTGATTTATCGGCTTAATTTGTCTCTACTTCCCAGTCCTCACTTAGTGTGATTTCGGGTTTTCGGCTCTCTTCGCAGCAGTTTTATTGTTGACACAACTCTTGAATGTGATCCTCCTCTTGTCGTTGGGGCTCTGTCTTTATGTCTCAAGTAATTCTATTTATTTTCTACTTCATTTTTAAGACATCTATGATTTGCTTGGCCATCCAAAATGACAGCATGTCCCGCTTGATGTGTCGTCCAATAGGGATAGAGTTGCAACTTCTTAACCATGTCTGGGAGACACGTCTCCCTCTCTAGGTATATCAAGGCTTTAGTGAGTCTTCGACTTATGCTCCGGTCCATTTTTTCATGGACGAATCGACGATAAATGGCAACACTGACTGACTTGAATTTAGGTATATTTCGGCCATGTACGAACGATTAACGTTAGTGCTGCGTAATACTTAATTACTAGGTCAAATGGGCGACAAGTGCCCGTTGGACGCTTTAAAGTATGCAATGCATGGTATTTAATTGACATGTCTGGAAACAGGAAATTGAGAACTGCTCGAGTCCTCAAATTTATGTGGATTTATATCGAAACGTCACAGACGTACTATCGATCAATTCAAACCAAGTTATCCAATCAGAGCTATCCCAACATCCAACTGTGTTTAGGCCCAACGCCACATATTGTAATTGAGCTCTCGCTCACTAGCTATGAATATTCGAACTTCTTTTACTGTTAGAATATAGTGTACACAGTGCCCATGAACTTTTATGAAATTAGAATTAAAACACGACTTTGCAATGTCAACCGGATACACTGAAGATTCGATTAAGATAGCAGAATTGAGTGCAGGGTCATGTTCGTGTATATAAATTCTAGAATCGCGCTTGCTGGCCAATGCGATCTGCCGTACAAACTCGTACGCACCCATGGAATAGTCCAGGAATATTCCAAGTACCTGCTCCACCGCCCTCTGACGAAACCACTAACGAGTTATTTGCGGTGAAGCCCCCAGACGCTCGCAATCGAAAATAAACCGACTACGATAAACGCGCAACGACACCAGTGCGATCTCGAGTGGACTCAATTACCCTAAGTTGATTAGCAACGGAACGACTACATGCAATTCTGATTTTATTGAGGAGACTGTAATCGTCAAGATTGATTATCGGGATTGTATTTGCAACGCAGCATTGATTTCATGTTTAAACATGAAAAGTTTCAATCGCCCCAGAACTCATAATCCGGGTTATATACATCTTCAATGCATTTAATGAGCTCGTGCATTAACAAGCGAAACGTCCTTAGGTCCATGATGTTCCTGGGGAGCAATAGTTGGCAAATCGATACGATCTCTTTGATGCCTTCTAGTGCGTTGCAATCTGATTAAAATCAGATCTCCACTTTCTTGTGTGAATCTCTTCAGGTAGGACAGTGAAGAATTGATTTTAATCAGACTGGGTACGTTGTTGCCCGCACGAACTGATTTCCAACCTGTCCGCGAGTCCATGGCCTGCAGTCGCGCAGTACCCGATACCTTTACCGGCATAATATCTTTCCTTCTAAAAGAATTGTCTCTCGAAACGGATTTTTAAAATTTTAAATACGATAGTGAAATTCCTTCCACTTTTTCTCGAAAACCTTTAGTACTTATCCCGATATACCCATTTAAGCCAATTTTGCCAGCTGCTGCATCGTCAGTAATGTTGCAATATAGTTTCCTCACATAGACTCTCCAGTGGCGAGGAAAAACAACGTTACATTTTATAAAATACTCCATCTTATTGTGACCTAGACTGAACATCTTTTCGAATCGCTGTCTTCACAGCACCCCCCCCCACACACACACACCAATTTCAGAAAAGGTCTTTCAGAAAATGTGCCATCTTCCACGGATTCATCACCATCTTTGAAATGATGAAACCTCGTAAATGTTGTACGATATGTATGAATACGTAGATATATGAAAGAGAATTGATCCATAAACTTTATTAATGTCGGCCCTGTTGTCAGTGAAAGAGAATACCTTAAGAACGCTCGGATTTTACAGCTTGGTCCTTTCTCAATAGCAGAAATATTTATCCATGTGCGACATCATTACATCACTAATTGACCATTGTTAAGACACAATATATAGCACTTTATTAAACAATTAATCTTGAATTTATTTTATGGTAGTGCTTAAATAATCATGCAAAATGGCTGGCCAATGCACGCTTAAGCTAATTTCCCACCCAATCTGTGTTTAAAATACAATGCATAAATGTCAGTTTACATCAATATGATGTACAGTATTTACAATATATTAGTTTAATAATGTCTGGCCGACAAAATCCTAACCATATCGTTTGCATGAGTGCTGATTTTAAACATACAATGACAAAAGCAAACATTGTAAAACATACTATGCACACAATTACGGTATACAATATTCCTTCACCATGAGTAAGCAGCTCAAGCCAAGAAAAACAAAGTACATCTTAGCATTAGACATTATTATTTTGTGAGAAATAGAACTTGGGAAGTGTTTTTATAAGATGGTCCTAATATTTGGAGATCTTTATTTTTCCCTCACACTTTGATATATCACAGGTACGTAAGATTTAGCTAGCCTACGTTCTACTTCTCAAAATTAGCAACTGCAGAGTAGCCTTTCTTTTAAAATCTTCAACGGAGAAAGCACATTTCTTGTGTTTTTTAAAAAAATGGTTACTTCCGCATTGAATGCCCGGCAAGCATGTTGCAGTTTCTTGCAGATAAATCGGTATAAGCATGAAATTCGACCATCAGTATTGAATGAAACAAAGTTTTTTATGCTCCATAATGTACAAGTAGCAATTTTTGCGCACGTTGTATATGAAGTTGTGCACTGTTCGTGTATGTCATATGTTTTCGATGATCGTCTATCGGAAATTTTAAATACTTGATTAAGGTACATGATATAAATTTGGCTATTACGTCATATACTTTGACCCTGCTTAACATAAGCACATAAAAAGTTAAAGACTGTCAACCTAGACCACTTTATGCTAATTACAAATGGTAAACATACGTACTAAACTTGCATTAAAGTAAAAGTTACACGATCGGATAAGCATGCGGTACCGACTATTTTAGTCATACAGCGTAAGACATCGAACCTGATATTTATGTTTTGGGGTCCCAGTTTTACTGCCTAAATAACGGCGCTGTGTAGCTTGTTCCGAGGTCGACTAACATCGGAACGAGAAGTCAAATTTTCAGGAATATATCGCTCACTTCGCAGCGCATATCGACGCGTTATGTAAATTAAAGTCGTATTACTTTAGTCGGACTTTACTTACTCAGATTTCATTTTTCTAATAAATTCAAATTCTGGCAGAATAAAATGGACGTGTTGGAGTCAGGTTTTGTGAAATTTGAGTCGGGGCTTGTGATTTTTGTTGTTGTCATCAGCCCTGGGCCTGTGTCTAAAAAGAATTTTCTTTGAGCACTGGCTCACACACAGCAGAATCCATTTAAGCAAACTTAAAACAACGAAGCCAGCTAACTGTACTGACAGTATCAAAGGTTGAAATTAGCAACTACATTGTCTTGCTCTGCTTAAGTCAGTTCACTAATAATTTTGACAGTGGAAGAAATTTTAAAATGAGTGATGGGAGGGATGGGAGGCACATAAACTCAGGAGGAAAAACCCTCCCATGTGAGAGATTCACACATATGGGATAACCAGGACCAGTGATCTAGTATAAACCAGACTAAATGTTATACAGTATGATGTGAAAACAAAAGCAACAAAATATTGTGTAATTCCCAGTGCAGATAATAATTAGACTAAGATGAACCAGTTTTGTTTCTGACTGCCATTGTAAATCCTTAGTGATCAATAGTTTAAATCCAGAAGTTTAATGATGATGTAGCAGCTACATTGAGAGACATGAGGTTCAACCAACTCTGGGGTTTGGGTATGTAACTACGTTCTACAGTCATGTCAGTTTTATCACTGTTTTATAAATGTAATAAATAGACATGAAAAAGTATATTTTATATGTACATAGTGTCACAAATTGGGAACATCACACAGCACATTCAGAAATGGAAATGGCATAATTCAGTGCAGAAACCTATTTAACAGAGGCAAGAAGCCTTTTTGTACTGATAAAGAATTTCAACCTTAGAGGTAATAGCATTAGTATACAATGCTTTGTTTTTAAAAAATGTTGAATATTGGGAACAGTAAAATAAACCAAAGCATTAAAGAATTGTTTTTATTTTAAACTTAAGAAAATTAAAAATTTATGTAAATGTCATTCTTCATTCAGATCCTTGGATATCTCATGCAAATGACTCCAGATGTTAGTAGAATGCAGTTTTCTTATGTTGTTGTTTTTCATGGCAGCTTGCTTGAGTGTTTGAATCATTTTTGTAAATGTATCACATGTGTCTATACATAAGAACTTAATGTGTATACTTGTATTTGATGTTTACTCACTGAAAGTTCTGTTTTTGGTGGGGTTGGGGTGGGATGTTTATGTTCATTCTTGTAATCTATCCCAGGTAATCTACCAGTATATAAAAAGTAAATGATTATACTTGTATAATGACATCTACTCAATAAAAGTTGATAAACATGAGAGAGAGTTCATGTTCCTCTGAAAGACAAAATAAATCCCCAAATCTTGGTACTTTTTTTCAAAATATGGTTATGCTAACATGCAAGTGTGTGAAACATTGCATAAGGATTTGCAGTATGATGGATTAAGACTGCTGAGTAATATGTATCAAAGAGAGGACATGCAGTTAATATTTTGATCCAAATGATCATTAGGCACTGACAGTCAATTAAAAGGTGTCATAACCTCCTTGTTTATTAAGATCTAACTTATGTGACTTCACTTGAACTTTGAGAGCTCTCACACTACATGGTTGATGATCACTTTGTACAAATAGATAAAGAATAAGACAATTTGCCAACAAGATAGCTTGGACTCAGCTGCTGAAATTTTCATGTGTCCAAAAATGAGAAATATTCATACTTTTACATGGATTTCATCATTGCAGAAAATATTGTGACACATGAAATGACTGACACTAAATCTAGCATTTCTTTTTAGCTTAAGAAAATGTTTAAAATGTTGTAGTTTATTTTTGGATTTTAAGACCTTTTTGTCATAAGATACTAAAGAATATTGTCTTTTTGCCAGCTCCAGTACTGAATCTTTTTTACTTCCAAACTTTTCATTTCCTGCCAGTATTTGAACTCATTATACATATCAAGCAATGAATATCTTGTATTTGTATAACAAGCAATGGATATCTTGTATTTGTATAACAAGCAATGGATATCTTGTACAGTGTGACCCCACTATAGTATGCTCCGTTATAACGTGAATTCGGATATAACATGGTTGCTGCCTGGCTCCTGAAATTTTATATACATATATTTTTCTTGTACATGAAAAACATTTCTTTCTGAAAAGTCAAAAAAATTTTTTAAAAAGTTTAATATCATTTTGGGGAAGAGATTGGACATGAATAATACAAGATCTTAGAGTGGCTCTTGAAATTTAATATGTATTTTTTTTTGTACACGAAAAAAGTTCTTCTTAAAAGTACAAAAAATAAAGTGTTAAATGTTTATTCTAGGATCATGTAGGGCTTTGTCAATGTCGCAAACTGCGATTTTATTTTCCTTATTGGTGGCAAAATATACCATCTGGCAATTTTTTTATTGGCAACATTGTTGGCTGTTTAAGCTTGTATAAACAACCATTGGTTTGGAGTGGAGAAATTCAGAGGCCCCATGAAATGAAGCCACAAACCTGACATAAAATGCACTGAAATTTATATATTGTTACATAAACAGTTTCTTTGTCCATGTTGACAAACCATCTTAACAGTGCATTGTTATATCATAATCTGCTTATGTTGACATCGAGCATGAGTACTGTATGTTGTGAGATGTCTGCTTTTTTTGTTGTTGACATTTCTGGTAGCAGAGATCATCTGGATGAGGCATTATCTCGTAATCAATCTTTTGTCAAATTTTCAGTAGCTCACTAGTAATTAACATATTTACATTGACATTTGTGTGTGGATGGTAATTAAAATTCCTCTTCTTTTCACTCAGAATTAAATCCTTAAGAACACCCACATTTTCTGTAGTAATCCTTGTCATAAGACCAGAACACCTTTTTTTATATCGTCCGTTGACCCTTTGTTAAATTGAGTGGAAGGCAGCATCACTCCACAACCACATAAAAAAAATTCTTACTTGTTGGTTTATTCAATAGGCAGAGAAGAACTGTAACTGTGATCGACCAAACAACGGCCAATTCCTTTTTTAAAATTGTACCCAGGTAAAATAGTTTGCTGAAATTTCAAAGAAAACATTACCTTTGAAGCACTGACTGTTATGAAAACGTACTAAGCAAATGAGAAAAAAAATCACTCTCAATTATGCAATACAATTATCTGATATTGCCACCATAATAAGAAATGTTTGAGCTAGACACACAACCCACCCTGGAAGAGCTCGGAAAAGCCATCAATTGCCTTGCCTGTGGGAAGGCTCCTGGAAGCGACAGCATTCCGCCTGAAGTACTCAAGAGTGGGAAACCAGCACTGCTCCAGTACCCTACGCATACTCCTCTGCCTCTGTTGGGAACAGGGATACATCCCACAGGACATGCATGACGCCAACATTGTCACTTTGTACAAGAACAAAGGAGACCGTAGCGACTGCAACAACTACCAAGGCATCTCCCTCCTCAGCATCATCGGAAAGGCTTTCACCCGTGTTGCCTTGGTGCACTTGCAGACCCTAGCCTCCTGCGTCTACCCAGAGTCCCAGTGTGGATTTTGAGCTGGCAGGTCAACTGTAGACATGATCTTTTTTCTCACTATGCCAGCTGCAATAGAAGTGTCGTGAGCAGCATATGTCCCTCTACATTGCCTTCATAGTCCTGACGAAGGTGTTTGACCTGGTCAGTTGGAGTGGACTCTTCAGACTCCTGCAGAAGATCAGCTGCCCCCCACGTCTGCTTGCTGTCCTCATGACGTTCCACAAGAACATGCACAGCACAGTGTGCTTCAATGGCGCAACATCGGAAGCCTTCCCAGTCATCAGTGGAGTCAAACAAGGCTGTGTCCTTGCACCGACGCTCTTTGCCATCTTCTTCTGCATACTTCTCCAGTATGCCTTTAAGGACTGCAGCAAGGGAGTGTACATCCATACCAGGACTGACGGCAAACTGTTCAACATTGTCCATCTCTGTGCTAAGACTAAAGTCACAGAGGTATCATCCGTGAATTGCTCTTCGCCGACGATGCAGCCTTGACATCACACACGGAAGATGGACTTCAGCAGCTGGTATGCTGCCTCTCCCACGCTTGTAAGGAATTTGGACTGACCATCAGTTTGAAGAAAGCAAACGTCATGGTGCAGGACACAGACTCACCTCCCTCTATCACCATCGATGGGTACAACTTCAAAGTTGTTGAGAACTTCACATACCTCTGGCTCAACATCTCCAGCTCACTCTCCATGGATTCTGAGGTGAATGTCAGGATTGCCAAGGCAGCAGCAGTGGCAGACTTAATCAGAGGGTCTGGAACAAACCCAACCTCACTGAGAAGACCAAACTGCATGTCTACCAAGCCTGCATGCTGAGCTCACTCGTCTACAACAGTGAAACATGGACCACCTATGCAAGACACGAGAGGAAACTCAGCAGCTTCCACCTGAAATGTCTACAACGCATTCTGCACATCTAGTGGCAGGACAAAGTACCCAACACAGATGTTCTAGAACATGCCAACATGAACAGCATGTTCTCCATTCTCAGTGACAAGTGCCTTTGCTGGCTCGGCCATGTCAAGAGAATGGATCCAGGCCACATTCCCAAGGACCTGTTATATGGGGAGGTAGCAGAAGGTGCACGACTGACTGGATGACCACGTCTGTGCTACAAAGATGTTTGCAAGAAGGACATGAAGATGGCCAACATCACTGTCAATGACTGGGAGAGCTGTGCTAACAACTGTTCCACCTAGTGTCTAGCTGTCAGGCAGCGAGTTTAACGAGAAAGACAGAAAAATAAAACAAGCTGAAAAGAGAGCTAGAAAGAAGGATGCAGACTTAACTAGAGTGTGGAGCTACACCATCGCCTCCTGTAGATGGACGGAAGCCAAGTAATAAGAAATGAGCATTTGTTTGGTTCTCTAAAGCTGGCCTTTAGTGGTGACTTCAATAACGCATGTATATTTCTTCAAGGAAAGCCGACTACAATCTTCAATAAAAGCAAATAAGTCAGTACCAAACCTAAATAAAAGCAATGGAATATGATAGATTTTTTTCATTTTCCAACTTGACTGGAACACGTTTACTGTGCCGTGAAAGTTTCCTTTTTGCAGAAAAAAGTTTGTGGTTAGGAATAATACCAACGGTGTCTTAGAATACAAACTAACTTTTACCAACTTGGGACATGCTGAAAAGTAAATGTGCTTCATCATTCGTTACGTGATTGTGCTATGTTTATCCACTGAGCTCAGACCTATATGACCTGTGACAAAATTATTTAATATTTTAATTCTGTGGACTTTTTTCGATGGAATTATTTGTGGATTCAATGTATGTGATGAAATTCACCGGTGAGTACACGGTAGTGATTCATGCTATACATAAGACATGTATATAAAGCTGGAGATGAATGATGATAAAACTGAGGCCATTCTGATCACAACACAAAGACTTTCTCATTCACATCCTTTACCTCAAACAATAAATATCAGTAACACCAACATTAAATTCACACAGTCAATACAAAACCTAGATGTCACTCTGGACAGTAATCTCACATTGTACCAACATGTCATGCACATATGTAAGGCTGCATATCTTGAGCTGAGATGCATCAGGTCCATTCACAAATATCTTTCAGTTGATGCCACTAAAACACTTGTATGTTTATAAGTATTTTCAAGACTGGACTATTGTAATTCAGTTCTGTCTGGTTCATCTCAATATCTACTTCAAAAAGTTCAAAACAAAGCTGCTTGGATCATACTTAGAGTACCACGATCAGTGCATACCTCCATGCTGCTCTGTACCCTACACTGACTATCATTGTATATGTTTTTTTAAAAATGTTATAGGTGTTGTCTGATGTTGTAAAGTGCTTAGAGCTTCTAAAGATTAGGCACTATACAAAGTCCTCCTTATTAATATTATTATATAAACTATTATTATATAAACATATGCACATATATTGGTTCTCTGAATAAAGTAAAATATTATATATGCCTTATCTGTTTTCACTACATTTGTTATTTCCCATTTAATATGCATCGATTTAAGATAGTAGCTGTGCTAATGAAGCACATATTTTACCGCCTGCAATTATTACACCCCCCCCCTGCAATTTGTTGGGGTACATGCATCATTTTCTTCAGCTAACTGACCTGGTTGCTTGCAACATGGTTCAGTTTATAACACGGTTGGGTTCTATGGCTCCCAACTACCGTGTTGTAGCGGGTTCACACTGTATTTGTATAACAAGCAATGGATATCTTGTATTTGTATAACAAGCAATGGATATCTTGTATTTGTATAACAAGCAATGGATATCTTGTATTTGTATAACAAGCAATGGATATCTTGTATTTGTATAACAAGCAATGGATATCTTGTATTTGTATAACAAGCAATGGATATCTTGTATTTGTATAACAAGCAATGGATATCTTGTATTTGTGTAACAAGCAATGGATATCTTGTATTGTATAACAAGCAATGGATACCTTGTATTTGTATAACAAGCAATGGATATCTTGTATTTGTATAACAAGCAATGGATATCTTGTATTTGTATAACAAGCAATGGATATATTGTATTTGCTTTAAATATGTATTATTAATGCACTTAGAGATCAAACTTTCCTAGCAACTATTGCATTCTGAGATGTTGTCATATAGGTCTTCTAATGTTAAGTTTGTAATGGCACATATAATTGTCAGAGGTCTCTAATGTTAACTTTGTAATAGCACATATAATTGTCAGAGGTCTTCTAATGTTAAGTTTGTAATGGCACATATAATTGTCAGAGGTCTTGTAATGTTAAGTTTGTAATAGCACATATAATTGTCAGAAGTCTTCTAACGTTAACTTTGTAATAGCACATACAATTGTCATATAGGTCTTCTATTGTTAACTTTGTAATAGCACAGATAATTGTCATATAGGTCTTCTAATGTTAACTTTGTAATAGCACAGATAATTGTCAGAGGTCTTCTTGATCTAAATAAAAAAAAATTTCATCTGTAAAATCTATACAGCTCTAAAAGATTGAAGTGTGATATTATCATGTACATCAGTATTTTGACCCCCATTAGTCTTGTTAGAAGCTAGTGGTGTACTAACTGGTGGGTATAGTAGGTTTGAAACATCAGCTGAGAGCTACCAGTGTCTTTACAAACCTAAGTGAGCTCATTGATCTTGATTGGCAAATGGGGCTGAAATATACAAGACTGTTCTGAATCTCAAAGGTGCAATGTATCTTTCAGTACAAAAAAAATGTTGTGTATGTGGCAGATGATGAAACTTGCTAGCATGCTTAAGCTGCATTCATTGGGAACTTAATTTCTTTATTGAGGGGATGTCTGTGTTAAAACACCAGTATACTATCTATTAACCCACATGAAATTAATGTTGTATGCTCCTGCAGAAAATCAGTTATTCTTAGCTTTGTTGTAATCAACCTAATTTCTAGATAAGACTATCATTCATATGTATTGGGATCAACATCAACCATGTTTCCTTTTAGGAGAGACTTTACATCAGTTCCGTGGATGTGTTCCATATATTTATGGTAATTAAATATAGTTGTGGGTTCCATTTGACCGCATTTATACGGTTCCCTCATATAAAGCTAGTGACATGTGGCTTACATACAGCAGTACTGCATCTCACATTACAAGTATTCATGAAGGTCTAGAGTAAAGTAATGGGAATTAAAACTGACTGCCACACTACCGGTAATAATTAAGGTCTATTGTAAAGTAATGGGGAAAAACATGCATTTGGATGTAGACTTAACCATATATAAGGATGGGTCAGTAATTACAAATAGAGAGAGAGGTATGAGGTTGGAGCCGATGACTTGGGTGATCATACATGCAGACAGTTACTGTATAGAATTACTTGTCTACCATCAGTAACCTTTTTGTTTCAGTTGTTACTGCACCCACCCCAAGGACACTCTCAGTCCTCCAGGAAGACTGCGTCGTTACCTGATGGATAAACTAATGAACTATGTAGAGAGGTACGAAGGGTTCCTGGAACACAAGTCACCTAAAGTCTTCAGGGTGTACAAGACATTTACAGTTGGTGAGTTATGAGAAGTGTATAGACACTGTAAGGATAACATTCGTTTGGGACTCGTATTTATAACAACTTTAGAATGAAATCCAGAAATCAGACAAGATGGTCCATGCTGAGCTTTCATTGAAGCAACTAAATACCTATCCCTAATGTAGTCACTGGACAGGCAAAGTGTGTAATAAATCAGCATAAACTTAAGGCATTCTTACAAAATTTAATGGAAAAATTCTTGTCATATTATAATTCCCAGGACACGGAAATAGATTTGAAAAGGTTTTAAGTGGATTCTTTGGGAATTGTTTTAAGTGAATTCCTTGGAATAGTGTTTTAAGTGAGTTCTTTGCAAAATTGTTAAACATTCTACAGTAAAACTTACTGAAAGTGACTCCATTATATCCCAGTCCTCTTTGCAGACTGTGTCGCTGGTTCCAGTAAGGTTATTCTAATATCATTCAGATCTTGTACACTTATGTAATATGTCCAAAATGTTGATTCCATGCAGTTTAGGGAAGTTTTACTGCAGCATTAACTTGGCAAGTATGCATTTATTATTTTGTGTGAGTTAAGATTTTGATATTAGCCCAACTGTGCAAGATTTTGTTTGATGTTTTTCAACTTCTGCAAACACCTTGCACATAAAATGAACCTTACTGCATACACCTTACACATAATGAAAATCTACTGCATACACCTTGCATGTAATGGCATCTATTGCATACACCTTACACACAATGACATCTATTGCATACACCTTGCATGTAATGACTTCTACTGCAGACACCTTGCACACAATGACATCTACTGCGGACACCTTGCACACAATGACATTACTGCATACACCTTGCACATAATGGCATCTACTGCAGACATGCATGTAATGACATCTGTTGCATACACCTTGCACACAATGACATCTATTGCATACACCTTGCACATGATGGCATCTACTGCATACACCTTGCACACAATGACATCTACTGCATACACCTTGCACACAATGACTTCTACTGCATACACCTTGCATGTAATGACTTCTACTGCATACACCTTGCACATAATGGCATCTACTGCAGACATGCATGTAATGACATCTATTGCTTACATCTTGCACACAATGACATCTACTGCAGCTACATTGCACCCAATGACACCTACTGCTTACACCTTGCATGTAATGACATCTACTGCATACATCTTGCACACAATGACTTCTACTGCATACACCTTGCATATAATGACATCTACTACATACACCTTGTACACAATGACATCTACTGCAGACAGCTTGCACACATTGACAACTACTGCAGATACCTTGCACACAATGACATCTACTGCAGATACATTGCACACAATGACATTTACTGCATACATGCATGTAATGACACCTACTGCGTACACCTTGCACACAATGACATCTATTGCATACACCTTGCATGTAATGGCATCTATTGCATACACCTTGCACACAATGACATCTATTGCATACACCTTGCATGTAATGACTTCTACTGCATACACCTTGCACATGATGGCATCTACTGCAGACATGCATGTAACAACATCTGTTGCATAAACCTGCATATAATGGCATCTACTGCAGACAAGCATTTTATGACAATTATTGCATACACCTTGCACACAATGACATCTACTACATGCACCTTGCATGTAATGACTTCTACTGCATACACCTTGCACACAATGACATCTACTGCAGACACCTTGCACACAATGACATTACTTAATACACCTTGCACATAATTGCATCTACTGCAGACATGCATGTAATGACATCTATTGCATACATCTTGCACACAATGACATCTACTGCATAAATGCATGTAATGACATCTACTGCATACACCTTGCACATAATGGTATCTTCTGCATACACCTTGCACATAATGAATCTTATGGAATACACTTTGCACATAATAGCAGCTACTACATACACTTTGCATGTAATGATTTCTACTGCATACACCTTGCACACAATGACATCTACTGCATACATGCATGTAATGACATCTACTGCATACTCCTTGCACATAATGAATCTTATGGAATACACCTTGGTCATAATAGCATCTACTACATACACCTTGCATGTAACGACTTCTACTGCGTACACCTTGCATACAATGACATCTACTGCATACATCTTGCACACAATGACATCTACTGCAGATACCTTGCACACAATGACATCTCCTGCAGATACATTGCACACAATGACACCTACTGCATACACCTTGCATGTAATGACTTCTACTGCATACACCTTGCACATAATGGCATCTACTGCATACATCTTGCACACAATGACATCTACTGCAGACGCCTTGCACACAATGACATCTCCTGCAGATACATTGCACACAATGACATCTACTGCATACACCTTGCATGTAATGACACCTACTGCATACACCTTGCATGTAATGATACCTACTGCAGACACCTTGCACACAATGACATCTACTGCTTACACCTTGCACATAATGGCATCTACTGCATGCACCTTGCATGTATTGACTTCTATTGCATACACCTTGCACACAGTGACAGCTATTACATACACCTTGCATGTAATGACTTCTACTGCATACACGTTGCACTACACTACTAAGATCTTGGAAAGTTCCAGCTGCAAAGAGCTCTTTGAGATTACTAACAAGCTAATGTCAAGGAACAAATCTACACCACTTCCAACTACCTTCTCTCCAGTCGACCTTCCGGACATGTTTGCAGATTTCTTCCATGACAAAGTACAAACCATTAGAGATAAGCTTGACACCACAATTTCAATTGACTTGTCACCATACAATTGGGATACAGAATTTGAGCAGCAACCATTAGCAGCATTTGAACCTGTCTCTATGGATTTTGTATATACAATCCTGATGAAGAGTGCACCAAAGTCATGTGAACTTGATCCAATTCCAACATCACTGCTGCTTGAGTGCTTAGATCCAGTATTGCCTTCACTAACTGATGTTATTAATACCTCTTTCTCATCCAGGGAATTCCCATCATTTTTCAAAACTGCCATTGTAAAGCCTCTGCTGAAGAAACCAACACTAGACCATAATGATTTAAAGAACTACTGCCCAGGTTCTAATCTCCCATTCATATCAAAAATCTTAGAAAAGGTTGTTCTATCCCAGCTTGTATCTCATCTAAATTCGAACAGTCTTTTTAGCAATGTACAATCTTCATATCGCCCTTGCCACAGTACTGAAACTACTCTTCTAAAAGTAGTTAATGGCATTCTGTCTGCGTTGGATAGCAGAAAGATTACAGACCTCACCCTCCTTGATTTGTCTGCAGCATTTGACACAATAGACCATGATATATTACTTCACCATCTCCAGCATATTTGGCATTCATGATACAGCCTTACTGTGGTTCAAGTCCTACTTGGTCAACAGGACACAAATTGTATCTGCAAATGGAATACACTCCAGCCCAGTTGATCTATTTTGTGGTGTTCCACAGGGGTCTGTTCTTGGACCTGTTCTCTTCATTCTTTACACTCATTTGCTCTCAAGTGTCATAGATCATCATCCAGTGTCTCACCAATTGTACGCTGATGACACCCAAATACACAAATCTAGCCACCCAACTGAAGTTGATGCTACCATCCAGGGTGTAGAGAGGTGCATTTCTGATGTGAAATCATGGATGACATGTAACAAGCTGCAGATGAATGATAATAAAACTGAGGCCATTCTGATCACAACACAAAGACTTTCTCATTCACATCCTTTACCTCAAACAATAAATATCAGCAACACCAACATTAAATTCACACAATCAGTACAAAACCTAGGTGTTACTCTGGACGGTACTCTCACATTGCACCAACATATCATGAACATATGCAAGGCTGCATATCTTGAGCTGAGATGCATCAGCTCAGTTCACAAATATCTTTCAGTTGATGCCACTAAAACACTTGTGTGTTCATTAGTACTTTCAAGACTGGACTATTGTAACTCAATTCTGTCTGGTTCATCGCAATATCTGCTCCAGAAACTTCAAAAAGTTCAAAACACAGCTGCTCGGATCATACTTAGAGTACCACGATTAGAGCACTCCTTCCCGCTGCTCTGTACCCTACACTGGCTATCCATTCGATCCAGAATCAAACACAAAATTTGTTCTCTGTGCTGCGTTTCACTGTCGGACTCTAGTCCAACATACCTATCTGACCTCATGCATGTGTGCACACCAGCAAGATACTTACGCTCCTCTTCTGACAATCGTATACTCATTATTCCCACTATGAAAACAAAGTCATATGGACAGCATTCTTTTGCATACCAGGGCCCAGCAACGTGGAATGAATTGCCCACTGAACTTAGACACAAAGACACAGTGATTCCATTCAAGAGGGCTCTCAAAACTCACTTTTTTCAACTGCAAGAACAAACTTAAAGACCTAATAATGTTTCCTACCTTAAATATTCTCAGCATGTTTTTTTTATAATATTTTCTGATTTCATGGTGTTTGTTTTTGTAATCATATCATTGTATGTTTTTTATCTTATAGGTGTTGTCTAATGTTGTAAAGCGCTTTGAGCTTCTAAAGATTAGGCGCTATACAAAGTCCTCATTATTATTATTATTATTATTATTATTATTATAATGGCATCTACTGCATACCCCTTGCATGTAATGACGTCTACTGCATACACTTTGCACATAATGGCATCTGCTGGATACAAGAATGATGGTATTCCAATGCAAATTTATGCATGGTTTAGTCACATTTTGGATTGACCCACCCTGTTGGTTGTTTAAATTTTGAAATTATTTTCCCATGGGTTGTTTCAATTACAAAATTACTTCCCTGTTGGTTGTTTATGTTACAATTTATTTCCCCATTGGTTGTTTATATTACAAATTATTTCCTCATTGGTTGTTTAAATTACAAATTATTTCCATTTGTAAATTTGTATTGTGTCTTTTGAGCACTTTGATCATTTGAATGTAAGAAAAATAAAAACTGGGTTGACATACTTATGTCTTCTCCTAACAGGTGTAAAAGACCTCTTGATGGACATACACAGATATTCCAACATCAGCTCTGAGATATGGAGAGGCAAGGAACTGCGCAGTTTTTCTTGGAAGGATTTAGAACTCTATTTAATGGTAGTATATGTGACCTTTTAGGGTTAATTCATTTAAGATTATGAAAGCTGAAAATCTTTTTTTTACCCTTAAAATTAAACTTGCTACTGTAATTTTATTTCCAAGAATCAATTAGTCCCAAACTCCAGCTATGTGCAAAGAGCAGTCAGTTACTGTTTATTCCAGATTCCAGTGGGCTGTTGGCCAAAGTTAACCTGAGCAACATGTGAACCAGTATGTAACAACACATTATGCCTGGATTGTCCAAACTGATGCATGCTGCAATCCTGAGACACCTAGACAGTTTCTACTATACATTGTATATAAATTCAGTGGGTAAAAACTCAAAGGTGTTGTGTATCCAGTTTTTGTGAAATTTTTACTATCAATGAAAAAATGTATTTTAAATAGAGTATTCAAAGTTTCACATGAAATGCATCATTAATTTCATAGAAAATGCTGTTATGATGAACGGTTGTGGTTATTTCAGTTCATGTGATTCCTAAACTACAGCTATGATGTTTAGACTCCCATTTCACTATTGATTTTATTACAGTGACTTGAAACCTCCAGGACTTGCATATATATTGATTTCTGGCAGAGACTTGAAACCTCCAGGACTTGCATATATTTTGATATTTTTACAGTTGCTTGTAACCTCCCAAACTTGCATACATTTTGATTTTTTAACAGTGACTTGAAACCTCCCAGACTTGCATATATAGTGATTTTTGACAGTGACTTGAAACTTCAAGGACTTGCATTCATATTGATTTTTTTGACAGTGACTTGAAACCTCCTGGACTTGCATTCATATTGATTTTTTTACAGTGATTTGAAACCTACCAGGTTTACATATATATTGATTTTTGACAGTGACTTGAAACCTTCTGCACTTGCATTCATGTTGATTTTTTCACAGTGACTTGAAACCTCCCAGACTTGCATACATACTGGTTGCCTTTTTTTATAGTGACTTGAAACCTCCCAGACATACATTCATATTGAGAGACCCTGGAAATGTTACTGATTAGTTGCAGTGTATCTAAATTATTTCGTTCTGGAAAGAAATTATTCTTGTCGATAATGTTTTTTTTTTTCACTATAGAAGAAATATATTTGGCTTTAAAATACTTAGCATTTCACTCTCTCACACTTGTTTGTATTTTTTTATTATTCAGGGTATACAGTATTGCCTTCCCGCTCCAGTGGCCTAGTGGTTAGAGCATCTGCCACAGATGCGGGAGGTCATGGGTTTGATCACCCTGCTGAGTCATACTAAAGACTTATAAAAATGATACTAACAGCTGCCTTGCTAGGCGCTCAACATTAAGAGGTTAGTGTTAGGACTGGTCGGCCTTGTGTCATGTTAATGTGACTGGGTGGATATCATGTGCTACATGTCTGCGGCATGTTGCCCCAGTGCTAGACATCACTATTAACTGCCACACCACAGACATCGTAGTGATATGACTGAATTTATTTTAAAGCTATGTTAAAAATCCAAAACACACACACAGTATTTTCTTCAGGATGGATGATCTTGTAATCCCCACTAAGTTTAAATCCCAGTATTAGAAGTAATGATCATACAATCCCACTATCTTTAATTAATTCCCTTTAACACAAAATATGCTAATGCAATCCCCATTAAATTTAATTAATCCCCCTTTATCAGAAGTGAGTGTGTGAAAATTGTATACAGTCCAGATGCCATGAATATGATGAAATCTGTAATGTTCATTACTATTTATATAGCATTTCAATTCCCAATCAACCAGTCTGATCATGTAGCATTTCAATTCCCAATCAACCAGTCTGATCATGTAGCATTTCAATTCCCAATCAACCAGTCTGATCTTGTAGCATTTCAATTCTCAATCAACCAGTCTGATCATGTAGCATTTCAATTCCCAATCAACCAGTCTAATCATGTAACATTTCAATTCCCAATCAGCCAGTCTGATCATGTAGCATTTCAATTCCCAATCAACCAGCATAATCCGGCTGTTATGAAGTGACTTTTTATTATTGAACATAAAAACGCTTTCACTGAATATCTAGTCATTGAAAGTATTCTAACAACTATACCTGGCAAGCTTGTACTGTAATGGACATTCAGTTTCCAGGATTCAGTGTTTAATGCCTCTGTTATTACATGCAGTTCTAATGCATATAGTCAAGTGCCATTGTCATTACATACAATCACTGCTTCTCTGCCAGTAATAAGTTAACTGTAGATTGTATCTTTATTTATTGAAAGTTACGTATCACTTGTTTGTTGAAACATTTATAAGGGGTCTATTCCTTAGATACTGTTTTCATGTAAAAGTGTAAGATCTTACTCTCTCCTTGAAAATTATTTCTTACTAATATGCCTGCTTGGGAATTTTCCCAGTTTGAAAATCCTGGAGAAATCACTGGCATAGAATATCTTGGTGGCACAAATCCAATCAGATTCTGTCCCAGCACCCTATCAAGTCAAATCCTATATCATCCTTTCCCAGCACTCTGTCAAGTCAAATCCTATATCACCCTTTCCCAGCACTCTATCAAGTCAAATCCTATATCATCCTTTCCCAGCACTCTATCAAGTCAAATCCTATATCATCCTTTCCCAGCTCTTTATTCATTCATCTGCTTGAACTAGAATATTTTGTGGTAAATATTTGAAGAGAAAATTGGTATTCAATTATTCATTTGTTTACAAATTGAGGTTACAGCATTTTTGCAACTGAAACAAGAAACAAACTATTCAAAACAACACCTGCTAAATCACCTGAAATGTTACCTTGGACTCATAAAGTAATTTTCATGTCAAATATTTTCATAATATCTTCATTTCTTATCATTATAGTCTTGAAAAGATAGCATCTGATTCAGCAAGTTGATGAAGAATATGGTATAGAATAGGGTCATGTCAGTAGACAAAACTACATATTGCATTTTCTTCCAAACAGGTGGAAAGAACACATTTGATTTGGCATAGGAACGTCGAGTAAGTTAGGCTGATACTATGTTCCTATGCCATATCAAACAAGCTCTTTCCCCTGATTGTGAACTGGTTTTGTATTTATTACATATCCCCTTTCTTATTCAAATTTTCTTTTACAACAATTTTAAAATTAACAGAAATGAAGTAGGCATTTCGCATTTTTTTGAAAGATAGTGTACAACTCTCAACATGTTCATGTACTTAACTGTGAGTAAGCATATGTAAACTGTGCATCATTGGCCTGTTGGAATTTCTAATATGAATTAGCTCTTTAGCTTTGAAGTTTAAAAAGTGCTGCACAGAATAGTTGAATGGATTTAATCTGCAGTCACATGCAAATGAATATTTTCCTTACTACTCAGATAGAACATAGCTATTGGACCTTACACTCTACTTACTGTATACACACTCAAATTTAAGGGTAAATTTCTACAAACTAGCAGTAATAATCAAGTTTATTCAGAAAGTTCATTCATTTACAGTATATTCAAACTCTCTGTTATGTTTTCAGTGAATACAAGAAATTATTGATGCATTGAAATTAAAGTGATAATTTAAGTATAAAGTTAAGAAATCAAAGATTCAGCATCTTTCTGACTTGTGGACTAGATTTTTAATAATTCATTTGGACATATTTCAACAAAAAACTTTAAACAATATTGCAGTGTTTGTTCTCTCATGTTCTCTTAATAGCGGTCATATCAAAGACAACATTATGTAGAATAGAGGTCAGTAATATCAAAGACAAGATTACGTAGAATAGGGGTCATATCAAAGACAACATGGTATAGAACAGAGGTCATATCTAAGACAGCATGGTATAGAATAGGGGTCATACCAAAGACAACATGGAATATAATAGGGGTCACATCAAAGACAACATGGTATGGATTGCAGGTCATATCAAAGAAAATGTGGTATAGAAAAGAGGTCATATCAAAGTCATCATGTTTAGAATAGAGGTCATGTCAAAGACAAAATGGTATAGAATAGAGGTCATATCAAAGACAACATTATGTAGAATAGAGGTCAGTAATATCAAAGACAAGATTACGTAGAATGGAGGTCATATGGAAGATTACATGGTATAAAATAGACGTCAGATCTAAGACAGCAAAGCATTTTCATATCAATCAGCTGGAGCTCAAAAATTTTGTGACTGTTATACATTTATCCTGTTTGGAGCAAAGGTATTCAGTCATATAGATTGTTATCCCAGATCATCCTACCTCAGAAAGTTAACTCCAATATAGACCACATTTGGTCTTGTGTTAAACTCATTACACAGTTATGGAATTACCAGTCAGCTTAAGACCGCTCCAGTGGCCTAGTGGTTAGAGTGGTCCCCCTCCCCCCTCTGATTTCAAATCGAACTTTAAAATCACCCATTAGAAGTTAAAACAATGTAGTTGCACAGACCTTCCTGCACTCTAATACTCTCTCCTTTTGCCAAAGAAGGCATGTGGCAGGCTTTACACGCTAATCTTTGGAATTTATTGCATTTCGCATTGATAACATGCTCCAGCAGCTGTTAAAGGTCATGGTCATATCACAAGTTGGGGAACTCACTAAACTGGACACGTGTTTACTTTTGAAAGATTGAAATGTGCAGAAAGCAAGAACAATGGATGCTATAACAACACTGGCCATATGCAAGCATATTGTTCAAAATAGGAATAGCCTGGTTTAAATAGCATCAGCCATATTTTTTTAAATTAAAAAAATGGTCATGATAAGATCCTTAGATAACTGCCATGACCTGCTCTGACACTCTATCATATATTACTACATAAAAATCTACCACTCTTGCCAGACCTGCGCTGACACTCTATCATATATTACTACATAAAAATCTACCACTCTTGCCATGACCTGCTCTGACACTCTATCATATATTACTACATAAAAATCTACCACTCTTGCCATGATCTGCTCTGACACTCTATCATATATTACTACATAAAAATCTACCACTCTTACCAAGCTATGACACTCTATCATATATTACTACATAAAAATCTACCACTCTTGCCATGACCTGCTCTGACACTCTATCATATATTACTACGTAAAAATCTACCACTCTTGCCATGACCTGTTCTGACACTCTATCATATATTACTACATAAAATCTACCACTCGTGGCTAACGTAGATGGGTCTCTGTATTCAGTTGCAGTGAAGAGGCTAATGAAAGAAAACTTTGAGCTACCTAAAAGTGAATGCTTTGGTTAATGAAATCTGCTGATATGATGACAGAAAGAATATAAATTGGAATTATTAGGATTATATGATCATGGTTGGGTATTTATTGATCACTTAATACTATATTGTCTATAGAGTCCACAAGGTCATTGCACTCATATTGCAATGTACATTTTTTTTAATGAGATGGTGTCAGTATCTGTGTTTGGGTTTTTAAAAGATGATGTCAGTACCTATGTTCCAGTTTGAGTTATAAAAAATATTGTTTACCAAGTCTGGACATGAGAACCTTTATTTAGCCGAAAATTGCAGTATCAGTGTTGGACATATTATAGTTGGTCAAAGGTCAGTCCAATTGGACATTTCAGGCATTTATTAGTATAATGAATTCCAGAGAACTGTAACCAAAGTCTCAAACTTTAAAGCCTGTGTGATTTTGATTCAACAAATCATTTTCCAGAGCAGTTTTGCTATTTGTTCCGACATTTAACTAAACAGGTTGGTCAAGTTTTTGTCCTTTACTCACCCACTTCAGTGCTAAAGAAACATTTATCTTTGTACCATTTTTGAAGATAAACAGGGAAAATAACATCTACATACATTTGATTTTTATTTGAATCCTCAAAGAGTTATTCAAGACCGTTGCAGTTTTATTTGCTTAGATGATATTTTCTCAGTGATTCCATTGTGTTATGGCCCAGAGTATGTGTGTCAAGTAGATAAAGAAACAAGGATTTTTTTTATACCTTTCTTAACAGACCCTGTTTTAATAATTCAATGAATATTCAAGTAGGAAAATTTCGTTTCAGCTGTACTCCCTAGAACACTTGAGGATCGCCTCATTGTGCCCTGCCTCAACTTAAAGAGTTGAGCCATAGCAAGGAATCTCTTTGCCTCCTGGGTGTTCTCAATGCAGCAGTGAATCTTCTCACCTTATAGTATACCTCTGGTTCTTGAAACACATGTAGGTCAACTTCTAATCCCACTTGTAGCCAAAACTTTGTCTTCCAGACCCACTGAGCAATGTTTTGGACTCTATATAGTACCAAGTCAGCAAATGGGAGGTACTTCCACTGTTCTAAAGGATCAGTTGCCAGAAATCACAATCTGGATAGATGCCAGCACAGCTGGCTGTGGTGTCCACCTCCTGCTCTCTTCTCAAGTTGTGTTTGGCAACTATAGCAGTGTAATATGTTTAAGAAACCCCAGAAGAAGGCTGTTATGAATACCAATACCTTGTGATCATGGCAGGAGATGCTTTCAGGAAAAAGTTCTATCATTTTTACTATCACCTTGTCCGTCATCATTTACATAAAAGCAAGGGAGAACCAAGTCTCCAGTCCTGTGTCTTCTTAGTTGGGATTTTCTAAAGTGCTCTTCTTATCAATGCATCCATATGCAAGTCTGCCAGACTTCATGCAGCCTCAGTTCCTTGTGGGCTGATCAGTCTATCTGCATGGTGCTTTCACCCCTCGGTTTATCAGTTAAATATGTATCCACTATGTTTGACTCATTGCAGACTGTCTTGCAGTAAGTTTTAACACTAGGCTCTTGAACTTTTTCTTCCCAGCCAAAAATAAAAAATTTAGACAGCCTGAACCCTTTCCCCAAATTCAAGTCATCTCAGTAAAACCTGCCTTTCCATATACCCCTTTTGATTTTCGGTGTCTTGCAGAAATCAATGGAATGCAAGTGGCAACTAGTCCTACTATGGGTTTGAAAAATCATGGCTCAGCTAACTAACCATTCATGGGGTGGAGATTCCCAAGACTGTCTTGTCTTATCCTCATTGCCAAAATTGTTGCTGCAGGTTCTCTCTCCAGAGCTAAAATTGCTGAACCAGCATGTCTCTTCTTAAAAAACATCTGTTTCAAGGTTGAGTTTCTCTCATGATGCCCATGCTTTCCTTGCCAAGATCAGGATCCTGCTCATTAAAAATCACTGTTTTGCCTTGCAACTACTGTCATCAGGCACACTTCTCCCAGGAATATCTACAGGACCCTGTTAGAGTGGTATCTGAAGCATACTAAGCTTAGAAGAAGATCAAACTTGATTTTACCTTTCAGAATAAGAGAGGGCCAATATGTTGTCATGCCAGATCATTTGTGTTATTTGCTTAACCTACAAGGAACTTACCCAAGACTAGATGAATATTAGCTCATGAAGTCAGCGCAGACACCACTGTCATAGTATTCAGGTGAAACATCTCCCTGACTGATATCATTCAGACTGAAATGGAGATCAGAGACAACATTCCAGAGCTGTTACCTGAAAAATCTTGTAGTCCAAAGGGTCCAGTTTTGAGTCCTATGTCAGCATCACAAGAGGTTTCCTTCCCATATTGCTTAGCAGCTTCATCATAAAGATGGAAGTTATTCTACTTCCACTGAAATTACAAGATTCAAAATTGTTTCTCTGATCCACATCCATGTACTTACCATGAACTAATGCTAGCCAGTATCTCATGTGAGACTTGAAGCTGCTGCACAAATGTTAGGAGACCTTAGACATAGCTAACTCCAGGGAAAGGGAATGTAACTTCTCCTTCTCTTACCTACTCATATAACATTATGATGGGAGTAATCTACTGGAAGAAGAAACCAAATCTTGGAGTTAAATGTTTCTTATTATAATACTTACCTGATTATAATATGTGCACACCCTTCTAAGCCCTTCATGCCATTACAGTCGCTCCAGTTGTAAGGATTTGGCATCAGTCCAACTATTCAAAGAGACCACACTTGTGTGAATGCCATCAGGGTAAACAGACAATGTATAGCACTTTTGTTGCTGAAATAAGCTTAAAGTCATGGTAAACATAATTTGGGTTGGCTAGATTTGCATGAATATGGATATATTCTAAATACATTATGGCTAGGTTTGCTTGAATATGGATATATTCTAAATACATTATGGCTAGATTTGCATGAATATGGATATATTCTAAATACATTATGGCTAGATTTGCATGAATATGGATATATTCTAAATACATTATGGCTAGATTTGCATGAATATGGATATATTCTAAATACATTATGGCTAGATTTGCATGAATATGGATATATTCTAAATACATTATGGTTGGAGAGGTGTTATCCAAGAATATCTTTATACTCCAAAAACTAAGTTTTCCACATGACTAGGTTGATAATTTGTTCAGTACAATGAGTGGTTTTGGGATCTCTTTGTTTGGAATAATGTTGTATGTAAGTAGTGTCTGTAAGATACAAAATAGTCTGCATGCAGGAAGTGACAGCTAGTAATTCACATGTCACTTTAAATTTTACTATTTTGCACTGAATGTCAATTTTTGTAGATGTTGTTGTGAAAATAACAATTCAAGATTTAGCAAAGAAAAATCCTTGTAATGACAAATTTGTTTCATCTGAAGTGTCTTCATTGACCGAATATTTGGTTACTTAGCCCATTATGCAGTCAAGCAGTAACAGAACATATGACAGGTATCACTGACATTTACTGTAGTATCACGGGATTTGAATGAATGAACAAAGGTAGATTCAAGCATTGATTATGCACTGAAGGCATGAATGACCATATAAATGTAGATAAATCTATTGAAGTATGAAAATTATCACTTGCCTGGCTTGTTTAAAAATGGGATAATAGCACTTGTCAGGGGCTAGTGCATTGGAAAATGGTACTTTTCTAACTTTGAAAATGAATAGTCAGGCTTTCAGTCTTTAGAATTTGATCAGCCCTGCTATATTTTACGTGGAAATTTTATTTTCTTCAGAAGATGATATGTGAGTGCTGAATTTTTTGAGCTGAGAGGTGATATCCAAATGTCTTGAGAAAATTTTATTTACAGCTGTTGAAATTAAAATATAAACTTGTATGTATTTAAACATCAACTTCATATAAAATATAAAATTATATGTATTAAACATCAACTTCATATAAAATATAAACTTATATTTATTAAACATCAGCTTCATATCAAATATAAACTTATATTTATTAAACATCAACTTCATATCAAATATAAACTTATATTTATTAAACATCAGCTTCATATCAAATATAAACTTATATTTATTAAACATCAACTTCATATCAAATATAAACTTATATGTATTAAACATCAACTTCATAAAAAATATAAACTTATATTTATTAAACATCAGCTTCATAAAAAGTATAAACTTATATGTATTAAACATAAACTTTATAAAAAGTATAAACTCATATGTATTAAACATAAACTTTATAAAAAGTATAAACTTATATGTATTAAACATCAACTTCATATAAAGTATAAACTTATATTTATTAAACATCAGCTTCATAAAAAATATAAACATATATTTATTAAACATCAGCTGAGGTAAGTCTTCCAAACTATCATTTGGCTGTATGCTATTCATGTGACACAGAAACTAATCCTTGTTGTTAAACTGGTATAACTAAAATGATCCTTGTTGTTAAACTGGTATAACTAAAATGATCCCTGTTAAACTGGTATAGCTAAAATGATCCATGTTAAACTGGTATAACTAGAATAATCCCTCTTGTTAAGCTGGTATAACTAGAATAATCCCTGTTAAGCTGGTATAACTAGAATAATCCCTGTTAAGCTGGTATAGCTAAAATAATCTCTTGTTAAGCTGGTATAATTTGTCATTTCAGATGCCACAACAGATACTAAAAATTCCATTTCTGTTGGTACTGTCTGCTATGCCTGGAGGGGTTTTTGTCTTTCCGTTAGTGTAAGTGTAGCAACACTTTTCTTTAATCCTTTTTCATTATATTAGTTGACCTTGTCAGTGTTAATTTGTGCATAATACATTTTTTCTTACCTATGTGACAGTTAAATCTTGCTTGTTTGCTAACCTTACTTTTCTTATCTTGGTCCAGTTGTCTCAGTCATGGTGTCCATGTGGTAGGAACTACTTTATCAAGTGACACAACCATTGTTGTCTTCTGCTTGGCACGTTGGAGTTGTTTCCTTGTAATAAAGATTAATTATTTATTGTTAATTTCATATAACATCCATCTGTTAAATGTGGTAATACCTCAATACTATCAAACATTTTGTTATATTTTGATGCATAAAAATTGTATACTTTGGATGGACAGGTCATGTCACAGCCCTCATTAACACATTGTCTCGGTGCAAACCCCACCATAGATTCTGTTTACAGACCTACCCATATATCTTGATATCCACGGACTTCAGGTAATATTGTTGACATTGGTGGCCATTGGAATGGGTGTTGACTGCTGGGGTAAATTTCTCCTTGACCCGCATACAAAGGACATTTGTAAATGGTGACCAGTCAGATTGAGTAGGATTTAGACATTGAGAATATAAATAATGGAAATTTTGATGAAGACAAGACCAATGTGAAATACACTTGTATATTGACAGCTTTCATTTTTGTTATCTTTGTCTAATGCAATCCTTATTGCATTAAGTACATGTATGTGAAAAATCCATTATTTGAGTATAGGTCACATGTATGAAAAAACATGTATTGGTCATATTCTGTTAGACAACACATGTATAAACAAATGGTAGTTTTATTTTATCTATCTCACAGTGCCATCCAACATATGTGACTAAACAATTCACTTCAGTACTGGTAAGCAGAAGCATGAGGCTGCCTAATTATTTACATGCTAATTAAATTGATCTTGTTTTTGGTCTGACTGAGGCAAGAGTCATATTACTGAGGCTACCAAGGGAAAGAGGCTGTTCATATTGAAATGAAAAGAGGTTAACAAGTTATGAATTTTCTCCAAATTGCAGTAAAAATGTCAATTGCAAGTGATCGTATCACATTTAATTATATTCTTTTTTTTTAAATTCTTAATTAAGTACAGGCTGGACCTGTAAAACCCTCACAAATCCCAGGATGTGCATACAGAGTACTATAAATAATTAAGATTATCATCTTTAGCATAATTTGTTGCTTTTATTCAAGTTTGCTGTTGACTTCATTTGAGTGACCTTGAGTGGCCTAAAGCGCTCACTGTTGTGGATCATTGCCATCTCACCTCTGTCTGTGTGGGTTCAAGTCTCGATTTGGCCAATGTGGATATGTAAGAAAGCATGCCAGTATCTTCTCATTGGTTGGTGGTTCTTTCTGGGGTTTTCCCAGGTTCTTCCTGTACCATTTATATTGGCTGCCATGTATAGCCCATCTTGTGCTGAAGAATGACGTTAAACCCTACAACAACAACAACTTCCTTTGATGATGGGTGCATTGTCTTATTGAAGATTGTAGTGAGATTCTGTTCATGAAGGGTGCATGCATTATTGCTATCGCTACAAAAGGATAACTTTAGAGGACCAAACAAATGCATGTTTGTTAATGCAATGGCAACATTAAAGCCTGGTGGCAACATTAAATAATTCCATAAAGTTAGTAGGAACTAGCAGCTTGTTAACTTAAATGATTAGAAAACAAAGATCTTATTCAAGTTGGGACCCTAAGGTTTCTATAGATATTTACATTTACTTTTTTATCCTGACATCAACATAAACAGATTTGGTAATAGCAGCATATTTTGAGCCCCAGACTTTGTTTGTTGACATGGGCAATTTGTCAATATAAGTGGTATTGATGTAAGTGAGTAGGACTTTATTACAGCTATAGTTCTCAACTGTATGTATTGCTGCCTCACATTTGTGCCACCTTTATGCCTAATAGACTTTCGCCCATTGTTATGTATATTTAATTTGTATTGTTTTGTTGTTTTTTTCTCCATGATTATATGTTATGTATACTGGTAATTTTATTTTGTAAATGACCTTAGTCCAAATCAGATTCACTGTGTACTTGACTAGGGACATTGATTTTGTAAGCAACATAATACATAGCAGATATTTTTTTTTTAGTATAGATTTGGACATTGGTATTCCCCCATAGAAAACCTGTTATACCTGATGTTTGCCATGTTCTTTATTATTATTTTAGTAAGAGACCTTAACTTGTTGACAACTTAGAATGTTATAGAAATGAACTCTATACCCTCATCCTGGTTTTAATTGTGTATATTTGCTTTTTAGATGATCTTACTTGATAAATTGCTCCTTCTTACCTTAAGATCTTGAAGCAGGATCAGTCTTATTGTCATGTTAAAGAGTTTCATTTGGTTGAAATTATTTGTTCAAATTATTATTCACTGGAAATATAGGTGTTCGTCAGTAATATTCTTGGACAAAAACATTAATTTGGAATTAGAGTGAATTCTTGGATTATATCATTTCGATACATCAAAATATTGTTAGCACATAACAATTCAGGCCATTGGTAAATTACCACATTCCAGACTGCAGGCACATCTGCACATTCAGTGGTGGATTTTATTTAGAATACCACTGGAATTCATTTGGAACTTTTTACAGTTGGACTTATGATAAAACTTTGGACTATTTGGGATTAAACTCGTAATACCATTTGTTCTTTTTAAATTTTCACTTTGAGAAAAAAATTATTTGTTGAATTTTACAAAACTTTTTGTTTTTTGCTCTTTTATGTTACCTAGTTTAAGACCATAGAGATGTAACACCATGCACAGTAGATTTTATCTTTTGTTTTATTTTGATGTTTATATAACATGTTATTAGGTACTCGTTTATTTTCTCACAATTATTTTATAACAGTTATAGCACTGACATTTTGTCACTCAAAGTGCATTTTTTGTCACCCACATGTGCCTTTTTTATGGAAAAGATACAGCACTGATAATTTGGCAGAAAAGCAATTCCTTCTTTGTGGAAAAGAATCAACTTTATTTTGCAGATACTTTTTCCCCAGGCACATGCTAACCTCTCACTTCTGGACCGATTCTCAGAGACAAGAATTTAATCAGTATTATCAGCGTCGCAGAGTATCTCACTTCTCGCATGTGTTAGATCATATGCACAGACAGCTGAGGTACATAGACTCCCCTACAGATCATCAAACAGTGGACAAGATCCTGAACAAGGTGAGAGAGGGAGAAGGATCACCAGGAAGAGTGTGTTCTATTTGTTTGTCCATCTGAACATGGGATGAAAATTTCTTCATTTTAAGATCTATTATATATATATATATATATATATATATATATATATATATATATATATATATACAGTGGAACCCCGCTATAACGCGATGATCGGGGTCCATAAAATCGGATCACGTTAAAAGCGGGGTCGCGTTAATGCAGGGTTTTACAATATTTAACTTCTTTTCCGAGAACATATACGTGTATACATGTACAATGATCAAAAGTCGGCTTATCATCAGATGAATATTAACTGGAATGCATTAAGATATATTCAAAATAATCGAAGGCTATTATATTTATAGGTTATTACTGTGCATTAAAAACATTTACTAATTTTTATTTGTTTGAACGATAATACAGATTGACCGATAATACCAGACTATCGCTATATCATGAAAAGTGTATCAACACCGTATGCTACCGTGCCGTCGTGGCATGCAGTTCATCCATAATGGATGTAATTTCATTGAAAATCGTACAGATTTAAAATATTCAATAATTTTGTAATAGTCTGAATTCGTCGTGTAAAATATAGGATGAACAAAATATTGAAACCATTTACTTGCCGTCTGATATCGTACGGTCATTGCATGCAGCTATTCCCGGGTCTACATACGGTGTCCGTACAAATTTCATACCGCTAAAATTTTATCATATGCGACAACTGCAAGAATAATTAACAATCAACGCATGATTTCAGCGTGCAAATAACTTTTATTTCAGATTTTGTGAACATCAAAAGAAACATGTGAAAACTGCTAAATTAATACTTCTTTTAAGTTGAGTAATGCCAATGATGTGTCGACAGATGCGTTATTATCTGCTACCATTCCCTTTATCATTTCACGGCGATAATTTTGTTTAAATACGGAAATTATGCCTTGGTCAAGTGGCTGGATTTCTGACGTAGTGTTTTTCGGGAGGTACGAAACTTTGATCTTGCCATCACTGCTGACAAGATTTTCCGCTGGGGGGTGGGCAGGGCAATTATCCAGCAGGAGGAGAGCTTTTTCCTCCAGCTTGAGTTTTCGTAAATGAGCCCGAACATCTGGAACGAATGTTTTGTGAAACCAGTCGTCAAATATGGAGCTATTCATCCAAGCATTCTTGCTGTTAGTGTACTGGAATGGAAGTGCCTTCATATTTACATGATGAAAACATCTGGGAGCTTTCGATTTTCCAATCATCAGAGGTCTGACTTTGTGGCTGCCAGACTTGTTAACACAAAATAAGAGAGTCACTCTGTCCTTCCTCTTCTTGAAACCTTCTCGTTTGTGACTGTCAGTCTTGGTTGCAAGGGTGCGATCGGGTAACATTTTATAACATTAACCAGTCTCATCGCAGTTGTAAACTTGGTCGGCTGTGTAGCAACCGTCCTCCAGCAACTTTTTAAGCCCAGTCGGGTAGGAATTGGCAGCCTCTTTGTCAGCGGAGCGGATTTCCCCAGACACAAGAACTTGGCTGATAGCGTGCCTTTTCTTGAATCTGTCTAGCCAGCCATTACTCGCCTTAAATTTGGAATCATCTCCATTGATACGGCGATCAAATTTCTCTGCTTGGGCTTTCAGAATTGGGCCAGAAATTGGAACACCTTCTGAGCGAGCTTGTACAAAAAATTGGTACAAAGCTGAATCTAGGACACTGTCATTAGCTAACTTAACCCTTTTACGCTGTAAACCAGTTTCCTCTTCAAGAATGTTGGGTAGACTACGGAGCTTTCCTTCATCTGTTTTCCACCCTCGCAAAGTGGACTCGCTGATTCCTAGATCTCTGGCAAGCTGAGTTTGTTGTTTGCCCTTCTTTAGTTGATCTAGGGCATACAGTTTCTCTTTAGCAGAAAACGACTTGCGTTTTTGAACTTGCTTTTCCATAACAGTAAAATATTTTTTTATATAAGCAAACAACGTACACAGATAAAGCTCAATAACTAAGTAATGAAGGCCTGCAATGGTTACGAATCACTTTTTATATAAAACAAAATTAAGCTGAACGGATGTACAATTTCATACCCTTTTAATTTACAGATAATAAAGTGGATATTATTTACTTTCAACTGTTTGTTGTTTGATCACACCGCCAAGCACAGCATACATGTTGGTGGCTTTCGTCCTTTGATGTTTATTAAATTGTGCGACTCTTGTATCAACCACAACTTTGTCTGCTGCTTGGCTGTGATTGCAGTTAAATAAGAAGCCCATGTCGGCTATTGTTTGAGCAACGACTGTATACAGAATTCATGGAAGACAATCACAAAGACGATTTACTGGCTTTACTCATGGATCCGTAATAAGTAACACTTCCGATAATGTTTACTTCGGCTTAACAATTCAAAAACCTAATGAAACCAGTTTTCTCTTCTAGAGTAGAATACGGAGCTTCACCACAACCTGTTCAAATTGATAAATTTCAGAAGCCAAGCGTTGTACACACTATTTCTCGTACGTTATATATATCGTATTATTTTAGAATTCATACACGATCACTTCTCCAAAATCACTTAAAGAACCAGGATAAATTGTTAAGTTCCGATCGTTTATTATTAAAAGTCATACGCGAATTCTTCCACCAAATTATAATAAACGTTTTACACACTATTTCTCGTACGTTAAACAAATATTTTCACGGTCCGATAAAAATACACGTAAATGAATTTCAAATATCAGGAACCATGCCACGATCATATTATTTTAAAAGTCACAACTAATCTCATGCCCAAAATGAAGTTAATTTTTTGTTTTGTTTTTTTTTACTTTTCTCCAAAATTTTTTTCTCCATGTGTGAATGAATATACGAAATTTCGGGAGCCATGCTACGACCGCGTTATATCCGAATTCGCGTTATGGCGGGGCGCGTTATAGCGGGGTTCCACTGTATATATATATATATATATATATATATATATATATATATATATATATATATATATATATATATATATATATATATATATATATATATATATATACACATACATACATACATGCACAGTAAAACCCTGATTTACACATATACTTGTTCTTTTGAAAACTCATGTATATTGAATTCACATGCCTCAATGAGAAAATGAATCTTCATCCAGGTCAAACACATCAAAATATGATGGATCCTGCTTGGGGACCCATTCTGCACATTCACGTGTATATGCATGCACAAGTACACTTAACTGCAGATGGCACAGATTCTAACTTGCCATTGCATAAAGTAAAGTCAGATAATTGAGGTCCAGGTAGTACAGATTCTAACCTGCCATTGCATAAAGTAAAGGCAGATAATTGAGGTCCAGGTGGCACAGATTCTAACTTGCCATTGCATAAAGTAAAGGCAGATAATTGAGGTCCAGGTGGCACATATTCTAACTTGCCATTGTATAAAGTAAAGACAGATAATTGAGGTCCAGGTGGCACAGATTCTAACCTGCCATTGCATAAAGTAAAGACAGATAATTGAGGTCCAGGTAGTACAGATTCTAACTTGTCATTGCATAAAGTAAAGGCACATAAATGAGGTCCAGGTGGCACATATTCTAACTTGCCACTGCATAAAGTAAAGACAGATAATTGAGGTCCAGATGGCACAGATTCTACCCTGCCAGTGCATAAAGTAAAGACAGATAATTGAGGTCCAGATGGCACAGATTCTAACTTGCCATTGCATAAAGTAAAGGCAGATAATTGAGGTCCAGATGGTACAGATTCTAACTTGCCATTGCATAAAGTAAAGGCAGATAATTGAGGTCCAGATGGCACAGATTCTAACTTGCCATTGCATAAAGTAAAGGCAGATAATTGAGGTCCAGATGGCACAGATTCTAACTTGCCATTGTATAAAGTAAAGGCTGATAACTGAGGTCCAGAATATTTTTGTTCTATTTGTGATTTCATATGAATAACATAATCATTGGTCTGCAAGCTCATTATAAAGTGGTAAACCTGGATCTATGCTTTTCACAGTTGGGCATGCATTGGTCTGCAAGCTCATAATGTAATGGTCAATCTGGATCTGTTTTTCACAGTTGGGCATGCATTGGTCTGCAAGCTCATTATGTAATGGTCAATCTGGATCAGTTTTTCACAGTTGAGTATGCATTAGTTTGCATGCTCATGATGTAATGGTCATTCTGGATCTGTTTTTCACAGTTGAGTATGGATTGGTCTGCATGCTCATGATGTAATGGTCAATCTGGATCTGTTTTTCACAGTTGAGTATGCATTGGTCTGCAAGCTCATTATGTAGTGGTCAATCTGGATCTATGCTTTTCACAGTTGAGTATGCATTGGTCTGCAAGCTCATTCTGTTATGGTCAATCTGGATCTGTTTTTTACAGTTGAATATGAATTGGTCTGCAAGCTGATTATGTAATAGTCAGTCTGGATCTGTGCTTTTCACAGTTGAATATGTATTGGTCTGCAAGCTCATTATGCTAGGGTCAGTCTGGTTGTATGCTTTTCACAGTTGAGTATGTATTGATCTGCAAGTTCATTATGTAATGGTCAACGTGGATCTATGATTTTCACAGTTTAGTATGAATTGGTCTTCGAGTTCGTTATGTAATCTGGATCTGTTTTTCACAATTGAATATGTATTGGTCTGCAAGCTCATTATGCAATGGTCAAGCTGGATCTTTGTTTTTCAGAGTTGATTATGCATTAGTCTGCAAGCTCATGATGTAATGGTCTACTGGGATCTGTTTTTCACAGCTGAGTATCCATTGGTCTTTAAGCTCATTATGTTATGGTCAGTCTGGATCTATGCTTTTCACAGTTGAGTATGCATTGGTCGGCAAGCTCATTATGTAATGGTCAATCTGGATAATTTTTTCACTGTTGAATATGTATTGGTCTTCATGCTCATTATGTAATGGTCAATCTGGATCTGTTTTCCACAGTTACATATGCATTGGTCTGCATGCTCATTTTGTAATGGCCAACCTGGATCTGTTTTTCACAGTTGAGTATGCATTGGTCTGAAAGCTCATTTTGTAATGGTCAATCTGGATCTATGCTTTTCACAGTTGAGTATGCATTGGTCTGCAAGCTCATTATGTAATTGTCAATCTGGATCTGTTTTCCATAGTTGAGTATGTATTAGTCTGCAAGTTCATGATGTAATGGTCAACCTGGATCATGCTTTCCATAGTTGAGTATGCATTGGTCTGCAAGCTCATTATGTAATGGTCAGTCTGGCTTTATGCTTTTCACAGTTGAGTATGTATTGGACTGCAAGCTCATAATGTAATGGTCAATCTGGGTCTGGTTTTCACAATTGAGTATGCATTGGGCTGTAAGCTCGTTATATAGTGGCAAACCTGTATCTTTGGTTCTCACATTTGAGTATGCATTGGTCAATCTGGATCTTTTTTCACAATTGAGTATATATTGTATGCAAGCTCGTTATATAGTGGTAGACCTGGATCTGTTTTTCACAGTTGAATATGCATTGGTCTACAAACTCGTTATGTTTTGGTCAATCTGGATCTATGCTTTTCACAGTTAAGTATGAATTGGTCTGTGAGTTCATTATGTAATGGTCAAACCTGGATCTATGATTTCACAGTTGATTATGAATTTCATGTAAGTATGTTACAGCTAGTACTTCAAGGTAAAACAAAGGTCATGATCAAGGAAAAGACCAATGATCTGCTTGATTCTGTCTGTCTGTCTTGCCATTGATATTTTATGTCAGATCTTCCAAGATACTATTGTAATGATCATTTCATGCTACTGGTAGGTGGCTGTCCATATATATGACATTATTTAATTTAAGCTAGCAGTGTTTCCCTTCACACACATTTGTACATCAGGGACTCACACTGGAGAAAACTGAAGCACACATTTTGTTGCCCTGTGTTTTTTTTGACACAAAGGATTTGCATAATGCGATCAGGATTTATTTAACATCCAGTGCATTGGACGAGGGGTGGCATCGTGTATACTTCGAGCATAGGCATTGACTGGTTCCCCGCTTTGTGTACTCCCTGTGTTGCGCTCCTCTATTTATATAGTGGAGTGCAATGCAGGGAACAGATGAAATAAGGAACCAGACTAGCATAGGCAATGTTATGATGGAGTAGCTTCCCCTAATCTCGCGAGCTCTCACGTGATTTCCATCAAGCTCAGCAAGATGTCATCTTAATGTTTAATCTCAATGCTTGTTGCACTAGAAAGTGATCTCCAAGTTAAATTGTCGTGCACTCAGAATCATTAGCAAAAAAAGTGAAAAAAGCAGAACACAAAAGAGTAACTGTGGATCTAACTTTAATGAAAAATAGAGAAAATAATTCCCTTGACTGGAATACGGCACATCCATTGGGATTACTGGTGTGACTTCTGGTCGCGTGATTGCGAAGACTGCAAAAGTGAATAATCCTTTTGTGACAAGGTTTAAGAATTTTTAAAATATCTGCCCTCATTTGCCAAAAGATGTCTAGAGAACACATTATAACCCAAGACATTCTTTCACAACAAATAAATCAGTAAACTTGCCGAGACGAATGCTTTTATTTGGATTACACAGTCAGGGGGTCATTGCAGATTTTGTTGGTTTTTAACTTTACTGCATTAAAAGAAAGATCTTAAAGTTCAAGTGTAACTTATTAGAAACAAGACAAATCATTAGCCTTCTTGATTTTTGGATACATTTGTTCTAGGACGAAGTACAATGAAACCAATGATAGTACACATTTTATGACAGGCAGTAAATTAACTGCCATTTGGTTAAAAAGATTTATTAGGCTTTTTGGTTTGGCTTGTATGTAATGTGTTGGTCTATAATATTGCTTCAAAGAGAGTATAAGGAGACTGTTAAAAGTAAGACTTTAAAAGAAAAATGAACTAATAAAATTATTTTTTGAATGGACAATGCATGTGTTTGTTAATTGTGCCTGTTGGTTTATTTGTATGTTTAGAGAGAGAGAGAGAGAGAGCAAGTATGTTGTGCAAGTTGCAGTATCCTATTTCAAGCTGAAAAAGTCAAATGAAAATTTGTCAGTACATTTTTGACCCCCACATTTTTTATTTGGCCCCCAGTTCTGACACCAAGGGGTTTTATTTACCCGCAGTTTTACACCCCTGGGGGATACACTGAGCTTGACTGCAACATTTCATATTTCATTGCCAATAATCCACCTGCAAAGTCAGAATAGGACTATGATATTAGTATTACTTCAAGTATTAATAATTTATTTTTGGTTTTTCACCAGTAATTTTGCATGTTTTGGTCTGTTAAGGACTTTGCCTCTGACCGTGTCATCACATACGTTATCATCAATACACATTTTTGTAGCAGACAATACATTATAATCAATACACATTTTTGTAGCAGACAATACATTATAATCAATACACATTTTTGTAGCAGACAATACATTATAATCAAAACACATTTTTGTAGCAGACACTATTAAATTTTTGCATGTTTTATACATTAGTGCTTCACTTGATGTAGCCAGCACTTTTTTGTTTCATATTAATTAGTCATTGTTTCATTGTCATTTAAGGTACATAATCATACATGCCAGCCATTATGCTTTTGGCATTATCATTACACAGTCATTTAAGGTACATAATCATACATGCCAGCCATTATGCTTTTGGCATTATCATTACACAGTCATTTAAGGTACATAATCATACATGCCAGTCATTATGCTTTTGGCATTATCATTACACATTTTTTCACTAAATTATGCCTTATGTGTAAACATATATGGATTACGCTATTTCGGTATATCCACCTTCCCCAAAAAATCAATAATTTGTTTTCTCCTTTTCATTAACATCCCATTATTCCCTCAGACCGTATTCTAGAAAAGACGGCCTCTACATAACTATGACATAAGAGTACGCTTGCCCATGGACTTGCATGCACTTTCCTAACAGTATTATGTTCTATTTATAGCAGCTATCCTATTTCCAAGAAACATGCTGTTTCTACTTTCAAACTTTTGACTTCTGATTCTATTTATTGCAGCTGTATGGTTTAGTGAGGAGAGAACATACTGGTTTTCTAATATTTATTCTTTACTTGCAGATTCTTTGTTCTAATTCATATTTTGTACAGAACCAGTCTCTGCCATTGGCACTATTTATTTAGGACAGTTAGTACTTGAATAGAATTAATGGATGCAAGAGCAATACTTCCCTCTTATTTATTCACTGCTCAAGTTTCAGATGAGGTGGCTGTTATAGGAGACAGTGTCGTAGATGGGGACTTTCTCTGCCTGCTGTCTTCTTTCCTTTCTGTCATAAATGTTGACACAGCAGGAGAATTTGCTCCCAGTAGTCCCCCTCATACCTGAGCAGGGCTAGAGGTGCATGGGGTTTTGTCCTGACCATGCCTAGTTTAAGACCTACCACACAATTCATCCATGCTTTCTCCTGCGAATATGTTCCCAATCACATTATATTAGGAATATTATCCTGCTACCTCGTGAATCCAGTCCTACTAAAAGATGAAAATTCATCTTTACACACACACACACACACATACACACACACAGATATATATATATGTATATATATATATATATATATATATGTATATTGTTACATATATCTAATTTAATTCATATTTATTTTAATTTAATTGTTTGTCGGTTTTAAATTTTTTATTCTATTATATGCTATTATGATGTAAATTTATTCACTGGAGATGATATTTTTCCAGAAAATAAGTTGACCTGAATCATTCTTTCGTAAACACCAGGTGTTGATCTAAATCCTGACCATGTTTCAGAATTAGTAGCAACCTTCATAAACAAGTTCTATTTTATATTAAAATGATTGGTTTTCGTCAGGGTCATTTTCTGGTGTGCATGACATAAACACGATCATGTGCCCCCCTTTCGGTTTCGCAATTCCGGTTTTTCCATTGCTGTGCATTTGTTAGTTTTAATAGAGATGCATAGAGAGAGATTTCTCAGTTTTGGGCTTTTTACACTGACGTCAAGTTATTGTGTTGTAGCCAGATTTTGAGTTATAATTTTCTTCAGATCCGTTGGATTTCCGAAGGATTAATTCTTTTTTCTCTGGAAATATTTTAAGGAGTGCTCACACAGAAATTTTGGAAAGACATTGTTTACAAATTTAATTTGGATTTCTAACACTGGAGTGTCATTTGTATTTCTACCAGGAACTTTAGATAAGCACAGTATTGACTACAGCATATGTCATCATTATCCATCTTGGATTTTTCATCAGGATTCGAACTTGAAATTATTAAAACATTTATTACTAGGAAATTGCAATTTAATTCATGGATCATTCTTCGATTATTTTTGGATTTGATTCTTGAAACCATAAAAAATTTCACTTTTACAGAATTTTTCTAGGGAAATTTTAAAAGGCTTGTCATTTGCACTCTCTCTGTTATTGTTTATTCGAGCCTAAACATGTAACAATATATATATATATATGTATGTATGTATGTGTGTATGTATATATATATATATATATATATATATATATACACACACACACTCACACACACACACACACACACACACACACACACACACAGTTACCCAAAGGGCAATCACTCTTGCTCATTACCTCCCCTTGTTACCACCCATTGTCACCAATTTTTAGCTTTGCTGCTGTACAGACTACATGTGCATTTATTCACCAACAGTCCAGCCCTTTTTGTGTTCCTATGGGCCCATCCAACATTCGTTTTTTATTATTGTGCGATTGATCGATCTACTGCTTTATTTTGCGATTTCTGCCAATTTTTGAGTGATTTGTCACTTACCTGGATTACACCTTGTAAGACACCTGTCCCACCATGCAATCATTGACCTTATACAAGGTCATTACAAGTTAGTGAACCATTGACTTTATTCACTTACTCTTTATGGAGCTGATAGTAGCAAAATTCTGAAGTGCTGCTTGATAATTATGCTTAGTTTATCCATATTTCATGCTGTTTTGATAGAATTATGGTTTAATTATTTTGTGCATAAGTTTATAACAAGGCATATGACACTTTCACTGATCTGTTAGTTACTACAGAGTTTTAGCGACTAGTTATTTCAACACATTACTTGTTTCTTCTTTAGTTTGTGTTTTTGTGTCATTTAAGCAGAATGTCAATTTAAATGAACTAGTCTGTATGCAGCTTCAGAGCATGGAAGTCTGCCATGACTCCTGTTTTGTTTATACTATGCTTTATAGTATGTAGTCAGTGGAAGTCTCGGCTTCCATTTTAGGTAATTAGTGATATACTGACTGGCAATGTATGTTATTAGCTAGTTAGTCACATACTAATTTGCTTATCTATGCTTTGTTTTCTATTGTGTCATTTCAGGAGGAATGTTTTCTATACACATGAAATGCATGTTCACAGCTATCATCCATTTGGTGTTGAAGGGAAGGAAAGACGATAATTTAAGGAAGTCAATATATGGTTCATTGTTGGCGATACTAATTGGGGGTATATTACCCAATTTTAGACATCCCATGAGACATAAGTCCTCAAACATGGCCATCAGGCCTGTAGGTTGGGCACATGTTGTTCATGCTGGATTCATTGGATCCAGCTCTTAATACTGCATACTGTTTCTGGCTGTCTATCAGTCACTGACTGTCCCGACATTGCCAACCATCCAGCAGACACTGGCAGTCGAACCATCCCAGTATGGGGACTGGGGACCTTTTCGTTGAAATGGTACAACCAAATAGTTCATACAGGGATCTTGTTGGTAGATCTGTCCATCTAGTACATATTAATACTGCACCATCACCAGCCATCCAGCTGTTCTAGCATAGGATTTTAGTGAGAGATCTTTGTCCATCCCAACTGTCTTCTATACCACCAGCTTTCAGGCCAACCATTCTGCTGGCAAACCAGCCTGCCTTGCCAGCAGTGCCAGACTTCCATGTGTTCACTGCTTGTCCACAAGAGGAAGTTAGTGAAGTTTTATTGAGGATGGAATTGAGTCTTCATGCAACCTAATATGTCTTCTCAACTTGAGACACACAAAGACAAGTAGTGGCGTGCACAAATGCCTCTTCCTTCTGGTGAAGACCGGAAAACAATACATCACCCCTCAAGCCTTTGCTTAGCGGGTGCTCACCAGTTATTATGTACTTTTGAGAGAGTGACATATGTAAGATGAAGTTGTTTGCATTTAAAACATGCACAATGGAGAGAATGTAGGCATACCTCTAAGCTACATTAATGTAATGGGGATGATATTTCTTTGGATATTGTACTTTTGGAAATTGTACATGATCTAAGCACACTGCTAACTAAAATTACTGCTCCCTTGTGCTGAAAAATCAGCCTGAATTAGTCTAAAGTACACTATCCATAGCAGCTGTTAAAATAGGGAAAATGAATTTTGCCAGACTAGACAATACCAGCTTCTGAAAGTGCAATGAATGAATTACCAAATATATAAAATGTAAAAAAAAGTTATCAGCTCTTTTTTATACAATTTACCTCTGAAGTTCAGGAAGTGAAAATGACCAAGTGGAGTTAGTACATTTTTGAAAGGTGCACATCTGGAGTAATCCCAAGCTGTATGCTCTATAACCCATAGTACACCCATCAATCATACACCAAAATAAAGGGAATTAAAGGTTCTTTGAATTAAAGCTTATATATACAAGGTCTTTTTTAAATAGCCAGTATAATCAGTGAGGAAATCCAGGGAAATTCTTTTTCTTTAAAATTCTAACCCTTTGCAAAATATGAAACTGTAGAGCGCCACCTTAGTGACTGAAGTGGGTTATATGCTCGGAGTACTTTGAGATCTCTTAAGGGGGCCCCGAGTGGCCGAGTGGTCTAAAGCGTTCTCCGTTATGGATCACTGCCATCTCATCTCTGTCTGCGCCGGTTCGAGTCTCAGATTCAGCCAATGTAGGTATGTGAGAAAGCATGCCAGTAGCTTCTCGTGGGTCGGTGGTTCTTTCTGGGGTTTTCCCGGGTTCTTCCTCCACCATTAATACTGGCCGCCATATATAGCCTATCGTGTGCTGAAAAATGGTGTTAAACCCCACAACAACAAGAACAACAAGAACAACAAGATCTCTTAAGATGAGAGTTGCTTCATGAAGATCACAGCTCAAGAGATTAGAGCCATCTTTGTGGGCTTGCTTTTCAAACCCAATGTTTCAATCCAAGATATTATATAAGCTGTTGGCTGGCATGCAGAGTCAACCTTCTCAGGTTTTTATGTCAGAGATTTAGCATCACAGAGACAAACTTTGGATCTGGTAGGACTGGCGGCAGCACTACAGATGGCCACCAGGCCCAACTACATCAATCAACAGAACCTGTTAGCTTTGCTGGATTTGCCAGTGAAAATATTTGTTGGTGAAATCTCAACTTCATCTTCTCAACTATATATATGAGTCCCAGGTCAAGGGATCCCAGTCAGTGTTGCTTGTGCCATTAGGAGAATGGGTTTTCTTTCACATGGGGAATCATTCATGCCCAGAAGGATACGTGAGGTAGAGGTTGGATGCTCAGCATCCCCTCATCCTCCTACTTATTTTCCTATTGTATTGTGGTTGGGGAACATATTCAAAGGAGAAAGCTGAAGTTTTAAGAATATTATGTTTCACCAAGAATACTTACCCAATCATATTTTTTTAAACACCCTCCCAACCACCCTGTCAAGTGAGTATCCTTGTTAGTATCTCGCTCAGCTAACAACTGGCAATAGCTGGAGGTATCAGGAGTAGGTAATGGGCAAGAGTTTTTGCTCTTTTTCTATTAAACCATATGGAAAGGCAAATTTTCGTCTTTTAGTAGGGCTGGATTTGTAAGGTTGATGGCTAATATTCCTAATGTAATGTGATTGGGTAAGTATTCTTGGAGAAACATAATTTACTTTAAAAGTTACTTTATGTTGACTTCTGACCAGCCAATCCAGTTAGTCAACTGATCCTTTGGCAGGTAACAATATATACTCTTAGTTTTTTCCCCATCAGCTTGGTATGTATACACGGAGAAGGAAGGTTAACCAGGAGAGGACATTTTCTAGAGTAAGTTACAGTGGAAACCTCTGTGAGCTTATTCCCTCTGACTGTACATTGAAGTGAATGGAAATAGGTTTAAAATTGCAGTTAAGAAAATATATCAGTAAGCCTGACATAGCCTGACTCCAGTAAATATCTCATTAAGCCTGGCATAACCTGACTCCAGTAAATATCTCAGTAAGCCTGGCATAGCCTGACTCCAGTAAATATCTCAGTAAGCCTGGCATAGCCTGACTCCAGTAAATATCTCAGTAAGCCTGGCATAGCCTGACTCCAGTAAATATCTCAGTAAGCCTGGCATAGCCTGACTCCAGTAAATATCTCAGTAAGCCTGGCATAGACTGACTCCAGTAAATATCTCAGTGAGCCTGGCATAGACTGCAGGCTTTTGTGGACATTGAGGACAAGAAAAAACTTTTCACGTTCTAACAGCTCCCTCAGTCAGTTGAAATCAGATAAAATACCCATGATTAATCTGACAAGATCCAAGATCCACACAGTATATAGTATAGTAGTAACATCTTTGCTTGATATGGCATAAACAAGCAGACTTGTGCACCGTGGAGAGATGAGTAATGTTCATGCTTTCAAATGAACTTGTTGTTTCACTATGTGGTTAACAGAGCAATGCACAACACCATGGTTAGCACGCTGATAGTGTGATGTAATCTCAAGATAATGAGACAAGATGCCTTCTTATAATTGTCCCCACATAAGCCATGCCATTCCAGTGCTCTACAATCTGTACCATTCATTTTTATCTTGCTGCTATTCAGTCTTTTTGTGGAGTTACAGAGGCAGACCTTAATGCTTTTAAAGTTCTTTCTAATCAGTCCTCTGTTTTTTTATATCTATATTAGTCTCAGCCTTGGTGGAGAGACTCATTGGCAGATGGAGAAGAGGTCAAATCCATATCAGCAGCTGTCATTTCATCCACAGATGAACTTTACGAGTCAGCAGCCATCTCATTTTCTGAATCAACTACCTCCCATTTGCTGCTCAAATTTCAAATGCCAAATCATGGCAGAATACCTATTCAGACTGTGTACCGTTAGTGGACCTGATTTCAATGAGAATAAACAAGAAGCTTCCCTTTACATCTGCTAAGTCCCAGATAGAGGGCCAAGGCAGTGGACACATTCAGTCTGAGGTGAGATTGTCTGTTCACTATGCCTTCCCACCATTTAAAATAGTTCGGAAATTGCTGCACAAGTCAGAATTTCCACTGTTCACCTCATTTTGATAGCCTCTCTGAGTTTATTTTATGCTGTTTCCTCCTCCCCTAGAGAACTAATGACATCACTGAATATTTTTTTAAATCTCAGATTCACAGGTATATGCTTAAGATTACTCAAGTCTTGATACAAATGCAGAAAAATTTTGATAACTGATTTAGATTCTGCAAGTGTTGAACAAAGTAAGAATTTCCACTGTTCAGTTCATTTTGATAGCCCCGCTGTGGCATCAACAATTGTGGTTCACCAGTTTTATTGACCTATATAGATCAGCACAAGGCATTGATGCAAAGGACTCGTTGCCGAAACAGCCCACAGATTATACTACTTCATGCTTGGCTAATCTTGAGCAATCTCTCTGCCTGGACAATGTTTCAAGCATGATAGCCCATTGTATTAAGACTAGGAGATGGACCACATACGATGTCTTGATGCAAAATGGAGAATCTTGTGAGGTTGGTGCAGTAGGAAATGCTTTAATCCTAGCTCTCACTCTATGAGTGCAGTTGCTGGCTGTTATTCCTGCTTGAAGAGAGGCAGTGCTGGGTTTCCACTATTAAGAGCTGAAGGACAGCCCTTTCCAACATACTCAGTTTGTCAAAAGGCCAGTCCTATTTGGTATTTTGAGTGGTCCCATTCACTAAGCTCAGATGGAATCTTTCATGCAGGTTCTGGTCTTTGTCAAAACCCTACTATGAACATATTCACTAGCCATGGTTCTGATATGTTAACACTATCTACATCTTGGCAGATCGATCAGATATTTCAGTGCTTTGTCCTAGTTACATCTATTAAATTTCATAGTTGCCTTCCTTAGTATGAAATGCCAACTAACCAAAAACGTGTAACAGCAATACTTGGAACATGAGCTGAAAATGGTTGAGGCAATTGACTTCGAAAGGATACTTTGTATTTTTAACATTGATAGTAAGACTACATACCAAAGAGGAACCATTAAAGGTGTATTTGAGAGAAAGGATGTATTTTGGACAGACATGGACATGGGAGTGGAAAATTGCTTATTTATGGGTTCATTCCAGTTGTGTGCTCCACTTCTCTTGATCATGTAGGAACAATGTTAAAATTTTTACAGGTTGATTTTGATTGGATGTTTCAATGAAATTCACAGCCCCAAAGCACTGAAATATCTGACTGATCTGCCAGGATGTTGGTAGGGTTAATATGTCGGAACCTTGGCTAGTGAAGATGCAGTAGGATCTGTTGGTGAAACTTCTTCAGAGAAACCTGTCCATAAATTTATTGTTTTCCTGATGTCCTAAGTATCTGCCAGATAAAGGAGTGTGATTCATGCCCAGTCTATAGAAAAAAGTCATTTGCAGTTCAACAGCAAATATGAGTTGGTTTCTCCTTTATCAACCAGGTTCTTTGCCAGGAAATCTGGCTTCCTTTTGTAACTCCACTCCCAGCACAGATTACCAGTCACAGTCATATCTGTACTGGGGATGATCAAGATCAACTCTTATGCCTAGTTTGGTCTTAAGGTTTTATATGGCCACATTGAAAGGGAGAAGGAAATTACTTTTCCATCATTTTAATGGATCTGTTGACTTTTAAGCATTCACATTTTCTAGGTGGATTGTTCTTGCAATATTGGGGCTTATCATTTCTAAGATTAAAACCAATGTGGTCCAAGCTATTGCTAATTCATTTATCCTTACTAAGAGAGACCACTCATTCGTGAAGATTACAGATGATGTGGTCCAAGCTATTGCTAATTCATTTATCCTTACTAAGAGAGACCACTCATTCATGAAGATTACAGATGATGTGGTCCAAGCTATTGCTGATTAATTTATCCTTACTAAGAGGGACCACTCATTCATGAAGATTACAGATGATGTGGTCCAAGCTATTGCTGATTAATTTATCCTTACTAAGAGGGACCACTCATTCATGAAGATTACAGATGATGTGGTCCAAGCTATTGCTGATTAATTTATCCTTACTAAGAGGGACCACTCATTCATGAAGATTACAGATGATGTGGTCCAAGCTGTTGCTGATTAATTTATCCTTACTAAGAGACCACTCATTCATGAAGATTACAGATGATGTGGTCCAAGGTATTGCTGATTGATTTATCCTTACTAAGAGAGACCACTCATTCATGAAGATTACAGATGGTGTGGTCCGAGGTATTGCTGATTCATTCATTATATAGTACCTCTTGCTATTTACATATTTCTTCCTCGCACCCATTCCTAATATCCCTCAAGTATTATCTGTCTCAGAAAAAGATGATGACAGCCAGTTATGATGCATTTGCCTATAAGGTGGAGGACAGACTGTGTCTGTCTAAGGTGGGGCACAGACTGGTTCTGTCTAAGATGGGGGACAGACTGGGTCTGTCTTCTGTCCAGTTGTGAATTTCAGGAACTTTCCAACCAACAGGAGGATGGATTTTTATTACATGGACACAGGTAATTTCCATCCCGGAAAGTACAGTAGTGTACTAGTGATAGGTAAGTAGTGCACTATTAAAATTAGTTTTTCCCCCTCCCTAAAAAAAACTACCTACCTCAGAGAAATTCTGCATATGTCACTGACTATTTTGGCAATCTCAGATTCATGTGTATATGTTTAAGGTTACTCAGGCTTGCTACAAATGCAGAAAATGTAAGTTAGTCATTTACTTGGCTTATCTGTTCAGTCCCATAGCTTGCATAAATTCAGAACAGACCCACAGCACTTGAAGAGCTCAGAGTTCTCCTGTACACGGTATATCCATGTTTATTCCTAAGTTCATTTAAGTCACAGAAAGGTGAGATAATAGCCATGGGACAAAATGTACAACCTTCCAAACACTTGTCAGGGTTTGGACACAATCTGGGGTTCATATTTCTGTATGAACTTTGAACTGGAAGCAGAAGATAAAAAAATTCACATCCTTTTCTGTTTACAATCAGTTCATTTGATGAGTAAAGTACTGTTTGATGAAGATTCAGTTCATGTTGGGTTGGATGTACTACAGCACATGAGTTGCTTTTTTGTGTTTTGGTGTTTGCCTCCAAGTTGTTGTGTTTTGGTGTTGATTGCTTCCAAATTGTTATTGTGTTTTGGTGTTAATTGCTTGCTTCCAAGTTGTTATTGTGTTTTGGTGTTAATTGTTTGCCTCCAAGTTGTTATTGTGTTTTGGTGTTATTTGTTTGCTTCCAAGTTGTTATAGTGTTTTGGTGCTGATTGTTTGCTTTCAGACAATAGTGTTGATAGTACTGGACACCATATTTTCTAAAGCACAAACCTTTCTTGTTAATTTACCTATAGTTTGAGATAACCAAACAGTAATTAATGATCCTTCTTTTTTTCTTTCTTGCAGGTGGAACATGCAACACAACCATCTACTGAGGAAATTCTGCAGATAAAGCCATTGTTTGAATCTTTTCCATTTCATGTTGAAAGACTCTCTATTGCTTATGTTGTAAGTGTCAAATAGATTGTAAAAATGAGAAAATTGAAGTGCAAAAAAATAATAAAGCAATAGAAATGATTCATTCACTGGAATGCCAATTTCATGAATGTTATTTGTCTACCAGAATGTTTTCATGCCCTATAGCTGTGCTAAATCATTTGTTGAGTCAATGCACCATATGAACTACTATTTACCATACATATTTTGGGTTTGAAGCTAGCTAATTAGACTGTACATTAATTTCATGTCAAACTTCATTTTGTAAAATTGATACTTAAGACTTTGTGGATGTTTGTGTTTTTCTTGATCCCAGGATTTATTAAAAGTTTGTATTGCCTAATGAAGGCCATTTTTAAAGACAGACACCCTTTTCCTCAGTTTTGCCTATCAAAGTGAAAGTTTAAGGTCACACAGGAGAGTTGATCTGATAAAGCTTACTTCAAGTGAGATCATATAATCATTTGAAATTTTCTTGTATATTGTATTGATTGAAATGTTGCAATAGCATGTTATTTTGAATTAAGCTGAAATGGAGAACATAAAATGGGTAATTATATTATTAATCATTGTTTGTTAGTAGATATTCCATGACTCACTTTTAAGCATGTGACTGCATATTTTCAGCGTCATTTGGGGCAGTGTTTTGGTTTTTCCCTTCGACGGTCACGGTTACATCAAGATGGGCTGGTGCAACTTCACATTGACCTGGCACTATTACGATATGGATTGGACAATCTAAGTGACCAGGAACTACAGCAGGTGCTTTATATAAAGATCTTTACATTTTTTTTATGTGATTATTTTTTATATGTAGATTATACGTCCTGAAACTGTGTCATCTTATTCCTTTTAGCTCATCTGGCCAAAGGCCAAGTGAACTTACAGTATGGCCTTGCATCTGTCATCCCTCCATCTGTACATCCACCATTGTATGGGCCTGCATCTATCATTCATCTGTCAGCTATTATAGGTATGGCCCAGCATCTGTCATTTTTCCATCTGTCAGCCATTATAATATGGCCCTGCATCTGTCATTTTTCCATCTGTAAGCCATTATGGTATGGCCCTGCATCTGTCATTTTTCTATCTGTCAGGCATTATAGTATGGTCCTGTATCTGTCATTTTTCCATCTGTCAGCCATTATAGTACGGCCCTGCATCTGTCATTCTTCCATTCATCAGCAGTTGCTTTTGAACATATTCAAGGCTTCAGATCAGATTTCAGTCAGCCTTGATGTGCAATTTCTTACCATCAAGAACTTGTACAAGTTTGATCATGGGTGTGAACACCCCACAACCATATTTCTGATTAGATTTTGATGAGGTTTGTATCATCAAGATTTTACATGATTTTGATTATGAATGACAGCCATGCATAATAATGAGGTGATTTACCATCTGATTGGTTGTGCAGTTTACTTTTCTTCTGTTTTGTGATTATTCACACAGAAAATATGAACAGTAACATAATTTTTATTCCCAATTCAAAGTAAAATAGCACATTAAGAAAAAATAATGTGTGCGTTGTTGGATTTTAACTCGAGTGGACTTTAATGGAGGCAGCCAAATTAACTTCACAACAACGTACGCATCTAAGAATAACTTCAAATTACATGGCTATAATGTTATCCATGTCTATTGATGGTTAGTGGAAAATTATATTTTTTCTCTCCAGAGAAATATCAAGATTATTTCTCTCAGAGAATCCAGTAATTCACTGCCTAGCATAAAATAAAATTTTATTTTTAGAAGACTAGTTGGTAAAATGAATTTTACATTCTTGTGGCTGTAAGGAATTTAACAAGGAGAAATGATTTGTGGGAATTAAATAATAATCCACTGTAACTTCTACTTCTGGGACTTCACTAATGATGCAGTGTAGCATCTTTGTGTGGGAATTCAATAATAATGTAGTATAGCATCTATTTGTGGGAATTCATTAATAATGTAGTGTTTTATCTTCATGTGGGAATTTAATAATAATGCAGTGTAGCATCTATTTGTGGGAATTCATTAATAATGTAGTGTAGCATCTTTGTGTGGGAATTCAATAAGAATGCAGTGTAGCATCTATTTCTGGGAATTCAGTTATAATGTAGTGTAGCATCTTTGTGTGGGAATTCAATAATAATGCAGTGTAGCTTTAATGTGTGGGAATTCAGTAATGCAGTGTAGCATCTTTGTGTAGGAATTCAATAATAATGCAGTGTAGCATCTATTTCTGGGAATTCAGTTATAATGTAGTGTAGCATCTTTGTGTGGGAATTCAATAATAATGCAGTGTAGCTTTAATGTGTGGGAATTCAGTAATGCAGTGTAGCATCTTTGTGTAGGAATTCAATAATAATGCAGTGTAGCATCTATTTCTGGGAATTCAGTTATAATGTAGTGTAGCATCTTTGTGTGGGAATTCAATAATAATGCAGTGTAGCATCTATTTCTGGGAATTCAGTTATAATGTAGTGTAGCATCTTTGTGTGGGAATTCAATAATAACGCACTGTAGCATCTATGATGAACAGCTAAAAGCGTCTCTGATGCATACCATGGCATTATATATGAAAATTTTCTATACATATTTATGTGCAACAAAATTTTGTGTTAAAATAATTCCCAGGGGGAAGTTTGTTTGCAGAGAATTTTTGCTAATAATTTCACCAGATTTAAAATTCTGAAATATTTTTACCACAGTTATGCTTGGTTAAGCAGAGTTTGACAATTCTAGTTGTAAAATTGCCTACAGTGTTTGTCATCAGATGTCTGAGAGTTTTTCTGTTTTGATCATGGCCAACCAGGTGGAGGACACCATTACATAATGGAAGCAGGAGGAACAGACGAAGCTGTGACCTCTCCACCATGTACACCATCTCTGGAGTTACATATGCTTTATTTCGTACAATAACCAATGACAGAGTTGATTAGTTCTGGCAAATCTTTCCCCATCCTTCTGTCTTCCTCTGTTCTGTTCAAGAATTTCAACACTTTGGGGAGTTTCAACCCAATTCTAGGCAGCCCAGGTGGTCTAAATACCCCTGTATGTCCAAGCATTGCCTTAGGGCCTGTTAGTCTGAGTGCATGGGTTTATAAATGACTTCACTGAACTGTGCCATCACTTTTGCTCCATCTATACTGTCTAGCTGTACCTTAGTTTTGATGTCATTTTTTTACCAACCTTGCTGTCCAACTATCCAGATCTTGATCTGTACTGTTAAGTGACCACATGGCTTCCATTTCATATCTTCCTGTGCCTCATCAAGTTGAGCCATGGAACATTAACATTGCCAGGATGTTACTGTTAGATCCAACAATCTGCCATAATACATTACTGTTATCAACAAGCAATCTGATTCGAAAACTACATCCTGTGGATATGTTTTTGCCATTTCCTCATGCCATACTCTCTTGGACAGTGCCATGACAATCTTATGTGTCCAGAAATGTATTGTATAGATATTGATCTTGACCCCAAGCTGGATGACCCTCATACTGATTGTGGGAATAAACTTAATTATGGTTCATGCTAAAATCGCACCATAGAGTGGACTGAGTACAGTTTTACGGTGGAAAAAGAGGAATTTATGGGGTGTCACCAAACTAAGAATGTCGACCATAAACCCCCTTCTACAGTGTCCGCCACCAACCCCCTTCTACACCAGTATACAGGGTCAAAGCTTCAGTTGTTTTTGATGAAAAAGTCAGCCGTTCTGTCTGTCTTTCCCTACAGTTGGGAAATATTAAGAAAACTGCAGAGAGTCTCTTAGCATTGATCAGTGACACAGGCAATTCCAAAGCCTATATTTTTCTGAGAGTCAGGTTCGAGTGTCCTTTCCAAGCTTGCTGGTATAAGGCCCATTCTAGTGCCTTCTTCACAAAACTCCCTGCTTTACACCAGAACTATACTGTGGTCATTCTGGCTTTGTCTGCTTCAGTACAGTGGTTAAAGACATTTGGATCACCTCTACTGTTCAGTGGGAAGTTAACAGAATGGCAGAGGCAGGCACTTCAAGAACTGACCTTCCTTATCCCTTATACAACATCTCCAATTCACCATCAGTGACATGATGACTGGAGACAAGGGGATACAAGATCGAAAGCCACACATCCCAACAACCATCTGCAATTCCAGTCATGTAAATGAAAACAATCTGCTAATCAGTTTTGGAGGCAGTTGTATCGAAGGGATAGGAAACAAAGTTTCCCCATGCCTCCCCTTTTTTGCATTGATTCATGTCCCTGACTGATAAGTGCAAAACTCTTGTGTTTTCATCCAGAATTGATCTCTTTCTGCCTAGCTAATGTACAATCAATTGTCTTGGGGAAGCTTCATATCTCATTTAGCCAGTATCCTCCCCATTTGTCCTCTCATTTCCTGATGGCAGTACCATTGGACTTGGTAAAGGACAAATTTTTGCAGCAAGCTATTGGGACACTCATCAAGAAGCAGGTGGTGAGCATTGTTCAGAATCCATGCTCTCCAGAGTTTTCCTCCAAGCTTTTTCTGGTCAGGATGGCCATTGGCAAGCTCCAATCCATATTTGACCTCGGTCATCTAAATAGTTCATACATCATGAGAAATTCAAGATGCAAGGTCAGTCTGCCTTTCCATCCGTCCAGACAATCTATGCCATCTGTCTCAATCTGTCAGACGCATATTCTCACATTCCTGTCTATCCATACTTATGGAGATTCTTGTAGTTACTGAGGAAATTATCATTTTTGTACTCTCACCCAGCTTTGACACAAGTCCATTGGTCTTTATGCACTTACTCCACTATGTTGGGGGCCCCAACTGGCCAAGTGGTCTAAAGTGCTCACCGTTACCAATCATTGCCATCTCACCTCTTTCTGCATGGGTTCAAGTCTCGCAGTTTGGCCATTGTGAGTATGTGAGAAAGCTTGTCAGTAGCTTCCATTTATACTGGCCGCCATGTATAGCCTATCTCATGCCGATAAATGGCATTAAACCCTACAGCAACAACCACTATGTTGTATCCCTGTTCTATACAACTTTATTCCCTTCCACAGTGGTGTATTTGGATGAAATCCTCCAGAAACATGGTCAATTCCATTCTAGTCAAAGGAAAGAACGATCTCTTATCCCTTTTACATACTCTTGTTTTTTTCTGATCAGTTGGAAAGTCACCCATGTACACCATCAGTTCATCCATCGGGTACATCCATCTGGGTATGGACTTTCTCACCCACCTCATCCTGGTGTGTCTTCCATGCCTTTGGTGGTCCTTCTCGCAGAATCCATATCTGAAATGAAATGAATCACAGCCAGGTAGTTTCTGCAACTTCTTGGATGATTTTTATGCAGTAGATCTTATCTTGCTATATCACCTCCACATGCTCCCATTGCAGAAAACAGCTCAAGAGTGACCCTTTTCCATGCTACTCAATTACAGGATCAGTCTAACGAGTGAGATTGTATCATTCTTGGATCAGTGGTGCAGCCGAGGTTGGCTGATGACATTAATACCTCTCAAGCAGCCACAACCAGATGTGATCATGTATACAGATGAAAGCACCTGTGGTTGGGGAGCCCATCTCTTACCAGTATAGAAACCAGTTGGGTCCAGAGGCAACAGGTCTACACATCAAGCTCATGGAAATGAAAACTATCATCTTTCATTTTTGTAGCTACCATCTTCAGTGTCATGCTCATCATGTCAGACAACTCAGTGGTGGTGATGTTCTTCCTCAATCAGGGTGGTACCAAACGACCCCAACCTCATTCTGGTCTGGGCATTCCACCATTGGTGCACACAACACTGCATCAACATCCAGATCAGACATATTCCTGGCAGACTAAATGTCTTGGCCGATTGTCTGTTAAGGAGAGAACAGATTCTCAATACAAAATGGTCTCTCAATCCATCAGTCATGGGGACATCTGATGAATGATCTTTTTGCAACCAGGTGGAATCACAAACTGTTCACCATCATTTCCCCAGTACCAGATCACAAGGCTTGCTCTTTCTCTCAGTTAGTAGGGTCAGTGAGCCTCTGCCTGTCCCCTCTAGCAATCAAAGTTCCAAAGAAGGTTATACATAAATTGAATGGCCATAAGTACAAAATGATTCAGATTTGCCCCTTTCTGCTAGGACAGATCTAGTGATAGAAGATCTACCTAGGAAGATCCCAAATAAGCTGAATCTTCTCAATCAGCCTTGGATCCATGTGTTCCATCCTTGCCTGGATGTCTTCTCCTTCATGCCTAGCTATTGTTCAGGAAGCCTTGCAGCAGAAACAATTCAACCCTTCAATCATGGAAAGAACTGCACGAGCTAGACAGCCCTCCCATTTAAAGGCTTATGAAGGGAAGTGGCACGTTTTCAAGAACTAGTGCAAAGTCAGAAACATGATTCTTTTGAGTGCCTTTGTCTTACAAGTAGCTAACCTTTTTGTTTGCCTGTTCAAGGAGAAAAAGTTCGCTCTGATTACTATTAAGATCATATTCTGTCATCATGGTATGGAGGATCTTGGACCTCCCTGACTTGTTGTCCAGCTTTGACTTGCATAGGCCTAAATCACTCACATTGTGTCCTCAATGGAATCTTTCCTGGGTTCAGACATGGCTGAATCAAATTTTCTTCTTTAACCAGGACCTCATTGAAGCTCCTTTCATGTAAAATATGTTTCCTGATAGTGTTTGCTTTGGTATGCAGAGTCAGTGTGAATAACATGCTATTTCTTTTGACCCAGCCTACCTTCAATTTCAATTAAGCAATTTATGATGCAGCATAATTTTGTCACCAGTAACGACTGCTATCAGTGGGCTATCAAAAAAGTCATCATATATTGGACAACCCAAAAGGCTTCAAACAGGAGCTGGTGTGTGTGCTCAGACTTTATCTGAAATGGACTGAACCAGTTTGTGGACCTCAAAGATGCTTCTTTCTCCTAGATAAGCCTGGAAGAGAAGACATCACCCCTCAAGCCCTCTCATCATGGTTTAAGTGGATAATATGCATTGCATGATATATCACTACAACAGAGTTACCACGTGAAGATCTCTGCTCATGAGAAAAGAGCAGTCTCTGCAAGCCTTGCTTTTGACTGATAGCTGTATCAAAGGTATCGTCAAGGCTATCAGTTAACATGCAGTCAACCTTCTAGAGCTTTTATCTATGAGACTTGACTCCACAGCAACAGATTCTGGATCTGGTAGACCCAGTTTCAGTCACACATGCAGTTACCTGACCCATTTTGCACTGGCTCAACCTCCTGAGGGGTACCATGTGCAGTTTTATCCTGAAATCGCCCAAAATTGTGGTAAGAAAATCTCATTATTTCTTCTTCCCAAATTTAACTGCTTCACCAGGAGTTGTGCTACTCACAAGTTAGGAGTAGGTTAATCTTCATATGGGCAATCCAATCTTCTTCCCTCAGAGGTTAACTAAGGAATAGGTAGAATGATATAAATTCCCGCCACCTATTTCCTAATCTCCTAATGTTAATGTGATCAGGGAACATATTTGAAGAAGAAATCAATTTTTCAGTAAATTATGTTTCTTCTAGAATACTTACTGAATCACATTACTTAATACCTTCTAATCCTACCCACAATGCAAGCATCCTGTTACAGGATGTTATAGTCAGCATAAAACTAGTACCACCTGTAGGTTGCAAAGGGAGGTAATGGGTAAGAGTTAATTACCCTTTGTATCCATGAATCGAAACGTTGACTTTTTGTCATTGGGAGAGCTGGATTCAGGAGGTAGTAGAGCTTATATTCCAAACATTAATGTGATTGGGCAAGTATTATAGAAGAAACATAATTTATTGAAAAATTAGCTTTGTTTTTAAAAAAGGTCTCTTTGAAATTGAAGAGAAATACATTTACGGATTGGAAGTCTTTTTCGAATCCTTTCAGGAAATGCATTCATGTTTTGTTTTATTTTCAGTTAAACACTGACTTGTAAAATTTCATGTTTCCAGGTCTGTGTTATGTCATTTCTCATATCAAGATTACTAACTATTTGTTTTTTGCTTTTTCCAAATTCAACTCGGGAACGGAATCATTTTTTGGTGGGTTTAGCACCATTTTTCCGCACATCATAGACAATACATGGCAATGAGTATATGGTGGAGGAAGAACCTTGGAAGAACCACCAACCAATTGGAGGTTACTGGCAGCAAGCTTCTTCACATATCCACATTGGCCGAGGCCAAGATGTGAACTCTGAGGTGGGATGTCAGTGATTGGTAAAGGTGAACACTGTTGACCACTTGGCCACCTGGGGCCCACTACCTGGATCCATAATAAAGTTGGTTCAGCTCAGATGTCCCTTACAGCTGTCACATCTTGAAAATCTAATTATCTCTTCTGAATGGATGGTCATATCAACATGAGGTTTTAATTAAAAGACATTTTTGTCTATTTTGTATCCGTGACATCCAATATGGCAACCATAGCTACCTTGTTGAGAATCGTGTTATCAATACTAATCCTGAAGGAAAAGTCATATGGTCATATCGGCATGGGGTCTTCACTAGAATACTTTTTATTTTGTCTAGTAGGTGATGAATCAGAATGTAGCTAATCAGATATATTGGAGGTGGTTTTAACAGTCAGCAGTTAGAAAGAAGAATTGATTTTATCTTGAAGTCTCAGAAATTCATTTTATATGGTAGAGCATGAATCCCTTAAAGTGCATCTGGTTGAATATCTAATATTTTCATGTGAAAATCACATGTAAGTTATGAATTCAATGTGATTAAACTTTTATTAATGTTATTTTTTAAACAGTTATAATCATCAGTCATGGTGCAAAAACACCATGTTAATAAAATCAAGGTTTAAACATCTAGCTGTAACTATCACTCTCCATTCATTCTATTTTCCATTTCTACAGAATATCTAACTTCTCACTGTGATCAAAGAACTCTTCTTTTTGTTGATTCAGATTGCTTTAACAATTTCCTCCTAAACTGATAATGTTGGATGGTGTTTTGCAACAATTTATTCCTTCACTGACAACTATATAACTCTGAAACAAATTTGCAGTTATTGCTTGAATGCTTATTGTTTACAAAGGAAGTTTGCTTGTTTCATGATTGACTGATTTTAGTCGGGTAACCTTATAGGGTACAGTTCATACTCTGTGAGAGAGCGGCCACAATGTGGAATAGCAGCTAACATACAATTTTTACAGTATGGTGACTGAACATCATGCTGACCAGAGTGGTAATAATAGACAAAAATTATCAGCGTGACAAAACCTGGCATCTAAGGAACACAGCAATAAGGATAACTGGATTATTTACACTTGTTGTGCTAGAGGGGTACTTTTGAACACAAAATTTCAGTGCCATGGGATTTGGACCATATAAAGTGGTAGCCACTGGTCAAGAGGGGGGCCATTGTACAGCTTTACATATTGCAATAACCTTTCTGTGAAAGAAAATGCAGGGATTGTCCTGGGCTTCGCCAATGTTGCAGATTGCAAGAGAAAAAAGTCTTATTGGCAACAAAATATACCATTTGGCAATTTTTGGGCGACAACCTTTTTGGCTATTTAATTTGTACATACAGTCGTGGATTTGGAGTGGAGACATTCAAAGGGACCATGAAAGGAAGCCACAAACTTGGATGCACAGTGCACTGGAATCTGTTACATAACCAAACCCTTTGTTCATGTTGACAAACTCATCTTTACAGTGCATTGTTACATCATAATCCACTTATGTTGACATCTGGCCTGAGTACTGTTTGCTGTGATACACTCAGTTGTTCTGCCGGACTATACCTACAATCGACTGACCTCTGAAGACGAGAAAGAAAAAGCTACAGTTAATTGAATCATGGCTAATCCTTCTGTTTTTTTTTTTTTAATGGTAAACTCAAGGAGAGCACAATTGATCTTGGAAAGCACCTGCATTTTACAGTCCACCATGAATCGGCCTAACAGGAAACCAGTTTGACAATCCACCATGAATCAGCCATGCAGAAAATCAGTGTGACCTCAATAATTGTGTCATACTGAACAAAATTCACTTATTAGTTTACATTTAACTTTATTTGATAAGAAATCTGTGATCTTTACCTGTGAAAATATCATTCAGCTTTTATTTTATGGATATCTTGTAATGAGGTATTTTTTCTCATTCTTTTCTATGTAATGCATCTTTCTTAAAGCATACATTTTAACAAATCATTTTGAATTGCTTGCATATACACTGTGACCCTGCAGTAACACATGGTTGGGGTCTGTAGAACTTGACCATGTTATAGATTGAACTGTATTATAACCAACCAAGCCAGTTAGCTAAACATAATGATATATGTACCCCCAAAAAATGCTAGATTAATAAAAGTGGCAAAAATTATGCGCTTTTGATTAAATGATGACAAACTAGTCTGAAATATACTTGTACAATGACAACACACATTTGTTTAGTACAATCCATAATCAATTTAGTACTGTACTTGTCAATGAAAAACCCATGAATTCAAGAATAGTCAGGTTATAAATTTCATGTATCAGTCACATCCCATTAGAAAACTCAAAATAACACTTATAAAAAAACATGATTGTCCTCATCATGTCTGTATCCAATTTACACTAAACAGTTATCTACAATATTGTTACATGTAGCACATGGCTATAGTTGTTTACATGCTACTTGTACATTTACTTAAATTAGCCTAGATTTTGGTCAGCTGGAGACAGCTATCATCTTGCCAAGGCTACCCAGGAGATAAGGTTATTTATAGGGAAATGAAAACGTGAACAAATTAAAAAGTTTAACAAACATGTTTACCACATCTTCAACTAACTTGATGACAAGATTCATTGGTTTTTTAGACTGGAAAACTAATTTTGCATTTATGCTGCCATTGGTAACTTCATAGGCATATAAACTTTTTTACTGCAAAGAGGAAACTTTCACAGCACAATAAATGTATTCCAGTCATTTTGGAAAATGTAACATTCCTTCAGATTCCATTGATTGTATTAAAGTTTGTGCTGACTTTTTTGATGAAAGGTTCTTTGTTTTTGTTGAAGATTGTAATTGGCTTTCTTTGATGAAGGATGCATGTGTACTGAAGTCACCACTCAAGGACTGCTTTGGAGGATCAAACAAATGCCTGTTTCTTATTGTGGCGGCAATATCTAATAATTGTAGAACTTTGAGAATGATTTTTTTGATTTGCTTCATATTTTTACGGAATGATTGATGCTCAGAGGTAATTCATTTTCTTTGAAGTTTCAGCAGAACTATTTTTTCTGGGTACATTTAAAAGACATAAAAGGAATTGGCTGTCGTTTGGTTAATTGTATCAGTTACTGTTCCAGCCTGCAAAGGTTGGTCAATTGTAGCTAGTCCCAGTAGCTATTGGAGTCTAACACAGCAGACAGTACTCAGGTCAGATATCAGTATAAGTGGATTATGATACAACAGTGCACTATTAAGATGGTTTGTCAATACGAAAAGAGAATTTGTTTATGTAACAATAGATAGATTCTAGTGCATTTTATGTCAAGTTTATGGCTTCCTAAACTCCAAACCAAAGATACAAGTTTAAAACAATGTTACAAAAAGACTGATAAATTTTGTTGCCAGTAAGGACAAAAAATCGCAATTTGAGTCATTGGTGAATTACAGCTCAATCCCTGAATACATTTTTAAGGTGTTATTTTTCGTATTTTTAGAAGAAGAAAAAGTTATTTGTGTATGAGAAAAATACTTGTACATAAAATTTCAGGAGTATTGCCACAATTGTCTTATATTAAAATTCATACAGGATCTCTTTCCCAAAATTATAAGTTTTTACACATTATTTTTCATATTTGTTAGAAAGAAATTTGTTTTTCATGTATATGAAAATCGTGTTATATCCAAATTTGTGTTATAACTGATGGTTCTGTAGTGGAGTCACACTGTATATAGATCTGCAGGTCATAAACCAAAAGAGCTTGCATGATAGCTTGTTGTCCATCATCAATCCTTCTGTAAGCACAAATTTCTTATCATTACTTCTCCTAAACTAATTGGAGGAATGCCATGAAACTTGACACACACATTGACCCCAAGGTCTAGTGGGTCCTAATGATAAATGATGTTACTGAGACATACAACATAGCTGTCACAGTGAAAAAATTTCTTATAGCTACTTCTCCAGAAAGGACGGTCATATCATATTTTCACAACAGACTTTTTATGATCCCCACTTGGTTCTAAATGAAGATGGTGAAAATCTTATAACCAATATGGCCACCATAGTAGCCATATTGAAGATCATTTTATTAGCAATACAGTGTGACCCCGCTTTAACACGGTAGTTGGGAGCCATAAAACCCGACCACGTTATATACCGAACCGTGTTATATGCAGCCAAGTCAGTTAGCTGAGGAAAATGTACCCCCCCCCCCACAACAAAAATAAAATAATTGTCTGTGGGGGTGTGTGGGTAATAAATGCAGGCGGTAAAATACGTGCTTCGTCGGCACAGTTACCATCTTGAATTGATGCATATTAAATGAGAAATATACCTGTAGTGAAAACAGACAAGACATAATATAATATTTTACTTTATTTAGAGAACCATGAATTGGTACATATACATGAATCCTGTTTATATATAAATGTCTATAATGTATAGCATGAATAGAGTATCAACACCATGTACTCACCTGTGAACCTGATCATATACATTGAATCCATAATACAAGTGATTCCATCGAAAATATGCACACAGCTTTAAAATATTCATGAATTTTGTAACAGGTCATATTGGTCTGAATTCAGTGGAAAAACATAGCACAGTCACATAACGAATGACGAAGCACATCTACTTTAAAGTATGTTCCAAGTTGGTAAAAGTTAGTTTGCGTTTTAAGCCGCCATTTCTCCCTACAAAAAAGAAACTTTCACAGTGCAGTTAACATGTTCCAGTCACGTTGGAAAATGCAAGTTTGGTACTGACTTACTTTGAAGAAAAGTTCTTTGCTGTTATTGAAAGATTATAGTCAGCTTTCTTTGATGAAGGGTGCATGCGCTACTGAAGTCACCACTAAAGAACAGCTTTGGAGAACCAAATGAATGCCCATTTCTTATTGTGGCAGCAACATCAAATAATTGTATTGCATGATTCAGACATATTTTTCCGTTTGCTGAGTATGTTTTCATAACAGTCGGTGCTTCAAAGGTAATATGTTTCCTTTGAAATTTCAACAAACTATTTTATCTGGGTACATTTTTAAAAAGGAATTGGCTGTTGTTTAGACTATTCTAGTTACTGTCCCTCCATGCCTTTTGAGTAAACCAGTAAGTAAGATGTAATTTTTTTTATTTTAATTTTCTTTAATACATTTATGGTAGCAGCGTGATGCTGCCTTCTGCGCATGCATCTGAAAATTAACAAAGGGTCAACAGACGATAAAGATGCAGGTGTTGTGATGACAGGGATTATTACAGAAAATGTGAGCATTCTGAAGGATTTAATTCTGAGTGAAACGAAGAGGAATTTTACTTACCATCCACATACAGATGTCAGTCTTTGTAAATATATTAATAGCGAGTGGCCAAAAATTCGATGAAAGATAGATTACGAGACAATGCCTCGTCTGGTTGATCTCCGTTACCAGAAATGTCAACAACAAAAAAGCGGATATTTCACAACATACAGAACTCATGCTAGATGTCAGGATAAGCGGATTATGATATAACACGATGATTTGTCAGTATGGACGAAGAATTTGTTTATGTAACAGTAGATAAATTTCAGTGCATTTTATATCCAGTTTGCGGCTTCCTTTCATGGGGTCTCTGAATTTCTGCAATCCAAACCAATGGTTGTATATAAAAGTTTACACAGCCAACAACGTCACCAACAAATAAAAAAAGCCACATGGTATGTCTTTCAGCCAGTAAGGAAAAACAATCCAAGTTTGTGACATTGGCGAAGACCTATGCAATCCCAGAATAAACGTTTTATGCAGTTTTTCTTCTTCTTACTTTTAAGAAGAAAAAAAAATACTTTTTCGTGTACGAGAAAAATACATATAAAATTTCAGGAGTCAAGCCATGATCATCTTGTATTATTCATACACAATCACTTCCCCAAAATGATAAACATCTTTTTATGTATTTTTCATACTTTTTAAGATTTTTTCTTTTGTGCACAAGAAAAATACATGTACACGAAATTTCGGGAGCCACGCCACAACCGCGTTATATCCGAATTTGCGTTATAACTGAGCGCGCTATAGTGGGGTCACACTGTACTCCTGAATGAAAACAATAGACATGTAGTTTGCACCAAAAGATTTCCTATTATGTCCAGTTGGTCCAAATTGAAAAGTCAAATCAGCTTTGATTTTTAACAAGTCTTCTTATGGTGTATAGTTGTTCCTAAATAAAAATGATGCTAATCATCTTGAAAATGTTGTTATGGCTGCTGACTCAATTGTCCTATTGACATGGGGTTTTCAACAAAAGACTTTTTACAATATCTAGGTGGTCTGAATGAAAATAGTGTCAATCTTAATATAATATGGTTACCTTGGTGGCCATTTTGAAAATCTTGTTTTTGATAAGAAATATCAGAGATGGTTTCAGCACTTAGCAGTTAAAAAGTAGAAATGTTCCTATCTTGGATTCACGGACATACTTTTTGGCCAATAGAGGTTAAAGATTTTTTCGAGTGTTGGAATACAACATTTCACAAGCATTCTTCCTTGAGATAATTTAGATGTGTATTTAAACCACTGCATTGGCCTAGTGGTTAGAGTGTCCGCCTCAGATGTGGGAGGTTGTGTGTTCAGTCCTTGGCCGAGTCATACCAAAGACTCACAAAAATGGTACTAACATCTGCCTCGCTAGGCTTTCAGCATTATGAGGTTAGTGTTAGGACTGGTCAGCCTGGTATCAGGATAATGTAACTGGGTGGGTCATCATGCTACATGTCTGCGACATGATGCCTCAGTGCTAGGCATCACTATTGACTGCCACACTGCAGATATTGTAGCGATATGACTGAAATTTTTTCTGCATTAAAAATCCAAATCACACATACACACACACACACAGATGTGTATCCATTACTAGTATGAAATGTTCTTCAATTGTAACTTTCACTGTTATGGATTTGCATCTACATTTTAGCCTTGTTCACTAGGAATACCAGTAGTAACTCTAGAAATTAAATTCATGTTCAGGCTTGGTTATTTATTTCCACAGTTTCTTGTTCTCCTCTTTCAGGCATGTTTTAGGCGAGGACTGAACCCAATTGGCCTGGATAGAGCAGAGCAAATCATCTATCTAAAAAAATGGACAAATATTGCACAACACCTGAATGGTAACATCCTAATTAGTATATAATACTTGTTAACAAACTCCTTTTCTGTCAGAATAGTCAGTGGTAGTCTGTCTAAATTAACTAACACTTACTATTCCTTCACAGTTTAGGCATTAAAGATGTCAAAATATTAGAAAAAATCATCCGGGTTCCTGTCCAGGGTTCTCAATAGATTTCAAAACTGAAGAGTCAGTTGACCCTTGACACCAAAATCTTGAGAGGGAAAATGAAAATCTCAAGAGTCAAAACTGGAATCTTGAGAGACAATTCTTTTGGACAGTCATGAGCCCATAGCTGTGATTCCTCATTATTGTTGGAAACAAACGATATTTAAGATTTCTTGTCTCATGCTGAGTAATGAGAAATACTTGTACATCATTTTGTAAGAAATATACTTTCTGATTTTTGTTATAGTATTATATCTTTCTATGTTTTACTGTGTGTATATTTTGTATATGAAACAGAAAGAGGATTATTTTATACTTTATTATATTTTCAACTTCTCAGCATGCATGTATTCTGTTATTAACTGCTCAAATCATTTTATATGCAAAAATATACCCATGGATACAACTTTGAAGGTTATATATTGTTCAGATACCAAGTATGTACATCACAACTGGAATTTCATTTTCCAATTGCCCTTAAATTTTCTAACAAATTTTGGAGATTGACTCTCCTTCTTCACAGAGCTGACACTATCTTTCTCTTTCTTTAGAGTCTAAGAGTCAGAATATTCATCGCCACAGGTCGTTTCCAAGAATGAGACAGAAAAGAAAATATAATGTTTTGCACCATTGTGATTTTAAAGTTCTGATGTATGCACTTTTTGTGATAGCTGCTCAATTTTTTCTGAATGATTCATTAATTAAATCTCTCTAGGTTTTAAACATTTTTCCCATTTAAGCAAATTAATCGCCAGTAAAATAGAATCCCTCACTGAAAACTGGCTATGCAAGAAGCCATATATTTCCGTTTCATCTAACTGATTATAATTTAACCAGCAATCAAACAAGCACTGATATTTAATCAAAAATGATTCCAGTGACATCATAAATGATTAAGATTCTTTTAAAACATTCTGCAAAATGAAGCAAATTAGTTGTTAATAAAACAGTTAAAGTTGATCCACTAATCATGACAACTGGCTGCAGTATTCTCCAGTTCTGACCAGTTCATTTTAATTCGATGTCCTATCATGCCAATGCTGATATTTGATCAGGGCAGTTCATTCATAATTGTTTTCTCTTCGTCTATCATTAACTTAAAATGTAATATCAAAACAGTCCAACTTAATTCAAATGCACCTAAACTATAAGTGCGATATCAGTTAACTCTTAGCTCCACCCAGTTCATATACATATCTTCCATTGGTGCAGTGTTATTAGCCACCAAAGTGTAAAAGCAGATGTCATTCAGTGCCTTCTACAGTAAATTTGTTAAGGATAGTGCACTCTTAGTAAGAGACTAAGCCGGAGGAGAATCAGTAGTAAATAAGATTGATTCTCCAGTCCAAACCTACATGCGTCAAAAAGATGCACGAGTCAGAATTTCTGCACATCAAAAATGGGTCATATTCAAATTTCAAGTGTAACAACTGTAGAAAACCCATCTGCCGATCCTAATGATTGGTTACCTGGGTACCCAATCAAATGGAAGTTATATTAAATGTGAACCTGAACTGGTTTGTTTTAAGTTCATACATGTCAAGCCCCCAAGAGGTACAAGCATAATTATTACTAATATGAGTGGCAAAAAATAAAATAAAAAGTATTAAATCAATATTTTACACATTTAGTTTTACCAGGATATGTAGTTAGTTAAAATTCTTGTCACAAATCTGCTAACTGGATTTGTATGAGAATACAGTCGCAAACCAAAATAATAAATTATTTATACACAACATTCACTTTAACTGGTCTACATCAATTGTTTAACTTTCACTGAAAGGTCATAAAGTCAAGTCCACAAATTCTGAATGCTGTATTACATCATTGGAGAATACCTCTTTTAAAATTTGTAAAGCACTATTGATTTGTCCTTTTCCTGATGCAACATGTTCATCAATGGAACAAAATCCCTCTCTAACATTTTTAGTTAAATAACATCCTCAAGTCACATTGATAAAGCTCATTTCAATTAATATTTGGCACCTTGTTTTTTTTTTTTCTTCTTCAGTATTGACTGGTCTCCTACATAAGTGCGTATCAGACTATAATGAATCTCTGGCACTTTGTTTCAAATTCAAGAAACCCATCTGTTTTCTTAGAAACGTGTCATGTACAGTTACTATAAATAGAAAATAAGGAAACTTCTCAACATACATATCCAAATGGTCACACACAGAAAATATAAGATCATTTACGATGGATCATTGTCACATGACACAAGCCTCAAATTGTACTAGTTATTCTGTGTCTCACTCGCTCCTAAATTTGCCAGATAAAATCACAGATCTGAACTTGGAAATGTTTGTGTTTTTGTTTCTATAAGAACTAAACAAGTACCCTATAGCTAATTTTATTACCCAGGCAATTATGAATTGGCAGGTACCTGGGTATCAGTTGACACCTTTATTCAGCATTTGTTGACCAAGAATTACTGTGAAATCATTTATTTGCATTGAATAGCATAATGATAGGGTTTGGGGATTATTTTTATATTTGGTACTTGTCTGGGTCAGACCCTTCTGCACACCTGTAATTTGTCCCCATTAGGGAATTTTACATATGCAATCCACTTGCATAGGTACTTCTTAGTTACTTTATGTAAGCACTTGTCTGTGTTGTGAGGATAAAATCATGGGTGGGTACGTTATTCCAAACAATATATATGTCATCATACTACTTGATTATGAAACCATTTGAGTGATGGTTATTCTGAAGCCATATGAGTGTAGCCCCATAGGGAGATACACTGTCAAATCTTTACTTGATGTTTCACTGCCTGTAAATCAGGGGCTGGACCAGTCTTGTATTTGAGGTTGGTGTCACTGGAGGTTTATATTTCAGCCAACGCAGTGTGGAACTCAGCCATCTCATGTGTACAGCATGCTATCAGTGTTGTCTATTTCCATGTGTACAGCTTGCTATCAGTGTTGTCTATTTCCATGTGTACAGCATGCTATCAGTGTTGTCTATTTCCATGTGTACAGCATGCTATCATTGTTGTCTATTTCTATTGTACAGCATGCTATCAGTGTTGTCTATTTCCATGTGTACAGCATGCTATCAGTGTTGTCTATTTCCATGTGTACAGCATGCTATCAGTGTTGTCTATTTCCATGTGTACAGCATGCTATCATTGTTGTCTATTTCTATGTGTACAGCATGCTATCATTGTTGTCTATTTCCATGTGTACAGCATGCTATCAGTGTTTATTTCCATGTGTACAGCATGCTATCAGTGTTGATTTCCATGTGTACAGCATGCTATCAGTGTTGTCTATTTCCATGTGTACAGCATGCTGTCAGTGTTGTCACAGTTAAACATGATAATGACTATTTTTGCTTCCTCTTTTAGTAATGGGTGTTTTATTTGCAACTTCATAACATGTATTGTTAATTTATGCTATCTTTTCTCTACTTGTTCATTTCAATTAAGAATGTTGTCTATGTGTAAAAAATGCAATAAATTTAAGTTAGTCTTGTCTGTTATGTACAAAATGTATGTCATCTCTTCCATGTAGCATGTGTACTATGTGGTCTTCAGAAGTTTGCACTGTAGTTATACAAGAAGCAGCCAGAGGGAGAGACAAAAGAAAAAAGTCTCACAAATGTAACATTGATGTTCTAGGCATTCATCAAAAGTCATCATTTCTTGCGAGCCTTGTGGGGGCTCTCATCTAAAGGGTTTACAGCCATCAGCTACAATTACTTCAGCAGAAATTGGTGAAAGAAAACATTGACATTTTGAAAACTACTGTCTTTGAACAGATGTCTTTGGTTCAAGAGACACTGATGCATTTATCACAGTCAGACCAGATTTTACTCGTGTTTCCATCTCTTACTAATTCAGGTTAACCTGACTCATTGGGGGAGTGTTCCCCCAATTTTAGGGATCCTGGTGGGCATAAGCTCCCTTGTATGTCCAAGATGGCTTTCAGGCTTGTAAATGTGGACTCGTGTTTTAATGGATCTATTCAATCCATCTTGAAGATTTTGTTATTTATAACTGTCAGCTTTCCAGCCAGCCCAGCTATACCAGTTTGAGGCTTTTACTTATACAGTACATCCTTCCAGCCAGCCATCATTAACTTCAGGAATCTTAGTGATAGATCCATCACTCTCCTCATGCAAAAAAGCATATTCTCCTGGGTTTTATTCCAGGTTTTTTCTTATCTAGAAGGCAAAAGAGGAGGAAGAGACTTCATCCTTCAGGTTGCTTCCCCATTTTGCTAAAGTTAGAGAAATTAATGACCATTGGTTGGAAAGAATTTGTGAACCAGGGAGTGATAAATGCATTCTTTACAGAAAGCAAAATTCCAGTGACAGTTTCATCATGCTGGTACAAAATCCTTGCCAAATTCTTATATACTTGCCTTCCAGCTGTGGATAAAAATTTAGCAGTGGTTCACATGTCTTCACCCTGAGTTTTATAAAATTTACAAAGTATATTTTATGCCACTTCAAAATTGATTCGAAGCATTGTCACCATATCTTCAGTGCTTCATTTGGTTTCATTGGTGATTTTCTGACTTATGGAAAATTGGACACTGACCACATTTGGGAGGTGATGGCCCGTTTTGCTCAGGTTATGGATACATAACAGCAGAGCAGCTCACCATTCTATAGCTGACTGCCTCTGCTGATCTTGACCTCATATGACATGAAACATGTTTGTTCACCATGTTGCTTAAGCAATGACAGATGACCCTATTTAGCTTGCCTTTAATCTTTGTGGGCAAAGTTGAAGATGCTCAGAGGCAGGCAGCTCAGGAACTGCACCTCCAACTAGTTGTACAACCCACTCTAGTTTTTAGGACCAATTATCCTCCACCACAGTGTAAGGATTATTTGGCAGGCCTGGGACGCAGGATGTCTTCAGTTTAGATCCCAGTCTAATGTCAGGTTTCTCCACCTTTAAGCTTCCTGATGCTTGACATTGACATGCCATCCCCACCGTGCACAGACAACCTACCAGTAGGCACCTGACTCAAGAAATACTGGATCACCTTATTTCCTCAGAATATATGTATGATCCAAGTGATTTCATATGGGATTTGGATTTCATTTACCAACCTATGCCTGTTGTCTCCTCTTTCCATTTCATAAACTTAGCATCAGATCATAAGAAGGGCAAATTTTTACTGCAGAACACATCGTCACTCATAGACAAAAGGGCAATGTAGATTACTCCAGGGCTTTATTCTGGGTTTTCTTAACCAGAGGGCACACAGCAAGTTATTCCAATCGTCGACCCAAGTTGCCTTTAAGAATACATTATGCCATCAAACTTAAGGATGCAGACGGTGAGATCAGTATGTCTATCCATCAGAAGCGCCAAGTATGGCATCATCTCAGTTTGAAAGAAGCATATTTTCAAGTTCTTCTTAACTCCACATAACGTATGTTTTTCAATTTTGCTTAATGCAACATGGTTTATCAGTTTCAATTCCTACCATTAGGTCTTACTGCGACTCTTCAGATTATTCATTGTGGTGGTGGACTTATCCCACTCAGTCGTCTTTTTATGTTCCCTGTACAGATAATCATGCTGGCCTAATGGCATGCCTTTTTCCAGTCCCCTTTATCAGAAAGACATGATCCTGCATGAGGTACAATCATTCCTGTATCAGTGACACAACTTAGGTTAGCTCAGGACAGAAATTCCTCTGGAGCAGCCCCACATGGAAATTAAAGTAAATACTGATTCCAGTATATATGGTTGGGGTGCCTACCTGTTGCTGGACTTCTCTGTGGTCAGCAGCACATGGAAGCCAGGAAATCGACCTCTCACATCAGCCTTCTTGAAATGAAAGCTGTCATTAATGCCTTTCAGCTTTGGACGGATTGACTGAAAGGAAAACAGCCCTGATTGTCTCAGCCATCTCTGTAATGTTGATCTGCCTCCTCAAACAGCAGGGCACCAAATCACTGATTTGGCAGTTCATACCTTGGTGTGACTAGCTCCATATTAACAAACATATCAGGCATATTCCTGGCAGACTCAATGTCAAGGCTGACACTCTATCCAAAAAGGATCAGATCATTCATACAGAACGGAACGGTCTGTCCGTTAATTGGTCTTTTTATAGATCTGCTCATTTTCGGTATGACCAGTTATTGATCCTTTTTCAACAAAATGGAATCACTAGTTTCCCACCTTTGTTCATTTCTGAACCCAGTGACTTGGGCCGAGGACACCATTTCAATCAGTTATGAGGGGTTGTGGGCCTTTGCCTGCTCTCTCAGAGTCCTGGTACCAAAACGATACCAGAAGCTGCAGGGACAGACCTGCAAGAAAGATGATGCTGATAGCCCCTCTCAAATGGAACAAGTCCTGGGTGACCGATCTGCTCAGTCTAGCAATATATCTGCCCCAGAAGATTCTGGTCAAGTCAAATCTTTTCAACAGTTGTGGGTAGTCCATTTCTGCCCATATTGTCATCTTCTTCGTGTGTTGGCTCATATCTGGACAACCTTGTGAGAAAGAATTTAAACCTTCGATTGTGGAGAGAATCTCATGAGCAATAACGCCCTCCACACAAAAGGACTGAGAGGAGAAGTGGCAGGCTTTCAGGGACTGGTATAGAATCAGTAACATTGTCCCTTTGGGTGCCTCAATCCCTCAACTTGACAACTTTTTTCTTTGGCTTTACAAGGAGAAGTTGTCCTCAGTTACCATCAAAGACTACCACTCCACGATATCAGACACATTCAAGCATCATGGTGGATGCTATATCAGTCAAAAGAAAAATTCACCAGACCTTTTTGACAGTTTTGATCTGAATTGACCACAATCCTTCACCCTGTTTCCAAAAAGGAATCCATCCCAGGTTTTTACCAGCTCAGTTCAACTCAGTTTGAGTCTTTATCTCACACTTAGCTGAAGCTACTATCCTACAAAAAGGTTTCCTGATAGCATTAGTTTCTGCTTGCAGGGTGAGCGAGTTACATGTCCTTTCCATTGACCCAAACTATCTTCAGATTAGATTGGATGGTTCGGTGGTCCTCTTGATCAGAAAGGCTTTGTAGCACAAGAAAGCATCTCTCTCTACTGGTGAAAGCTGGGATGCTATGTTTCTGGTTGAAGTGCTTGGCATATTCTGAGGTCTCAAAAGATCAGATTTGCTTCTGCTCATGAAATCAAAGCATTTTCTGTGAGTCTTACTTTTGAACGCCTTGTTTCAGTCCTTTATAGAAACTATTTGCTGTAGAGTCTGCCTTCTCCAGCTCTTATTTAAGAGATTTAGCCTCACAGAGACAAACTTTGAATCTGGTGTATAAGGTGGTGGCAGCCAAAATGAACAACAGACCCAACTAAAAGTCAACACAACCTATTAAATTATGTTTGTAAGATGATTTCATCTTCATAGCCGAATATAGGAGTCACATATCACATGACCCTTGGCAGTTTCATCAGATTAGAAGAATTTGTTTCTAATTTGCTTGGGGAATCCAGCTGTTATTCCTTAGATGAATACCCAAGGTAGAGGTCGGATACTCAGCATTCCCTCCTCCTATTACATATTCTCCTAATGTTAATGTGATTGGAAAATGCATTTGAAGGAGAAAGCAAATTTTTCAGTAACTTTTGTTTCTGCAGGGATACTTAGCTGATCACATTACTTAAAAATATTCCCAAGTCCCCACAGTGCAAGCATCCTTGTTTGTATATCACTTAGCTTAAAAAAATTGTGATATCTAGTTGTGGCAAGGGGAGGTAATGATCAAGAGTTATTGATCTTTGTCTATATTAGAAAAGATATATTTTTCCTTTTTTGGTAGAGCTGAATTCAGGAGGTAGTAAACTTAAAACCTAAAATTAATGTAATCAGGTAAGTTTTTGTGTATAAGCATTAGTTACATAAAAATTTGACATCTTCTCATTATTTACAAAATAACTTGTTTTGGAGTGTGAGAAAGCATCATTTACAAGCATCCCATGTGTTTATGTTCCAGAGAACAGTATCTCACTGTTGCTGCACTGTCCAGTGTTGTTGGCCTGCAACCAGCCCTCCAACAGAGAAATGATGGGGAAACACTTATTTATTTGGCGAAGGAGGTCACCGCAGCAGGAATAATAATCAGCCAACATTTCATTTCACGTTGTTGATAATCATATGTTACTGCTGTGATTTCATTTAAATTTGTCTTTGTAACTAATTTAAATATTTTAAGTTGTTCTTTATGTGCAGAGAAGTAACTCTTTTATTAAATTGTCTTAGAGTTAAAATGGTGTTTTCTTTACATCAGTTTGTTTTTCTCATGACTGAAGCAAAGACATGGTCTAAGTGTCAGTGTTAATTTAGATTTTGCTCAGATTCTCTGACACCACTGCAGGGTTGGCACTGGCGTTAAAAAAATTGTCACGAAAAAATCACCAGCCAGTATTTTGTCATAAATTTTCAAAAAAAGTTCGCCATTTTCTAATACAGTACTATCTGTTTATCTCGACATGCTAGGGTCCTAGGTAAGATTGTTGACATGAGCGAATGTTTAGATAATTAAGTGGGGGGGGAGCTGAAAATAAATTGAAATGTAGCATACAAGTGAAATTTTTAAGAGGTGACCTGTCACACACACAAAACATAAAGCATTGGAAATTTCAATTAAATGAAGACATCTAGTTTGAAACACTTGTATATTGACAACTTACATTGTGTAGTACACTCCACAATATGTTAAATAATGTACACATCTATGAAATGACCATGAATTTGAGTATCATAGATCATACATTAGAAAATTCATGTATCAGTCAAATCCCATTAATGAACAGCTAACATGTGTCTATATGCAAAATTTTTAGTCCTTGTTTGATCCATATCCCATTGTCAACAAACATGTTTCACAAAACAGTTCACATTTATTATCCTAGTAGCAGGTGGCTGTATAGTTGTTTATATTCTACATGTACATGTACTTAAAATCGCAAAGAGACAAGTGCCATCATGCCCAGGCTGCCAAGGGTATGAGGTTTATTCATAGGGAATGAAAACATGAACAAATTAAAAAGTTTAACAAACATTCTTGCAAGATGTCCCACCTTCATTTAACTTGATGGCTTGATATCTATTTTGTTTCAAAATATTGGAAATTTAATTTGGGTTTTACTTTGCCATCTTAAACATTAACTTTTTTTGTTGTAAACAGGAAACTTTCATATGCTGCAATCACTATGAAAATGAAAGAGTTTATTTAAGTTTGTTACAGACTTTCTTTCATCAGAAGTCTTCAGCTGCTTTGATGCTTCAAAGGTAATCAGTTTTCTTTGAAGTTTCAGCAAAACTGTTTGGGGTTTTTAGGTACATTTTTCACAAAAGAAATATTGCTGTCTTCTGGTCAGTTGTAGTCATTCCCATCCCCACCTTCAGAGTTGTTCAATTATAGTTAGTAAGGTAGCATGATTAGTTGTTATATTACAGCACACAGTACTAAGGCCAGACATCAGCATAAGCAGATTATGATATAACAGTGCACTTTTTAGGGTGGTTTGTCAATATGAATAAAGGATATATTTTACGTAACAATAGATTCCAGTGCATTTTATATCCAAGTTTGTGGCATACTGTCATGATGCCTTTGAATTTCTCCACTGCAAGACAACGGTCTTTGATGAATTCATGTAAGAGAATGCTACGACAATTGTCTTTCATGAATTCATGTAAGAATGCTAAGACAATGGCCTATGATGAATTCATGTAAGAGAATGCTAAGACAATGGTCTTTGATGAATTCATGTAAGAGAATGCTATGACAATGGTCTTTGATGAATTCATGTAAGAGAATGCTATGACAATAGTCTTTGATGAATTCATATAAGAGAATGCTAAGACAGTGGTGATTGATGAATTCATGTAAGAGAATGCTAAGACAATGGTCTATGATGAATTCATGTAAGAGAATGCTGTGACAATGGTCTTTGATGAATTCATGCAAGAGAATGCTGTGACAATGGTCTATGAAGAATTCATGTGAGAGAATGCTGTGACAATGGTCTTTGATGAATTCATGTAAGAATGCAAAGACAATGGTCACTTGTTCTGGCTCAAATAAACAGTAACTCAAGAAAGAATGAAAACAAGAAGCTTTGAAAAATATACAATTTATTTCCCTGGAAAAATTCTGTAAAAATGAAAAAATATGAACTTACAGTATTATAGAATCAAATCCAAAAATAATCCAAGAATAATCCAGGAATAAAATTTTTGTTGTCCTAATAACAAAATGTTCTACTGATTTCACATTCAAATCCCGACAAAGAATCCAAGATGGAGGATGATGACGTATGCTGCAATCTGTAGTGTTGAAGTGTACAGTTCCTTGTAGAAGCAAGAATTATCACTCCATTTTCTGACAGCTGAATAAAATTTTATAAAAAAAACTCCTTGTTCCACAATATTACGTGAACACACATTTTCCAGAAATATAACGGAATTAATCCTTTTGAATTCAAGTAATTTGAAATAACTCCAAACCAAGTAATTTGAAATAACTCCAAACAGTACAACATACAACTAACAGTTTAACAGTCCAGCTTCTACTGAGATTAATTCTCCAAAACATGATGGATATATGGTCTTTCTAAAACGTAAACAAGGGGTCATGTGATCATCTTCTGGAAGGTTATAGAAGCAAGTACTTGTTATAGATCACGTTCACCCAGTGTGACCCTGACAAAATCCAATCATTTTTACTCTAAGAAATAAAAAAAATAAAAAATTGTTTACATCTTAAAGACAAAGTCCCTTCATGACCTTGGAAACAACCAATCATTTTAAAATAAAATAGAACTTGTTTACGAAGGTTGCTACAAATTCTTAAACAAGGTCAGGATTTAGATCAACACCTGGTGTTTATAAACTAAAAGTCAAGATCAAACTATTTTCTAAAATAAAAGTGTCATCTCTAGTGAATAAATTTACATTACAATATCATGTAATGAAAAATATTTTAAAAAATTAAACCTGACAATTAAATTTAAATATATTTTAAATCAGATATAATTAAATCAAATATACATAACACTTTCCCCCATAAAGAAAAAGAAAGATTTATATATAATAAATCGATGAAAGTAAGGGTGTTGTGGTCACTAAACACAATACTCAAAGAAGGAGCTGAACTTGGGTAAACTTTAAAATGTTGTAATGCCAATATCAAAACCAAACATTCCTTCTCAATTGTTGAATAATTCCTTTAGCGCTCATTAATTTCTTAGAATAATTGTACACTGGATGATCAATACCACTTTCATCTTCATGAATTCAAACTGCTCCAACCCCAGTATCACTTGCATCAACAGACAGTTTAAAAGATTGGCTGAAATTTGGAGCTGTAAGAACTGGCATGCTTTTAAGTATGGCTTTCAACTTGTTATAAGCCTCCTGACATTTTTCAGTCCAAAGGAACTTGTTTTTCTTAATAAATTTGTTAAGGGTTCAGCAATTATAGAAAAATTGGAACAAAATTTTCGGTAGTATCCGGCCATACCCCAAAATTGCTTCAGTTGCTTTCTATTAGCAGGCACGGGAAATTCAGAGATAGCCATGACCTTAGCATCTATAGGTTTAACTTGTCCATGTCCCATGATGTGTCCCAGAAATGTAAAACTAGCACGCCAGAACTCACTTTTACAAATTAATTGTCAAACATGCATCTGAGTCTGTCAAAATTTTTTTGAATTGATGCTAAATGTTCTTTCCAGGTGTCATTGTAGATGACGACATCATCGATATAAGCATCATAATTGTCTAGACCAGAGGTAATCATATTCATGAGGTGTTGAGATGTACTTGGCGACCCTTTCATCCCAAACAGCATTACTTTATATTGGTAAAGTCCATCTGGAGTCACGAATGCTGAAATTTCCTTTGCTCTTTCCGTTAGTGGAATCTGCCAAAATCCTTTCAGAAGGTCAAATTTGGTGACATACTTGACATTCCCAATCTTATCAATACAGACATCGATGATTGGTAATGGGAATGAACCTGTTTTTGTCACACTATTCACCTTCCTATAATCAGTACACATACAGAAAATGGGTGTTGCTGGACAGGTTTGGAATTTACAATTTCAGCATCATGGAAAATTTTGTTTGCCCTTGTAGGAACATCTGGAAAAAGGTGCTCACATTCAATTAATAACTGTTTAAATTCATTTCTTTCTTGCTCTTGCAAATGTGAAAGTTTCTGGTCCAGATTTTTCACAATTTCTGAATTCCGAAGATTTGTCACTCCAGTGTCAGCTTAATCTGATGATATTCCTTCACTTAAATCTTCAATGAGTGGGACAGATGCAACTAAATTAATTGCATGATTAACGTGGCTATATCTTTCAGTATAATGGTACTCCTATAATTTATTTAGATCCCAGGAGCACTAATATTATAATTTAACTCATTCATTTTCTTAACTTTGTAAGGGCCATAATATCTAAACTGAAGACGCTATAAAGAATGAGCAAGAGAGACAGAACTCCGTTATTACAAAACTCGAAAGTTCTCTCCATTTTAGTTCTGTCAAACCATAACTTCACTTCTGACTTGAACTGCTGAATGCCAAATTCAAGCAAGACCTAAATTTGACCTTTGACCCGATTGGAATGATTTGGGAAGGCCAAATTGAGTAAAAGACTTTACCAAAGCTTTTACTATTATTTCAAAATTTATATTCCTCAAGGGAATTGCCTCTGGAAACCTTGTTGACGCACACATAATGGTTAACAGGTTTTGGTTACCTGACTTGGTCTTAGGTAAGGGACCAACACAGTCTACCATAATTCTACTAAACAGTTCATCAAAGGCAGGAATAGGTTGTAGATGAGCCTTAAGAATTTTCTGATTTGGTTTTCCTACTATTTGACAGGTATGATAAGATCAACAGTTTTTACCAACATCACTTTTGATTTTTGGTCAAAAGAAGTGAGTTAAGATCTTGTGATAAGTTTTATTGATCCCTAAATGACCAGCCAAGTTTTATTGATCCCTAAATGACCAGCCAATGGAGTTTCATGGGCCAGACTAAGTATTTCCTGTCAGTAAGGTTTTGGAACTACACTTTGATAGTTCACTGACCATTCGTCATCAGCAGGTACCGCAGGAGGTCTCCATTGTCTCATAAGAATTTCATTTTCAATGAAAAAACAGACAGGAACTTCAGTAGCTTCAGTTTCACTAATGGCCAAACAGGAGATTTCAGGATCTTTCTCCTGTTCAATGCCAAGTGATTGTTGTTTATCACCCTGATTAGAATAAAGAGAATGAGTCATTAAACGAGGATCACTGTGATCAATACCTTCTGATTGATCCAAACAATGAGTGAAAGCGACCTTATCAAAAGCCTGACCAATACATGTGTCAGCTAAAGGAATACTTTCCTTATCAACATCATTCGCAAGAGCTTTCTTTGCCATAGCTCTGGTAACTACACAAGCTGGGAATAAATCAGAGAATTCTTTTTCAATTGATCAACTTTCTGATCCAAGCAAGGCTTGTCTGTTACAAGTGGATTAACCACAACATTGTCTCCAGCTAGGTTGTTGCCTAGTAATAAATTAATGCCATCAGTGGGTAAAACAGAGACCATTCCGACTATCACAGGTCCTGAGACTGTCTGATGAGAAATTTGCACAATGGAGAGGAACATTAACAAAGCTGCACTCTACTCCCTGAATAAGAACACTATTATTAGAAGAAGACTTCTCAGAAAAAAGGCAAAGTACCTGACAATAAAAGACTGAGAAGCTTGTGTGTCTGTCAAAATTTTAATAGGGATTATGGATTGGCTGAATCACCCAAGCGTGATATAAAACCCATCGATATAAATGGTTCATAATTCTTCATAATCAAATCAGACTGGGGTTTATTATACCCAACAAATGTATTGCTTTCAATACATGGCCATGACCCTGACCTCTTAGAAATAAGAACATTTGGAGTAGGGCTGTCTTGATTCTGATGCCTATTTTTCAATTTGTAGCAATCAGAAATAACGTGTCCTTTTTCTTGCAATAGGTACACGTAGGAAGAGACAAGGATCTTGAAACAAGCTTCTCTGAAGTTTGGTTTTTAGAACTTGTGCCAGTTTGAGTTTTAGAAGGGCTTGTATTAGGCTGAAATACTTTTCTGCCAAAAGACTGTTGAGTATGCTGAGTAGAAGTCTTATTTACAAAAAGAACTTTGTGAGTTAAAGAATACTCATCAGCAGCTCGAGCAGCATTTTCCAAGGTTTCAATCTGATGCTCATCAAGGTAAGACTTAATGTCACTATGGACACAGTTTTTGAAATCTTCAGGTAATACAAGTTGTTTGAGACTTTCATAATCTAGTTCAACTTTCTTGACTAAGCACGATCTATCAAATAATTGCTCTTTTTCTCTAGCAAATTTGACACGAGTTTGTCCAGCGTCTTTTCTATAGTTTCTGCATTTTTGCCAATAAGCTTCAGGGACCAACTCATAACCCCTTAAGATGCATTCTTTAACCACATCATAGTTATCACTTTGGTGAAATGACAGTGAATTGTAAATATCAATAGCCTTGCCAGTGAATACACATTGTAATAACCAAGTCCAATGCTCCCATGGCCATTTCAAATTTTCAGCAACTTTTTGAAAATGAGTAAAATATTTGACTACTTCTTTTTCCCTGAAAGGTTGCACTAATCTAATAGTCTTTGCAAGATCAAAACTTAAATTTGGATTTGATGTATGAATGTGCTTTTCAATTGCCAGTTCCATTTCTTTCATTTTACATTGATATTCCCTCTCTTTCTTCCATATCTATTTGTTTTTCTTGTAACTGTATTTGCATGTTTTTTCTTGTAACTGCATTTGCACGTTTTTCTTTCTCTTTCTTCTGCTTGTAAATGCATGTGTTCCCTTTGTAACTGCATTTGTCTTTCTCTTTTTCTTCTGCTTGCAAATGTATTTTCTCTCTTCCCCCTCTCTCTTTCCTTTCTCAAATTGTAACTTTATTTGTTCTTTTTGTAATAACATTTGTTCTTTTTCTTTCTCCAATTTCATTTGTTCTTTTTATTTTTCCAACTGTAACTGGATTTGCATTTGTTTTTCCTCTTTATCTTTCTGAAGTTCCAACTTCCTCAACTCCAATTCCATTTTGTATTTTAATTCTAATTCCTTCATTTTTGTGTCAGAGTCTGATACAGACTTACTGACTGAAATCAAAGCACTTTTATCCAAAACATTCTTTTCTACCAAATACTGAACCAAAATATTTCTTATTTCCTGCTTTGTTAAGGAAGCCTTTACTTCAGAAAGATCGTATTTTTGGGCATTTTGTTGTTGTTGTTGTTGTTGAAAAGATTTAATTGTTTCTGGGTAGGATTTGAAAGAAAGATTTCTACTTTTGAAAAAGCTTGCCTATTTCACTAAAAATATCAAAAAACATGGGGAATTAAAATTTTAAAAAAAAATGTTTTCTGAAATATTCTATCCAAAATTTAAAATAATCCCAGACAAGCCCCCAATTTCTTATGTTACTTGTTTAGGCTCGAATAAACAGTAACACATGAAAGAGTGAAAACAACCAGCTTTGAAAAACATACAATAATTTATCTCCCTGTAAAAATTATGTAGAAATGAACAAATATGAACTTACGGTTTTATGGAATCAAATCCAAATATAATCCACGAATAATCCAGGAATGAAATTTTAGTAGTCGTAATAACAAAATCTTCTACTGATTTCACGTTCGAATCCTGACAAAGAATCCAAGAAGGAAGACAATTGCGTATGCTGCAATCTGTAGTGTTGAAATCTACAGTTCCTTGTAGAAGAAGAATTTTCACTCCTGTTTCTGATAGCTGAATAAATTTTTATGAAAAACTGTCCATGTTCCACAATTTTACATGAACACACGTATTTTCCAGAAAAATAATGGAATTAATCCTTTTGAATCCAAGTAATTGGAAATAACTCCAAGTAATTTGAAACAACTCCAAGTAATGTGAAATAACTCCAAACAGTACAACATACAACTAACAGTTTAACAGTCCAGCTTCTACTGAGATTAATTCTCCAAAACATGGGTTATATGGTCTTTCTAAATCGTAAACAAGGGGGCATGTGATCATTTTCTGGAAGGTTATAGAAGCAAGTACCTGTTACAGATCACGTTTACCCAGTGTGACCCTTATGAAAGCTAATCATTTTTACTCTAAGAAATAAAAAATAAAATAACTGTTTACATCTTAAAGACAAAGTCCCATCAAGACCTTGGAAACAACCAATCATTTTAAAATAAAATAGAACTTGTTTACAAAGGTTGCTACAAATTCTGACGAATTCATGTAAGAGAATACTAAGACAATGGTCGTTGATGAAGAAAACAAATAGCATTTTGCTTCAAGCTTCAAATCCATTTATCACATTAGTGATAAAATACAGTTATGAAGAAAAAAAAATGTGTGACAATGACCACTTGACAATACATGTACTATATAGAGATCTTGCACATACAAAGTCATTTAAAGGTCATGGTATGATAAGGGCCAATTTTGGCTCCAAATCAGATTCCAATGAAACTCGAATAAGTAAAAGAGGTGTCCCTTTCATCCTATGGTATGTATTGAGTTTTTATCCAGGATCACTGTTAATAAAGAAATGTACTATTAAAAGCTGATGGATTTCTCTTCTCTCATGGAACTTATTTTCTGGATTTTAGAGAGTATGACTAACACGCCCCTATCAAGCTGACAGCAGAAAGGATACACCTAAACTTCTGTATGCCTGATAGACAGTAATAGTATGTAGAAATTTGTCTTTTTGCTTTTTAACTTTGTCAGAATTATATATAGTGTGTGTGTTTAAGATCAGTTGATTACGTCCATCACCTATTTTTGTTTTCATGAAAAGTTATGCAATGTTTATGTTTAACAATGACATGGCATATCAATGATCACAAAATTAAGATACTTTTTAAAATAATTGTTATGAGAGCACATTATTTGTAAGGGATACGGCATGCAACACTAGTGTTTCTGATTAGTACAGATTTGGTACAGATCGAGGATTTCAGTTTTGATGAAGACGATGAGCAGCCAGGCACTAGTTTCTTATACCCAGAATGAAGGGAAGGAAAATAAAAATAGAACAGTTGACAGATTCTTCCAAATGTATTTGTTCCAGTATGTACCCACCACCCCCATCCTACCATTACTTCATCAACATCATTAATGTCACTTAACCAGTTAGAAGTCATAAAAAAATATGGTTCTCAGATACTTGGGATACAGATATTCTTACTCTGATTTATAGAAGCAAATAGAACCTATTATATCTATTGTATTAGTTCCAAAACAATTCTTACGGTAAAAGAAAGAAAAATATACAGGCTTGAAAGAAAATACCAACATCCTCCCAATCTGAGACAAAATCGACTGATCACCAACTGATCAATGTTCATTTTAATGATGAAACAAGAAGATAAGTAAATTTTCATGTCTAATAAATGTCAAAAATGCTTTTCTTGCACACTGATTCCGTTCTGAAGAAGAATGTATAAACATGCATACATCATAACACACACTTAGACATGACACTGAGGTATTTGTTTTTTTGTTTTTAAAGAATCTGCATACTAGGCTGATCCCAGCTCAAGTAAAATCTGTGCAAAGCTAATCTCAGCATTCACGTGTATTCTGGGCTAATCCCAGCTTAAGCAGACTATGTGCAAGGCTGATCCCAGCATGCTAATGTATTCCGGGCTGATCCCATCTTAATGAAATATATGCTAGGCTGATCCCTGCATAAGAGTTTATTCTGGGTTGATCCCAGATTCATGGAATAGAGCTTGGCTAATCCCAGTACGAATAAAATATTCTTATATTTTTTCTATTTAAAACTGTAAAAGAAATGTATCTAACGGGCATGACCTTTAAGCTATTAGTATAGCTTATGAGCATATGATTGGAGAAAAATGCCAAATTGAATTTGATATTAAAATGTATCAAATGAGAGCCCCCAAGAGGATGACAGTTTGGAATGTGAACAACTATTTGGAAGGACCAGTGTCCAAAGCACATGATACTAAATGCATGTACACAACTATTCCTGAGCAGAAAGGAGTCGGTTAGGGCGAACTCTGATGTAGCGCGTATAACATGATGAAGACCATCATTCTCAAGTCCTAATTAGATGGTCCTCCATACCAATGCTGCTGCAGTTGTGGCTGCTCAAATACGAAACAAATGACCAGAAAAGTTGTGCTCATTATAGCCCATGCATCATATTAAGTTGAAAAATAAAAACATAAAATAAGTTGAAACTTTATATTTAAAAGAGAAGCAAAAGAAACAGAATGACAAATGGTCCCGAACAGCTACTCTTTGCTACACTAAATACTAACATCAACTCCATTTTACCTTTAAACCACACAAAGCATTGACAGTTTTACTATCTGTATAAAGAATGAAGTGGCCTGCCGAGGTTCCTTTGGGTAATAGATATCCAAAGCTTTATCTGCCTTTTGCTTTGTTTCTTTATTTAAAAGATCCAAAAGATTTCATGCACTAAAAGTTGTCAAGTTGCAAAATAATCTTTTTCTTCAATAAATATTTTGTTTGAAATATGCTGCGCCCAAAAGTTTTTTAATATGCTTTAGCCTACCCAATAGTTTTTTAACATGCTTTAGCCTACCCAATAGGTGTAATCTAAATCACATCAATGGACAATAATTAATAGCTAGGTACCAAAATAATGAAATTAAAACAAAAGAACAACATTATGATACTAATGAATACTGCATTTTGCAACTGGAGTTGGTGCCATTTTCATGACTTATGTATGGGTGTGATTCACATTTTTTGCATTCTGATCCTGTTTAAAAGTCAAAATAACATTATTTGAAACCATAGATGTGTAGAATATAAATAATAAATGCAACTTAATATGATCAGGTAATGAAAAAATATGTGAACCTATTTCTTGCCATCATTCAATTTTAACAGACCATTTTAGTCGAAATGCTTATTTGTTTTAATGCTGTGAACTTCATTTTTCACTTTGTTTCTACACAATATATTTTGCTGCTCTCATCCAAATATTCTATGATTTGCACTAAACAATTGCCTCAAAATACAATCAGAAACAGAAAGAAAAACTACAAATCCAAACAAATAGCAACATCATCTGAATGTAAATTTTGTTTAAAGAAACATAAAATGGCATTTTATTTACTGTGAAGTGATATCCCAAAAACTGTATGGTGTAAAAATTAGCCAGTGGTTTAAGCTACACAGCTGCCTTCATTTTTCTGCTCATTAGTAGTGAGTCGAAATTAAAATGTATAAAATTTGGATACACATTAGATGGTCATAAAAAGTATCTTCTGTCAAAAGAATCAAACACGTTCTTGAGGACTTCAAAGAGATGGAAATTGAGTAAAATTTTAGTTTTGATTGAACACTGGCCTATTTAAAAACAAACTTAACTGTTAATTTCACACAGTTTCATTACATCATGTGTACATATGTTGCAGTTGACACATAGTGGATATGGCAAAACCATAAAACTTACAAACACATTGTTGCAAAGATGGGGTCAAAATTGGGCTGTCCTTCGTTTAGAGTTTGGACTTCAAATCGGGACTTTCATCTAGATAGTTTTAAGCAAGGACAAAACTACTCAACTTTTTTCTATACTAAAATATGCAAGCCATCATGTCAGCCTTTCACAGTAACTTGTTGCCTTTTATATCATATTTTTTTATGCAGCAAATAGTAATTTAGCCAGTCTGGATTATATTTGGGACAGTTCTCACTGTAGATCTCACCACTTAGAAGATGATGTATAATTACTGGATCCAAGTTTCCTCTGGAGTCAGCCTGAATTTTCCTCAGAAAAGAAAATATTCTCTGCATGTCTGCACTAGCATGTGGAAGTGTTAGTACAACTTCACCAAATCAACCAAGAAGTTTAAGTGCTTCCTTCCTTGAGGGGAATCCAGGTAGCATATTTACATGAGGGGAATCCAGGTAGCATATTTACATGAGGGGAATTCAGGTAGCATATTTTTACATACAAAAACTAATAAGATTTGTTCTATCAACTGGGAAGTTCTTTTTCAAACTGAAGTTGCAGGAATGGCAGAATGCACAATCATGTTCCTTTGAATCTGATTCCAACCAATGAAATTCCTGTTTCCATCCATTATAGAATCTGAGTGAGATACTGGTTTTTGTTTTTCATGTTTTAGCATTGGAAGAAAGCACATACTTACTAGATATATTGGCAAACTTTAAGTACCAACTCAAACAGACCTGTTTTAAGCCACTTGAGCTCTTTAGTAATGAATAATCCTATCTACCATGATATATTGGTCTTTAATCCTTTCCAGATTACTTTTGTTCACACAATGTATTATCCATCTAAACACCAAAGCCAAACTGATCCTGCCAAAAGTAATGTTAATCAAGTCATGCTGCATGTATTCTTTAGCAATTCAACCATAATCCATCTGTCTTTCAATCTTTTCCAAAGTACTAATGATCACATATACATAAGTGAAAGTTGGGAAAAACCACAATACTGAAAAGTAAGCTGGTGGTCAATGTGGCTGCCTAGGTCCCCTTGTGGGTCCAGGTCAAAGCCTTGGGGTGGAGAGGGGGTTGGTCGCAGGGGGAGGGCAGCTAAAAAAGAATTAATTTTGACACTACATTTCTGCATAAAAATTGTAATTGAACAATCCAAAATTCTGATTCTTGAATATGATCCAAACATCCATGTTGTTATCAATACATACATTTCTTATTGTAAATTTTTGAAAGAAAAGATGCTTATTTTATCTCAATAGTTTTCCGTATTATTCTGTAAATGTAACAATTCAGGAGCTGAACATAAACTGCAAACAGAAATTTGTGATACCTTATAAATCATTCAGTTTTTTCCATCTATCCCCAAGTCTTTCAGTTAACCACTGCTGATGCAATAGACAATGCATTTTCCTCCAGCAGTCAGGAGATAAGTAGACTGTTATGTTTTGAAGTTTCAACTCAATAAAAAGGAGTGTGCATTTTTTGTAGCCATGTATACATTTGTAAATGTACTGAATTGGAGAGTGGAATATATATGGTTACTGTCTGCAAATTTAGCACGGGCAAAATTCCAATCATCCTGACTGACAACCACCAAGACAAGATAATGCAACAATTTTTTTTTATAAATAAAAAATCTTTTTAAGAAGCATGGGGTTGGGGAGGAATACAAAAATCAATGGTAGAATGATATCTATGGAGGTATAGAAATGATTGAGATGCCTCAATCAAATAATTCAGCACCCTCTACCCACTCTCGTTCCTATGAGGCAAATGCAGGAATTTTAACAGCAATGGAATATAGCGACTAAGTTATTCAGCTTTCCTTTAGAGAGCACTGAATTAGGGAATGAAGAATGAATTACATGATTCAGTAGAACACATCCAAGGAGCCACTAGTGAACTGAATACTACAAGAAAACTTCCATTTGCTCGCTCCACTTTAATCAACAGTTTAAAATTTAGTATCCCTAAGCATTGATTTTTTTCCCCTACTAAACAGTTTCCAGCCAAGATACCCAACCCTAAAAAACTCCTCAAAGGATTTGCATGATTTGGAAGATTGACCTCTGGGGACATTTTGAGGAGGAGTGTCCATGACATCATGGAAAAATTTCACCCATACACTTAGTATAATTGAATTATTCCCTTAAAGTTCTTGTCAGTAAAATGCTACATTAGAAATAAGGTGTAGAATAAAATGATTTTGTTAAAAAGAATATTTATGAGTACATAAGATATTTAAATAAGTGATAGGCGAGATGGGAGACACTCCTCAATTTAGGAGGAAAACCAGGCAGTTTACATGTATGCCACTGCATGATGTGATACTGGATAGTAACTACACCAGAACATCAAATCAATTTTTTAGATGCTGATAATGTAATGTTTAGAATTATATGCTGAAATATTTCTGCACATTTTCTTGAAGTTGAAATTTAGCATTTCTTGACACAAGACTGATGATTTTTTATGCCAAACCAAGATGTTTTACCAGATCCTCAACTGATTTTAGTTGCTGTTTCTAGATGGTGGTTTTCCACTGGTCTGAGAAAATTAGATGTTACACTAACCACCTTACTAAATTACTGGATACAAAGAATCAAGATTTCTTCTATTGAATTGCCTTCCTACCCCACCCTGATGAGCAGACATTTGCACATTACTGCAAGAATCCCATTGCATCCGTGATTTTGTGTTTAAACTGAACTGACAGCCAACCCTTTAATGTGGCAAACATGTTAGTACAAAAAATATATATCCATCATGGGCATATGCTTATTGTGTTTACAAATCTCATATTTTTCAGTTCTAAATTTTAAACTCTTTGTTCCTACATGCCGATAAAGTACATAACATTAATTTATATAAAATCTCATTATCCATGTTATGTGTTCCTTGATTGTCAGGTTTTGTCACAGTTACTATCTAATTTTGCTTCCAATAATTAACATGGTGAAAAAAACTAACACATCTGCATGAACGTGATTAACCTCAAAGTACAAATGGCATGGTGGATTACACAATGTATTTGAAAGAGAACCAGACATATGATGATTGATCTGTAACAGATCAAAAACCTGTCCAGACTTAGCCACTATGGCTTTGCCAAAGTTAGGACGTGTCAGAGACCCCGTCATCAAACATTATTTTGTGCCAGTAATTGGATTGCTCAGTTTCATTATGTGAAAATGAATGCAATGAAACAACACAGGCATACTAATGACATCAGTCTGATGCAGCCAACAGATGTCTCTTTTCATTTCCAGTCTCATCTAAAGCTTTAACATGCTCTGGGTATCATTAATTTTGACTGACATTCTGTCCTGTAGACAACTGTGGTTGTATGCAATACAACCTTTCAAGGACAATTTAAATTTAAGGTATTTAATGCATGACTTTTTATCTCTATGCCTCCTCCCCCACCCCAATATAGCAACAGTCTATTTTTAGATGCCTGTCTTGGACCAATCATATTGTTTTGAGGAAAAGATCATGATCTGTCTTTGTGTCTGAGACTGGGGACCATTCAGAGTTTCTAAACACAGCATTTTGTGTAAAACAAGCTAATTAGTTTGACAGTGGTATAGTTGCCAATTAAGAAAGAATTTGTTGCAACACAGATTTTTGTATAATAATTTTAGTAGTGTTTTAGAATGGTTTTGCATTCTAATAATCATTCACAATTATTTTCAAAGACATTAATTTTTACCATACTGATTCTGTAACTGTATATAATGTTGACGTGAAAACACTCAAATTAGTTATTCTTAACATATAATTACTACACAGTTCTGTTTTTGATACCCTCAATAATCTGTTTGATCCTTTTCTCTCATAAGGCCACATTTCTGCTGCTACTATTATTTATTTATATGATGTATGCATACCATACAAAATTTCCATGGTAAAAATATATTGAAAAAAGAGAGAAAACATTTTTCTTGTCTTAAAATAGTTTTCACTAGTCATTAACATAGTATTTACTAGTCCTAAAAAAACAATAATATTCACAGTAACAGAAGAGGTAGTATTCACGAGTCATAAACATTAGTATTCAACAGACATAAACAGTGGTGTTCACTTGACATAAACAGAGTAGTAATCACTAGTCACAGACAAGGTAGACATCCTGTTCACATGTAATAAAGAGATTATTTACTAGCCATAAACAGGGTGGTATTCAAGTCATAAACAGAGTAGTATTCACTAGTTTTAAGGTATAATTCAATAGTCATAAACTGAATAGTACTCACCAGTCATAAACAGAATAATATTCACCAGACAAACAATATAGTGTTCACTTGTCATAAACAGGGTAGTAGTCACTAGTCATAAACTGGGTTGTATCCACAAGTCATAAACACACAGATTCATTAGTCACGAATGCAAATTCTATTAAGGGAAATTGCTAACAAATACTGAATCATTCAATGTTATCCTTGCAAAAAGCAACAATTTTTATATACTATACTTAAGGGTCAAACAATCAAATAAACAAAATTCTAAATAAATAAATTCAGTAGGATGTTGTGCATATGGCTTTGATAGACTCTGTTCTATTACATAAAGCAAATCCCTTTAAAAATAATAGGGAAATGGAACACAGCTACTGCATGACCATGAAATAATAGCTGAATGGGTATGATACTCATCAAAACATAACTTTTAATGATTATCAATTCATCTTGTCCAATAATGTAGCTGGGTGAAATTTGACTATCCCACATTTATTGAGAATGCAGCAGAAATACCCCCCAAAAAATCGGAAATTTATGAGAAAAAATTACAGCAGGTAAATTTGCTTCTCAATCTGATTTTCTCCCTTAGATATGTATTTTCTCTTGACTACATTTTCTTTTTTCCATGGGATCATTTGTATGATTTCTATAGTATAAAAAAGTGGTGTCAACCTGTAAAATTTTTATATGATCTGATTTCAGCTTCCAGTAGACTTTATCTGACTACCTATGAACATGCTTAAAAAGTTTATCACAATTTGTATAATGTCTTTATGGCATTAACTTTTGCTACATTAACTTACACTTGACAACACTCTTCTGACAGCGATTTAATGGGTTTATATATCTATTAACTTACACCTGACAACACTTTTCTGACAGTAATTTGATGGGTTTATATATCTATTAACAGGTTTCTCTACTAATGCATCTCTTTAATGTTGATACAGCTCTTAGATATACATGTATGTGGATATACAAAGATTAATAATAAAGTTATTATTATTAAAATAAAAAAATAATTTTGGACAATATACCTGAAAGTTCTGAGCATTTGTATACATACCACCTTTATGGTGGGGCACTAAGAAATAAACACTTAAACAGGGTTTTCAATAGATGCGTACCCTCAGGATACGACATGTGGAATTTAAATATGACCAATTGTTGATGTGCGGAAATTTTGACACATGCATCTCCTGATGCACGTATATTTGGGCTGGAGCATAAATCTTAATTACCCTTGATTCACCTCAGCTTAGTTTCTTACTAGTCCATGACAAATTTACTGCAGGAGACACTGATTGACAACAGTTTACACCTTGACGGTTAAAAATATCACACCAGTTGAAGTTATATATCAACTGAAAAGAGCTAATTTTTCACTGATGTCAGGTCAGGCTTAGGTGCAATTGAATTAGGTTGGATTGTTTTGAGATTACATTTGAAGTTTATGAAAGAGGAAGAGGAAACAATTGACATAAATGGACTGCCATTTGATAAAATAGCTTTGGTATGTTTGGACATCAAATTATAATCAACTTTTCAGAAATGGAGCATATTATGGCAGCTCGCGAAGCCGGTTGTCAATTAAGTGGACTAAGTTGACAACTTGAATTGTTTTATTGGCAATTTGCTTCATTTGGTGGGATGTTTAAAAATTTGGAATCATTTATGACTTCACTGGATTCATTTCTGATAAAATATTGGCATTTATTTGCACTAATAATTAAAATCAGATTTAAAAAAAAACAATACAACCCCCCATAATGCGAATTTGGATATAACACGGTTGTGGTGTTGCTCCCAAAATTTTGTATATTCATTCGCACATGAAAAAAAATATTTTTCTTCTTCAAAGGACTTGAAATAGTGTATAAAAAAATTATTATCATTATGGGGAAGAGATCGCATATGAATTCAAATATAATATGATCATTGTGTGGTTCCAGACATTTGAAATACGTGTATTCTTCTCGTACTGGGGAAGAAAAAAAATTTTAAGCATGAGAAATAGTGTGTGAAACATTTATTATCATTTTGGGGAAGAGTTCATGTATGAATTTTAATATAATACTATTGTGGCATAGCTTCTGAAATTTAACAATATCACCAGGTTCTTGAAGTTTTATGCCAAAATAAACATTATCAGAAATGTTACTTATTACTGGTCCATGAGTAAAGCCAATAAGTCATCTTTGTGATTGTCTTCAATTAATTTTGTATACAATTGTTGTTCAAACAATAGCCAACATGTGTTTCTTCTTTAACTGAATAGACAACCAAGCAGCAGACAATGTGGTGGTTGATAAAAGATTCTCACAATTTAAGAAACATCAAAAAAGGAAAGCCACCAACATGTTTGCTGGGCTTGACAGTGTTATTAGACACAATCAGTTGACCAGTAAATAATGTCCGCTTTATTAGCTGGAAATTGAAAGGGTATGAAATTGTACTTGATTTCAGCTTAAATCAATTTATAAAAGTGACTCGTGACCATTGCAGGCATACTGCACTTAGTTCTGATTTTACATGGGTATAGTGTTTGTTTATGAACTTGTTATTAATTTCTTATTTTGTATAAAAATACTTTACCATTATGGAAAAGCAAGTTCACAAACGCAAATCGTTCTATGCACTTTGCGCAATGATTAGTATAGTAGTTTCTTTCGATATTCACAAAATCTGAAGTAAAAGTTATGTACAGGCTGAAAACATGTGTTGATTGTTAATTATTCTTGCTGTAGTCGTTTGAACAAATTGGGGTACAAGTGTTATCGGAAATTTGCAATGGATAAATGTACATGGAAATGCATTTGACAAAATTTTAGCAGTATGAAATTTGTATAGACACCTTTCATAGACCCTGGAACATAATGAACCGTACAATGGCTTCGTCTTTCTTAACCTAATTTTACTGTTAATTTTCCCATTGAATTCAGACACATAATGATGTGTGATAAAATTTTTGAGTAGTTTAAATATGTATGCAATTTTTGCAATGGAATTACATATATTATGGATTAATTGCAAGCCCCGATGGTACGATATCAGACAGCAAGTAAACAGTGTTGATACTCCGTTCATGCTGTATATTAGACGATGAATTCAAACAATGATTTGGGAAAAAAATTATTGAATATTGTAAATCTGTGTGCAATTTTTCAATGGAATTACATGCATTATAGACGAAATGCATACCATGGAGTTCCACCATATATGGTTTCTTGCAAAGCCAGTTTTCAGCGTGGGATTTTGTTTTACTGACGATTAATTTGCTTCAATTGGCAAAACATGTAAAACCTAGAACATCTTTATTAATGGATCATTAAGAAAAAATTGAAAAGAAATAACGGTGCATACATCTTAACTTTAAAATCACAATGGTGCCAAGAAGTGTATTTTCTTTTCTGTCTCTAACTGATCTGAGCTCTAACAAGGAATTTTTAAAAACTGGGTATTTTACTACCCAGTTTCAAATTAAATGTAATTTTTAAAAAAATTCAATGGGGATATTTTGTGAACATAGCAACGTAACAAAAACATATTACAGCAGACAGTCTTAATCATCAAGCTCTTAATTTTTAATGCTAATGTTAAGACAAACAACAAAAACAAATTCAGGGTGAATTCAATTACATGTCTCTGAAGACAATTGTTCTCACAGTGATCAAGTACTATCATGCATGGAACATCCAGAATATGTCCCCAATTGCAAAGTTATATCAACTGAATGTCCTGACATAAAAATTGGACTGTGCTTAATACTGAAACAATACACTGAAAATTTGGACTAACTGCTTCAAGTTAATTGCTTTTTGAAATTTTGATAACATTATAAAATAAAGCCTCGATGCACTTTCAGTCCTGTTGCATAATAAATGCTTTGTTTTCTTTATAAAAGACACTTGTCACAAAATCAGGGTTTAGTTTTACAATGATAAATTCAAATCAATGACAGGGCTAAGTTTTTACTCTGGCAAATTCATATTAAAGTACATGTACTCAGATGACAGAATATTCAGTTAATATAATACATTAAACAGAAGCAAAGGAACAAACATAAATTGATACTGACATATATTTCTTTTTATAATCAAAAGCAAATCCTAATATCCATTAGAAATGTAATTTGTGTGGTTTAAAATATTGCTTCTCACCCATCTCTTAAAAAAGAATAGCTTCAAAATATATAAACAAAATTGTAAAAAAAACTTTTTTGAAAAAAAATATTAGGCCATTACATTTCATGAACATTTTCTTTTAAAAATTTATTGCTGAAGTATTATACAAAAGCAGTAAAAATTTATCAAAGGAGGCAACCATTCTGCATTTAATAATTTCCCCTTAGGATACTAATATAAGTTATATCCCTTTAAAAAGCCATTTCACTTTTCCATGGCCAGTGTGCTAATAGAGCTAAGATATAAAAAAATTATGTTATAACAATGAAATTCCTCAAAACCAGATATTAAAAGCAAGTGCAGACTGTTAGCAATTACAGAAAAATCATGTGCTTCCCTCCAGTCAGTACTCTTGAGCTTGCTACACCTGCATAATGTACAATGGAAAAAATCTTAATCTCATATATGCACAAATATTGATACACAGGTTAAGGTTAAGTTAAAAAAATGTAAAGACACAAAACTACAAAAAATAAATTAGATAAACCTTACATATAAACATGAAGTTCATACAGATAAAAGTATAAGGTAAAGACATAAAAATGCTTTAAAAGGTATATAAAATCAACATTTAGGTAAAAAGTAAATATTCTTTAAATATAAAAAATTTGCTATAAACTGTATTAATTTGCTATATAAACTGTACTGATTAAGTTGCTATATAAAATGTACTGATTTTCACTATGATACATCATGAAGCTTCTTACCTGAGTCCACATTAAAATATTTATGACAGGGTTGAAAGTGAAACATGATTATAATCTACAAAAACTGAGTCACTGTAAAGGAAAAACAGCACCTACTGTAGTTACCATATATCTTGGGATACCAAACATGTTAGGATACCTTTGATATCATCCAAAAATTGTATGGCAAAAAATGTACTCAAATTTAATTTTAAAAATATTTTTTTTTTAATGTGAGTGTTCTTCGTTTATACTTTTCTTCATAACCAAAATTGTTTGAAGAACAAAAGTTAAGGTAAGAATGAATGACTGTGCACAAGAGTATGCGTTTAACTTTTTCTGTTCTAATTTATGCTGCAGCATAATTTCTTGTTGATGAAATGCCAAGGTTAATTTCCCATTCTTACTCATTACACTACTTAGTCTGCCCAAACGACTTTTGACGATTACAGTAGAAACTATATATTGTAATTATTTCTGATAGGAGTACCTAGATTACAGTATTGTAGTTATAACCAAACCATAAAGCCAATGAATAATGCTGTAACGACCAAAATGTGCACATAAACCTTCAACACTTGCATAAGATTGTCATGAGAGAGAAAGTGTATGGAAAGAGATTTATGGATGAAAGCTAGTGAAGGAACATAGTGATCAATACACATGCTAATTCTGAAACAAAACACTTTATATAGCACTGATCACCGACATAATTCAAGTACTGCTGATCAAACAAGCACACCAATACTATATTTAAATTTTTCAAACTGTCCAAGTTCTTATTTTCCTATTCAACCTACTCAGGCTCAAAACCCATCAAACTTGTCCTTTTCACTGTTGCTTCCATTTTTATCACAGTCAGTGCTCCTTATGATAACATCCACGCATCCATTCAAGTTACTGTTAACGCCACACACTTTAAACAATTTTCACATAAGATCTGCCTTGTTGTGAAGAGATTGAATCACAATCCAATATATAACTGTTTATTTACCTGCACTCTTAATACAAGTGTTGTCAGGTCTGCTGCTGCTTTACAAATAAAGTTTCCATTGCTTTTTATTCATGTCAGACTTGACTGGTTTATTACTACTGATGTCTAGTGGCTGCAGCTTGGAGGTACATCCAATCAAACTAAATGCAGGCATCGTGTTACCCCTTCTTGATTGCAATATTCATAAGTGCCCAGAATGAATCCATCACCAAAGAGATCATTCCTTTCCTGTCTACTTAAGATAAATCTCTTTAATCCACTACAGCATCATCTCAACCCTTCTACTGCACACGTATGATCAATCCTTTTGTTACCTTATTATCCTTTGCTCCCTAACACTGCAAAAATTATCAACAGAGACAATACATTTGCTGCAGAAATTTCAAGGACTAAATTTAGTTCTTTTTTTCTGTACCAGTCATGCAAATTCTGACACTTTTAACCCCCTTCTTATCAACAGTCCACATGGGAATGAGATCAAAGTACACTGGAGTTTCATCCATGTTAATGGTCATGTCAGCAAAATCATCTTCTCTTCTGGCCTTCACAAATTCATCGGAGGATTTTATTTTCTCCTGCAAGTCTTCTGGAAGGCACTGGGCAATCGACATCTGTGCTTGAAGACAAGATTATATCACTAGAAAACTCATGAAGCCCAGTACCTACTGGCTTCAAACTCAATATCTGGATGTTCACTTTGACACAAATTCCTTGGCACGAGCACAGATAGTGTCCACGCTGACAGGGATCTGCTTATCTCACTGGATGATAACCCTCTTTACTATTTTTCCATCTAAGTTATTGCCGTAGGATACTGGTCTTCTACACCTTGTTACATGTCCCCATTCATTCAGCTGGAATCTGTGACTATTGATTTAAGGATTTTACTTACTGCATTTGCTTTAATGTGAAATGTTGTAATGCTCTTACCTGACATCATTATTTTCACAGGCATCATCTCTCTCCTGGGTGGGGTCTATAGTTTCATGTGTTTTTGGATTGGTTCATTTATCTTTTACATCACACTCCTCCTCTAAGATGCATTCTTGGTCAACCTATGGGCCTCTTTGGTAAAGATTTAGGCAATGGATTTTCTCTCCATGAAAGCCTCTTCAATAAACATTGTACCATCACAGCTGTGATCTACAATGTGGTTTATTTTTATTCCCCTTTATATTTGCTAAAGTTACACATTAACAAGGAACATGAGGATTCACTTTATTGTAGTAGATATGTGAAGTTCTTCTCTTAAATTGTGAAGTTCTTCTCTTAAATTGTCTCAGTGTTTCAATTTATTTTCAAAATTTCCGTGAACACAGGTAAAAAGAAACCAAAGTTGACTTCCCAATGTCAGCCAACTTTGCATAAAAGAAAAATCTGCAAACTTAAAAGAATCCAAAGTTGGTTGCCAAGGTCAGCTTGCTTTGTAATAAAATAACCTTTTGGACTCTGATATCCTGCCAGCAAGTTCAAACAATGAGTTTATTGCTCACTGCCAGGTTTGTTTATTCACTACCCGGCCTTCTATTAGTTTGCAATCTGTAATCATAGTTGATACAAACGGGCATTGATGTCTGCAAGGTAAATAGTACAAACAGCATTAACTTGGTTTAATAATACATTTTGTAATTCATGCCAGCATGTCATTTGTACTCACAGAAAATGTATTTTTTAATGATTTTTATTTGCAAGAAAATCATATTGTTAACCGAAATATAATTCACTACTGTTGATTCTGCACTGTATACCATGTTATGCATGAATGGCTGGTGCCTATTTCTCTCTCTCTCTCTCGTGATTTTGTTGGACACATTTTTTGGTTTCTGAAGTTTTCGGACATATCATCTAGGTGAAAAGAGGTTTCTCCATAATGTTAGGAGACAGGATAAAATCGATTATTTTATCATATCTTAAGATATAAGGTCAATACATTATACTGAAGAACACAAATGTTGAAAATGATTCCAATTGAAAATACATGTTGAAAAATACAATATCACATCTATCATCCCAAGAAAAACTGCAAAGGTGACAGAATAAATAAAAAAAAAGAGAATAAATATATAATTTTTGTCAGTTTACAATATAAACAAGGATACATGAAATAGGAGCTCACACAAAAACATAATACAAAGACAATGTAGGTTCAGTATGATGACATAGAGGAAAACAAAAACTACTACTGGGATCAATAAATAATACCCAACCAATACAGCTCTCTAAGCCACCAGCCAGGCAAGCAAATGTCAAAACATATTACTACCCCAAAAAATAGAAAAAGTGCTAACTCAAGACTGTAATTTATATTTTTCAAAGACAATTTCACATACAGGAAACTTTAGTGTAATAATATCTAAGCAACATTTCAAATAATTTTATTTGTAAGTTTCCCCACAATAACAATAGGACATGCTGTATAATCCTTGTTCATCTGTCCATATCCATCCATCCATCCATCACATATTGGTTAGGTTTTGTGTTTGATTCTTTTCGGGCATTGTGACCAAACATCTGTGTACCCTGAACACGTTTCTAGTTATAACAGATCATCTCTACCACAAGAGGTGAATGTTTGATGTGCATGGAAATAACTGGTATGCTGCATGTAATATCATTAGATAAACTTTACTTGGTGCTTTCCATGACTCATAACATAAATGTGGTTTTCTATTTATTACCTAACATTTCTATTATGCTTTCAGAGTACTTTAATTTATACATTGAGAATAAATTTGAAAAAGAATTTGGAATTTATCGTATTTCATCTTGATGAACCTGAATGTCCTAACGCAATGACATTAGTGAAAACATTAACATTGATTCTGCCTTGTTGACTAAACATCAAATAACATATTAACAGTGCATGATAAAATGGGTAAGAAATAAATGAGATGTCACAGCATGACAATTGTCAATCATACTGTGTGTGTGCATGTGTGTGTACAGAGTTTTATGATGCAGTGTAAGAAGATTTCGCCGGACTGTCCAGGCCAATGTAAACAGGATTCTTGGCAGAAGCAATGACACGAGTCCCAAGGTAGGAGATAAACCCTTCCACTGTGAATCCAAGTCCTGTAGCACTGAGAATGTTGCTGTATGCCTCAGCTTCCTTTGCGTACTGGGCAATGATAGCTTCTGCCTCTGTCTTAGCCCTGTCCACAGAAGTTACATACATTAGACACCTCAAAAAAGCTGATACTTGTTTTAAAGGACACTTCTATACTGGGTATCTGAACAAAAATGGGTCAGTTTCAGAAATTCCTTTGAGATTTTTATTTACTTTCTTTTGTTCGTTATATACAGTCTAACCCTGTCACACTGATTTTGGGCTGCTGTATTGCAATACACTGCTATTTTATCACATATGACAATATAAAGTCCAAAATTTGCATAAAATAACATTAAAACTCATCAGTCCACTTGACCATACAGAGTGAAAATGAGAAAAAAAGAATTTGTGGTATTGCACATTAAACCCCCCAAAAATCCTAGAATAAATTATTCCTAGTAAAATATGTTTCTTTGAAAATTCTTACCCAATCATAACACCTTAGAAGAACTACCTCTATCTCGCAAATGAAGCCCTAACAGCTATTTCTAGCTAAAAGGGAGCCAAAAATTGTCTTCCAACCTATTTGGTAGTCAGACAAGAGTGATCTCCCTTTAAATATAAGACTTGGCAGCACAGGGTAAGAATATCCCAGTTATTACTTTCACAAGAAGCATGCTCTCGTCACAAGAGACAGAAGCTACATGGAAGATATATCACTACAAGTTGGAGGAGTTTTTCATTTCTATATTTCCAACTTTTTCTCTCTTTCTATCATGACAAAGTTCTGCCTTTACAAGTTGCCACACTTTGTCATTGTCACACATTTAGGTATTTGCACATGGAACCTAAGCGACCTAAGTCAGTTCGTGCTATACTTATTTTATACCTGCAAGTCTCTAGTGATCATGTAACTCCAACTCCTTTACAAACAGGTACATATTGGTGAGTTTCTATCCAAGGCATTCATAGCACCCAGGCACCAACTTTAATGTATTTACTTGTACGAGCAGTCTCTGGGCCTTTTTTCCTACAAATATTGCCTCATAATGGATTTTGTTGCACCTACTCTGCACGCATTGATAATGGTGTATCAGTTTCCTCTGACAAGATGTTTTTTGTGTGTAATGTTGGCAATGGTACATTTCTGTATTGCTTCCATTCTGGTTGGACAAGTACAGGTCAGTGCTCTATACATGGTTTATTCAGTCCCATCCTGCATGTTTCTATAGGTGACCCTTGAGTCATGTATATATACATAAACTATAAATCATATTTAGTGAGCACTTAGTCACTCGCACGTGTAGCCTATGCTACTTCATAAGTTACATTCGGGCTACATTATTTACATGTGTGCATGTCTTTGTGCTCTGAATAACTCCTTAAATGTGCATATAAAGGTGAGTTCTTTTACCACTGTATTTATTGCCTTGGAACACCATGCTTCAATTATTCTACCTGTACGAACCATCCTTGACCTTCCATACAAGTAAGCATTGTCACTGAAATCATCTATCACTTTTTCCAGGTAACCATCATTTGGTATAGCTGTGTGCTCACATGGTATTCAAATGTCACATGTTCAGGCACACAGGTTTATAAACAGGTGGTAATACACATTATAGTTTACCTGTATGCTTCCTTGCCTTATCAGACTTATCAATTTCTGGGTCACCCTATTCAGGATTTAGCTCTGCACGGACATTGCATTCTCAGACAGTTGCAGGGCTACAGCTTCATTTGTTTTGCTCTATTTTGTCTTATAGATTAGAACTATGGGCAAAGCGCAAATAATATACAGCTCAGACCGAAGATGTCACCAGTCTGCATGCTGATTTGTTTTCCTCAGTGTGAATCTTTATGGGAACAAGGGAGATTATTCAACTTACCCTTTAGCCACAGAGCACTGGACATTGACACGCTCGGAAACAGTTCCAGCACCCAAGTCACCACCACAGGACTTTACATTTTTGGAACTTCCCCTACCTTGCCTCCTCGGAGTCTAACTTGATTCTTCCTACAGAATGGGACAGAGCTAACAAACAGCCAAGTTCAATTTCATTCAGCAGACACATGGACAGGTTACATGGATCAAATATACCCTAAACCATCCCCACTGATGATCCGATTGATTTTCACTTCACACTTCCATTGCAACCAGCCTAGGCGACATAATAGGGATCACGAAGGGCCAAACATCAATATTATGGGCTCAATAACAGCCCAGGATTCCAGTAAGTTGAACCTGACTTTGCATACATGTGCAGGGACAAGTCTAACTCTTACCACCTCATGATACTCATTTGGCATGATACCACAAGTAGATCCTCACACCTCAATAGATGTCACTTCACAATTTTTATACACTCTGCCGCAAGAAGAGCCTCTTTACTTAGTGAATGTTTTGAAGTCAAGGTTCCTAATTCAGGGCATTTCTGCAAGTTTAGCAAGCGACAAACCTCATCACTCTTCACCAGGTAAGTTATGCATCACATGGGACCGTAGCCTCGCTCAACTCAACAAAGATGATCTTGCTTGTTCTACCAGTACCATCATCTATTCTACCTTACATGAGGGCATGGGAAGATTCTACCTTTAAAGCCATCACTGAATATGTTTTTCTGCTGCCAAAGCTCTGTCCTCCTTCTCCGACTCCATCAACAACATACACCAGCGCTCTAGCATCTTACGTCAAATAGAAGGTTCTGACTTTAGTTACATTCACAGTCTAAAGGTCAGCAGAAAATTTTAAACTCCCTTTAGCTGAAAGTAGTATATGGGAGGGCTGGATCTGCGATGTAGTGGTAGTTCTTCTAAGGTGTTATGATTGGGTAACATATTCTAAGAATAAACAAGTTCTAATAATAAAAGTTCTGAATAAATTTTGGTTGAAATCCAAATTAAGTCCAATGCTAAAAGTGTTGATGTGCCTGTGATGGCTCATAAAGTGTTCATGTGCCACCAGTCTTTAGTTGAAACACAGCAATATAATTCCAGGTTTGAATTCACTATAAATCCCAGTGAATGTCTGTCCAAGCATGCTATTTTTTACGAACACTGTATTTCCAGACAAAAATCACTTGAATTTACATAATTTGAAGAAATATATTCCATCCCAAATGAACTGCAGGACTCAACAATAATACAAATTGATTCTACAAGATCTTAAAGCATGAATAACAGACTTTCAGAAAAACATAAGTTACATGATAAACTAAGATGCCAAACAAAACCTGTGTGAGGATCAAAAATTAATTGTTCTAGTTATAATTAGAAAGTCTGTTACTAAAATTACAATATATAACCTGGATTATGTCAGGTATGCCTGGGGAATCCCAATAACCTAGACCCAGACCCAAATAAATATGTTTACTTCTATTAATAATAATCCTAATATTAAACCCATACACATAGGGAATATTTTAGCTATGTAGTAGTCGTTTACAGAATATAAAAATATTAATAATTCAGGTCAAGTAGAAAATAAACTTAATTTTGGAGAAGGTTAAGTCTAACAGGCAATCTTTGCATGAAATACAAAGAAATATCCAATTTAGATCTATCTGACTATGTGACACCTGATGGTCAGACAAACTTGGGTGCACATTACAGCCTTGTTGTTTTAAATCTATCCACTTACTAACATCTTACAAACCTGTTTTCCAGGATACGTGCATCAGAGTATGCCTTGTCTATAATGATCTGAGCTTGAGTCTCAGCTTCTCTTTTTGCTGTCTCTGCTTCTGTCAGCAGTCGGGGTCGTTCACTCAAAGCCACCTACAGGATACAGCACAAATATCTGACAAGCTTCAGCAGATGCAAAAACTTTGTTTCAAGTATAACGTCCCTATTTTATAACACTGATCATGGGAATGACCCATGGTATCAGTCCTCCTTAATATAAGATTTGCTGAAAAAAGGCTGCATCACAATATGGCAAAAATGTTCTGCAAAACCAAGAATTTAAACAAATTAAATAGGATTATTAAATCAAAATTAAACTAACTGAATGAAATGTATGAATATATTCAGAGGGGCTTTATAGTGAGCACGTATATGCCATTCAAGCTGACAATAGGAAACAAAAGGGAGTATTGTCAGGCACACATGTATTACCTGAATATCTTCCCTTGCTCTCTCTTTGCTGCGAATAGCACTTTCATACTCTGATGGACGGGCAATGTTGTTAACCTGACATCATAAAGAGGCACAATTCAATACAGCATTCTTCAGAAAATTCAGTTGCATCAAATATACCACATAATCATAAAACATTGTCAGCATTCAGGACAAATTCAACATCATTTATTTCTGTAATTTATTGCTAAAATGTTGGAAATTCTCAACCAAAGTATTTTAACTTTAGATGAATCAGGTATGGCAAATGTTAAGACTCCATTTTAAATTTAGAATAAAATTGAGAAAACCCCAAGTTGCTCAAAGAGACTGATGCTCTACTGGCTGAAAAGAATTTTTTGAAATCATTATAAGTCTAATCCATTATAAGTCTAATCCATTATAAGTCTAATCCATATAAGTCTAATCCATATAAGTTCAATTTTATGTCCATTTTCTTGTCTTAAATTTGCCACACTGGACAATCATCGATAACCTTAACAAAGTCCAATACATCAAGTCTGGTAACAAAGCATTTGTCTTACATATGTGAGTTAACATATTCATAAAATACAAAATTCTTTGTTATGGCCTTTGACTCTTAACCTAATATCATAGATAGAAAATATCCTGCATGGCAAGCTGGGTTAAATAGATAATAAATAATCTTGGAGGAAAACAAAAATGAAGTGAATGATGCAGCATCATTTCAGGTAATCGTTGGGAATATACACTGACTGATACCTACATGTATTATCATCCTTACAAGCTAGTACAACTAAAAACCCTGGTTCAAGACCACTGACCTTAAAATCAAGTCAGAGTGTAGATTATCACTTTGTTCATCAGAATGCATAGTCACTTACTTACCAGGTCAAGTGAATAATGTTCATATGCTTTGTTTAAACATGACTATCCAAAAAGTAGGGGCCTTTTTAATCATTTTCTATATCTGGCATGTGACAATAAATTTGTGCATAAAAGTCATTTAGTGTTAAGCTCATGTCAATATGACGAACCAATCTTGAGTAGATACAGTAAGATATATTTATACATTATATGACAACCAATGTGGCAACTTTATCAAATTTCTGAGAGGCACCATAATTATTTACAACTAGACCTTGGGACGACCCCATGAACTGGCACACAGTGATAACCAATCTTGGGATGATCCCATGACATGGCACACAGTAATGACCAATCTACAAGATATGAGCGAATCCTAGGATGAAACAAAGATGGCAGTACAGGACTAGGCAGGGTGGATAAGGTGCAGTATGGCTATATGTTATTATGGGGGTGAAGTGTAGATTAGGTGTGTGTGTGTGAAATTTTTCATGGCAATCCTACAAGTAGTTTATGAGGAACATCAATAAAAAAATTGTGCTAACAGTTGACAGACACAAGTCATTTTGTAAGCTCTTATGATCAATGACCAGTGAAGCCAAATAGGTCTGTCATTTGTAGTTTTAAAATCATAACAAATATATAACTGCATCTTACAGAATATAACAAAAGGGACAACAATTGCTCATTTCAGTTCTGATATTCAACAATTTGGACAACAAATTTGGTTTAAAACAAATAGCAGTCCATTTTGTAATCCAGGTTTCCTCCAAATATTCCCACCCCATTTTTCATATTTGGACATTTGGTTGGGGTGTGGGTTCGTTGCAAGTAGTCGCTTACCAGCAGGCCTAGACAATTTAAACTTATATTGACTTATACCTGCATGAAATCGATAGGAAAACGATTTATTGTCTCAAAAATGGCAAGTATTATAATCGTTATGTCTTTATTCTGCTGACATACTAGATGAAACAACGGCATTGATGAAACCTGACCCAGTACTCGCCATTTGCATTACTAGTCACTTCACAAATCTCAAATGACAGCATCGGAAGTCCATTAGTTACGTGAAATCAAAAACAAACTCCTTTTAATGTTGTTGTAGGGTATAATAAATGTAAGTCAGATACATTTTGTAATAACCAGCAATCTGGCCGATCTGATTTATCAATCAGAAAGCACGTGTCAACATAGTCCAAGTTTCCTCTGAACCTTGCCACCCCATTTTTGATATTTGTTACCTTTATGTCGAGTCAGAGTTTATGTTGGATATATTATATAGAAGTCACTTAATGTTTATAAATAAATATAATTCACACTTAATTCTCAACATATTTATTCTGAGAACAACGACCAGAAACCAATCAGTATTGCAGCAGGGTGGAGAAAAACCACTTCCAAAAGCACGTGTCAGCAATGTATTTGTTGGTGTCAAATAACTACCATATTGACATGTGCTCTCTGCGTAGTGAATCTGGTTTTCTTCAAATTGCTGCAACATGTCCAGATTTGTGGTCGTTCTTTTCACAATAAATATTTTGAGAAGTTAATGTTTTTTCTTTTTTTATAAACATTATGTGACTTTCATTTATATGTTCGATTTGTTTTCCTACAGCACCCTAGAAATGGTTTACTATTGATATCATGTGACTGCATAACCTCTGAAGTCATTGACATGTAGGTTGCGAGAGTAGTATAGTCACATGACTAGGAATGCAAATGACCAGATCCAGGTCAAATTTCTGCAACGATGAACTTTTGCCTGTCAGCAGATTTATTACATAATGAAAACTATGATCTTTCATTTTTGTATTTTATTACAAGCAGTATATGACTTTCAATTAATATTTATTTTTTCTTTAAAACATTTGAAAATGTGGGTTGTCAGATTTATGTACTCATGCGATTAGCAATGCAAATCGCAAGTACCAGGTCACATTTCATCACTTGATCTAACAATGTTTAAAGACTGCTAGGCCATCCGGTAAGCGGCTAAGCTTTGACACGACGATTTTTTCCTCTTGTGATGCTAGAGTGGTTTTCATAGCTTCAACATAAGGAAAGATAACAGATATCAAGCTGACTTTGAAAATAAAAGTCTACTAAATGAATCTAATCCACTGAACATTTGGATCAACTCAGCTTATATGTTTATTTCAAGCACCCAAATGATACATACTGCACTCTCTGAATATTCTGGTTAGAACTCGATAAATTTAACTCACGTTCAATTTAGTTACAACTCAATTACATGTTTCAAGCATCATGTGGTGGCAGAAAATTCCTGATTTCCTGGTAGTATGGGAACCCTGAACAAAGTAACACCACTGAATTCAATTTTAAAATATTAAGAGCATGCTTTTCTTTCTTCAGAATTTCAAAAGATCCTTTAATATCCTTTATTTTTTGTAGTGAAAAATCCTCCCAAGTCAAAAGACTAGTACTAGAATGGAAATATATTCTTGTTACAAGTTTAATAAGAAATTTAAACTACTGTGAATCAGTTTAAATTAGCAGGTATCAAAATCTGCAGTTGGGTTAAATATATAAATGGATTTGTCATTTGAAAAGAAGAAGAGATGAAATAATAAGGAACAGTGCAGATATATATATATATATATATATATATATATATATATATATATATATATATATATATATATATATATAAAAAAGATTATACAGAAATTCGCTTCCATGCAAGTAAGAGCAAACCCCAGCTGCCATAATTAAGCTAGTCATGCCTAACACCTAGTATAAAGATCTGATCTTAAATGAAAATGCGGAATTTCTTTTCCACACAAACAAACAAGGTCATACTAATTCTATTGCTATAATTAAGACTGCAATAAGGTTTCTCACTATTCTTGAAGACCACTATCAAGAAAGTGGGAGTCATCTGTTGATTGTTTATTCAAAACTTACTTATACCGAAAATACCTTTATTCAAAACTTACTTATACCAAATATAATGTGTGAAATTATCTTACTAATATAAATATGCCCTTGTTTTCCATTTTTGCTCAATGGAATAATGAATAAAACTTGTGATGAAAGAAATAAAAATGCAGTGAAAGCCATTTACTATGCTGAATTGCACAAGGTAACTGCTCTTCCACACACACACACACACAGATATATATATATATATATATATATATATATATATATATATATATATATATATATATATATATACATATATATAGTGTTTTAGTGAATCTATACAGTATGATAGATATCTTCATGGATAAATAGTGACCAACGTTATTCAAAGACATTTGTGACCCTAAAAAATGTGCCAAGTGTGACTCAAGTTTTATTTCCTATAACTATATGAAATCAGGTTTCTCAAATGTTTCCTAATTTCACTCAACTGAATCACTTACCATAAATTACATTTTGGTAAGCATTGATTATAATAGCAGACCTGCCAACCCTGACAAGTCCGACTCAGTAAGGCAGTTGATAATTTTTCTTACGATTGACCAGTTTCCAGTAAGGTGTAACAAAATATCAGCAACTGCTAATGTAAAGCTGGAAAATATAATAAAAAGTTTGACACATCGACGATAAACATTATGTTCAAATGAAAAGTTTGTACAGTACATGTAGACTTTATTTACCACTAGTACAGTTGCACAAACTCTCTGCAGCTCAATGGCTTGTTGCTATCTCTCTCCTTGACATAATTATTGTAAATTCTTTTCCACTTCACATGACGACGGCAATCTTATCTCCTGACACAAGATATACTCAAATTGGCATGTGATGTCCAATATTCGTAATTGTGTCCTTTCCAGCTTTTATTCACAAGAATCTGAACACTCCTTTATATTCTTCTGTGTTGAATATTAACACTTTTCAAGGAGCTTATTTTCCCTTTTGTCTTAAACATGCATCACTTTCTGGATGCCATTTTTAAATATTCTATAATCAACAGTTTGATCACGCAGATGTTTATCATGAACAAATAGGTGCAGTTTAAAGCAGCTGGGGTTCTGCTGTAAAGTTAGCCTGGTTCCCTGACTAATTTCACTAATTCTAAGATGAAACCCAGATCAACAAAAAAAAACCACGGATCAACCAATTATCCAGATTTTTCGGCAACCATAATTTTTCCATAGATTTTGCTAATATGCTGTAAGTTCGTATTTTATGGGTAATTTTTGTAAGAATTAGGGCAAAATCATAAGAGTTGGCAGGTCTGTAATAGATACATTTGCTTTAGGAAGTAAAGACTGACCCAAATGTGGGTAAATATGGGATGTAACAAAGGACTCAAATGTGAGCAATTTTGGGAAGTAAAGAAGGACCAAAATGTAGTAATCATGCATTTATTACTACAGCATCTGAAAGAGTTCTTATACTGATAAAGAATTTTCATGTTCCAGACATCTTACATTTGAATTAAATTATAATCACTCAATTTTCCTCATGTTTCAAATACATATCCTAATACAGATTTGTCAGCAAATGTAACTGTTGTTCATCCATCGAGTTGACAAGGACCACTCTAGTCATCCAAGGGTTGGATAGGCTGGTTCTGTTCTGTGCATGCGCAGGTGGCTGATGAGGCCAATCCTTGCATGGAATGTTTGTTTGCATAAGAGACAAGGGATGAGTGGGACATTTCCAGGAGGGTTCATGGCATGTGCTTTTCTGGCTTGCCTCTTCAGCTCTGCAAGATTCACACAATTTGAAGCCTTTGTGCATGGAGGAACACCAAGTGACTCGATCGCTTGCTGTTTGCTCCCAGGAATCAGGGTTTATGTTGAACACTTTAAATGCCGCTTTCAGATTGTCCAGGAGGGTTCATGGCATGCACTTTTCTGGCTTGCCTCTTCAGCTCTGCAGCTGCTGTTCTGCTAGATTCACACAACTTGAAGCCTTTTCACACAGAGGAATGCCAAGTGACTTAATCGCTTGCTGTTTGCTCCCAGGAATCAGGGTTTTTGTTGAACACTTTCAATACAGCTTTCAGATTGTCTTTCAAGCATCTCTTCTGACCTCTGTAGGATTGCTGTCCTTGCTGTAGCTCACCACAGAAGAGTTTCTTAGGCAGCCAGTGGTTTGGCTTGTGTACAACATGTCCTGCCCAGCATAGCTAGGACTGCATCAGGATGGTGTGGATGCTGGGGAGACCTGCTTGGGCAAATACCTCAGTGACTGGAACCTTGTCCCACCATTCGATGTTGAGGATTTTCCTGAGACTTGTGGTGTGAAAGTGGTTCAGCTTCCTGGCGTGGCGTTGATACACCATCCACGTTTTGCATGCATAAAACAGTGTAGGTAGCACAATTGCCCTGTAGACCTTTAGTCTGGTCTGGTACTGATGCCTCTTCTATTCCAGATGTTGGCATACAGTCTGCCAAAAGTTGTGCTGGCTCTGGCAGTGACGGTGTGCTGCCAAGGTAGGTGAAGCGGTTCACTATGTTGAGTTTCTGGCCATTGACAATGATGCTGAGCTCAACATAGGGCTTTCCAGAGGCCAGCTGATGCAGGACTTCAGTCTTCTTGGCTTGGTATTAAAACACATACAAACAATCAAGTGATGCATTATATTGCATGCAGTGGGGTGTGGGGAGTGATTTTAATGTCAATTTGGTTCATTCTTTACTGAGACTTTAAATTTCAAAGGTCAAGCTTACCAATAAAATAAATCACACAGTACATTTTTCTTAAGCCATTTAATAATTAAAATATGTGCAAAGTCTGATAGCTGGGGATGCAAGTGTAATGATGATTTTCATGTTTACTGTTAATACCAAATAACCTGAGACTTTATGTACCTGGAGGTCAGTTATTTCACACTGGAGAGACTCGTACTTATCGATGATTCTCTGCCGTACTCGCTCCTGGAAGGCACCCCTCTCTGACTGGAATTGGGATGTATTAAATTCACTGCACACTTCATGGAGAGCTGACTCACCTTGATAACACAAAATATTTTTGGTGTTGTAACAGAATTAGACCAATGTGTGGTGTTTCATGGCAGAGTAACACAAGCATATTATTTGGTGCATGGAATAAAGTGTCTTGCCCTAGGACACACCACAATAGTGGACCAGGGCTAGTCTGATTGTATGATTCAAACAGACATCCTTTCAGTCACAAGTCTGGCATGCCAACAACTTAAGCCACCATGCTACTTGCCTCTTACAATATACAGCAAGGTTCCATCAGATCTTTTCTACATCCCTGTGAGTGCATCAGTGTAAATATCAAGACACTCTCTACGGAACTTAAAATTTGTCCTGGATCTGGATCTTAATTAGTTCCTTTTTAAAGAGAAAGGAATAGTTGCTTGGTGTCAGAGCTATTAAAGTATAAGTTTTCAGATCAAAGATGTTTTGTGCGAAGGATGTGCAACATCATGAAATTCCATTTAGTTTGAGCTCTAAATTACTTCCTCTAAGCCATATACATTTAGATTAAATAAAATGGTCTTTGCTTTAAGACTCATTTAAATTTTTCGAAATAAATAACAGCTGGCTAGAATAACTGAATCCATCAATGTACAGGTGAATAAAAGTCTCATCTAAATTTAATATGTGAGTGAGATTCAGATGAGGATGGGATTTCCTAATCACACATGATAAGTTATTTTTCTGATACTCTTTTTGTCATCAAATAAGAAAACGTAAGTGTACCATGGTTCTTCACAGAATCTCAAACTTCTAAAATATTAAACAGTCTCAAAAGCAAACATGAAATACATCCCTGCAACCTTGACCTTGAATATGGGACACCAAATGCTGAATGCAACACAAGTATATAAAATTTAATTAGTTTATCTTCAACAGCTCACGAGATAAAGTTTGGGAGGGAAAATGCTATTAAAACCTAAAATATTGGTCTGTAGACATAACCTTGAAGATAGGAACTCCAATGTGGTATCTGACAAATATAGCAAATTTCATCCCTAAATGGCTCTAATGTTATCAAATGTAAAGTAAAGTTACAAGGAAAGCTTAAAATAATGACACATGACCTTGACCTTAAAATTAGGATGCCCAATGTGGTATGTGACACATCTGCTAATGATTATGCATAAATATGCAAATTATATTACAAATGGCTCATAAATCAAATTGAGAAAGAAAAGTGTGATGGAAAACTTAAAATACTTAAGACCATGACCATGAAGACTGGACTCCAATATTGTACATGAAACACTTTCTAATACTTACTATACAAGTGTACTATGATCTATTTCTAAGGCTTAAAGGGTTCTAAAGCTTTAGTGTGGAAAGGAAAGTATGACTGAAAGCTTACAAAATAATGACCTGAGACTGAAAATATTACCTCTAATGTAACATACAACATACCTAATGATGATAACAAGTTATGTGCCTTAACCTCAAACAGCTTTAAACTTGCAGTCTAAGAGTGGAATGGAAACTGATGGAAAACTTAAAATACTGAGCTATGACCATGACCATGAAGACAGGACCACCAATGTCATATATAAGACACTTTCTAATGTTAATGTATAAGTTTCATTTGCAAAGCTGAAAGGGCTCTGAAGGTATAGAGTACAAAGGAAAGTGTGATGGAAAACTGAAACATTACACAATGTTATTGACCCCGAAGATAGGAACCCAAATATGTTCACAAAACATTCTAATGAAGATGTATAAATATGACAAGTTTTATCCCTTAACCTCACATGGCTTGAAAATTGCAGAGTGGAAAGGAAAATGTGAGGGAAAACACAGAGACAAGATCCTGACCTTGAAGATAGGACTTCACACTGACAGTGATGTCTCAGGATACCAAGTCTAATTTCTTATTTCAAACAGCCTGAAAGTTATAGAGCAGAGAAGAAAATGAGATGGAAAAATAAATATTCTGCCATGACCCTGACCTAGAAAAAGAACCAACAAACAGGACCTACTTATCTGCTGACTGACATATATTCATGACTGTATTTGTTGCTTAACACTGTCAAATAGCAAGTGAAATCACATCCCCTAGTTTTCAAGACATGTTTTCTTCAGTAATAAATGCACGTGTGAACTTACTTCCTTCATCTGTGAATATGAAGTACTGGTAATCATCAAACATATGTATCCAAATTAATCTTTTTTGAAAGGGGAAGAAGGTCAGGCAGTATATAAGTGAAGGTAGAAACACTCTAATCACATGATACTGGCAGTATGATGGGCTCACCAGTGTAGGTCAGAACTTTCTTGTAGCCATCATAGTCCTTGTAACTGAGGATGATATCTCTTAAATTGTTTGGCCGAGCCTTAAACTGGTATGTGACATGCAGCCGAATCACCACTCCATCCTTGTTCAGGCACTGCAACAGACACAATGACAGAAATCAACAGTTGATTAATGCAGATTAGCCCATCATTCCTGCCATGATAAGGAACAAAAGTTTAGGTCAGATTGGACAGTATCAAAAATGTTTAAAGATGAAAAGTTCAAAGACACAGAAATGACACATCACATCCAAAGATGAACAGTTCAGAGACACAGTTATGACACATAACATTCCAAGATCAGCAGCTCAAAGACACAGATATTTCACATCACATTCAAATATGAACAGTTCAAAGACACAGTTATGACACATCACATTCAAGACGAACAGCTCAAAGACATATATTTCACATTACATTCAAAGATGAACAGTTTAAAGACAGTTATGACACATCACATTAAAGATGAACAGTTCAAAGACAAAGGTATGACACATCACATTCAAAGATGAACAGCTCAAAGACACATATATGACACAAAACATTCAAAGATGAACAGTTCAAAGACACAGTTATGACACATCACATTCAAAGATGGATGAACAGTTTAAAGACACAGTTATGACATATCAAATTCAAAAATGAACAGTTCAAAGACACAGATATGACACATCACAAAGATCAACAGTTTAAAGACACAGTAATGACACATCACATTCAAAGACAAACAGTTCAAAGACAGTTATGACACATTACATTTAAAGATGAAAAGTTCAAAGACACAGAAATGACACATCACATTCAAAGATGAACAGTTCAAAGACACAGCTATGACACATAAGATTCAAAGATGAACGGCTCAAAGACAGATATTTCACATCACATTTAAATATGAACAGTTCAAAGACAGTTATGACACATCACATTCAAAGATGAACAGTTCAAAGACAGTTGTGACACATCACATTCAAAGATGAACAGCTCAAAGACACAGTTATGACACCTCAGATTCAAAGATGAACAGTTCAAAGAAACAGTTATGACACCTCAGATTCAAAGATGAACAGCTCAAAGACGGTTATGACACCTCAGATTCAAAGATGAACAGTTCAAAGACACAGGTATGACACATCACATTCAAAGATGAACAGTTCAAAGACATAGTTATGACACATTACATTCAAAGCCTCTGACAAACTAATGACATCAGTAAAAGTAACATTGTTCTTTGGATTTTAATAAGCTGGATAAAATAGTGATGTGCTTTACGGATTTCAATTTTAAAAGAAACATAATAATCAGAAGTACAAATCTAACCTTTATGCAGAAATTTCATTCAGACACTGAGGTTACAAATGGGAGAAAATCTCACATCAGAAAGAACTGCAGAGAATAAAGTGCAATTCATTCATAAAAGTATGTTCAACAGCACTTTTACCTGTACAAACTCTTAAAGTAAATGAACATTAAGCTGAATGTTCCTATATCATTTTATTATCTTTTTCTTCATTTTCAATAAATCTAGTTCTAAAATACATATTGCTTTCTTTTTGATCTAATACATTAATTTAAGGTAGTGAATGGAATCAGTAGCTTCCAGATACTAAATACACTGAAACCAAATAAATACTTTATGGCTATTTTGTCAAAAATGGTTAAAATAAAATACGTCTAAGACAACTTTATACTACAGTAATAAAGATGAATCATAAGTAACTGAGCTTTGCTGACTACACAATGTATCAGAAAGAACTCCGGAAAGGGAATGGGGGGGGGGTGCATTATATAAATTTTGTTTTTTTTTATTGGGTCTTCAAATTCTTTGTTCAGAGGAACCAAAAATTCCACAGAAGTTGCCACCACCCCCAAAAGTAAAACCACAATATAGATGGCTATATATGTGTGCTATTTATGACACACTGCCAATGTTTATGTCCACCCTTTCAAATTTTACTGTGAAAAATGACACTGGTGCAGCCAGGTGAAACCTATTTATCCTAGTAAAATGTTTCTCAGTGAATATATACTTGAATACTTATGCAATCATCATAAACATACACCCTCCCAGCCTCCCCACAGTTACATCCATAGACAGCGTGCATTCTGCTCCAGTAGTAACTCAGGTATTTTTTTAAGCTTTGCCAACAAGTCTTATAACTAAGGGGAGATCATTCTGCCTGACCACCACATACGTTTGCAGGCAACTTTTAGCTCCCTTTAGCTATGAGTAGTACAGTAAAACCTGTTATGAGCAACCTCTGCCATGAGCTACCACCTGTCATTTATAATCACAATCATAATGCATGGATCGATTTTATCATACAAATGCTCTCTCATGAGTGACCACCTGCAGAATGTGACCAGCAACCATGATATTTTGGCAAAATATGCATTTTGACACTGCTATGAATGACCACATCGCAAAAACAGAGATCAACAGTGACCTTGTTGTTTTTGTTGTTGCAGGGTTTAACGCCATTTTTCAGCACAGGATAGGACATGGCGGCCAGTATTACTGGTGCAGGAAGAACCCTGGGAAACCCCAGGAAGAACCACCGATCCATGAAAAGCTACTGGCAAGCTTTCTCACATACCCATGTTAGCCAAGCCTGCGACTCGAACCCACGCAGACAGAGGTGAGATGGCAGTGATCCGAAACGGTGAGTGCTTTAGACCACTCAGCCACTCGGGACCCTCCACTGACCCTGACTTAATCCTTTGTAAACATGACAGCTTATGATACATGTAGTATGCAAAAAAGATATACACCACTAACCATTATTTAATCCTTTGTAACAATGACTGCATAAAGAGTAAAGATTGTTCTAATAATGTATTTTTTTTTTAAATTAAAAAGTGCTTGCTACTAGTATTGTGAAGTCAGGCATATGGTGTCAACTGTAAACTGCTGTAAAACAGACTAAAGAACCTGTCATTAATTGCCAATGTAGTACCGAGGTGATGTGAATACCCAGCAAGATTAGACATTTTTTCATCAATGGGAGTAATCGTGGACATATGTAGTCAATTTAGAGGTTTGTATTTGTTTTTTATCTTTTGTGAAAACCCACACAACACCAGTAATGTCCTAGTGAGAAATATTTTGAACAGGCTTCAGTGTAGAGTTGAGTACATCATAACAAGTTTTACTGTATCTGGGAGGGCTGGATCTGCGACCCTGTTTTAATTCTCTCACAAGTGCTCTTAAAACTCACTTATTTCGACTGCAAGAACAAACTTAAAGACCTAATAATGTTTCCTACCTTAAATATTTTCTGCATGTTTTTTATGATTTCTAATTTCATGGTATTTGTTTTTGTAATCATATCATTATATGTCTTTTTTATGTTATATGTGTTGTCTAATGTTGTAAAGCGCTTAGAGCTTCTAAAGATTAGGCGCTAAACAAAGTCCTCATTATTATTATTATTATTATTATTGGGTAACGTATTTGAAGAATAAAACAATGTACAAAAGAACTCTATACCATTTGTATCACCAACATGCATCTAATGCTAAAGATACTGTGGAAGTCAAGGGGACCTTATTAACAAGGAGTTTTTTTATAGGCACATAAAGTTTGATTTTCAATGGATAAGAATTATAAAGATAAGTTTAATAATAAGAATAATCAACTTGAAGGTCTTTGTTATGTGGGCTATGCTACTCACTTCCAAATCTGTAAATTCCAGTGACTTGAAGACACTTGGGAAAATGATGAACTCGAACCCTGGTGGGCCGTTGTGTAGCCCCTCTCTCTTTGTATCTGTTCCGAGAACCTTGTTTACTGTATCATATGCAATACCCACTGTAAAATGTAAAACCATGGTGTTATCTTAAATTTCTGAACACAGAGATTGAAGCTACATGTATCTCATTGGCAAATACAAGAACCATGCTCTCTACCAAGCAAGAAATGTTTTAACTGTCAGATGTATAATGTGCATTATTTGGCTATTGACAATTATAATAACATTTAGAATTAACAACAAAATACTAAAGTGCTATGGTATAAATTAAAACTCTTGTCTATTCAACCTTGTGTAAAATACTAAAATACAGTAATCAACAGTTTGGCTGTTTGAACACAGAAGTAACCAGCTCAAGATGGGACCAACATTAACCATCTTCCATTTGTACTGACACAAGATGGGACCAACATTAAACATTTTCCATTTGTATTGACACAAGATGGGACCAACATTAATCATCTTCCATTTGCATTGACACAAGATGGGACCAACATTAATCATCTTCCATTTGTATTGACACAAGATGGGGCCAGCATTAACCATCTTCCATTTGTACTGACACAAGATGGGACCAAGATTAAACCTCTTCCATTTGTATTGACACAAGATGGGATCAACATTAAACATCTTCCATTTGACTGCTGATGTTCAAATTAACATACAGGAATACTTTAAAATATATTTCTATATTCATACATGAATGCTTTAAAATATATTTCTATATTCAGGATGGGCTCATTTCCGATTTGCTGTGGATAATGAATATCCAAATTCAATCCAAAACAAAAATTTTTTTTGACCCTGTTGCCACAAATCATCTTGAAATAATGTATTTATATTTCAACTAATCATGTATGTATGTATGTATGAATGTATGTATGCCTGTTGATACCTCACTTGATAAACTAATAAAAACGAATTCTGTAATATCATGTTTAATCAGATGTTATAAGCAATAAAAAGATCCAAGTTGCTCTATGCTGACTTTTGAGTCTTTGAATAAAAATCAGCTGACCATAAGCAGATGGGAAATGAAAAGGAGAAACTGGCCACAATATGATTTTGGTAGAAAAACTCAGTTTAGCATTTGGAGTTTTGGTATTGTTTAATTGTTACTGCAGTTTTCAACATGTTTTTACAGGAATATTTAAGGCAAACTATGTTTATTTATTTATAACAAAATGCCAAAACATACTTCTCTCATTGCTAAATAATCACCAGCTGAGAAACATGAGGTTCAGGAATACATCTTAAGTGCAATGCAGGAACTTCCTCCTCTGAATGAACTAGCTTGGAGAAGTATTGGAAAGTGGTCTTAAAAAATATAGGCAGTGGAAAACTGAAGTTTGAACTTCTCTGTAGACTGAGTGGCTGTTTTGTCATTACCGTTTCTAATGCTGATACAGTGAGATCATTCTCCACTCATTACAATATACAAGTGATTAAAGAGAAATCATGTCCACAAAACTAATGACAGCCTGTTAAGTGTGAAACACAATGAATATCATTTGGGTCATTCTTATAAAGGAAACTAAAAATACAGTGACTGGTATTCATTCATTATTATTGTAACATTTTCCATTAGAATCTGATTCACATTCAAAAGTGACTGCTTTATTATAAAATGAAGAGAATACATATTAAACTATGTGTCAAAAATATCAGTCCTCTTACAGAAAATTTATATCAATAAAAGAATCTACTGGTTTGGAAGATAATGTAATGATCCAAATTTTGTAAATCTACTTGTGTCACATGTACATGGATAAAGCATTGCATTAGTACTGGAAATGGTATGAAGTTTGTCACTTTCATAAATAAGAAAGCAGTAACATGATTGGTGCATCTAAAGTTTAACATAACATGACCTTATGAGTTGTTTTGTTTCTATAATTGCTTTTTTTTTACCTTTGTGAGACAAATTTAAAACTTTAAGTGTAATGTGCCACCAGTAATTTGTTCCAAAACATTAGAATATTTAAGTTCATTTCAGTTTTGGAAAGATTAAGACAAGCTTATGCACTGTTAATGGTATTATTATTATTAGAGTTTTGACCAAGATGGGTGTGAGCACGTATTAAGCCATATGCAGCTATAATTCAAACTTGGTATCTGAAAACAATTTTGGAACTCCACATCATGCTAAATCACCGTATAAAATGAAAGCAGTTGTTTTGCTCATTTTGTGTTCTTTTCTTCTCTATGATAAGATAACTATTTAACAGAATTCATAGCAATCTACACCTGTATCAATTTGTGCACACACATTCAGAAACTCTGACCAGAAAATATGGGATAAGCTAAGAAAGTCTGATATTGTGTGAATGGCTTTAAAACAAACCATAACAGATCTGCCTATAAAAAATTTCAAAACTGATCAATCTGCCTATACAAAATTTCAAAAGAGATGAAGGGGCCCATTTATAATTTCAAAGTATGAACAGAGTTCAAAAGTATATAAGCTTCATAAAAGCTTTTAATGGATGGATAAAAGGTCAATCAAACTGACAAGGATTCCAACACATTCCCACCTCAACAATTGTGGGTATATACAGAACATTGATCCACATTGTAAGCTCAGTTTCTTTCTGTCCCTAAATTGTACATTTTTATTATCATCATGATCTTGTGACTTGAGAAAGAAGCCCCTTTTAACAAAAAGGTTCTTATGGAAAGAAGTACTCTTTAAATGCATCCCCACCCATTTCAACTGTTAAGAAAATTTCTTGCTAGAGCTCTGTAACCTAAATAATATTAACAGAAGCTATTGGAAAGACAGATTCATGCTTAAAATCTTAACATATTAACCTTCATCTGAATTTAGTTTCTTGAGGGAAACAGCAATCATCACAGCAACAAAAATGACAAGGACTATAATGATGAATATGACAGTGATACATTTACACTTGTTTCCTCCACCAGACTTGTCACAACATGCCATGGTCTGTCTGCAGATTCTGAAACAAAATTATTACATTTATCAGCATTAAACACCATCAACTGCAAAAACATGTTTAGACAGATCTGACATCATAAAATTGTGATGTATTCTCCTAAATAAAGCAAAATAATATTTAACAGGAAAATTAAGCCCAAATATAGTCAGCACAAAAATTTCTGTCTTGTCATGCTGACTCATGTACATGAAAACTTGGGGATGTTTTAAAATGTGACAAGTACACATTCTTGTAGTTCATGCCAAACAAAGGCTCCTCAAAGTTACTGATGCTCTACTATCCAAAGAGAATTACCAGGAAATGGAGTTAATTAAAGTATAGTGTATATTTCAATGTATGAGCATTTACTAAGACTAAATTACTTCTTCTTGTACATATTAATACACCTTAATCAAATCAATTCAATCCTGATTGTTGAATGCTCAGCACCTTAAATGCTATCAACAAACTTCCGGACGAAAACCATTCATCCTATGGATGTTTTACTAAACTGGGTCATGAAAAGAGGATGTCAGACATTTGCTGCTGATAAATAAAATATTTAATTACAGTTAGTATTGAGAGAAGGAATAAGGCAAGGCAAAGATGGACAAATATACAAAATTTTACTCTAAAAAAATAAATACATAGGATCTGAAATGATTGCTTGGTCTCTGTGCTTAACTTTGTTAAAAATATAGCTATTTAACTCAAATAACATTGGGATGTTACAAGGACAGACACATTTTAAACTTAGAATACTGGAAAATATTACTGCTGATAAAAATGTTATTGTATACTGATGGGAAGTAAGACTAATCAGATTCCACGTGTCAATACATTTACAGTCACAAGTGGCCGAGTAGACATGTGCACCCTTCAACTCAATTAACAGACATGTGCACCCTTCAACTCAATTAACAATTAACAGCAGCAGAACAAATAGTTTCAAAGTGCTGATCATGCAGTAATTTAATTAATCTGGGATTATTATTTTTCTTCCATTTTATTTCTATTTCAAAATGAATGACCACTGAAAAGAGACATAAAAAGAATAAAATATGAAATGACAGTTGAACAAGGAACATTACATCCACGTTACAATTATATAAATCATGGACCAACAATCTCAGTATACAATGGATAGAGTACATTATGTAGATGTGTATTAGAGGCCGATATGCTATGGATTAGTTTGGGTCGGCTGAGTTCATTATGTGCCGATACCATTATCAGGTAAACTTTATTATGGGTCGATTAATCCTGGAATCCTTATGAGCTTAGTGACCATTACAGGAAAAGTTTAATGCATGGTGTTGACATTAACAGATAAAAGAATGGCATCAGATAACTGAAGCACATGTAAAAGAAAGCAAGCCTCCATCCATTTTCAGGGTTCTTGCATTAATACATTTATTGATACAGGAATGGATACAATTCAAGATGCCATTGGAAATCAACTTAAGTAAATAGTAAACAGTACATACATGGGTTTTGCAACTGTAGCAAAGAAAATTGATTACTATGTAGAAGTGTCCATTACAGGCCCTGTAACCATTGCTTCTTTCTGTATATTAATGTGTCCATTAGAGGCCCCGTAAAAATCCCTTCCTTGTGTGTATCAATGTGTCCATTACAGGCCCAGTAAAAATCCCTTCCTTGTGTGTATCAATGTGACCATTACAGGCCCAGTAACCATCCCTTCCTTGTATGTATCAATGTGTCCATTACAGGCCCAGTAACCATCCCTTCCTTGTGTGTATCAATGTGTCCATTACAGGCCCAGTAACCATCCCTGCCTTGTGTGTATCAATGTGTCCATTACAGGCCTGGTAACCATCCCTTCTTTCTGTATATCAATGTGTCCATTACAAGCCCCGTAAAAATCCCTTCCTTGTGTGTATCAATGTGTCCTTAACAGGCCCAGTAACCATCCCTTCCTTGTGTGTATCAATGTGTCCATTACAGGCCCAGTAACCATCCCTTCTTTCTGTATATCAATGTGCCCATTGCAGGCCCAGTAACCATCCCTTCCCTGTGTGTATCAATGTGTCCATTACAGGCCCGGTAACCATCCCTTCTTTCTGTATATCAGTGTGTCCATTACATTCCCAGTAACCATCCCTTCCTTGTGTGTATCAATGTGTCCATTACAGGCCCGGTAACCATCCCTTTTTTCTGTATATCAATTTGCCCATTGCAGGCCCAGTAACCATCCCTGCCTTGCGTGTATCAATGTGTCCATTACAGGCCTGGTAACCATCCCTTCTTTCTGTATATCAATTTGTCTATTACAAGCCCCGTAAAAATCCCTTCCTTGTGTGTATCAATGTGTCCTTACAGGCCCAGTAACCATCCCTTCCTTGTGTGTATCAATGTGTCCATTACAGGCCCAGTAACCATCCCTTCTTTCTGCATATCAATGTGTACATTACAGGCCCGGTAACCATCCCTTCCTTGTGTGTATCAATGTGTCCATTACAGGCCCGGTAACCATCCCTTCCTTGTGTGTATCAATGTGTACATTACAGGCCCGGTAACCATCCCTTCTTTCTGTATATCAATGTGTAAATTACAGGCCCTGTAAAAATCCTTTCCTTGTGTGTATCAATGTGTCTTTACAGGCCCAGTAACCATCCCTTCCTTGTGTGTATCAATGTGTCCATTACACACCCAGTAACTATCCCTTCTTTCTGTATATCGATGTGTCCATTACAGCCCCAGTAACCATCCCTTCCTTGTGTGTATCAATGTGTCCATTACAGGCCACAGTAACCATCCCTTCCTTGTTTGTATCAATGTGTCCATTACAGCCCCAGTAACCATCCCTTCCTTGTGTGTATCAATGTGTCCATTACACGACCAGTAACTATCCCTTCTTTCTGTATATCAATGTGTCCATTACAGGCCCAGTAACCATCCCTTCCTTGTGAGAATTTCACCATATCTACCTCTCATCCATATTCATAGTCATTATTTCACCTGATCAAATTTTAAGAGCTTTTGGTCAGAAGATGCAAATCACTGTCCAACACCACTCTTCAAGTTTATTGGACAGCAGCCTCCACCTAGAACCAGTTACAAAATGTCTTACATATAAGAAAATGTAATATGGTAATTTAGACCAAGACTGCTTATGTTTTGGGGTCAATATGGGTGAAAGCCAACTTACTGAAGCACATGAAACTATCACTATGGACATTCTGAACAAAAATTTATCCAAAAGAACACAAAATTAATGGGGCCAATGAGTGGCCAAGTGGTCTAAAGCGCTCACCATTCCAGATCACTGCCATCTCACCTCCGTCTGCATGAGTTCGAGTCTCAAGCTCGGCTAAGGTGGGTATGTGAGAAAGCTTGCCAGTAGCTTCTCATGGATCGGTGGTTCTTCCTGGGGTTTTCCAAGGTTCTTCCTCCACCAGTTATACTGGCTGTGATGTATAGCCTTATTCTGCTGAAAAATGGCATTAAACCCTCCTACTAAAACAACAACAAAATTACTGCTGTGTGCTGCTCTGAAAAAAATGTAAATAATTATTTGTGTAACCTGAAATTTAGTCATTTCCTTCAATTATTTAAAACCTGGCATTTATCTTATAGTTTAAATATTCTTGACCCTGTGGCATAAACTGACATGTACAATATCATTATGTTATTACATACAGTATCTACATTCAATTCTCAGCCTTACATATACACTCAATAAAAAATTTGTTTCTTTCAAGTCAACACATCAGAGGATTAATTGTTAATCAGTCACACAAACTTCATGCTTGTTTATCCAAGTCTAGCCAGGTACTATTCTGCAGATCAGTATTGACAGATAAAAATACAAAAAGGTGAGCATCATGCAGAAAATGAAACATGTCACAGGAATGTATTACACAGAATGGATGCCTCTAAGAATTTTATGCACATTTGACCCAGAATCTTGGTTCCCTGAAAGTCTTGACACCGACAAAATTCATGAATATTGGGCACATGCAGTAATATTTTTTGGTGATCCATATATACTGGTCTGAGTAGGATAATGCTTTTATTAGATTTATGTAATTTTTATCTTTATCCTGTATATCGTACTATATAATAGTTGTGCTATATGACACTATATATTAAAAAGCGAAACTGGGTTCTGGTCAAATTTATGATTTACTTAAATATCATACATCTATACTCTGCTATCTTGTTGATTTTGTATTAATTATAATAAAGAAAATGATAACACAAGGAAACAGTGGCGTTACCTATATTGAAAGATGAAATACACTTAACTAATTTTTGTTTAAAGAACTGTTTTAATTTTTTGTCTCTGAATTCATAATGTATCATTTTATGCAAACTACTATCAATGGACAAACTGAGGCTGCTATAATTGAACATATTATCCCCAGCTCTTTAATAATTTGTTTGATCAGTATACCCGTAATTATTTAATTTCAAACAATAATAGTGAACTCATCTAATAATCAGTTTGCCAAGCCTATATTGAGTCCAATAGTCATGTGATAGCAACAAAAAACTCCTTTTTAATGTTGCTGTACAGAAATTTAATTATATTAAATGAAAGTCTGATACTTTTTGTAAAAACCAGAAATCTGGCCAGTCTGATTTATCAAGCAGAGAGCTTGATACAACAAAACTTCAGAAGTTGTTCTCAGAATATAAATGTATAAATTTGAAGAATGTTGTGCTCTTTCGTTTTTGTATTTTTATTACAACCAGTATACGACTTTCATGTAAAAAAAAAAAAAATTCTCTACAACATGTGAAAATTTGGGTTGTTAGATTTGTGTACTCATGTGACTAGCAATTCAAATTGGGCTTACTAGGTCATATTTCATCAATGCCATTGTTTTATATTGTCTTTCAGCAGATTAAAAACATAATGATTATAATACAGTAGTCACAATTTCTGAGAAAATGGGTAATTTTCATATCGATTGCATGCATGTATTACTCGATCTAACAACATTTAAAGTGCTAGGACATCCGGTAAGCGGCTACACTTTGCCACCACCATGTTGACCTCTTGTGATGCTAGACTGGTTTTCATGCCTTCCATGTAAGGAAAGATACTGATATGAAAATCTACTTGACAAATCTAATCCACTGAACATTTAGATTTACTCAGAATATGTGTTTATTACAAGCACCCAAATGATCCATACTGCACCCTCCAAATATTCTGGTTAGAACTCAATAAATTTAACTCAAGATCAGTTTAGTTATGACTCAATTACATGACTGTTTCGTGCGTCAAGTGCTGGCGGAAAAATCCCAGGTTTTTCTTGACTTTCATCAATATTTGCAAGATTCAAGGACTTTTCACAGTCACGAAAAAATTATCATTTCTCCCAACTTTTTCCCGACTTCCCGGTAGCGTGGGAACCCTGTGTATGACTTTTACTATAGTATTGTCAGGCTCTTTATTCTTTATGTGTAGGAGCATTTCCTAAAAGCATTCCTGTAGCAGCAGAAAGAAAATCTGATTCGGATTGGATCCAAGCTATGGAGGGGTAATACCACCATAATTCTATGCATGTATTTTCTATTCATCCTTAATGCATTATTGTAATTGGCTGCTTGCAAGTGCTACTTTTATAATTCTGTCTATATTCATTGATGCAAACTGTACATGGCAGTTTACAAGTACCACTTTCCTTTTGCATTATTGCAAACGGCTGCTTGCAAGGGATACATTCCTAATTCTAGTCATGAATTTTCTATTCTTCATTGATGCAAGCTGTAAATGGCATGCACAAGTTCCTTTGATCTACTTTCCTTCTGCATCATTGTATCTTGCAGTCTGCCAGCAGTTGAATTCATTCTGAAGTTTGTTGTATGGCAAATGATATGTCAGTTATTACAAATTTTAATATTATATTTATAAACTTGCTATAACACAAGTTACATCGTTCCAACTGTTAATTTTATTCTGCATTGCACAGATTTTGCCTTTGCAACACCATAACTTCAAAATGTTCTCATAGTCCATTCTTTAATACAGACTGCACCTTCTAAAATCATGATTATAATGTAGCATCAATCATATTGCAAGTTAGCATCAGGGAAGTTAGCATAAAATAATGTGTCATTATGACAACAGATGGTGCTTGACACATCAATTTCTCACAATAGGACTACTCCCCTGACCCTATCAACTAGAGGCTATACCACTTTACGGCATCTTTGGGTGTTTTATTTTAAAATATCATTCGAGTTATATTGCTGTATTACAGTCAGCTGCTTTCCCAGGGTATTAACATTCAGAAGGGAGGTGGCCTGCAAGAAGCATAAAATAAATGTATCAAACTATATACAATTAGAAGTATACACACTGTTACGTTTCTGCTGACCCTTCCCACCACATTTTTATTTGGACATTTTGTGGGTGTAAATTACCTTTACCACACGATGGCAGAATATGGGTAGCCACTTACAAGTAAGGTTTAAGGTCCTACTTTGTTTATATGTTCCCATTCACAACTTTATCAATTTAAAGCATGTTTATTATTTTATAATACTGCTGTACAATTCTGCATTTTGTATCAGTAATGACCTCATAAGGTCTGAGCAAATTGCAGATAACTGCACCTCAAAGCCGTGCTTTCTCTTTCTTGTCTATTCACATGAGAGAGAAAGAAAGATTCATAAGAAAGTTTCTTCACAGAATAATAGAAACCAGTAGCAAATTTCTGACTGCAGTTGTAAGATATCTGAGCAGAAAGAAACAGCTACTTTATAAGCATGCAATACAGTTTAATGTGAGTTACAGGCCTTTATGTACTATATTACTCAGAGAAGACACAAGACTAGGTTTCAAAAATTGAAGCCACACAAGTACCAGTTTGTTACTTTGTGAAAAATGGGGTCATTATGAGCATATGGAAACCACCTGATGTACTTGCAAGTGATGAGTGGTCAGTGAGCAATCAAACTGCTGTTCCTAAGTTGTAAAGCCAGAAAATTCATAGTCTAGTCCATAAAACTTCTTAAGCTGGTCAATTAGTTGTATCACAAGATCATGATTCTTTTTTAATGGACAAAAATTAAAAGTGATGTTTATAAGTACTGTATATCTTGTCAAACTTGCCAAATGGTAGGAAATCCCAATCAGATGATAGCTAAGGCACATCAGTCATCTGCAACATATCCCTGCATTTGACCATTTCATAAGCCAATTAGCCAAAAAATGGAAGACTGTCAGTTTCTTACCTAATACCAAGTCAGGCAAATAATAATTGTTGACCTTAATGTGTGCGTCCACAAAATTTCCATTGGCTATTTCATTGAAGAATATTAAAAATTTAAAGGAAAAGCTATTCTAAATGATTTTGCAGTGTTTTTAATGCTTGTTTGCTTCCCCAAATCTGTCCAGTTTGATCTATGGTCAAATTTTGTGTTTGAATATTTCCAACAAATTTAAGGCATGAATTAGATATCCAAAAGTTTGATTTTTCTGCCTATCACCCAGAAAGTCATTGGGCTACCACAAGACTGTCCAAAAACACTCTCACCTACACAGGATACATGTGTACAATTGTATTGAATGAAACATGAAAAAAGACAGTGATCAGTAAAATTCTGCATTGTATACATATAGAGTAATATCAGTAGAGTTTGTTCCCTTGTTGATACCTGCTGAAGGAAAGACCCTCAGACTGTCACACAACACATTCAATGACCCAGGATACATGTATACAATTGCAATAACTTATTGATATATAAAGCTGTACTGATTAATTGGCCACACTCATAATCAGGCCGATTATTGGAACAATCGGTATAATCGGTATCGGCTGAAATAATCACTGCCGATATAAACAAATTTCCAAAATATAAATTTAATCATTGTTGTTGTTGTTGTTGTAGGGTTTAACGCCATTTTTCAGCACATGATAGGCTATACATGGCGGTCAGTATTAATGGTGGGGGAAGAACCCGGGGAAAACCCCGGAAAGAACCACCGACCCATAAGAAGCTACTGGCAAGCTTTCTCACACACCCACATTGGCTGAATCCGAGACTCGAACCCACGCAGAGGTGAGATGGCAGTGATCCGTAACGGTGAGCGCTTTAGACCACTCATCCACTCGAAATTTAATCATAACAGTCATCTTAACATGGCTTGAATTTTAAATCAGAATTAAACAGTGGAAATTAAGGAATAAACATTTGATTTGGGGGTTAATTGAAAGATTTTTGTTGTTGTTGTTCTAGGGTTTAACGCCATTTTTCAGCACAAGATAGGCTATACATGGCGGACTGTATAACTAGTGGAGGAAGAACACTGGAAAACCCACTGACCCACCAGAAATTACTTTAATTGAAAGACAGTATATTCTTAAAAGTAAATACTTTTTAACACGCTTGCTGTCAACTACTGCTGATTGTCTGCTCACAACAAATTATCAATACCATGCATGCACTCTCATCCCAATGACAGCAGCCAACCAGCCAATGAGGCCTCGTGTGGCTGTTGAACTTCCAGCATACACATTACAGGGATGGTCCTAGCTTTTAAAAAGTTGTCGCCAAGCAAAATCACCAATCTCAATCTTTTGTTGCCAATTTTCAAAAAATGTCACCAAAATAAGTAGTGAATATTTTTCCAAGACTATTAATGTAATAGGCAATGAAAATTGAAAAAGATGGGATAGTTATTACTTTATTGACAACAAGCAATACAGCCATAATATTACAAAATAAATCATTACATGACTGTTTTGCACTTCCATGGTCTTTGCATTGCACATCACCGTTAGTGCATAAGTATAACTGTTGTCACCTGAAATAAATGCATTATCAAATATATATACTTTCCTTCAGCGACGTATAATGCGAACGTTGATTTCATGCATTGAGGAATTCAATGCCCTCCCCACCCCTTTTATGGCTAGCTTCACAAAGTACATCTCTATCAACCAGGAGTTCAGAAACATATTTTTGCCGCGCTTTACATGCTTTGCTTGTTAGTGAACTGCTTCCTAAATCCCAGGAATGATCACTGAATGCTGTAGATTTTATCTCGACAAGCAAATTATGATCTCCATTCCCACCAATGAAACTTACACAAGTCAACTTGACCTAACATTACTGTACCATATAAATAAGCATTAAATTAAAATCATTAAATTAAAAGGAATGAAAAAACATATCAGAAAGTATATGTGCCCAAAAAAAACTAATTCGGAATAAATATTTTATTTAGTAAAGAGTTTTATTTGCATATATGAGTTAACAATAAGAAATAAGGGGGATATAAAATGTGGGAAATAGTTATCACATGTATGGTAGCTTGAGACCAAATCTGAGCTGTTAACATAAATACACACTCATTTTAGGCATTGTTAGTTTTAACAAAAATAGGGCATGGTTTACTTGTCAGTCAAATGCTAGTGCTTTCACTAACTGTAGAACAGGTGGTTTCTTGAAATAATTGGTCTCATAATCGGTATCGGCAATTTTAATAATCGGCTATACGTGGTATCGGCATAATTGGCAAAAAGTGACATCAGTACAGCTTTATTGATAGATGCAAGTTTTAGTGCATTCTCTCTCTCTCTCTGATCATAGATATTTCTAACAAAACTACTTTTATATGACAAAGTGCTGCACACTTAGTAAGTTGGAATCATGCGTAATTACATTAATATTTCAAAAATGCTCTAAAAGTTTTATTAAAAATCTTTAATGACAAAGAGCTGCAGATTGATTAGAACCCAAGGGTGCTATATTTATATTTTTAAAATTCTTAAACCAATTTATTATTTTAATTGGTTTGATAATGGTTAAGAATTGCAGATAAATAAAAGCCAAATCTCCCGTAACATTAGGTCTTTTGTCTCTGATTACTGACACTATTAGAGACACGAGTATTAAAGTATGCAAACCAGTTTTAATGTTGTAAAAAAAAAACTACATTCAAAGGTTGAGATTCTGTACATTAACAATGCAAATTAAGTATTGGACTACAATCATGCACTAAATCTAATACTTCTAATCATAAGTAAACATTGTTATCATGATATGAACATGAATTTCCACAATTTGATTATTTCAGCTTTTGCGACAAAATGTGTTCCACTATGAAGACAATGATAAAAATAAGAAAACCTTTAGGAATGCTCAATTCTTTTAAATGTCATTTTACCTATAAACGTTTTTTTTATGTGTTATTAACTTTTTTTATGTGTTATTGATGTTGTTCTGAAATATATTATTTTCATCAGAGCTTAGGTACAATAGTATCACAGAAAAAGATAGGCATCAGTGAGATTTGCTGAAATTGGTGGCGTACTGTACTACTATCTTTATAACCAGGGGTCGTCGATGAAAGCTTGTTAAAAAGAGTACAAGGGAATATATCATTGTCATTCTAATCTGTACTTTGTTAAATTAACTAATATTTCCAAAGTAATGAGAGATATCACAAAGAAGTAGATTTCTTAAAAGATGAAAGTAATTTACTTAAAGTGCAGCAATACTGGGGTTAAAGAACAGGAACCACCCTGCTGTGGTGTATGTTTTTGTTTTCGTAAGGTGCTATATAAATCACTTAGATCTTCAAGAAAGCACATGGTTTTGTATCAATTTTGTAGCTGGCAAACTGTAAGATACAATGGCACAGCAGGAAAGTAGATCTAAGCACCTGTAAGCATGACTAGAGTTAAGAATGTAGCACTTGCAACTTGCAAGTAGCCATTTACAATAATGCAGAAGGAAAGCAGCACTTGCAAACTGCCAATGTACAGTTTGCATCAGTGAAGAATACAATATACATGGAAAGGATTTTGAACGTAGCACCTGAAAGAAAAGCAGACATTTACAATAATGCATCAAGGAAGACTAAAAAATACTAGTCCCACAATGTAAGACATAGTCACATAGCACTAGTTGTTTTTGTTTTAGTAACATCCCCCCCACCCACCCAACAAAAATATCTGGTAATGTGTCTTACGTTGTTAGTCCTACAATGTAAGACAGCACATGCTGGTTTTGTTTTAGTGCTGACGCCCAAAACATAAATATCAGCATGAAGGTCTTACATGTAGTCCTGACTATTACGTTGTATGACGAAGAAAAATACATGCATAGAATTATGGTGGTATTACCCCTCCATACCAAGCTGGTATCTGCAAAACTAAACTATAGTCTTAACGTTTACCTTTACAATTTGATAGTCACAGTAATATTGTAGCAATGACAACGTGGTATATAGTCAAATCACTGGTGGAAAAGAAATAGAAATAACGTTGATTAACCTTCTTCCTTGAAGTTGGGCGACAATATGGATAATATCATTTTTTGGAGAACTTTAATGCACAAACTTGAGTTTCAAATTGCAGTATTCTTTCTTAAGAAGACGCATTGTGTAAAGTAGTATCAAGTTAAATTTCATGCTGTCTTTTTTGTTGTCTCTTTCTTTCTTTCTCTCTTTTGAAATTTTAAAATTGTTTGTATGCTTCTCATTGATATACGGTTGTTTCTGCCTCACACCATAAATTAAGATATAAAACATTCTAATTTGAATTTTGTCGGCACTGATGGGGGGGGGGGGGGCGGGCGGAAAGATCGTTAAAATTTGTTATCTTAAACGATACAAGTAATATTGCATTGTTCCAGATTTCATACTGTACGTGTTTTACATTTTGCGTACAAAGGGGATCGAGGAAAGCAATATATATACATTAACCTTACATCTAAAGCCTATAACAATATTACTTGCTAAAGAACACGCACCAGCCAGCCTATGTCCTTATCAGATCGTTCCTCCATTTTACGGCGCCATTAGACAAACACACTGACCTAGTATGATCTCTATCACTTAACAGGCTAGCTTTGGGAACTATTTACAAAGTCAGCAAAGATACTTTGCTACAATATTTACAAATTTACAAAACTTGACATGACTATTTCAACATGAATAAAAGCTTGAAATGTTGGTTTTTTATGTGAACTTGTTGTTGATGCAGACAAATATATTTTTTATTGACCCAGAAATAGATGAGCCATTCTGCCATCTGTCATTTTATGTGACCGCAAGTTATATATCCCAGATAGTTCATTGTTATAGTAGTAATTATAGGTTATTCGGTGATTTGTTACGTGTTTAGGCTCTCATAAACAGTAACAAAGAAAAACTGAAAACAACAAGCTTAGTAAAATTTAACAAATAATTGATTTTCCTGGAAAATCAAGGTAACAATGAAAAACAAAACTTACGGTTTTAAAAATTAAATCCAAAAATAATCCAAGAATACTCCAAGAAGAATGAAAATTATTAGTCCTAGTAATATAATGTTCTAATGAATCTGAGTTTGAATCCAGACGAAAATTCAAAATGGAAGGCGATGATGTATGATATAGCCTTTATATTACGGATGTGTCTACAGTTCTTTGTGAATCACAGAAGATAATATTCCAGTCTTTCATTCAAATAAAATTTCAAGAAATGTCTTTATCCAAGAATTTTGTATGATCACTCAAATATTTCCAGGAAAAAGAATAAATAATTACATAAAATAAAATTTCGACTCAACTGGTCAAAACAAACACCTTTCAGTGTTGAAGGTAAAACGCACAACTAAATTCTCTATAGACAAAGGTTATACTGTCTACCTAAGACGCAAAATAGATACCAGTATGAGGGTCACGTGATCACTTTCCAGACCAAGGTAGAAGCTATTTACATGTCTAAGGTCACGTATTCCAGTACAGCCTCGATCTCACTCTATGTATCCCACAATTTAAAAAAAAAAAAGTTATTTACTCAACTGTAACTAATTTTGAATCAAGGTCAGAAACTACGTCAGCATTAGGATTTTACGACTAAACGGTCAGGTCAAACTAATTTCTGGAAAATATAAAATTCCAGTAAACAAAATTACATTACTTTAACATATAATGAAATGAAGAAAGAAAAACTTACAAACAGACAATTAAATTTAATCAAATATAAATTAAATCAAATATACATAACACTTTCCCTCATAACGAAAAAGAAAGATTTATATTATAAAGCTTTCTTTTTACCATCGATTAATTATGCATGAGGTTTAAAAGAACTCTTATAAATTATACAAAGTGTACATAAAATAATATATTTCTATACACAGGAAAGTGCATCAGTAGTAAGTAGGGATACTAGACGTACAATGGGAATTAGCATTACAGACCCCCCTGGGTCAATATACGTACAAGGGAAATTTAACATGGCGAAAAATCGTGGGTCAATATACGTACAAAGGGAATTTAACATGGCGAAAAATCGTGGGTCAATATACGTACAAGGGGAATTTAACATGGGATTTTTTTTGTTAAATATGGGATTTTTTTTTTAAATTTAATAAGGGGTAGGCAATTGAAATGTCATTCTCTTTTCGAGAAATATGGCTGGCCCTGAAAAGGGCCTTTGGGTTTATGTTAATGTATCCATTAACATAAAGGGCACTGCATTGGTCTTCTTCTTGTCCTTAGGCTGCGTCTCACTGTTGGCTCGTAAATCAGCACTCTTTTGAGGCATCCTTGTCTTTCTACGTAGATCCTACGTATCCACAGACTTGTGTTTGTCCTGTGGACAACGGTCCACTTGGATCGGACATACATGAGCATGTCCGTCCTAAACATCATGGAAGACACAAGCGTAGAAGATTGCACATCGGTCCACATCTTGAAGCGACGAGAACAGGTGAATCAATGCAGTGAACTGCGCTTATTTATAGGTAGAGGAAGGATTGAAACGGATTGAGTTCATTCACCAATCCGAACACGCATTACAAAATTCAGTCAGCCCTCATCCAATCCGAAGAGAGTAGTCTGTGACGTCACGTGGTCTATATAGATTCGCTAGCGCTTGTGTACAGTCAATCTATGCGACAGTGATTCAACATGACGGAAACTCAGAAAACGATCCATTGGGGTGCACCAGCAGGGGAGACCGCCCAAGGGAACCCGGACTTACTTTCAGAAGAGGTGAATTGGGATTTTGTGGATTTTCTCTCCTCGCAAGAATTTGTTCCGGAACCTTCGTTACCTTCTTCATTACCGCAAGTGGAGAATTTTAGACAGAGACAGAAAGAAGAATTGGAGAAATTTATACAACGACAAAAGGAAGCGGAACAAGCTTTTCTCCTACAGCAGCAAGAAGAAGAGGTAAGAAAAAAACAACAACAACAACAAGAAGTAGCAGCAAAGAAACAAGAGGGTGAAAATCAAACGGTCACGTTAGTAGTTAAGTGGGCCACTTTACCGTCAATGGGAATTAGCATTACAAGACCCCTTGGGCACCTCTAGCGTCAAGGGAAATTTAACATGGAGAAAAATCGTGGGCAACTCTAGGGACAATGGGAATTTAAAATAGAGTTTGGGTCTGTCTAGGGACAAGGGAAATTAACATGGGGAATAGAGTTTGTGCTTTTGGGATTTTTTTTTTTTTTAAAAAGTTTTTTTTAAATTTAAATTTAAATTTAAAAAAAGGGGTAGGCAATGGAAAGGCTATCTCTTTTCGAGAAATATGGCTGGCCCCTGAAAAGGGCCTCTGGGTTTTCTTCTGCTTCTAGTTTCTTCTTTTTCTCCACCAAGTTCTTATTTTATCTCCAACACTCTTTCTCTTCTTTTCTTTCTTTTTTTTCTCCTGCTCTTCTTTCTTCTTCTCTTCCTCCTCTTCTTTCTTCCTCTTCTCATTTTCTTCTTCTTTTTCAATCTTTTCGTTCCATTTGCTTATTCTTATTCTTTCCTCTTCATCCTCCTTCTCCTCCTTTATCTCTTTCATGACACCACTAATCTTGTCCTTTACCTTTTTTAAGTTATTAATTTCCATCTTTACACGATGGGGACTATAGGAATAATGGTCTTCAACCAGTCTTATCAACATCTGCTCCATCATTCCTAAGTTGTCTAAAACGTCTTGTAATGTTTGTATTTTGTCTATCTGGTTAGAAGCCATCTTCTTTTTTTATTCTTTGCAGAATGGTTTGAACGACGAATACTGTGGGTTCTTATACTTAAAGCGCGTACGTGAAGGAAAACATCCCCATAAAACGTAAAATTGATCTTACCTAGATCATGACCAAACAAAGCGGGGACGTGAAGGAAAACATCCCCTACTTTTTCATTTCATATAATAAAACCCAAACTATACTCTCCACATACGCTAAGAAACAATAAACAAATCCATAATCTACTATCCACGCAATCGTACGTGAGCGGGTACAAACACAAACACACAAACACAAACACACAAACAAATACGCTAAGAAACAATAAACAAAATCCATAATCTACTATCCTCACAATCGTACGTGAGCGCTTACAAAACCCAAACTATACTCTTCACATACGCTAAGAAACAATAAGCAAATCCATAATCTACTATCCACACAATCGTACGTGAGCGGGTACAAACACAAACACACAAACACAAACACACAAACAAATACGCTAAGAAACAATAAACAAATCCATAATCTACTATCCACACAATCGTACGTGAGCGGTTACAAAACCCAAACTATACTCTCCACATACGCTAAGAAACAATAAACAAAATCCATAATCTACTATCCACACAATCGTACGTGAGCGCTTACAGAACCCTAACTATACTCTTCACCTACGCTAAGAAACAATAAAGAAACCCATAATCTACTATTCCCACAAACATACCTTAGCTCTTACAAGCACCAACACACAAACACATACCCTCACACTATCTTAAAAAAGAGTTAGTGTTTATATTCACACTACTCTACCTACACACATTGGCAAATCGATCGTTATTTCTTTTCTAGAGTATTGGGTAGCCCTGAAAAGGGCTGTTTTTTTGGAACTTCATGGACACCTGGTTAATGGTGGCATCTTCCAGGCCTGGCGCCACATACACATCTTATCCCCCAGTTACTTTTTACTTTTTTGGGGGAGAGAGCAGAGGCAGGATATGTCGCTTCAGAATCCCAATTTTCGCTCTCTGGGATTCTGAAATTTATTCTTCTTCTCTTCTTTTCCTTCTCCTCCTCTTCTTTGTTTCTTCTCTCCTCCTCTTTGTATCTTCTTTCCTCTTCTTCTTTATATCTTCTCTCCTCCTCTTCTTTTGTTCTTCTTTCCTCCTCCTCTCTTATCCTTCCCTCCTCCACAATGGCTTCCGCGGCCAGTTCATTCAACAGGCGCCTGGCATATTCCAGATGCACATGAAGTTCCAACAGTTTAGACAGTCTCGTGTTCATTTTTGGTGTTTATCAATCAACAAGGGTAGCTAGACTGCCCAGCGAGTTTCAATTTATAGTGAAAGCGCGGACGTGAAGGAAAACATCCCCCTAAAAAACATAAAATTGATGTTACCTACATCATGACCAAAAACATCAACGCGCGGACCTAAAAGAAACACTCACTCACTTTTTTATGCTACCCATCACTATTTTAATTTTTTTTATAAATCACTTCATTAGACTATCCACATACGCAAAGCAATCCAATCTAACTCCAAATATACACCTCAAACACCAAAAAAAAAAACATGATTTTAATCTACTATTCATACCAACTTACTTAAGCACTTACTAACACACAAACACATACCCTCACATTTTTTAAAAAAGAGTTAGTGTTTATTTTCACACTACTCTACCTACACACATTGGCAAATCGATCGTTATTTCTTTTCTAGAGTATTGGGGTAGCCCTGAAAAGGGCTGTTTTTTTTTTGTTTGCTATGGCATTCTTTTTTTAGTTTCTAAGAATGCAATGTCCTCTGAGGATAGACTTTCTGGCAATAGGTCTGCTTCTTCGGAAAGAAAAGAAGAACTCTTTGGTGTCGATACGGCAATCGACAAAGCCTCTGTCAGGTTCAGGTTGCTGCTGCTGCTCTTGTTGTTGTTGTTGCTGCTGTCTCTGAAGTCTGTACTTCTCTGTCCATTCTTCTTTTTCCCTGTTCATTTCTTCTCTGAAGAGCTCTTCTATCAGGTCTTCAGTGATTTTTAACATTCTCACATTCTCTATTTCTTCTGGCTTCGGTATCAGACTGTGTCTGACCCTATGCAAATTCACGTAGGCTTCGTTGAGTTTAGCTAGTTTGGAGCACATCTTCTTAGGAGGATGAGTCGACAATGGATGGTTAGACTGGAAACAACCCGGTTCTTAAAGTCAAAGCGCGGACGTGAAGGAAAACATCCCCCACACGGTTTTTGAGTCGCAACGTTTAGTGAGTGTCATGAGAGGGATAGTAAGAAATGAAAGAGCATCAATCCAACATTCTTATAGCTAAACAAAAGACAAAGGCATTTTTTTCAAAACAACATTTTTTATTCAGAAATCACTTAACACTAAACAACAACTCTAACATTTTTAACAATAATCCAACAATATAACATCAAACAATTTTTTTCAAAACACAACAGTTTTTATTCAAAAATCACTTAACACTAAACAACAAGAACTCTAACATTTTTTAACAACAATGCAACACTAAAAGTTTCTCCATTAGGTAAAGAGGGATAACAGTCTTCCATGGTTTCTAGTAATCTAGGATGACTTCTCTCAAACTGTTGATTTCTATGGTATTATCGAATTCTGCATACAGCATGACGTTCACCGTTTCATCAGGGTCTCGGTCTTTAAACTGAATTTCCACACGAATCTGGCCGGATTTTGTAGCGTGGAAATGTCCCTCGTCGCTGCTTGGTCTGGAGTGAAATCGAAAGCCCACAAAGCGTAGCCTCCTGCATAATCCTCGTACGTAATACCGTGACTGGTATTGGTTCCTAACTGTCCGGTGGCTTCGTACAGGGACAAGTACGATCTCAAGTAATTCTTCTTGGTAAAGTCAGGTTCGAAAGGTCGGGTACACAAGGTCTTGCCATCGCGACTGACTTCGATTTTGGACACGCCAAAGTGTTGAAAGTAGAAAGGATTTTTTTCGGCAGCTCCGTTGAAGGCTGTATTCTCGACGATACCAACGATCAAACGTTTGGGTAACTGTCCTTGGAACAGATGATCTTCGATCATGGATCGCTGTCCCTTGGGAATGGTGAAGGTTTTCACTTCCACGCGTCGTATGGGATGCTTGGCAGTCGTTCTACTCAACGTCTGACTGATGTCGTTTCCCACTTTAGGTAACACTTCCACACGGCGTACGTAGAGTCTGGCTTCTAGGATTTTGGTTTTGTAACCGTCACTGTCAGCCATCAAATGGAAAGCGGCACTGCTACGATTCAGTCTCAGACGGACATCCACCCCGTTCAGCAAATACTTTTCTTGCAACCACATGTCCAAATGCAAACGATCCATCAGTTCTAAACTTGTGTCGGCTCCCGTGATTCTCTTTCTTCGTTCTACAAATCCATCATTGTTGTCTTTCTTTTCATCAGTTTCCAATATTTCAAACTTGGTAGGTTCGTCAGCTTCCCATACCACCCAGGCATTGAGATGAGTGTTCTTGGCATCTATTCCGTACGTCAAGAGATTTTCCAGGTAGGCACGATAAGGGTAAGTATCCATGCTGCTACTGACCAGTTTGTTATTCAAGTACAAGTCCACTCCACTGAACAAGGAATGCATGAAATTGTTGACGGGAGCTACTGCTTCATCGTCTATAGCACCTCCAGTCTTATCTAGAATTTTGACTTTCAGGTACAAGTAACTGCTATTCAGATCGATGTAATCTTCGGGCTGTCCTTTGATTTCAAACTCGATGGGAGCGGAATCGGTCAGTGAGGAGACGGGGTGAAATTCCACCCACTGGGATTCTTGCATCGTCATCATCGTGGGGGGCATGGCAAACAGATCCAGTTCCGTCTTGGAACAAGCGCAAGATTCTCGGTGCATCATTTTTTTGTCTCTTTTTTCTCAATAATCGAAAACGTCTAAGTCTCGAACGGTTCTTCTTTTCTTGGCCTTTCTCGCTTGAAGTCTGGTGAAAGGGTGTTTTCTTCGTCGTCTCTTTCTGCCTTGTCCTTGCTGAATGCCTGACTCGGTAGCGTGCAGGGCATTTATAGGTGTGTCTCGGCGGCCTAAAATGTCTTTGCCCGTTTGCAGCAAGACATTTTTGCCTGCCCTCATGAAGGCTTCTTTAGGGTTTTGTTTGTCGATGATGACATTTTGGAGAAATTCTTTGCCTTGCGTCAGTGCCGCATCTTTCAAGGCGTGCAATCCGCGTGTCACCATCGGTTTCAACAACGGGGCCACCGAACGAAAGGCCGATTTTAACATGTCTCCTAAACCGTGTCCTCGCTGTCGAGCAACCCCTCGGTACACTGGATACATGACTTAAGAGTCGTGAGAGAACCGTTTTCGAAAATGGAGTTTCACCGTGACTTTTCCTTTGGTGAATGGAATATTTTGTCCCAGATCTCCTTTTATAGCAATGTTGACCGTGTCCAAATACGACTTACTGACAGGCAAATAGTGAGGATGGACAAATTCGCGGTGGACGTGGTAAGTGTTTCCACCTTTCTCGTCAGCGTTCGTGACAGAATCTACTTTGAAAGGAATGACATGCAGTAACGGTACGGAGGTGTGTCCCACCACGTTGTACTCCACCACATCGGAATACACGAACATCAAATTCAGTCCTTGGTTCAGTTCTACCGGGGCACGAAATAACTTGCTAAAAGACTCGTTGTCGTAAACGATGGGTAATTCGTTTTTCTTGAGCATGGCCTTTCTCATGTCCATGTCTCCGCCCAACATGTCAAACAATTCAGGACAAAATAAAATGGACATGATTTTACTTCGTTCAAATTTCATCAAGAAGCGACGAGCTGCTTTGTGGTACTCCATGGTGACACTTTTGTTGACATGCTCCAAAGCTTTCAGAAACACGACATTAAACCTCGAGGCTATGGTGCTGACCAAATGTTGACCACTAAAATAATAGCCTGGGGGAATGAACAAGTAATAGGTGGTGTACTTTTGTGTACGGGGTTTCTTGTCATATTTGACATTGCTATCCATCCACTGTTGCATTTGCTCGTCATGAACTTCCACATCAAAAAAATTTTGATTGGGAAGGACATTGAGGACTTGGGTCGGGTGAATCATTTCTACTAAAGCCACTTCCCAACGGGCTTCGTGATCTCAGGGGATGGCCTGAGGTAATTTGGCCGTGTAAGAGCACAACGTGTTCTTGGGAAACACCTCCATGGAACTGTCACTGCGTAAAGTTAAGAAAAATTGGCTTTGGTGACTCATAATTCCAGAGTTCTGTGGCTGTCCGAGGGGTTACTGGACGTCAGAGGCGTGTCTCCGTCTAAAATGGGGTTCTGGTTGTGATTGAAGTGGTGACTGGCACTGGCACTGGACACAAGGTTCACGGGGTTCCCGTTCGAGGTGAATTTCAGGGAGGGATTAGGAAGCAGGTAACCGATGCAACTGCTCAATAAAATGGTCCACAATTGTTTGTCTCCTTGTTGCAAACTCAAATTGGCGATGGCTGCCCCGATGACACAATACACCACGAAGATTTGGCAGAAAAAGACGATTTGCGTTTTAGGCACACGTTCTCCACACCACACCCACAAGGGTTGTTTTTGTAAATCTTGCACAGAAGAACTAGGGGAAGGAGGAGTGGTCGACGTAGCTGCGTCTGCTGTGTGAAAAGGCATGATGGTCACTTCTTTTCATAGTCGATGACTTGCAAAGCGTCGATCCAAGAATCAAAACTGGGCGGATATCCTTTCCAACGTACTTTGACTTCTTTGACACGTCGTTTGCCCACTTTACGGGTTCTGCGTTCGAGAATGCTTTCGATGTCGTACACGTCGTCTTCTTTTTTGGTCACACGCTGTAACTCGGGCAAATAAAACGTTCCTTTGAGCACTTCTCCGTTCATGTCTTCCAATTTATAGACGGCAGGATGACGGCCATGCACTCGTCCAGTGACGCGAAACAATTCGGTCGTCAAGTTAGGTAAGTAACCTTTGTCGAAAGTGCGTTTGGTTTTGCCAATGCGCACCCAATCTCCTACGGCCAACTCTCCACTTTTCATGTGGACAGCCCTCGTCGGGGACGTACCAAACAGGCGCTCAAACACCAACACTTCGTTCTCGGGAGTCACGTCTTGCGGGGCACGTCCGATGCTTCGATGGTAAGATTGGTTGTACGCTTGCACCAGGTGCGGTAAGATGTCGATGTACTTCAGAGTGTGGTGATGCGTAAAATATTTCCACATGCGTTCTTTCAAAGTGCGTTGAAAACGTTCCACGATGCTGGCTTTGGTTTCGGGATTCTCGGTGGTAAAAAAAAAATGAATGTCACGTTTCTTTAATTCTTTTTGGAAAGCTTGGTTCAGAAATTCGGTACCTTTGTCCGTTTGCCATCGAAGAGGGTGACGACCGCTTTGTTTCAACACTCGTTGCAGGGCTCGCACTAACTCGCTGCTCGATTTGGAAGTCAAGGGCACGACCCAGGCAAATTTGGAAAAGACGTCGATGACACAAAACAAATATTTGTAGCCACGATTGTAGCTGGCCAAATGAGAGACATCGGCTAAATCGGCTTGCCATTGATGATCGATGCCTTCCACTCGGGTGCGACTTCTGGCAAACTTGCGTCGAATGGGTTTGTGTAAAGTGTGGGTAGCTTGTTCTTGTAACCATCGTTGCACTTGAGGTAAACGGAGACTTTACAGTCGCGTTTTGGCAGCACGATACAATGTTTGAACTCCTGTGTAACCTGCAGGATGGGAGGGATCGTAGTAAATGCTGGCTAAGACTTTTTCCATTTTTTTGTGTTGGTTGGTGTGTTAATAAGACACCCACTCTTGGAGGATGCTACTCTTTTTCTCTTGGGGTATTTTCTTGGATTGCAATGCTTTGCGTGTGCGGCCAGCAATAGGTGTCGAAGAGGAGAAGGATGTCTGAGCGGGGGATATCGGTTCTTGTTCACTTCTGTCTTCACTTCTGTCTTCACTTTCTTTTTCTCTTGTGAGGAAGAAGGGGTGGCCATCATCTTTTTAATCCATCCAATTCTGGAGGTAGGTGGTGTTGTTAACTTGCGTACTTTTTCTGGTGGAGTTTGAAACCCTTCCTCTTCTTCTTCTCCTTTTTCTGTCTTGGTCACTGGTACTGGTGGTACTGGTACTGGTACTGGTGATGGTGCTGGACTTTTCATCAAGGTCTTAAAATCTTTCAGAGTGGGTAGAGCTGTTTCGTCTAAAGCTTTCTGGTGAAAGAGTTGCAGTCGTTGCAAGAGTTGACCGTACTTTTGCGATTTTTCTGTTTCGGACAAATCTTGGCGATCCATCAAGAACTGCAATTCGTGTTGTAACTGGGACATCTCGCTCAAATGGGGATTGGGAGGTAAATGCGGGGTGCGTTGTTCTTGCCAATGATGGTATTCCATCCATCGTTTGTAAGGCACTAAAGCTAGTTTTCGTCCTTCCATGGGGTTGTCAGGGGTCGATTCTGAGATCTTGGGACTTCCGAGGGCCTTTTTATCTTGCTCCCACCAGTCCTCCCAACATGGTTCCCAAGACTCCTTTCAGTATGGGGCCTAACAAGAGAGGTAAAATACCTCCACGTTGCACTAACATCTTTTTTTGACGAATGGGAATTTTCTTTTGAACCATTTGGCGAAGAACGTGACGATGTTTGCCTAAGCATTGTTTCTGGTGTTTGGACAAAGGGATCGTGCCTTTCAAAACGTTCAAACAACATTCGCACACGGTATCGATGACCTCTTTGGAGGCTGTTTGAATGAGTTTTTTTCGTAGGGGTGGAGAAGCTTTGGACAGGACAGATAACATGTCCCCATGTTTGGCAAAACGTGGTGGCAGTCCTTTCTTTTTCTTTCCTTGGGGGTTTTCTGGAGGGTGACATCTTTGAGTCTTCAGGAGCACCAAAAAACACCGATACTCGACTTGGTCACAGGCCTTTTTTATACTGGAACGCGTCGCCACTGATTCTCTTTACGTCGTATTAGTTTGAGGACAGGCATGACACGTCGTGCAGGGGTACGTAACGGACTAAATCGAGCCAGTTCTTGCTTGGACAAATCCAGCAAACTTTGTAACATGCCCGATCTTTCTTGGACTTTGATTTTGGGAGAAGGTACTTTGTGAGCAGCAGCCACTGCCACTAAATTGGAAGGTCCTGCCACTGGGGAAGTTCTTTTGGGGGTCATCAACGGAGAAGTTCTTGGTGTGATCAACGTCTCCAAGTACTCTTCAGTTCTGGGTGTCATTAACGGAGAAGTGGACAAACGTGAAGCTGCCGGAGACGCAGTCACCGCCGTGGCAGGTCGTGGTTTGCGAGTGTAAGGTTGCGTCCTGGCCGAAGTGCCTCTCTAGCGACTAGTTTTCTGTGGACTTTTCTTTTTCTGGGGGCTTCTTTTCTTTTTCCGGGGTGGTGGTGGTGTCTGGTGAGAGGAGGGTCCTGCCACTGGAGAAGTTCTCCTTGGGGACGTGGTCTTTTTCTTCTTGGGGCTTCGTTGAACTTTTGTCTTGGGGATAACTTTGGGGGCATTAGGATCCCATCTTAAGAGTGAGCGAATGATGACCCCTCCTAGAGTACCGCTCCCTCCAGGTTTCAAAATGATTTGTTTTTTGGTTTATAGTGTCGATGCGGGGATCGGCCAGTTGGACCAAAGCGACTTTGTTTCGATCGAAAAAGCGTTTGGTTTGATGAGGAATCTGAATGATTCCTTGGAGTAATTGACGTGCCGTCACCGTGAACCATCGTAAGACTTCTTTGAGACTAGCTTCTAAGACACGAGCTCGTGTTTGTGGATTTTTTTCTCGACTGATGCCATACAAGGCACGAATCAATTTGACGGGAAGATGCGACTGAAGGGACGTCATGTTCGCACTGAGAGTGAGACAGACGAAAAAGGGTCTGAGGTTTTTATAGATTTTTTTATGGGGAGTGAAATGAAGTCGAGGACGGAGACGTGTACAGGACAGGCCCTCCGTCTTGGCACCAGTGGTGAAACAAGTGGGTACGAAATCGCAAATCCTCGGGAGTCGTAGGTTTCAAATCGACGAGTAAATAGGCGTGTGGAGTTTGAGTGGCATCGTCGTACGCCTGAGTCAGCCAAGGCGTTCCTAACTGTTTGGCTAAGACTTGCACTTGCGATTTATCTCGAGGGCTTTTAAACAAGACCACGTAATGCGCATTGAGACTGATGGTGCGATGGGCTTTAATTTGTTGAAACAAATTTTGCTTGATGTAAACGACACTGGCATTACGGTGATGCCCTTTGCGCGTGAACCACAGTTTAATTTCTTCTTCGTCTTCTCCTAACATGTCGTCGAAAATGACCAAATGGGTTTGACGGGAGTCAGAGACGATGCCGTCGTCTTCTTTAGGAATGCCTTCCACAAACACGATGGAATCGCCTTGACTTTCTCGCAAGAGGCTGTACGCGGATTGCCACTCTTTGTAACACCACACGATTCGTTGAGGGGGTCGATCGATCAAATGATGTTTATGTTCGATCAAACGTTTGATGAATTCGGTTTTGCCTGAACCGCTAGGTCCAGCAATGAGCATGTTAAAGGGATGGCGAAGATACAAAGCCTCCCAACTGGCACGATCTAAGTGTTCGTCGATGACTTTGACAGTAGAGGAAGAGGGAGTAGAGACAGCAGAGGTAGCCATGGTGTGAGAAATGTCACTTGTGACACGAAAAAACAAACAAGACAAGAGTTTATATACTTTTTCAGAACACGTTTATTGAATGTTTCGAACATGAATACGAAAGACAAAAATGCATAAAAGCCAAAGGCTTAAGTACAAGAATAAAAGGCACATGATAACCATGAACGTGGAATAAACACAAGTGTCTGTACAACATGTTTTGGGTAAAGTTCTAACCAGTTCTATAGTAGGGGGTAAGGTCACACAAGTGTCCTCTCGAAAGGGTCTTTCAGGCCTGTCCACGACAGTCCTGTCCTGGGTGACGGGTTCTTCTGGCACCGTCACTAACACAGGTTGAAAAGTAACTTTTTTCCTTGAATAACTCTCGTGCATACTGGGCCACCTCTTGTGTCCAAGCCTCAAAACCCTGGTCTCGGTGATGTCCAACATTTGACTCCTAACCAGTCTGGTTTCCTCTTCGTCAACGACATGGTAAGTTACTTCAATGAACAATGAACTATCGATCTTGCCTAGGGTTCCTTTTCATATACAGACCAATACCGACGTGACCGTACGGTAAGGTGAAGTGATTGGGAAGTCGCACTCGCTTCTGCTATACAATTTGATAGACTTTTTCCAAGGGTCGACTGACGATGTGGTGAGTGGGTAAACGTACAATCTTGTTCGGTTGATAGGTGGTCACTTTAAAGTTTCCATCCTCTCCCGATTGCAAGGCTTCTTTCAATACCCCAAAGTTGACCACTCGACTGGTACGATGATTCAGAGTCAGTCCTTTCACTTTGCACGTCGTGTGCACTTCTCCTTGTTTGTCCCGGTATTCGTAGCCGTAATTTTTGGGACCGCCACTGACGAAACTTAGAATCTTGACGTCGGGATGCTCGTCTGTCCAGGCTCCTAAACGGTCTCCTTCGATGTCAGGGTGCTGTTGAATCGGGTGATGGATGTAAATGCAACTGTCCGTGTCAAAGTACAGGACGCGTTCTTCTAACAGTTCTAAAGCTTCGTACAATTTTAAGCGAGCATGAGCTGTCACGTAAGCCGCAATGATGACATTTCCAAAAGGGTCGTCTTGTACAAAGTCCAGATCTTCTTCGTAATTGACCAAGATCAAATTCTCTCGAACGACGTCCACGTGTTTCATGTATTTGGTTTTGTCGTGAATCATCTGGAAGTAGCGGGAAGGTTCTGTCAAATATTCCGTCTTGGGTAAACACGGTCGTTGTGCCATTTTACCCCACAAGCAATTTAACATCACTTTGGCAAACGATCGCCTGCCTTCGTTTTTCTCGATGTGGTCTAAAGAGATGCCTTCTTGTGCGTAGTATTTCTCTTTGAATTGTATTTGGTCTTCGGGAGTGTGACACCAGGAAGGATAGCCGCTGGCTTCTTGCTTCAGTTTCAAAAAGGCATCCACGTAGTCGGCGAAAATGCCTTTCTGAGTAGGGTCACCCTTGTGGTACTGTTGTGTCTTGGGAAAGTGGCAAATTTTGTACACTTCTAACAGCTGGTATCCCATGTCCAGAGCTTTGAACAATTCCACGCTGACCCAGGTTCCCGTCAAGGCACGTTCTTCCTGGCTGTGATGGCAAGGTTGGTCCTGGTTGCACGTTTCGGCACAAGTACGGCACAAAGATAACATCAGTTTGCCTTGACAATGGTGAGGTAAGACGGGATGGTATAGGTTCGTGGGAGGCAAAACTTTACACTTGATCAAGCCTTCGTATTGTCGAATGTTTTTCAGGTCGATGTGTTCCGTGAACAATTGCGGGTGCTCTACAGGAAAGCGACAATATTTGCACACGTAGGGATACAGCGAACACACGTCCAAGTATTTGATTTCTTCTCCTTTCTCTTCGTCGGCTTGGTACAGCAAACAGGTGGCAATGGTCCTTCCTCCGTACAAACTATCCCTCGGGTTCAGCGGGTCCATGAACTGGTAACTTTCCACGAGGCGTTTAAACTCGGGATCGGTTTTCAAACGGTGATCGTACTCGTGTTCCCACATTTCCACCACTTGGTATCCTTGCTGTTCTAACTTTAGCCGTCGCTGACAAGTGTCCTGGTACAAGTCTTCCATGGTTCGTTGCAAAAACTGATTTTTAGTGTCACGGTCAGGGTAACAGACGGGACATCCGTGAAATAAGCAACCGTTAAACTCGTACACGATCTTGGGGTTTTCTAAGTCCCAGTCATCTACCGAATACGTTCCGATGGTCTTTTCGCCTCCTCCGTTGCGGGCATGCTGAATCCATTTGTCTTCCTTGTCGCACAAGTAATGTAACCAACGTAGGGCTTTGACCGAGTATTGACGCTTCACATAGTGGGTCGTTTGAGGACTGATGACAGCCACGGTGTTTTCAGGCATGAATCGTTGGCGGTACACTAAGGAACACGCTTTGGCAATGGTGCAAGCTTCTTTCAAAGGATCGACCCCTCCGTGTTCCATGAACAGTTCTCGAAATTTTCCACAGCAACGCCGTAAAATGTCCACGTCGGAACGACAATACTTTAACATTTCTTCCTGAAAGTCGAAAGGGTCCGAGGCGTGAGCTTGGTGCCAAGCGTAGAAAGCTTCTCGTTGTTCGGTACGCATGTTGTCGGGGTCGTAATAGTGAGCCTCAAGCAAATGGGGTAGAACAGCATGTTGATTGGCTTCCGTATTGAAAAAGTGTGGAAAGTACCCTTTAGCCATTTCTGTCATTCCAAACGTTTTAGGCATTCGGCTCAAAGGCATGGCCAAGTAACTCATCGAATCTTTAAACTGTACTTGTCCCACTTGCATGAAAATGATTTTGGCTCCGTTCAAAATCACTTTAGGACGTTCGGTGCCTTGTTCCGTATAGTACCTCAAAAGAAACTGTCCATCGTATCCGGAGAAATTGTGAGCCATCACCGTGGCATGACGATGACAATCTCCGTAACGTTCGATGTCCTCTTGGCTCCACGTCTTGTCGATGGGGTCTAAGACCCATTGGGCAAAATCGGCTAACGTGTTTGGTCCCCGAAAGATTTTTTCATGTCCTCCAGGAATCTTGCTGCAGTGAGGGCAATGACTGAAGATAGGTTCTTGAATGCACTTCTCGCACGCTCGATGAGCCACGCAGAAATTAGGAATGTGAATGCCGGTCTCTTGCATGCATTCGAAATCGAAAAAGATGAAATTGCCTTTCTTCTTGTGACCGTCCTCTTTCTCTGGTGGGGGTTGGTATTTTTGCACGTAGCATTGGTGTTCCAAGTCCACGATGTGGTGACAAATGTGACATTTTTTCTTTTCTCGACATACGTGTGCCTTGGCATTGTTGGTACGTATGCCTTGTCTACACGTAGGGCACAATCTCAGGAGTTGACAAGCACATTTCTTCTGTGAACCTTGTGTTTTCAAATGTTGTTGGTAACAGGTAGGGCTGACAAACGTGCGCAGACAAGTCGAACAAGGCACTGGTTCTTCGCTCAGACAGGGTGGAGAGGCCAAACATCCTGGGCATTTCCATCCACAATGCTTGTGTTGCTCTCGATTATTATAACCATAGTCACATTTCTCACAGTAATATCTGTATCCCAGGAATCCGGTGATACTGGTAATGGTATCGAAATGGTCATCGTGATGATAAAGGTGAATGTATTTTCCGTCCTTAAAGTCTTGGCCTCGAAACAACAGAGACCCGCGCATTTCTTGAGGGTGCACTTTCAAGGTGTAGCGTGGAGCTAGGGCATCTTGCAATTTTTGCATCTCAGGAATGCCACAGGGTGTGTCTTTCGACAGGCCAGCTTGTTGCAACAGGAGTTCTGCTTCATTTCGTTGTTTGGCTCGGTCGGATTGTTGAATAGTGTTCCACGTTCTTTTCCATTCTACCGTGTCGTTCTTGTTGGCATAGGTTCGTCCCACCACGATGGCACGGGCTAAACACATCTGGTCTTGAGGGTTGTTAATTCGGACGAGACTCTTTTTGGTGTTGCGAAGGTCGTCCACCAATAACATCTTTTTGCGTCCTGTCCGTTGAGGAGGAGAGACGTGGGCCATTTTCAGTGTGGCTTTACCATCGGTGATGTCAAACTGGTCATTAGATTGTTGTACGTGTTGTATCTTGTCCATGACTTTGGATGGGGTCAGTTCTGCGGGTCTGCTAAACTCGATCCAAACAGGGCATTTCAAACCGTCGTGATCTATGGATAGTGTCAAGCGATCGTCTTCTTTGGCTTGACATTGTCGCTTGAGTGCGGTGAGCAAAGAATCCCACATCTCGGTTATAAACCCTTCTGCTTTCTCCAAGGGTACGTCGGACTTGAAATCTTTAAACTTCACCGTGTAGGTGTAAGCCGTGGTTCTAAATTTTCTAGAGGAGCGCTTTTCCGTCTCTCGAATGGAATAGTACTTTTCAGGGTTGACTAAGGGTGGTGAACTTGGTTTAGAGGGTTCGGATTCTGGTTCACTCATGTCCTCTTCAAAATCACTGGCATGAATTTGTGCCAAGATTTCAGCCCTGGTACGAGGCGATAGATCACGTTTCTGCCTCTTACTTTCTTCTTCTTCTTTCTTCTCGAATGAATGGGATCGTTTCATCTTGAGTGCAAAACGTCAAATGACTCAAGTTTAAACACCATAGACTAATTTATAGTCTTGGCAAACCAGCGTATATAAAAAGGGTGTGTGTCTTGTCCTTTCACTATTCATTTCACTCTCAAGCCGAGCACAACGATGGAAGAGACTACCCAGATGGAACGTTTCGTCAGAGCTTTGCGAGGGGTCATTAGAAAATTCTCTTCAGACCAGCCGACAGACTACTCTCCTTCCTTTCGAGATAAAAGTCAAGATACTTGCTATATCTGTCAGAAGAAAGGGCATTGGTCTTCGGAGTGTCAAGACCGTCAAAAAAGAACAAAAACAGGGGCTAAAAAAGACAAAAGTCAAGATACCTGTTATTATTGTAAAGAAAAAGGACATTGGTCTCCAGATTGTCCAAAAAAGAAACAAGAGGAGTCAGAAGAAAAAAGGAATTCTTCAGAAGAAGAGAGGGATTCTTCGGAAGAAGAGAGGGATTTTTCAGAGGAAGAAAGCAGACAGGTGAAGAAAAAGAAACAGGAGAAGGAAAGAAGAAGGGAAGAAAGTGAGGAGGAAGAAGAGGAAAAGAGTGTGACGGTGAAGAAATTTAAAAAACAGAGAGACTAAACAAGGAGAAAGAAGAAGTCTATGAACTTTTTATTAAAGTGTTCTGTTGTGAATTGTGAATTGGATTGTAAATATTCATAAAAGAATAAATTAATGATATAAGGTAAGTGTCTTTGAGTTCTGATTTTAAAATAAGAACGTACACTCACGCACTCATACAAAGACACGTACTATACGGGGTAAAATGGGGTTGTTTTTTTGTTTTTTTTTGAGTGATTGGCAAATTGAAAGGCTATCTCTTTTCGAGAAATGTGGGTGTCCGTTACGTCACCAGATCTTTAACCACTGGTACCTGAATGGTATAAGAAAACTGATTCGTCAGAAATTGTTTCAGTGGTCAGACATTGTTCAAAACTTTGAGGTCGCCAATGATGTACATGTTCATAATTTTGGTTACTTCGACATTCACTTACTGCAACGTATTGAGGAAGACGAGTTAAAGGATTACCAACATTTGTTACGTGGATTCTGCTTAGCGGAAGACGAAACTTCTAAACGAACTCTGACGTTTCGGTTACAGTATGTAACATTTAAATTCCCTACTGGAGAACGAAGATCTCTGGATAGAAAGTCACGTGTATTGCATCCGAAAAAAAGAGAATATAAAAACAGGCTGCCATGCCACGACTTATGTCACATGTCATTGAACAGATTCCGTGGAAGGAACTCAATGACCATATTCAAACCGTGGATCATTACCATCGATTATTACAAGAACTGTATCCAATCATTTTGGGTCGACAAGTGGTGTGTGTCTTAGTGACTTGTTTTCTGGGATTTCGTTTACCAGCCGATTCTTTGTGGACTCTTTACGATCAGTACTTACCACCTCAATGGCCTTAAATGGTCACGAAAAACTCCTTTTGCTCAAAGCCTTGCGGTTTCATCTGGATACTTCTCGACCTCTACGGGAAAAAAAGATTCGTCAACTTTTAGCTACCCAAGACGTGTATGACGATGTGTGTGTAGCTTGCGACTTACATCCCCATTGGACAGATGTCCGTGCCTGGAAAGAATGGGATTTTGAGGCTTGGACCCAAGAAGTGGCCCAGTATGCACGAGAGTTGTTCAAGGAAAAAAGTTACTTTTCAACCTGTGTTAGTGACGGTGCCAGAAGAACCCGTCACCCAGGACAGGACTGTCGTGGACAGGCCTGAAAGACCCTTTCGGGAGGACACTTGTGTGACCTTACCCCCTACTATAGAACTGGTTAGAACATTACCCAAAACATGTTGTTGTACAGCCACTTGTGTTTATTCCACGTTAATGGTTATCATGTGCCTTTTATCCTTGTACTTAAGCCTTTGGCTTTTATGTATTTTTGTCTTTCGTATTCATATTTAAAACATTCAATAAACGTGTTCTGAAAAAGTATATAAACTCTTCTCTTGTTTGTTTTCGTGTCACAAGTGACATTTCTCACACAATGGCTACCTCTACTGTCTCTGCTCCCTCTTCCTCCACTGTCAAAGTCATCGACGAACACTTAGATCGTGCCAGTTGGGAGGCTTTGTATCTTCGCCATCCCTTTAACATGCTCATTGCTGGACCTAGCGGTTCAGGCAAAATCGAATTCATCAAACGTTTCATTGAACATAAACATCATTTGATCGATCGGCCACCTCAGCGGATCGTGTGGTGTTACAAAGAGTGGCAATCGGCGTACAGCCTCTTGCGAGAAAGTCAAGGCGATTCCATCGTGTTTGTGGAAGGCATTCCTAAAGAAGACGACGGCATCGTCTCTGACTCCCGTCAAACCCATTTGGTCATTTTCGACGACATGTTAGGAGAAGACGAAGAAGAAATTAAACTGTGGTTCACGCGCAAAGGGCATCACCGTAATGCCAGTGTCGTTTACATCAAGCAAAATTTGTTTCAGCAAAGTAAAGCCCATCGCACCATCAGTCTCAATGCGCATTACGTGGTCTTGTTTAAAAGCCCTCGAGATAAATCGCAAGTGCAAGTCTTAGCCAAACAGTTAGGAACGCCTTGGTTGACTGAGGCATACGACGATGCCACTCAAACGCCACACGCCTATTTACTCGTCGATTTGAAACCTACGACCCCCGAGGATTTGCGATTTCGTACCCACTTGTTTCACCACTGGTGCCAAGACGGAGGGCCTGTCCTGTACACGTCTCCGTCCTCGACTTCATTTCACTCCCCATAAAAAAATCTATAAAAACCTCAGACCTTTTTTCGTCTGTCTCACACAACGTCAACATGACGTCCCTTCAGTCGCATCTTCCCGTCAAATTGATTCGTGCCTTGTATGGCATCAGTCGAGAAAAAAATCCACAAACACGAGCTCGTGTCTTAGAAGCTAGTCTCAAAGAAGTCTTACGATGGTTCACGGTGACGGCACGTCAATTACTCCAAGGAATCATTCAGATTCCTCATCAAACCAAACGCTTTTTCGATCGAAACAAAGTCGCTTTGGTCCAACTGGCCGATCCCCGCATCGACACTCAAACCAAAAAACAAATCATTTTGAAACCTGGAGGGAGCGGTATTCTAGGAGGGGTCATCATTCGCTATCTCTTAAGATGGGATCCTAATGCCCCCAAAGTTATACCCAAGAAAAAAGTCCAACGAAGCCCCAAGAAGAAAAAGACCAGGTCCCCAAGAAGAACTTCTCCAGTGGCGGGAGCCTCCTCTGATCAGACACCACCACCCCGGAAAAAGAAAAGAAGCCCTCAGAAAAAGAAACAGAGAAAAAGTCCCCAGAAAAAGAAAAGCCCACAGAAGAAAACTAGTCGCAAGAGAGGCACTTCGGCCAGGACGCAACCTTACACTCGCAAACCACTACCTGCCAGGGCAGTGACTGCGTCTCCGGCATCCTCACGTTTATCCACTTCTCCGTTGATGACACCAGGAACTGAAGAGTACTTGGAAACGTTGATCACACCAAGAACTTCTCCGTTGATGACCCCCAAAAGAACTTCCCCAGTGGCAGGACCCTCCAATTTAGTGGCAGTGGCTGCTGCTCACAAAGTACCTTCTCCTAAAATCAAAGTCCAAGAAAGATCGGGCATGTTACAAAGTTTACTGGATTTGTCCAAGCACGAACTGGCTCGATTTAGTCCGTTACGTACCCCTGCACGACGTGTCATGCCTGTCCTCAAGTTGATACGCCGTAAAGACAATCAGTGGCGACGCGTTCCAGTATATAAAAGGTGTGTGACCAAGTAGGGTATCAGTGTTTGTTTTGGTGCTCCTGAAGACTCAAAGATGTCACCCTCCAGAAAACCCCCAAGGAAAGAAAAAGAAAGGACTACCACCACGTTTAGTCAAACATGGGACATGTTATCTGTCCTGTCCAAAGCTTCTCCACCCCTACGAAAAAAACTGATTCAATCGGCCTCCAAAGAGGTCATCGATACCGTGTGCGAGTGTTGTTTGAACGTCTTGAAAGGCACGATCCCTTTGTCTAAACACCAGAAACAATGCTTAGGCAAACATCGTCACGTTCTTCGCCAAATGGTTCAAAAGAAAATTCCCATTCGTCAAAAAAAGAAGATGTTAGTGCAACGTGGAGGTATTTTACCTCTCTTGTTAGGCCCCATACTGAAAGGGGTCTTGGGAACCATGTTGGGAGGATTGGTGGGAGCAAGATGAAAAGGTCCTCGGAAGTCCCAAGATCTCAGAATCGACCCCTGACAACCCCATGGAAGGACGAAAACTAGCTTTAGTGCCTTACAAACGATGGATGGAATACCATCGTTGGCAAGAACAACGCACCCCGCATTTACCTCCCAATCCCAATTTGAGCGAGATGTCCCAGTTACAACACGAATTGCAGTCCTTGATGGATCGCCAAGATTTGTCCGAAACAGAAAAATCGCAAAAGTACGGTCAACTCTTGCAACGACTGCAACTCTTTCACCAGAAAGCTTTAGACGAAACAGCTCTACCCACTCTGAAAGATTTTAAGACCTTGATGAAAAGTCCAGCACCATCACCAGTACCAGTACCAGTACCACCACTACCAGTGACCAAGACAGAAAAAAGAGAAGAAGAAGAAGAAAGGTTTCAAACTCCACCAGAAAAAGTACAAGAGAAAAAGAAAGTGAAGACAGAAGTGAAACAAGAACCGATATCCCCCGCTCAGACATCCTCATCTTCAACACCTATTGCCGGTCGCACACGCAAAGCATTGCAATCCAAGAAAATAACCCAAGAGAAAAAGAGTACCATCCTCCAAGAGTGGGTGCCTTATTAAGACACCAACCAACACAAAAATAAAAGAATGGAAAAAGTCTTAGCCAGCATTTACTACGATCCCTCCCATCCTGCAGGTTACGCAGGAGTTCAAAAATTGTATGGTGCTGCCAAAACTCGACTGAAAAGTCTCCGTTTACCTCAAGTGCAACGATGGTTACAAGAACAAGCTACCTACACTTTACACAAACCCATTCGACGCACGTTTGCCAGAAGTCGCACCCGAGTGGAAGGCATCGATCATCAATGGCAAGCCGATTTAGCCGATGTCTCTCATTTGGCCAGCTACAATCGTGGCTACAAATATTTGTTTTGTGTCATCGACGTCTTTTCCAAATTTGCCTGGGTCGTGCCCTTGACTTCCAAATCGAGCAGCGAGTTAGTGCGAGCCCTGCAACGGGTGTTGAAACAAAGCGGTCGTCACCCTTTTCGATGGCAAACGGACAAAGGCACCGAATTTCTGAACCAAGCTTTCCAAAAAGAATTAAAGAAACGTGACATTCATTTTTTTACCACCGAGAATCCAGAAACCAAAGCCAGCATCGTGGAACGTTTTCAACGCACTTTGAAAGAACGCATGTGGAAATATTTTACGCATCACCACACTCTGAAGTACATCGACATCTTACCGCACCTGGTGCAAGCGTACAACCAATCTTACCATCGAAGCATCGGACGTGCCCCGCAAGACGTGACTCCCGAACGAAGTGCTGGTGTTTGAGCGTCTGTTTGGTACGTCCCCGAAGAGGGCTGTCCCCAAGAAAAGTGGAATGTTGGCCGTAGGAGATTGGGTGCGCATTGGCAAAACCAAACGCACTTTTGACAAAGGTTACTTACCTGACTGGACGACCGAATTGTTTCGCGTCACTGGAGAAGTGCATGGTCGTCATCCTGTCGTCTATAAATTGGAAGACATGAACGGAGAAGTGCTCAAAGGAACGTTTTATTTACCCGAGTTACAACGTGTGACCAAAAAAGAAGACGACGTGTACGACATCGAAAGCATTCTCGAACGCAGAACCCGTAAAGTAGGCAAACGACGTGTCAAAGAAGTCAAAGTACGTTGGAAAGGATATCCGCCCAGTTTTGATTCTTGGATCGACGCTTCGCAAGTCATCGACTATAAAAAGAAGTGACCATCATGCCCTTTCACACAGCAGACGCAGCTACGTCGACCACTCCTCCTTCACCTAGTTCTTCTGTGCAAGATTTACAAAAACAACCTTTGTGGGTGTGGTGCGGAGAACGTGTGCCTAAAACGCAAATCGTCTTTATCTGCCAAATCTTCGTGGTGTATTGTGTCATCGGGGCAGCCATCGCCAATTTGAGTTTGCTACAAGGAGACAAACAATTGTGGACCATTTTATTGAGCAGTTGCATCGGTTACCTGCTTCCCAATCCCTCCCTAAAATTCTCTTCCAACGGGAACCGTGTGTCCAGTGCCAGTGCCAGTCACCACTCCAACAACCACAACAACAACAACCCCATTTTGGGCGGAGACACACCTCTGACGTCCAGTAACCCCTCGGACAGCCACAGAACTCTGCAATTATGAGTCACCAAAACCAATTTTACTTAACCTTACCTTGCGACAGTTCCATGGAGGTGTTTCCCAACAACTCGTTGTGCTGTTACACGGCCAAATTACCTCAGGCCATCCCCTTAGATCACGAAGCCCATTGGGAAGTGGCTTTAGTAGAAATGATTCACCCGACACAAGTCCTCAATGTCCTTTCCAATCAAAATTTTTTTACGGTGGAAGTTCATGACGAGCAAGTGCAAAAGCACTTGAATAATGTCAAATATGATCACAAAAAATATAATGAAACAACTCGAACGTGGACCTACCAGTTGTTCATTCCCCCAGGCTATTATTTTAGTGGTCAACATTTGGTCAGCACCATAAGCTCCAGGTTTAATGCCGTGTTTCAGAAAGCGTTGGAGCTTGCCCAAAAAAAGGTCACCATGGAGTACCACAAAGCAGCTCGTCGCTTCTTGATGAAATTTGAGCTGAGTAAAATCGTGTCCATTGTATTTTGTCCTGAATTGTTTGACATGTTGGGCGGACACATGGAGCTGGGGAAGAAAGTAGAAAAAGAAAAAAACGAATTACCCATCATTTACGACAACGATACTTTTGCCCAGTATTTTCGTACCCCGGTAGAACTGAACCAAGGACTGAATTTGATGTTCGTGTACTCCGATGTGGTGGAGTACAACGTGGTGGGACACACCTCCGTGCCGTTACTGCGTGTCATTCCTTTCAAAGTGGACTCTGCCACGGTCACTGACGAGGAAGGTGGAAACACTTACCACGTCCACCGGGAATTTGTACATCCTCATTATTTACCTGTCAGCAAGTCGTATTTGGACACGGTCAACATTACTATAAAAGGAGACCTGGGACAAAATATTCCATTCACCAAAGGAAAAGTCACGGTGAAACTCCATTTTCGAAAACGGTTCTCTCACGACTCGTAAGTCATGTATCCAGTGTACCGAGGGGTTGCACGACAGCGAGGACACTGTTTAGGAGATATGTTAAAATCGGCCTTTCGTTCGGTGGCCCCAGTGTTGAAACCGATGGTGACACGCGGATTGCACGCCTTGAAAGATGCGGCACTGACGCAAGGCAAAGAATTTCTCCAAAATGTCATCATGGACAAACAAAACCCTAAAGAAGCCTTCATGAGGGCAGGCAAGAATGTCTTGCTGCAAACGGGCAAAGACATTTTGGGCCGCCGAGACACACCTATAAATGCCCTGCACGCTACCGAGTCAGGCATTCAGCAAGGACAAGGCAGAAAGAGACGAAGAAAACACCCTTTCACCAGACTTCAAGCTAGAAAGGCCAAGAAAAGAAGAACCGTTCGAGACTTAGACGTTTTCGATTATTGAGAAAGAACAAAAAAAAAAACAGAAAAAATGATGCACCGAGAGTCTTGCGCTTGTTCCAAGACGGAACTGGATCTGTTTGTCATGCCCCCCACCATGATGACCATGCAAGAATCCCAGTGGGTGGAATTTCACCCCGTCTCCTCATTGACCGATTCCGCTCCCATCGAGTTTGAAATCAAAGGACAGCCCGAAGATTACATCGATCTGAATAGCAGTTACTTGTACTTGAAAGTCCAAGTTCTAGATAAGGATGATGGTGGAGTAGATGACACTGAGAATATAGCTCCCGTCAACAATTTCATGCATTCCTTGTTCAGCTCAGTGGATTTGTACTTGAATAACAAACTAGTCAGCAGCAGCATGGATACTTACCCTTACCGTGCCTACCTGGAAAATCTTTTGACGTACGGAATAGATGCCAAGGATACTCATCTCAATGCCTGTGTGCTGTGGGAACCTGACGAAGCGACCAAGTTCGACGCAATAGATTCAACCGATTCCGGCTTTGAGCAAAGAGAAAACAAAATCTTAAATAAGAAGAGTTTAGAACTGATGGATCGTTTGCATTTGGACATGTGGTTGCAAGAGAAATATTTGCTGAACGGGGTCAATGTCCGCTTGAGACTGAATCGCAGCAGTACCGCTTTCCATTTGTTGGCTGATCCTGCTAAGCCTCCTAAAAGCAAAATCGAAGAGGCCAAACTCTACGTACGACGCGTGGAGGTGTTACCCAAAGTAGGTAACGACATCAGTCAAACGTTGAGCAGAACGACCGCCAAGTATCCCATACGACGTGTGGAAGTGAAAACGTTCACCATTCCCAAGGGACAGCATTCTATGATCGAAGATCATCTGTTTCAAGGACAGTTACCCAAGCGTTTAATCCTTGGTATGGTCTCGAATTCAGCCTTCAACGGAGCCTTCGCTTAAAATCCTTTCAACTTTCAACACTTCGATGTGAAGAAAATCGAAGTCAGTCGCGATGGCAAGACCTTGTGTACCAGACCTTTCGAACCTGACTTTAGTGACAAGAAGATGAATTACTTGAGATCGTACTTGTCCCTGTACGAAGCCACCGGCCAGTTAGGAACCAACACCAGTCACGGCATTACGTACGACGATTACGCAGGAGGCTATGCTTTGTGGGCTTTCGATTTCACTCCAGACCAAGGCAGCGACGAGGGACATTTCCACCCTATAAAATCCGGTCAGATTCGTGTGGAACTTCAGTTTGCAAAAGAACTACCAGCAACAGTGAACGTCATCCTGTATGCCGAATTCGATAATACCATAGAAATCAACAGTTTGAGAGAAATCATTCTAGATTTTTAGAAGCCATGGAAGACTGTTATCCCTCTTTACCTAGTGGAGAAACTTTAAAGATGGAATGTGAGGAGACCGTGGAAAAAAAGAAGAAGAAGTGATCATGATGAAATCGAGTTGGCCAGAACAAGAAGCCCATTTAGTCTCCTGTTTTGCCAAACACTTGGTCGAAAAAATGACGGAATTGATCAAGAAAAATTGCTATGGATGTCAAAACGCTCATCCCAGTCAAATTCAACACGATAAATGCCTGATGTTGAGTCAAGAAGAAAAATTGGACGAGTATCTGGACGAAGCTTGGAGTCTCATCTCGGACAAAGACGTGTTGCACCAGTGGTATAAAGACTTGCGTGAACATTCTTGTCCACCATTAACCACTCAAGAGATCCATCGTATCGAAGCTCTCCTGAATCAGAGTGAGGAGACGAAACGAAGAAACGGTTATTTGTCAGACATTTTCAAGCAAAAAGTCAGGATCGAATTGACGACTTATTATTATCTGTGAAGAAGAAGAAAAAAAACCACACAAAACATGGATACCTGGGAACTTTATTACCTTTTGAACCACAGTTCGTATACGTCTTCTTGGAATCCTGTCGTCTGTGCTAAAGATGAACTCCCTCATCGCAAACCTAAAGACCATCTAGCTTACGTGATCAACACGGACGACAGTCATCTCCCAGGAACCCACTGGGTAGCCGTCTACTTTCCTCAAGAAGGATGTGTGGAATATTTCGATTCGTACGGATTGCCTCCTTTGGAAGACGATATCATTGACTTTATGAGAAGAAATGCTCAGACCACCCGATTCAATAATGTGAAATTACAAGGCACAGATTCTTTGGTGTGTGGACAGTACTGTGTGTATTTTTTGCATCATCGCAGCCTAGGTTATTCCTTAGAACATTTAGTGACTCATTTTGATCCTCGTTCTTCTTCAAGAAACGATGTGAAAGTAGATCGATGGTTCTGTGACCATTATGCTTATCTTTTGTCTCAAGCTAGGAAACGTAGTGTCCATCAATGGCCTAATGATTTCCAACAGTGGAAATCACAATTTCATTCACAACGTTGTCAGCCCTGTTTAAAGTAGACTGTGAATTGAGAAAAAAATGTTTGTCATTAGAAAAAAATGTTTGATGTTATCATGTTGGATTATTGTTTAAAATATGTTAAAGTTGATGTTTAGTGTTAAGTGATTTTTGAATAAAAAATGTTGTGTTTTGAAAAAAATGCCTTTGTGATTTGTTTAGCTATAAGAATGTTGGATTCATGCTCTTTCATTTCTTACTATCCCTCTCATGACACTCATTGAACGTTGCGACTCGAAAACCGTGTGGGGGATGTTTTCCTTCACGTCCGCGCTTTGACTTTAAGAACCGGGTTGATTCCAGTCTAACCATCCATTGTCGACTCATCCTCCTACTAAGATGTGCTCCAAACTAGCTAAGCTCAACGAAGCCTACGTGAATTTGCATAGGGTCAGACACAGTCTGATACCGAAGCCAGAAGAAATAGAGAATGTGAGAATGTTAAAAGTCACTGAAGACCTGATAGAAGAGCTCTTCAGAGAAGAAGTGAACAGGGAGAAAGAAGAATGGACAGAGAATTACAGACTTCAGAGACAGCAGCAACAGCAGCAGCAACAACAACAGCAGCAGCAGCAACCTGAACCTGACAGAGGCTTTGTCGATTGTCGTATCGACACCAAAGAGTTCTTCTTCTCTTTCCGAAGAAGCAGACCTATCGCCAGAAAGTCTATCCTCAGAGGACATTGCATTCTTAGAAACTAAAAAAAGATTGCCATAGCAAACAAAAAAAACAGCCCTTTTCAGGGCTACCCAATACTCTAGAAAAGAAATAACGATAAATTTGCCAATGTGTGTAGGTAGAGTAGTGTGAATATAAACACTAACTCTTTTTTTAAAAAATGTGGGGGTATGTGTTTGTGTGTTTGTGTTTGTAAGTGCTCAAGTAAGTTGGTATGGATAGTAAATTAAAATGATGTCTTTTTTAGGCGTTTGAGGTGTATATTTGGGGTTAGATTGGATTGCTTTGCGTATGTGGATAGTCTATTGAAGTGATTTATAAAAAATTTTAAAATAGTGATGGGTAGCATAAAAAAGTGAGTGAGTGTTTCTTTTAGGTCCGCGCGTTGTTTTTTTGGTCATGATCTAGGTAAGATCAATTTTATGTTTTTAGGGGGATGTTTTCGTTCACGTCCGCGCTTTCACTATAAATTGAAACTCGTTTGGCAGTCTAGCTACCCTTGTTGATTGATCAACACCAAAAATGAACACGAGATTGGCGAAACTGTTGGAACTTCATGTGCATCTGGAATATGCCAGGCGCCTGTTGAACGAATTGGCCGCGGAGACCATTGTGGAAGAAGGAAGGATGAGAGAGGAGGAGCAAAGAAGAAACAAAGAAGAAGAGGAGAGAAGATATAAAGAAGAGGAGGAAAGAAGATACAAAGAGGAGGAGAGAAGATACAAAGAAGAGGAGGAGGAAAAGGAGAGAAGAAGAAATTTCAGAATCCCAGAAACCGAAAATTGGGATTCTGAAGCCACATATCCTGCCTCTGCTCTCTCCCCCAAAAAAGTAAAAAGTAACTGGGGGACAAGATGTGTATGTGGCGCCAGGCCTGGAAGATGCCACCATTAACCAGGTGTCCATGAAGTTCCAAAAAAACAGCCCTTTTCAGGGCTACCCAATACTCAAGAAAAGAAATAACCATCAATTTGCCAATGTGTGTAGGTAGAGTAGTGTGAATATAAAGACTAACTCTTTTTTCATAGTGAGAGTGTATGTATTTGTGAGTTTGTGTTTGTAACTGCTCGCGTAAGTTTGTGTGAATGGTAGATTATGGGTTTCTTTATTGTTTCTTAGCGTATGTGGAGAGTATAGTTAGGGTTTTATTATATGAAATGATAAAGTAGGGGGATGTTTTCCTTCACGTCCGCGCGTTGTTTGGTCATGATCTAGGTAAGATCAATTTTATGTTTTAGGGGGATGTTTTCCTTCACGTTCGCGCTTTCACTATAAGAACCCACAAAGTTTGATGTTGGAACCATTCTAAGGAATGACTGAGAGAAAATGACTCAAGTATCAGTTTTATTTAATTTATTGAGAGACATCTATTTTTGGATAATGGATGTAGAATATGTTGTAGGAAGAATAGAAGAGGAATGGAGGCATGGAGATATGAAAGACTTTGTAACCAGTCAAGTTCAAGGCCTAAAGACAGAAAGAGATATCATAGCAGGGATGATTGAAGAAGAAGTCAATAAGTCAAGAGGCTTCATTAACCCACCTTACTTCAGAGTGGGAAGTTTGAAGGAAGCACTGGATCATGTCATCCAAGACCGGTGCTTCCTAGAAAAGATATTATACTGGACAGAGTGGAGGAATGTAAAATGGGGGTTGGACAAGGTGAAGAAAGGGGAAGATCTGATGAGAAAAGTAATGGAGGAAGAAGTAGAGAAGATTAAAGAGAAATGGAGGGAAGAAAGAAAAGATGTGGAAAACAAAAAGAAAAAAGAAGAGTTTGAGCGGCTTAACAACAATTGGATGAAAATCCAAATCAAGTTCCGAGCCATGGGTCACCCGGACTGGATGCCGGAAACAGAAAAGAAGAAGAAGAAAGGAATGATGGAAAAAATAAGAGGATGGTGGAAGAAGTTAAGGAGTTAGAAGCAGAAGAAGAAAAAACCCAAAGGCCCTTTTCAGGGCCCCATATTTCTCGAAAAGAGAATGACTTTTCAATTGCCTACCCCTTTTTAAATTTTTTTTAAAAAAATCCCATATTTAACAAAAAAATATCCCATGTTAAATTCCCTTTGTACGTATATTGACCCACGATTTTTCGCCATGTTAAATTTCCCTTGTACGTATATTGACCCAGGGGGGTCTGTAATGCTAATTCCCATTGTACGTCTAGTATCCCTACTTACTACTTGCATCTGCTATTAAATTATATTTTCCCTTGATGTGCCTGATGTCAGTAGCATATTCCCGTAACAACAAACTCCCCATTGGTAGTCTTTGAGTTTTAGTTTTCATCTTGCCGATGAAAGTAATAGGTTGTGCTCACTAAACACAATAATCGAAGAAGGAGCTGACCTAACGGGTAGACTTCAAAATGTTGTAATGCCAAAATCAAAGCCCAACATTCCTTCTCGATTGTTCAATAATTTCTTTGGTGCTTGTTTAATATCCTCGAAAAATAGCACACTGGATGATCAATACCATTTTCATCTTCTTGAATCAAAACTTCTCCAACCCCAACATCACTTGCATCAACAAACAGTTTAAATGATTGGCTAAAATTTTGAGCTGTAAGAACTGGCGCGCTTTTAAGTATGATTTTAACTTATCAAAAGCTTCCTGACATTTTTTAGTCCAAAGGAACTTGATTTTCTTACACAATACATTTGTCATAGCTTCAACAATTATAGAAAAATTGGAACAAAATTTCCGATAGTATCTAGCCATACCTAAAATTCTCATCAGTTGCTTTTTGCTAACAGGCACAGGGAATTCAGAGATAACCTTGACTTTAGTAACTATCGGTTTAACTTGTTCATGTCCCACGATATGTACTAGCACGACAGAACTCACTTTTGGATAAATTAATTGTCAAACTTAAGTCTGTGAGTCTGTCAAAGAATTTCCAAATTGTTGCTAAACGTTCTTTGCAAGTATCATTGTAGATGATGACATCATCTACGTAAGCATCACAATTATCTAGACCAGAGGTGATCATATTCACGAGACGTTGAAAAGTACTTGGCGACCATTTCATCCCAAACGGTATCACTTTATATTGATAAAGTCCATCTGGAGTCACGAATGCCGAAATTTCCTTTACTCTTTCCGTTCGTTAGTGGAATCTGTCAAAATCCTTTCAGAAGGCCAAATTTGGTGACATACTTGGCATTTCCGATCTTATCAATACAGTCATCGATTCTGGGTAATGGAAATGAATGTTTTTGTCACACTATTCACCTTCATATAACCAGTGCACATACGGAATTTTTATCTGGTTTCGGAACGAGTATACATGGTGAACTCCAATCACTTTTACCCGGCTCGAAAAAATCATTCTCCAGCAAATACTGAATTTCTTTTTTCAAGTATTCTTGTCTGAGAGGGTTATTCAAGTACAGGTTTGTTTCACAGGTTTGGAATTTACAATTTGAACGTCATGGACAAGTTTGTTCTTGCAGAAACATTTGAAAATAAGTGCTCATATTCAAATAATAGCTGTTTAAGTTCATTTCTTTCTTGCTTTTGCAAATGTGAAAGTATCTGGTCCATATCTTTCATAATTTCTGAATTCCGAAGATTTGTCACTCTAACAACAATTGAATCCGATGATAGTCCTTCACGTGTCTTCACTGAGTGGGACAGGTACAACTAACTTGATTGCATGTTTAACCAAGCTATCTCTTTCAATATACTCCTTTAACGTGTTTATGTGGCAAAGTTCTCTTTGTTTTCGCCTCCCATTAGTATCTATAATGTAATTTAAATCATTTACTGTGCTGTCAACTGTGTGGAGACCATACTTCTTTGCATGAAGAGGATTTTGTGGTATGGGTTAGAGAGCCAGGGCTCTATCACTAGGCTAAAACTAACTTCCTTTGAACTTTTGTCATATATTGACTTCATTTTTTATTGAGTAGAGTGCATATTTGCTCTGGCAACCTCACAAGCCTTTGACAACTTATACTTAAAATTGGAAACATAATCAAGAAGATTAATTTGAGTATCTTCATCAGAAAGAAGTTTCTCTTTCAACAACTTCAGTGGTCTACGAATAGGGTGTCCAAAACCAATTCAAAGCGACTGAAGCCTACAGATTCTTGAACTGATTCCCTAACAACAAAAAATGGTAATTGAATGACTTCATCCCAATCTTTACCCGTATCAAAACAATATGATCGAATCATAATTTACAAAGCCTGATGAACCTTTTTAATGCCCCTTGGCTCTCAGTGTGATAGGCAGAAGATTTTAATTGTTGGATGCCTAATTCGTACATAACTTGCTGAAAAATTCCAGACATGAAATTTGAGCCATGATTGGGCATATTTGGAGTGACCAAATTGAGTACAAAACTTTATCAAAGCTTTTATTATTGTTTTAGATTTAATATTCATAAAAGGAATTACCTCTGGAAACCTTGTTGACGCACACATAATGGTCAACATGTATTGGTTATCTGACTTGGTCTTAGGTAAGAGACCGACACAATCTACCATAATTCTACTAAATGGCTTGTCAAATACAGAAATATGTTGTAGATGAGCCTTAGGTATCTTCTGATTGGGTTTTCCTACCATTTGACAGGTATGACAGGATATACAGTATTGGTCAATAGAAGTTAGTCAAGATCTTGTGATAGGTCTTATTAATTCCTAAATGACCAGCCAAAGGAGTTTCATGTGCAAGACTAATTATTTCCTGTCTGTAAGATTTTGGAACTACAATTTGATAGTTCCCTGACCACTAGTCACCAGCAGGTACCTCAAGAGGTCTCCGTTTTCTCATAAGAATTCCACTTTTAATGAAATAACAGACAGGAACTTCAGTGGCTTCAGTTTCACTAATGGCCCTTTGAAACAAACTGGAGATCTCAGGATCATTTTCCTGTTAGACGACAAGTGATCGTTCTTTATCACCCTGATTAGAATCAAGAGAATAAGTAGTTAAAAGTGGATCACTGAGATCAATACTTTTGTATTGATACAAATAAGGAGTGAAGGTGACCTCATCAAAAGCCTGGTCAATACATGTGTCAGCTAAAGGAATTCTTTTCGGATCAACACCATTCTCGTGAGCTTTCTTTAACATAGCTCTGGTAACTGCACAAACTGGGAATAAATCAGGGAATTCTTTTTCAATTTAATCGACTTTCTGATCAAAGCAAGGCTTGTCAGTTACAAGTGGATTGACCACAACCTTATCTCCAGCTAGGTATTTGTCTAGTAATAAATTAATGCCCTCAACGGGTAAAACAGAGACTAAGTCTAATTACAAATTTACACAATGGAGATGAACATTAACAAAGCCGCACTCTACTTCATGAATAAGAACACTCTCATTAGAAGAAGACTTCTCAGAAAAAGGAAAAGTACCCGACAATAAAAGACTCTGAGAAGCTCATGTGTCCCTTACAATTTTAATAGGGATATGATTGGCCGAATCACAAGAGTCATATAGATACATTCGATATGAATGTTGTATAATTCTCCATAATAAAATCGGACTGGGAATTATTAGACCTAACAAATATATTGTTTTCAATACATGACCGGGACCTTGACCTCTTAGAAATAAGAGCATTTGGAATAGGTCTGTCTTCATTCTGATGCATATTTTTCAATTTGTAACAATCAGAAATAACGTTTCCTTTCTTCTTACAATAGGTACACGTAGGAAGAGACAAAGATCATCGATCAAGCTTATCCGAACCTTGAGTTTTAGAAGTTGTGCCAGTCTGAGATTTAGAAGTGCTTGTATTAGGCTGAAATACTTTACTGCCAGAAGGCTGCTGAGTGGAAGTCTTATTTAGAGAAGAAACTTTATGAGCTAAAGAATACTCGTCAGCAGCACGAGTAGCATCTTCCAAGGTTTCGATCTTATGCTCATCAAGATAAGTTTTAATGTCAGTATGGATACAGTTCTTAAAATCTTCAAGTAATACAAGTTGTTTGAGACCTTCATAGTCTTTTTCAACTTTCTTGGCTAAGCACCATCTATCAAATAACTGTTCTTTGTCTATAGCAAATTCGACATGAGTTTGTCCAGCTTCTTTTTTTATAGTTTCTGAAATTTTGCCGATACACTTCAGGGACTAACTCATAACACCTTAAGATGCATTCCTTCACCAAATCGTAGTCAGTACTCTGCTGTACTGATAGGGATGCACAGATATATCAGGCTTTGCCAAAAAGTGTATGCTGTAATAATTGAGTCCAATGCTCCCATGGCAATTTAAAATTTTCAACAGCTTTTTCAAAGTAAGGAAAATATTTGTCTGCATCTTTTTCTCTAAAACGGGGCACTAATCTAATATTCTTAGCAACATCAACATCTACATTTGTATTTGAAGTGGGGAAGTGCAAAATTCACTTGCCAGCTCTATTTCTTATATTCTGCACTGATATTTCCCCTCTTCCTTCTCCGATTGTAAATGAATTTGCTCTTTTTATAACTGTATTTGTTCTTTTTGTAACTTCATGTTTCTTTCACTCTTTCTTCCTTTCGTAAATGCATTTGTTTTTTCTCTTTTTCCAATTTAATTTGTTCTTTCCCTTTCTCCAATTGCAACTGTATTTGCATTTGTTTTTCTTCTTTATTTTTCTGAAGTTAAGCTTCCTCAACTCCAATTTCATTTTGTATTTTAATTCTAAGTCCTTAACTTTTATGTCAGAGTCTGGTACAGGCGTACTGATCGAAAGCAAAGCACTTTTATCCAAACATTCTTTTCTATCAATCACTGGTCAATTTTGTTTTATTTATTACTTCTTTAAGGAATCCTTTGCCTCAGAAAGATCATATTTTCTGGCAAGGCGAATCAATTCATCTTTTTTTATATATAAAGATCTAACTGTTCCTGCATAGGACTCGTAGAAAGATTTTCCCTTTTGGTGACATTGTCGAAAACGCTTGCTGATTTCACTAAAGCTTTCAAAACTGTAAAAGAATATTTGGGATTTTTAAAAGATTTACCAAGTTTTTTTATATAAATATTTTAGCCAAAACTCAAATATCCAAGGACAAGCGCCCAGTTTCTCTTGTTAAGTGTTTAGGCTCTCATAAACAGTAACAAAGAAAAACTGAAAACAACAAGCTTTGTAAAATTTAACAAATAATGGATCTCCCTGAAAAAACAAATTAAAAATGAAAACAATAGAACTTACGGTTTTAAGAATTAGATCCAAAAATAATCAAAGAATAATCCAAAAATAACAAATTATTAGTCCTAGTAATATAATGTTCTAATGAATTTGAGTTTGAGTCCCAACGAAAAGCGAAACATGGAAGGGGATGACTTATGATATATCCTTTATAGTACGGATGTGACTGTAGTTCTTTGTGAACCACAGAAGATAATACTCCAGTCTTTAATTCAGAATCAAATTTCAAGAAATGTTTTTGTCCATGAATTCTGTATGAGCACTCAAATATTTCCAGGAAAAAGAATTAATAATTACATAAAATAAAATTTCAACTCAACTACTTACAACAAACACATTTCAGTGTTGAAGGTAAAACGACCAACTAATTAAATTCTCTGGAGACAAAGGTTATACAGACTAGGACGAAAAATAGATGAATGTATCACGTGATCACTTTCCAGACAAAGGTAGAAGCTATTTACATATGTAAGGTCACGTATTCCAATACAACATCGATCTCACTCTATGTATCCCACAATAAAAATAATTTAAAAAAAGAAGTTGTTTACTCAACTGTTACTAATTTTGAATCAAGGTCAGGAACTAGGCCAGGATTAAGTCTTTACGACTAAACGGTCAGGTAAAACTAATTTCTGGAAAATATCAAATTCCAGTAAACAATATTACATTACTTTAATGAAATGAAAAAAATTAAAACTTACAACAGACAATTAAATTAAATATAAATTGAACCAAATATACATAATATGCCAATAAGCAAATTTAGAGAATTATTTAAAAGAAAAGGTGCCTTTTCTTTCCTGGTTTCGGAACTACAGTTGGGGTTGTCAGCAGTTACGAACAGTTTTGAAAACCAGGAAAGAAAAGGAATCTTATTGGATACGCCGCCTTAGAACATTGAAACCAAGCGGTTTAAACCAAGAAGACTAGGAAAAGACAGTCACGCAAAAATAAAATCATTTTGCATGCGGGACATTTACTTTTAAATAATTCTCTAAATTTGCTTATTATTCCGGGGGGGGGGGGATAATATTTTACTTTATTCCGCTGAAATAAAGAAAAATAATATCAAGTATAAGAGCTTCACATAATAAATCATTCTGAGGAATAATAAGAAGAAACAAAAAGACAGGTTTCGAAAGAAAATACCCTAAAAAATCACCGGCACAAACCGTACCAAAGCGCGAAAATGATATGGCCTGTCCCTTATTTTTCTCTCCATTGTACCTTCATTATCATATAGTGGGTAACTGTAGGCTATGCAAGTAACTCCTAAGTAGCTCATGCAGCAGCGCGATAATCCACTCCGTCATCCGCTCTAATCCACACTGTCACCAGCTCATATTCTCAGTAGGATGGAACATGCACATGATGCTGACGTTAGCTGGATCGTGTCCACTATATGACATAGCACACACACACACACAGAGAGGAATTTTCTTAAATTAAGTCTATAATTATTGTCTCTCTCATACACACGCACACATATACATAGATATGTTGATTGTTTTCTTTTTTTTCCGTTCTATTCTTATTCACATTGACTAAATCAATATAGGACACATCTATGATTTAAACATGAAATATGGTTTTAATGTGGAAAGTAGAGCATTACCAACTCTTGGTTAGTTTCTTAACGCTGAACGCTCAGTATTCAAGCACCGGCGCATGGAAAATAGAGTGGAATAGAAACTAAGCGAAATGACGAACCAGAAAGAGGAAATTAAAATATTTTAATATATTTACTGTTGATTTAAGTCATTATTCTGCTTTAATTAACATGACTATCGAACAAAACAATTCTCTCTCTCTCTCTCTCTCTCTCTCTCTCTCTCTCTCTCTCTCTCTCTCTGGTCAGTTTAACTTAACATTACCATTATTGATAGGTCCAGAGACATCGTCGTATGACATAAGTGAAAATCCTCTACGGCGGTCATTTTCATGGATTTTCGTCCATATCATGTTACGTTTGTCCTGAGGGCCTTTGTACATTTTCATATTTAATTGATAATAGTCCATTTTCAGAACATTATAATATGTTTAAGAAACAAAAACAACAAAACATTAAGTTACAGTAGGTGTACCTCGCAACCCAAAATGTACCGCACAGTGTCGACAGGCTATTGCAACTTTGTATCATTGATTATATAAACACTGTAGATAAATCCAAAGGAAAGCGCACACATATCGTTACGACGAACCATATTCTTGTAGGTTATTTGTGTGAGGTTTGTTCAAGGTTTTCATCAAGCCGAATTTTTTTCTCTTTCACTCCAGATTTCTGCGTATTTTATCCCTTATGCATGAGAGGGAAGGGAAATGAAAAGCATAAAGGATTGCGATAAAATTATGTACCATATTAAATTCATTTAGAATACGGGGATTATAAATTCTTTTTATCGTTATTTTCATACGTCACTAACGATTAATGAGGGGAGATTCATCATTGTTCTTTAGGCCTAGAATTGACATCACTCAGTTGGAAGAATGTTTATATATGCGTATTATTGCGCCATGAGTAGATCACAAATTGATATATCAATAGTACTGGTATATCAAATTGCTCAGTACCAACGTGTTAAAGGCCATGTATATATATATATATATATATATATATATATATATATATATATATATATATATATATATATATATATTCAAATCCCAATTATAATACACTATACAGTAGATTATTTAATAATAAATGTCAGTATTATACACTTTATTTGAATGTTTGACAGCTATAGCCTTATTGAAATATACGGCTAATCATCGCTGAGACAGCGGAACACATCGGATTTATCCCTGCTTAAATCTTTGCTCTAAATAAATGCACATATCACAAGTAGTGAGCACCAGTGTAAATAGTTCAAAATATGACTTTTTAATTTTTCCTCTACCATGTTATTTTGCAATTCGGTCTTTATTTCACTACAGATAATGCGATATTGCAGACACTTCCACTCTTTTATACAGTAAGTAAGCAATATTTAAATTTAGAATTCATAAATTGTGCAATCCCAAGTTGTACCACAAAAGTTCCTCATCCAGTAGTAATATCTTCGGCTTTTCTCATTGCTATCTTGCTAGCTAAGAAAGAAAAAAAGATTATTCAAATCCAAGTGGAAAGAGACGATGATGATAAGAATAAGCTATAAAAACTTTAATATGGTACCCTTGCCTCCCATGACGTTCTCCATGTGGGGAATCATATGAGGCAGTAGTATCAAAGTGTTCGTTTTGCTTTTTTGTACCGTTTGGGGCCTTGCCACCAGTTTGCGACTCTACCTCCCACGACATACGTAGCCCACACGCGAGCGTTGCATGTTTATCAATTTCAATTTTGCATCCACGTGAGCCAGCCATAGGGATAGAGTTTCCGACGGATGTCAGTGCCCTGAAGGGTTTCTTTAAAAAAAAAAAAAAACATCCTTGGATAATAGTTTATGAATTTAGTTGCTTACGGCACCAATAGATGCTGCCCAGGCAACTCAAAATTAAAGCTGCTGTTTCGATCGATAAGCAAGTTCGCTGGGTGAAATTTTTTCATTCGACTTTTACTTTTTGTAAATCCTGTTTCTAATTTGTGCACGTAACTACTTGTGATTTTCCATTTTCGCCTCACTGTTTCAAACTCGGTCACATTGATTATTTTATCTTCTATTGCCACCGAATACAATTTACTAATCATATTGAGACTTCTATGTGCAGCTGTTAACGATTCGGAATAGACGTGTACTCGTGAATGCAGTCGCATTGAAATTACTTTGCTAGCACCACCAGAGACACCGGTTAGTACCGATATAACACCGACATTAATTTCGATTTGTGCACCTACAGTGACTGACGTCGTGATTCAAGTCACACCAAGACCAACAGTTGCTACTTCAGCAAGACCACAAATAGCATCTACGACCAAGCACTCGTGTTTGTATTTAAAGATCAACGCAGTTCTCTTAGTGATTTCATTTTGCAGTTGTTGCTCGGCTTCTATTATTTTCTTCATGTCGGTAAGACTGATATCCGTCATAGTTCTTCTATTAATAATACAATCGAGTATTGTAATTGCACGACAGGCAGATTTTGTCCGGTCTCAACACCACACAGGCACAATACGCACATGCACTTTTAATCAATTATTTCTTTTTACTTGTACAATTTTCATACAGTTATAAAAAAAATTAAAAAAGCACATCTGCCCCTTTAGTACACACCCCTTATTCAAAAATACACAGAGTACGACAGAACCTCTTAGATCTAACGATCGTCTTTGACCAATAACTGTAACCCGAACATGCTTGTCCTTGTTGAATAACTGTCGAGATCGTTTATGTTAAAGCTGAATTAATGTTGGTGTAAACTATTCGTTGGTGAACGTAAACGGGGTGGATACATACGTGAAAACCACTTCGCCATTGTAGAAACAATCCCAGAGAGGTTTTGCATCTGCTGGTACAGTAAACGCTTGATTGTTTTCACGTTTACATGCGATGATTCCAATCTGGCCCCCAGTTGGTTGTGGTACATCAGGGTGAGTCCATCAATAAATTTCTACTTGACCCTAAACACAACTGTATGACAGCTCATGTCAGGGTTTGGTAACATCACGTTGTCGCAGATATTCATTAAAAAGAGGAACAAATATTTTATCGATGTTAACATCCATTGCCTGTTGATCAAAACCTCATCAGTAAATTCAATCATGCAACCTCATCACTGCGGTCAGATTTCATTACCTATATACAGTGACAAAGTCTAATTTTAAACATAAACACAAAATACGATTAAGTACCTTTCAGGAGAAACGTTGATGCTTCAGACAAACATTCCGTCTCCAGGTAATGATTTAGATAATGCAACTGTGTAAAATGCATCATCATCCTTGTTTGTGCGCTGTGATATTAGTCTTACAAGCTCAGGGTTAAGACACCGCTTTTCATTTATCAACATTCCCGTTCTAACCCAGCGACTTTTACTTCAAGTATGATGAGCAGGTATGATCCTGACGCGGAGTCGTCGATGCCACCAGGCATGACTTACACAGAACTTCAAACCGAACTGGATGAGGACCCGGTGCACAATGAGTGATGAGTCACCGAAATCATGGGTCTTATTTCGATTCTACTATGGAGCGGACCGAATTCAGCTTTCATCGAGGAACTTTATCGGGTGTTGACCATTTCGGAATGTCCTCCACCCCTTCCAGCTCCACAAGACTACAAAGGAAAGGCGTCAGTTGATTTTGGAGAGGAAGAGAAGACGCCATCCTTTCGGCTACTTTCCTAATCGGCGAAGATTAAAAAGATTAACGACCGGCTCTCGCGTCACATTGGCGATCCATGCAATTCTAAGAAGTGATTCTCGTAAAGCCAGGTTAGCAGCGTTTTCATCTGGTTGTTATCAGACGGACTCCAACACCTTCAGTACGGACCCCCCCCCCCCAGCATTTGACAAGAAATTGGCAGCTGTCCACATGTCGGATCCATTGTATTTCAAGTTGGTTCTGAACATTGTGGCTTGGCTCGTAGCACGACAGCCTTGCGAGACAAACATTTCAATCCTTCCAATGTGGAGAGAATATTGAGAGCAAGAAGGCCTTCGACTGTGAAGGCTTACGAGGGAAAGTGGCATGTGTTTAGGGACTGGTGCCAGGTCAATCGCATCGACCCATTGCGTTCATCAGTTCCTCAACTGGCTGACGTATTTTCTCTGGCTCTTTGAGGAGAAACAGTTAGCCGCAATAACTTTCAAAGGATATCGATCTATGACATTCAGACGTCATGGCAGATGTGACATTGGGCATGACAAAGACCTTTCAGATCTTTTACCCAATTTTGGTCGTCAGCGACCAACATTCATAACGCTGTTTCCCAAATGGAACTTTTCCTGGGTTCTAATATGGCTCAACTCAAGCAAGTTTGAGCCCCTAGCCCACACTTCGCTAAATTTTCTATCATACAAGAAATGTTTCTTGATAGCCTTAGCTTTCACATACAGGATCAGTGAGCTACATGAGCTCTCAGTCGATCCGAACTATCTTCAGTTCAGCTAGGATGGTTCGGAAATCTTCCTAACACAACAAGGCTTCATACCTAAAAACCGTTTACCGTCCGTGGTAACCAACGAGTTGTCATCTGTCCGCTCTCTTCCATAGACAAGTCAAGAGCGCCGACATAAGGGCACCGATGAAAGGGCGCCGACAAAAGAGCGCAGACAATTAAGCGCAATAAAGTGTAGTTTCTTTTCAAAGTTTTGAGTAGAAGTTAATTATTGAGCTAAGAATCAACGATGTCATTTTGCATATATAGTGAAAAGTGTAGTATAAACTTTATTTGTTAAAAGTTTATTAATAAAGAAACATGAATAAGATCGCATCACAGAAAGGAAAGATTATGTTATTGGTCGACGGCCACAGATATCGCAAAGACAAAGAAAATGCTGATGGAAGGACGTCATGGAGATGCTGCAGGAAAGATGGTTGCCGTGAAAGGATGAAAGTGTTAAACGACAACGTTCTGTCATCACTGGGACACAATCACGCTCCGGATCCAGCTAGAAACGAAGCAGCGAAGGTTGTGGTCTGCTATACGTAGGCGAGCAGTGGAAGGGGTAGAAAAACTGAGGCAGATTATAGAAAAAACGAGAGTAGGCTTTTCGATGGAAGTTGCACCTCATTTACCATCATATACCGCATCGCAACGTCAATAGAAAGACAAAGGAAACGAAATAGAAATGGAACGCCATCTATCTGGAGTGATTCAACCACAAGCTTCTAAGAACAAATATGTCCAGCTCAACAGAAGGTTACAAGCGCTTCTTCCAACATATGCTAACGATAACGTGATGGATTGTCTACGAGGCATTGCCCACAATTTAGAAATTTAACTATAAATCAAAGTACGTATACATTATTTAAGTGATTTCTAATCTTCAACATTTTTACACTTCATCTAAGTTATTTAGAATGTTTTAATATTATATTATTTTTAAAACATGGTCTATTGTGTCTGGCGCTCTTTTGTCGGCAATTAAAGGACGCTCTTTTGTCGGCGCCCTTATATCAGAGCTCTATTGTCGGCGCTCTTTTGTCTTGTTCTCTTTTGTCGGGGTGCCATCTTTCATATGAGGAATCCAGCCACTCATATCCAGAAGGATATCCAAATTAGAGGCCGGATGCTCAGCATCCCCTCCACCTGTTACTTATTCCTCCTAATGTAATGTGATTGGGGAAAGTATTCAATGGAGAAAGCAAATTATGCTTCTCCGCGAATACTTACCCAACACATTACTTAAAACCCTCCCAACCACCCCGCCATGCGAGCATGCACGTTAGTGTCTCGCTCAGCTAAAAACTGGCGACACCTGGTGATATCAAGGGAGGCAAACGGCAAGAGTTGCTGCCCTTTGTCCATTTAGAACTAGACAGGATACGAAGTTTTCGTCTTTTAGTAGGCTGGATTCGCGAGGCAGCATGCTAATATTCTTAACGTAATGTGATTGGGCAAGTATTCTCAGAGAAACATATTTAAAAAATTGCTTTCATTTTATATGCGTCTGGTCCGACGGAATCTCTGTTTACGGTTGTAGATGCTGATCGGTATTGTCGCCATTGTGTGGCGTTATATCAGACTTGTTTGTCAGAAACGATGCTTGAACGAGACGATATAATCGTCTGTTTGGTGTACATTATGGTAAGAAATGCATCGCGGCCCCATTAATTACATCATTTATCAAATTATTTTTATACTTTCCTAATTTACCTCCTACGTTTTGTCTCCATCCATCAAAAAAGACTCTTTATTGTAACTGCTCATTTAACTAATTATTTACTTTAAATAAACCTATTTAATTTCAATGGAATTCAATCGTTATTTTCAATAAGTATTAGCTTCACTTCAAGGAAATGAGCTATATTTCTATTTCTTCTCTGTCTTTCTTCCTCTCTCCCCAATATATAAATTATATCGCTGAATACCCATTTTAATAGAAACGAACCTGGGTGGGAATAAGTGAAATACATGGGACTATTTGAATGTTTCACTCTGTTCGTTCGTCCACTATATGCACCGATGTGCATCAGCCACCCTACCCCTCCAGCAATAATGTCAACTAATTATTGAGGTCTAAAAACCGAAGAAAGTTATACTTAAGTTTTGTCAAGAATTGTCCCCGTTACAGACCTAATTAAAGATCTATATAGGGCTAGAGGTGTGTCCTGGTCTGCTCCTCAATTATTTCCTTTTAGATTTCTCAGGGAATCTGAGTCTAGGTTGCACCTCCAAATTAGCCCAGTGATATCACTCTTTCATGTTAGGTGCTCACCAAGACGCATACCTAGGAGTTTCGCTACTTTAAAGAATTTTAATTTTTGTTCTTTGTAAAACCAAGGAAGGGTAATCTCTTTTATTTGTTGTCTTGGGAGAAAACACGACGTATAATGTTTTGCCAGGGGGATAGCTTAAAGCCTCATCTGTCAGCCCATCGACCAATCATGTTTAGACTCGCTTGATTTCACCAATGATAGTTTCACTGGTAGGATTTCCTGCTTTCCAGATACTCCTATCATTGGCAAATCGCAATAAGTCTGTTCATGAGAGGTCAATAGATTGTTCTTTGTCATAAATCTTTATATTAAACAAGGTTGGACTGAAGACATTTCCCTGTGAGGTACCATTATCTATAAGGTAAGTGTCGAGTATTGATCACCAACTTTGTTTTGATTTAGCTACCTCTAAGAAAAATGGATATCCATTGATGCATGCTTGGTATTATTCCAGTATTCGAGATGACATTTAGCAGATCTAATATTACCGCTTCAATGTTCTCTGTTAGATTTTTGTACATTTCATAACCCAGTTGGTCTTTTCCAGCTGAAGTATTTTTTTTTATATTCTTAGTGCCATCCTCCATGTGTGAATAGTAACTTTCACGTTTAATTGAGTATGTTTGGCTCCTAGATCAGTGAACATATGGCGATAGTTCTGGAATTGTACTGTGATTACAAATACTGCTCATTCCTGTGAAGTGTTTGGCTAGCAGGTTCGCTTTCTCCTTGTTTGTCAAGGCTTCTAGGATTGCACTGATTTGCCTTTTATTGATCCCATACCAGTTTTGCATTGCATTCAATGTTAAAGAACGAGAAGTAATTATGCCAGGTGTTTTCTTTAGCTATGCGAATGACTTTTTGTGCAGCTTGTTCATTTCCCTTCTATATTAAAAATTTCGAAGATGTTATGTTTAAACCTATTGAGAGCGTTTTTCTAACTTTATGTGCCCGTTTGCACTTGTCATTCAAACATGGTACTGAGGGTTATGTCATCCTCCCCTCCAATCGTCTTCGCCGTTTAGGGGATACTCAGAGGCGCTGCCGAGGACATTACCCCCGATTATATTTTTTATTATAAACGTCCACCCTGTCGTGTGCAGCTTTACCGATGCAATGCTCCCAAGGACAGAGTGGAACGCAATACAGTCAGCAGTATCTAGTCGCCATCTAGGTATGATGGTTGTTTTTATCGTTGGGATTGACAAGTTAAGGGTGACAATTATGTGGAAGTGATCACTACCTAAATTACCTATTTGATCCGCTTCCCAGTTAGCTATTTTGGGGGTGCAGATCGATACGTCGATTGTCGAGAGTGCGCCGTTTTCAGGGTTGATCCGTCTGCATGCACCAATTTTTTTAGTAATTAAAAGATTGAATTAGCAGGCACCAATTTGTTTAGTAAATGAAAGATTGATTTAGCTGACCCATTTTTTTCAGTTATTCTTCCCGTCATTGTCTAGGTGGTTTCCACTCCGTTGTTCACTGTTGGCGTTGTAGTTTCCACAAATTATGGTGCAGTCTTCTGGGCTGTCCAACATCAGTTTATAAATTTCTGCTGTTGCTGGGTTGTTTCCTCCAGGATCGTAGATGTTGTATATTCCAATATGTCATTGACTAGTGTTGAATAAAGTGATTCCGTGTTGATTGTATTTGTGTGTGAGTAGTACTAGGGATGGAGTCCCTAAATTTAATGGCAAGGCCTTCACCTTTTCCCATTATCTCTGTTTTTGAAATATCCCATATCTTGGGATTTTCAGTGTAAACCTAGCAGCACTGGACACTAAATGTTCTAAGGGAAATCTAAGACTGTGTTCATAAAGAAAATACAGACAATAGTGTCCACACAATATAATCTGATCTTTGCAATTTCGCATTAGTGAACTGAGCAGATAGAGCATTTCTTATGAAGTCAATGATGTCGTTTGCCAGAGGAGTAATCTTTAAGATTGTGGTTATCGGGAAAGTAGACGGCTACCTAATGAGCTCCTGGTCCAAGGCTCGTCTGTGCTGATAGCATAGACTTGCACGTCTTTATGAGTTTGACTTGCAAGTCCATCTTTAACGCACATCACAGTATTCCAAGAAACTGTGTAGGAACTGTAAGTCAGATGGTAATGAAGTCTGTACACCACTTTCTCAAAATCTCTTTTCCGAGATGAGAGTTTATGTCTGTTCCAGATATTCCTCAAACATTTTTTTCTTGACTCATCATCTAACATTTGTCGTGTTGTTTCTGACTAGAATGATCGATTTTACATCCAAAACAATGTTTTCAGGTCGGGTTTGTGATTGTTCTTTGTTCTGGGCATCTTGTCATTATTATTGATTTTTTGTTGTTGCTCACTTGTGGTTAGAATATTTTGTCCAAACTCTCTTTTTATACTAATACTGTCACTTTCAAGATGATTTACTGACAGGAAGATAATGAGGCTTTACGAGTTATAAGTGTCTGTGCTTGTGTTTCTACCGCATCGTAAACAGCGATCATGGCAGAATCCATTTTGAAAGGAATGACTCAGTAATAGAGAAGCTCTGTTAGTAATTACGAACGCAAGCATAATTCAAGGTGTTTTGGGGGTGAGTGGCATTTCAGGTTGTTGGCAGCCATGACACACAATCGCACCCAAAAATATATTTGATACTGCCAATTTTCGACAAATATTTGTGCGTGTGAGTTCAGCTCAGTACTCCGAAAGAGCATTAATATGTAACCTAGCACCGAGTACGATCAAAGGTTACCACTCCACGATCTCTGACACCTTTCGTCATTATGGGAGAGAGGATATCGGACAAACCTATTACTTATCCGACCTTCTCGACAGCTTTGAGTATAGACGGCCCAAACGTTATCCCTATGCCCAAAGCGTAACCTGTCTTGGGTATTAACCTGGCTGGATAAAACACCTTATGAACTAATTTCAAGGGCATCTCAGGCGCTCCTTTTCCTAAAACATCAGTTTCCTCATGGCTTTAGCGACGACAGGCAGAATTCGCGAAATACGTGCCCTATCAACATACCCGAATTACATGTAAGTTCCGACAAAACGAGCCAGTCTTACTCACGAAGGCATCCTCTTTCATTGCCATGAACCATCTCCATTCTACGGAAAACAAAACTGTTGTCATGAAAACTTTGTCTCATTTGGATACACCAATTTAAGGCCACCTACAAGACCGAGTCCGGGCTCTTATGTGGTACATTAATAGAACAGAGCCTTTGCTTTGAGGGAGATCACCGCAGCTCGACAGGTCACCCTAAGATATCGATAAACAGCTCCTTAAGCTGTGGCTTTACAACTTACACTGCATTTGCGGGTGGTGGTGATATTTTTTTCCCCTTTTCAAGCCGCACCCCGACAGATGGAGTCCCCTCCACTCGGGCTACCTAGAAGCTATCTCACGTATGTCAGGGGACTGGAGATGGTATATCTGGGGTAAGAGGAAGTACCTTCCTCCACTTCTTACCTATTCTTCTAAGGTATTATGATTAGTTAACGTATTTGAAAAAGAGACCCATTTTTCCAAGGAAAATATGTTTCGTTGACAATACTTACCCAATCATAATACACATACACCCGCCCAGCAGTTAAATCGATAGAGAGCGTGCCTTCTGCTCCAGTAGTAAATGATGTGTTCTTAGTCTGTGCCGCCAAGTCGTATACGTAAGGGGAGATTACTCTTTCCGAGCGTCACATAGGTCGGCAGACAACTTTTAGCTCCCTTGGCGCTCAGAATTAAGAGGTTAGTGTTTGGACTGGTCGGCCTGGTGTCAGGATAATGTGACTGGGTGGGACATCATGCTACATGTCTGCGGCTTGATGCCCCATTGCTAGAAATCACCATAAACTGTCACACTGCAGACATCATAGTGATATGACTGAAAATGTTTTAAAACTACATTAAAAATCTAAATCACACACACTCACATACCATATGATAGGTCACAATAGTAAGTAAACAAAAATCTGCCACAGAAAAAAGTTGAAGCCATCAAAACTGCATGGGAATAATACATTGAGATTGACAAAACTCAATTAAAACACATAATTAACGCACAAATTTAATCTGAAATTTTCACACACAGCTAAAACAGAATAGGAAAGGTAATTTTATTCAGACATTACTTGATGAAATATCCAGTAGTCTACTGCTTGGCATATTATTGCTTGAGAATAACTTTACCTGAAACATGCAGCAGAGGCATTACAAAGGTCAGCAAAAATTTGCTTTTTTGACTAGAATCTGTACCTTCCTGATAGAACAAATTATGAAACAGATAAGTTGCCAAAAAATATATATATAACTAAATGAAAACATGATTGTCAATACTGAAGACTATCTTGAAGTCAATGACACATATCTGATTTCTGTTCATAATGACTTTAACAGCACAAAATTGAATATTTTAGGTCATTTTTTTTGGTTTGCCAAGTAAAGTGATATTATTAAGAAGTATATAATACAAAGGAAAATGGCAATTATTTATAATAGTACACATATACAACATATTGATTCAGTTATGTGTGGATATTATTTTGTGTATTACATATTCCACCTATTCAGGATGGGTGTGGGTGGGAGGAACAACCAATTAACAAAATCCTTAAGTTTAAGAACCCATCTTGTAAATAAAATTTGATCAAATAACTTGCAAGAGTTTAATATAAACTGGTCAAGTAAGTTTCCAAGAAAGGCCCACTTATTAACAAAATGAACTCCCTATGCAAAAAACACGATTACTGTTATGACAGAAACACCTCTGGATCAGAATTGGATTGTATGAAAGTTATCACATGGCTACTATGATAGCACAAGGTCATATTTTTCCATCATATGGTGTACCTTTCATTTGTTTGACCTCCAGATAAAAGCAAAGTATTCTTATACATCTCATGAGTCAGGCATTTTAACAACTGCCTCAAAGACACTTCTGGTTTGTGAACATTGTCATTTGTAAAATGAATACTGTAGAATTTTTTGTATCTGAGGGCACGAAACTGTTCAATGATCACACCCATTCCCTCATCTTTAAACTTGCCACAAACATTGGTGTTTTGAATTGTGCTATTAATTTTGTTTTGCAGGCTTCTTTACCCAACATATCAAGATTTTTATTGAGTGCCTCCTTGAAGTTGACATATATAAACATAAGACAGGGGCATCATATTTTGAAATTTGTTAGATTTTAATAGATCATGCTTTCATGCATGTCAGAGCTGACACAAGCTGGCAGGATGTGGTGCATGCCAGACCTAACATAAATTGGTACACAGGTTATCATGCATGCCATTAACAACATAATTTGGTATGGAGGATGTGTTTTATGTCACAGCTTAAATTTTACTAGAACTGAAATGTAGGGTGTTGTATACCTAAGCCAAGATGGCACAAAGGATGTGGTCTATGCCAGAGCTGACACAAGACGGCACACAGGTTGTGGTCTATTCCAGAGCTGACACGAGATGGCACACAGGATGTGGTCTATGCCTAAGCTGACACGAAATGGCACATAGGATGGGGTCTATGCCAGAGCTGACACAAGATGGCACACAGAATGTGGTCTATGCCAGAGCTGACACGAGATGGCACACAGAATGTGGTCTATGCCAGAGCTGACACGAGATGGCACACAGACACAAGATGGCACACAGGATGTGGTCCATGCCAGAGGTGACATCTTATTCGAGCTGGTATTTAGGGTGTGGTGCATTCTAGAGCTGACATTTTACCCGAGCTGACGAGATTTTAGGCGAGCTAGTATGCAAACTTTGGTGAATGTTGGAGCTGATGTTTTATATGAGCTGCTGACATGGGCTGGTATGCAATATGTTAAAGCTGACATTTTATTTGAACTAAAATGCTGCAAGTGGTCAATACGTTTTCTAACATTAGATTGGATACTGGATGTGTTGTATGTCTGAGATGACATTTTATGCAAGTTCATATGAGGGGTTTGGTGTCTACCTGAGCTGACATTCCATACGAGTTCATATGTGGGGTTTGGTGTATGCCTGAGCTGTCATTTTATACGAGTTCATATGTGGGGTTTGGTGTATGTCTGAGCTGACATTTTATACGAGTTCATATTTGGGGTTTGGTGCATGTCTGAGCTGACATTTTATAGGAGTTCATATGTGGGGTTTGGTGTATGCCTGAGCTGACATTTTATAGGAGTTCATATGTGGGGTTTGGTGTATGTCTGAGCTGACATTTTATAAACATTCATTTCTGGGGTTTGGTGTATGCCTGAGCTGATATTTATAGGAGTTCATATGTGGGGTTTGGTGTATGCCTGAGCTGACATTTTATACAAGTTCATATGTGGGGTTTGGTGTATGCCTGAGCTGACATTTTATACAAGTTCGTATGTGGGGTTTGGTGTATGCCTGAGCTGATATTTATAGGAGTTCATATGTGGGGTTTGGTGTATGCCTGAGCTGACATTTTATACAAGTTCGTATGTGGGGTTTGGTGTATGCCTGAGCTGATATTTATAGGAGTTCATATGTGGGGTTTGGTGTATGTCTGAGCTGACATTTTATAAACATTCATTTCTGGGGTTTGGTGTATGTCTGAGCTGATATTTATAGGAGTTCATATGTGGGGTTTGGTGTATGCCTGAGCTGACATTTTATACAAGTTCGTATGTGGGGTTTGGTGTATGCCTGAGCTGACATTTTATACGAATTGATTAACAGGATATGGTGCTGATGAGAACTGACATTTTTGTAGTCTCTTCTACTTCATTACTTTTACCAACATGGATCTTACTAAGTTCTTTTAAGTGGAGAAATATATGACAGCTTTTAGGGGCAACAAAATACAAAATACAAGTTTTTGAAAAGATTTAATGAAAAATAATAAAATTCATATAAGAATATACAGCATGTGTGTAAATATATAACTATGGTTGTGACATAAATAGAATATTGTGTGGTATTTTGAATTATCCATATTTGAAAACTTGTAAATCTAATAAAATATTGTTGGGCAATCTAAAGCTCAAAAATGGCGAAAAATATTGCAACATACTAAACCCAAAATTTACTTATTTAATATTTTACTTCCAATTTTGAGAAAACCTGCCAATGGTGGTATCACCAGATTGTAAACCATTATTAACTATACATTTACCATTATTCATGGGGTACAAAGCATTGTAGATATTTTGGATTATTTGAACCTCTGATTGACACATTTATATACCACCTTATTCTATAAGCAAAAGGGACTGAGCAAATGACCAAAAACAACACTAGCTTAGAAAAACTAAGTCCACGTTGACAATTTTGTCCATTCAGAATTGATAACTAGATTTACAAGCTGACTGCCTTTGTAGTTTTAATGAAAGTCAGATCAGTATCTGTTTTATTTAGTACAAAAAAGACATAATGTGATGCCTTTTTGTGCAAACACAATGACTATGACATTCAGAAGGAGTGGTAACAACAAAATTTTCAAGATGGCCATACTGAAAACTCTCTGATGAGCATTATTTTCATTATGGACCAACTATATATTCCAAAATGTCCTTTAGTGAAAATCCGATGTTATATGACATTCCATTCAGGATGAATAGTGACAAGAATTTCATGCTGGCCAATGTGGCATCCACTGCATACCTGATGGTAAGTCTTTTGGCAACATTTTAAATTAGGACTAACCAGCCCATCTCTATGTGAGAGAGGCATGATATTCATGGAGGACCAAGTTGACAATGTTAGGAAACATTTAGTTTAAACCCCATGTTGATTTCACCATTCATTCAGCAGAAGTGATCAAAAGATTTTTAAGATGCAGCCTTACAGAATGTCAGATTGACTCCATCAAAATTTAGGACCAAAATGACACTGGAATTAATGTGTTTGTAAAGTTTCATAGCAATCCTCCCAGTAGTTTCAGAGTCGTGCTAACAAACATATGCAACTGGATGCCAGGCCATCACATAAACATATTTTAGTCAATATAGTTAATGAATAATAACTAAATAGTCTTATAATCATTAAGTATAATTTTTAATCACTGATACTATGAAGTTAGAGGTCACATGAACACAACCTGTCCACTGTTATAGACAAAACTAACATTGACAAGCAATTGTGAATATATCATATCCAATCAAACTCACACCACAAAGGACTGATAGGTAGAAAGTTGCTATTGCATAATAATATTATGATGTGACAGTAATCAACAGGTGAAAGCAATTAAAGATTGGTCCTACCTACTAGCATATGACATATGGGATTGTGAATGTTTTATATCACTGTAATAAGTATGCTGACCAGTTCAGTTGGCTGCATATACTGACAAGTTCAGTTGGCTGAAGTATGCTGACCAGTTCAGTTGCCTGTGTATGAATCAAAATTTGACCATGAGATAAAGAATCATAGAAAAAGACAGATAACTGAAAATCTGAAATTTATAATTCAATTAGACCTGTTTACGTAGGAAGAGCTGGCTGTGTTGATCTTAAATTACCTGTATTTAGGTATGACAACTGGACAGTTTCACAAAAAGTTATTTCCAAAGTTAATGATAGTAAAATTAGTATAATCATCTGCTATAAATAAGCTGTTATGAATCAAATTAATATTTTCATACATGGCCCCAACTCCAAATGAACATTATTTTACATGGTCCCAACTCCAAATGAACATTATTTTACATGGCCCCAACTCCAAATGAACATCATCTTACATGGTCAACACTCCAAATGAACACCATCTTACATGGTCAACACTCCAAATGAACACCATCTTACATGGCCCCAACTCCAAATGAACATCATCTTACATGGTCAACACTCCAAATGAACACCATCTTACATGGCCCCAACTCCAAATGAACACCATCTTACATGGTCAATACTCCAAATGAACACCATCTTACATGGTCAACACTTCAAATGAACACCATCTTACATGGCCCCAACTCCAAATGAACATCATCTTACATGGTCAACACTCCAAATGAACACCATCTTACATGGCCCCAACTCCAAATGAACACCATCTTACATGGTCAATACTCCAAATGAACACCATCTTACATGGCCCCAACTCCAAATGAACACCATCTTACATGGTCAATACTCCAAAAGAACATCATCTTACATGGCCCCAACTCCAAATGAACATCATCTTACATAGCCATAACTCCAAATGAACATTATTTTACATGGTCAACACTCCAAATGAACACCATCTTGCATGGTCAATAAATGAGATTGCACATAAGTAAAACAAAGAACATTAAAATTAACAAATTAATATAAGTCTTAAATTGGATTAAGGAAGAATCTTGTACACAAAGTACAAAGTTATAATATATTATTTGGAGAAACAATTTTCAAATATTTGGTATGGATTTCATGTTAAGGATTTCCTATTCACACCAAAGTTCAATATAACTGTATTCCTTTAAATGACAATTGTAGCATAGAGTATAACATGATTTGTTATGCTTCTTTTCATCATGCTGCTTTGCTTCTACCTTAATTATACTGGTACATCCATTTCTATATGTCTATAAAGCCTGAAATTGTTTTAAAAATACCAGTACATGTTAGTAACATAGTGCTGATATTACACTAATTCATTTGTATAAATCCATAAACTTGACAATGTAATATTTGTTATAGATATGACATCACCTTTAGAACCCTGACAACTAGAACTGTAAAGCCCTAACTTTTGTGTTATTTTCTTCTACAATTAAAGGTCATTTAAGGTCAAATTAAAATTTCTGGGTATTTTCACAGTATTAAATGCCAAGGTAAAATGTGAGAGAAAAATCCCAAAACAATATCGATGTTCATTTAAAGGAAAACAATGAGTGTAATACAAATGTGTTTATGGGAAATACTTCATTATCTTAATAAAAAAATTAGTACATTATCGGATTAGCTATATGATAAATTAGGATTTCAAATTCTTTAGCATGACTGCTATAAAAAAGTTAAACTTCAAACAACTTATAACCATTCTGAATAACCTACATAAAAATAAGTATCTGATTAAATAAATGGGATAAAATTGCTCTCATTTTAAATCATGATTGGTTGAGATAAAATTGCTCTCATTTTAAACCATATGATTGGTTAAGATAAAATTGCTCTCATTTTAAATCATGATTGGTTGAGGTAAAATTGCTCTCATTTTAAACTATATGATTGGTTGAGATAAAATTGCTCTCATTTTAAACCGTATGATTGCTTTAATTTTAAACCATATGATTGGTTGAGATGAAATTGCTTTCATTTTAAATCCTACAATGGGTTGAGATGAAATTACTTTCATTTTAAATCATATGATTTGTTAGGATAAAATTGCTTCATTTTAAATCACCTGATTTGTTGAAACAAAATTGTTGTCATTTTAAACCATATATGATTGGTTGAGATGGAATTGTTTTCATTTACATCATACAACTGGTTCAGACAATCAAATTTGTACAAAATGTTACTTTACCCCACCAAAAAAAATGAAATACAAAAAATACAAAAGAAATTTACTTTACTTGCTGGAAATAGAATGTCATACAAATGTTTGAAAGTTAATAATTTTGATTTTTTAAAATGTAATTTGTATTACCAAAATAACAATGTATCAACAAATTTTAAAACATCAAAAAAATTAACAAGACTGGGAAAAAAAATGATCAAAGTATATCTTCTTTCCAAGCAAATATCTGATAAAACTTACAAAATTGTGTAAGATCAATGCTATGAATCCAAAGACTAATGTTAACGGCTTATAAAACTGTGTAAGATCAATGCTATGAATCCAAAGACTAACGTTAACGGCTTATAAAATTGTGTAAGATCAATGCTATGAATCCAAAGACTAATGTTAACGACTTATAAAACTGTGTAAGATCAATGCTATGAATCCAAAGACTAATGTTAACGGCTTATAAAACTGTGTAAGATCAATGCTATGAATCCAAAGACTAATGTTAACAGCTTATAAAATTTTTCCAACAGTCGGATTTGGCCTAAATATCTTTCACAACATCCCATTTGGTCAACATGCTTGCATAAATGATACATGTCAAGCATGTGATTAAAATATAATAAATATAATTATAGTTGTAAAACCATAGTTATTTTAATAGATGCTTTGGGGTGTGATGAAATTTCCAAAGTTTTTTTTTTTATAGTGCTATTGAACATTGTACATAGCTGTGTGATTGAAAACATTCATAAATTGTTTTTATTTTCTAGCAGTCATTGGATTACTCCTGTAACTGCCTTAATTATCTGGACATACCATAATGGATACATCTAGATCAATAAGCCTCAATAAGGTAGGAATTTCCGTTTTTGTGGAAAAAAATGTTGGGGTGTTTATTAGAAAGGGGGTTTCTAGCAGAATAACTATGGTATTCAAAATTAATCTGTGACAAATACAACTGTTTTGTAAAAAGTTCTTTTAAAAATTATTTTGTAATGAAAAAAATGATTATTCAGGCATTTCATTCATTCCATATTGATGCAAATTACTTAAGTACCAGTATCATTGTACATACCACCAGAACAAAAATACAGCAGTGAAGTGGTACACCACTCCCTTGATAACTTGTGTCCTGATAACTCATGAACCCACTTATAATGAGGGGTCAGGCGTAGATCCCATGTTTAAAAACAAGAAAATCGCAATCAAAACTGGCAACGGAAACTTTGATGTATTGCTCATTGTATCGTCGAAAACAGTAGATAGGACCTGGAAATTTTAATCAACACTATGTTAATATCAAATTTAAAAATAGTCATACAATATTTTACATTTTCTTTCCAAACGACATTCCTAGTTCACCCCAATTAATGATATGTAAGGAAATTTCAATCCATGAAACTGTCACTCATTTCAATCAATGAAAACGTCACTCATGCCAAGTGGCGGCAGTATTTTAATAAATAAATAAAATTTAATTAAAAAAATTCTCAATTGCAATTTGTGTTCTAGTTCTATCTTTTAGTCCCTTTTAAGTGTAATCGTCATAAATGCAGTGTGTTCTCTTGTAATTAAACGTAAAATGCATCAATCTCTGAGAACCTAATTAAGTGCAGACTGTGTTTTGATAAATGTCTTCCGGAAGTATTTGTTGTACTGTTGCATTGAATTAAAAGCTGGCCTCCTTTGTATTATCAGGTTAATTTTGTCTTTTGAATCAAATAAAGGAGGTAGAATAAAAGAAAAGTTATAAGGCACAAAAATCCTACAAGCTTAAAATCTAGCAGCCCTAGTCGTATGTCGGGTGAACTCACTTCATTCAATCGAACACTAATAAATGTTATTGTGTATGTAACATAAACTACCTTAAATTAACCAACTCTTTCATAATTGTGATCAAAGATAGCAAGGCAGCCAAGCGAAATGAATACTTCATAAAATAAAGAGCTTGATTTCACAGATACAGACCACTGTGGGCAAGCAAGTTTCAGAGAATTCTTGAACTGGCACTTTGAGATATCCTCAAGGATGATAAGAAGTTTCATTATTAATTCCAATATTGTACTAATTGAGCAATACAAAAATTGAGTTTCAATGTAGATGATTGTCTCACGAAATAAATCTTGTGTGTTTTTGATAAAAAGAATCTTGTTTGGTGGTGTATCAACAGTTAGTCTACTTCCCCACTCTGTGGACTCGTGATTTGGCAGCACAATACAAAACGCAGTGACGTAATACATAGATTTTTTCATGTACACGTGATGGTTGTTGAAACCAGTTGTAACGATCTTTCATATGCTGGACATTTTGAAAATAAATGTTATTTAACCAGAATAACAAATAACTTCATCAGAAAAAGTGCGTTATTAAAAATTGTTATCGACGTGATGGTAAAATGAGGATTCAGTCAATAAACAGCCCAGTTTCCTAAAGTACCCCCCGCCCCCGGTTTTCTCAATGTCAAAGTGATTATTTTCATTTTTTGGAGGTCCCTCAGTAACTCGCACCTCGCTTGTAGTCCGGTCTATGTCTATGTTTGTGGACCCCATTGTGCACGAGTTATCTAGGGATAGGTGTATACTGGCAATACATTGCACTGCTAGTAATTCTGAATGTCTTAGGAAACTGTCTATTTATAGATACCAAATTTTCTTTGCCCAAGTAATTTTTCATGAGTTGTGATTTTTTTTCATGCCCTGTAATATTTGGACATTGTTACAAAATAATGTTAGTATTTACTTATGTTTGTAGACATAAACATACTTTCATAATGATAAGACAAGAGAGATACACTAATCATCACTTTTGGAAAATTGAGGAAAGTTAAATAGAAACCTGTAAAGCAGAAGTTGTCAACTTGAAAATTTTGTTTAACAACCTCCACTGTGGATAATAATAACACCCTGGTGACATATCGATAGAAATTAGTTTCTTTGTTTAATAACATCTTTCAAAAAATAACCTAGGACAGATAGATCCTAACTTCATGTCTTGCATATACTGTTATGAATATATAAGTATTGGACTGTAATTTAGTTTGCTGTAATTCCTGCACATGTTTAAGTACTGGATCACATATACTGAGATTAGTTCACTGGTTCTGTTGTTGATAATTTGGATTCTCCCACATGCTACCAAAATACATCATTGTTTTGTCTGTCTAGAAAATTACAATCAAACATCTTGCCCTTACATCGTTTCATCATTTTATTTAATGACAAACTCTGTTATCAATCAGTTATATTTATGCATATTTTCAAGGGCAGTAGATGACATTAAGAGAATAAAACATAATGGATTCTTTATTCTTCACATGAAATTGTGCTTTTCAAAATACTTGCATTGTCTTATGGACTAAAATAAAACTAAATGGAATTAGGCAAGTAATGTTAGTTTTATTCCTTATTGTAAACATAAAGTTTGCTTATTCTGCCATGAATAGCCTAATATTGTCTGTGTGGATTTGGTTCCTTGGGATTGTATTTTTCATTTGTTTGTTTTCATATGTGGAATTATTTTTTTAAAAACAGTTTTTAGACGGAGACAAAATTATTGTTTACCATTCAAAAACATGTAGAAAATATCATTATCAGGAAAAGCAATGTAATAAATATAACTAAACATGAATGAAATATAACTGAAGATGGCTGAAATAAACTGGCTATTCTTATCCAGCAGATACATCCCTCCCTCCACGCACAAGATATTACAATTTTCATATCTATTTTTTGTCATTGCTATGCAGACTGATGTATTCCCCTGCCTGTTCATTTGCAACCAACTCTTTCATATCATCTGTACTACCCCTGACTTTGAATTCCCTGTACACTGTGCTGGATTTGTACTTGTAGAACACCGACATCACCATGAATATCACTGTATCTATTGCCATCAGCACCGCAAACAGGAAAAACTCTGCAGTCTGAGAAAAAATTTTAATAAAAGGAAATTATGGAAAGAGACTGTAAAAAGATCATTGCACTACACATACTATATTTCTTTTGTGCTGGAATAGAAGAAAACTACAGTAGTGAATATGAACCAAACTCATGCAACTGAGAATGCTATTTGACTTATCAAGTAGATATAAAATATACAGGGGCATATTTTAATAAACATCAAAGTCATTCTAAATGCATCTAAATAAAACACCACAGCACTTTCACAAGTCTATTTGGTAATTACTGGTAAAGGTTAAATGTATTTATGGTATGTTGGGTCATGTAATTTAATAAATAATGACCTTAACAGAGGTGTTTATTTCAAAAGATAAAATACCTGTTTTCAATCTTGCAAATTTATTGAAAGCAGGTATTCATCTTTGGAATGGGTATTTTCTTTCAAGTAGTTGTTTTGATTGCAGCATGAAAAATACAAAAGACACCATTGCACTCTTTTCACCTAGTAAAACAGGACACAAACATTTTGTTCCACCATCAGCTGCACAATCCTGCCAAGATGTCACATCACAGAGTGTTGCTGGGCATGTTAGAATTCATATTTATTTCTGGGATTTCATTTTTTTTCATGGTTGCTTCAAATCACAAAGACCAATGAGCACTGGTCTGCCTGTGATGACTTCACTTCAGAATCTATTGATAAAAATGTAATTGTCTGTGAAGTTAAAAAAATACATAACCACATAAAAATCAAATTTATATTTGTAAATTATATTTTTCAGAGAATACTTACCCGATCACAATAAGAGAAGCAAATTACCTCCTGCTGCCCAGTGAATCTGGCACTCCCAGAATGCATACAATTCATAACACACTATGCTGCATGAAAAACACAATTTTTGTCTCCCCAAATCATGTGACATGGTCATATTTTGAAAAACACTATTTATAAGAATCCTGGCTACTGCAATATAATCATGCATGTAATCAGTATGTAAATACACTAAACAGTCCTGCTCAAAGCTCAGCTAAATCCATCCTCAAGGTTATAGTTAAATCCATCCTCAAGGTTATACAGCTAAACCCATCCTCAAGGTTATACAGCTAAACCCATCATCAAGGTTATACAGCTACAGGGTTATACAGGTAAACCCATCCTCAAGGTTATACAGGTAAACCCATCCTCAAGGTTATACAGCTAAACCCATCCTCAAGGTTATAGTTAAACCCATCCTCAAGGTTATACAGCTAAACCCATTCTCAAGGTTATACAGGTAAACCCATCCACAAGGTTATACAACTAAACCCATCCTCAAGGTTGTACAGGTAAACCCATCCTCAAGGTTATACAGGTAAACCCATCCTCAGGGTTATACAGGTAAAACCCGTCCTCAAGGTTATACAGCTAAACCCATCCTCAAGGTTATACAGTTAAACCCATCCTCAAGGTTATACAGCTAAACCCATCCTCAAGGTTATACAGCTAAACCCATCCTCAAGGTTATACAGCTAAACCCATCCTTAGGGTTATACAGGTAAACCCATCCTCAAGGTTATACAGCAAAACCCATCCTCAAGGTCATACACCTAAACCCATCCTCAAGGTTATACAGCTAAACCCACATTATACAACTGATATCGTGGCAATTAAAAGGTAAGGTAGTCTGATATAAAAAAACACCTTTCAGAGAATACTTAATTGTCTAACAATAGCTAGCCTTGCTAGAGTGATATGTCCAGTCAAACTCTGCTGTGGGAGAGTCCATTTCTCTAAATTGCAGAGGTAAAGTTACACAAAGTAGAACAACCCCAATTTATCTGAAGTAGAAGTACATCAAAGAGACACACTGAAGAACTGATGTTATTACACCCCACAATGCATTGAATGAGAATGTTAAAACTAATTTTAGTAAAGTTTATGATCAGTAGTAATGTTTCTTTGGAGTAAGATTTTTACTCCATATATAAAATGCAAAATATGATTTTAAAGTTAGTGTTCAAATGTGATTCATTTCTGAAAACTGTGATTCTGGAAGCGATACACTATCAGCAAAGCAAGCAAAAATAAATTTAAAAACTCCATGTTTTACTTTGTCAAGCACATCAGCAAAGAAGAGCATTGAATTCATTGCAAATACTGCAAACATATTGATTCCAAAGACTTCCATCAAAACAGGAGCCCCGTTTGTATGTAGCATATTTAACATTAGTTCTTGTTACTCTCACTTTATTATTTTAATCTTGTCAAAATACTATTAACTGACCCATGCTTTTCAGTACAATTTTAGCTATGAAAGACAATAACAAACGCATTGTGTTTGCACAGAGGCATTTATTACTGCTGTATTACATGCTAAGACCCTATTAAACTTAAAAAGAGCAGCAGGGAAGTTCTACAGACCAGACGTTCCAGACCAAATAAAGCCTCCTACGAGAACTTTCTCCGTAGAAGCCTCAGATTTCAAAAATAAGCCTTCCTACGAAAATTAATTTGCGTAAATTCACTCCCGATTGCAATTTTTTGTGTGCAAAATCGATGATTCTAGACAAGGAAAAAAAGGGGGGGGGGAATTTATTCTGGTGTCGACAAAGTTTGCGAAGTTTTGGCTGCTGATCCTAATTTTACCTCGCATTAAAACAATATAGTTGAAAATAATATGAGTCGGAAAGCTAGTAGAGTTGGAGAGCCTCATTCTGCCAGATTAGCGCGAGAAGAGTTAGCGGCATTAAAGAAGCTTATCCCTACAAAACAATTATTTAAGAAAAAAGTTCGTGATTACGAAGATTCTCAATATCATTTTGGTGAGATATCGTCAAAGTTGTTGAGTCCAGTCACTGGAGCAATCGAGCAAGTCGCATACGGCGACGAAAAGAAAGATAAGGAACTTAGGAAGAATGGGCTTATTCCCATGACGAGAGACATCGAGCAACACACTAGAGCGGTTCCGGGTCAGCTTGAGCAAATTCATCAAGAACAAACACAAACGCGTCAAGAAAAAGCACAAGCACGAGTGCGAGCACAAGCACAAAAGCTACAGGGACAAATACAGCAGGCACGAACAAAAGCACAAATACTAGCACAAACACAAGCGCTGCGAGAACAATTGCAGCAAGAACAAGCACAATTACCTCAAGAACAACCAGAGCAAGAAGAAGAGGAAGAAGAAGAAGAGGAAAGCAGTAGAGAGCCTCGGGAAGTAATAAAAGATAAATTTACTGATGATGGTTGGACAACAATGGAAAAACAATTTAAATTATCTGGTAATGATCTTATTGAACTTGGCGCATTTGCTGAAGATTCATTTAATGTTAGGTCCAAGTTTTTAACGAAGGATGGATTAGATAAAATTAAAACGCGAGAATCTTGGATCAGAAATCTATACCGAGCTAGATTTAATTTTTCCAGGATACCTAAGGGCGACGCATTTTTTAATGAATTTCGTAAATCGGCACGGGATAGATTCATGCATAATATTAGTCAACCTAAGAGAGTGGAAGAAAAACCGGAATCTTCGAAACCAAAGAAAATATCCCAAATAAAATCATCTGATACATCTCAGGTGCTTCCACCAACAGATAAGGGAACCAATATCTCAGGAACTTTTCCGCGCACACATTTCGACGAAGGTTCCTCCGATTTTTTCAACAAAGGCGAGGATATTTTAATCGATATTGCCAGATTTGGCTTCGATGAAAGAGGTAAATATTTGAAGTCGGGACGCGTTAATAAATTTACTAAAGAAAACTGGGTTCCCGCGGTATATTTTGCTTCAAAGAAAAAATCCGTCAATCTTGATGACCCGGGTTACCAAGATTTTATCAAAAAAATAATACAAAAAAATGAAGAAGAAAAAGAAAGGGAGGAAGAGGAAAAGGAGGACGTGTTATCGGAGTGGTTTAGCGATCCATCAACACCAAAACCAAAGACAGGAAGCGGATATACCGTTTGCCCTGATAGTGTTGTCAACGATGTATCTCGCCTTGAGGTATTAATCGGAGGAAAACGAGCCGGAAATAACTCTCGTGAAATAATCAACGAAGCCTCAGATATTTGTCAGCGATTATTCCGCGGCGGTGTCATTAATTCTTACATTTACAAGGAACTTATCGATGAGCTCATCGATTAAAACAACACAATTGAAATAACATGATTATTCACAAATATCAACGCAGACCCAGACAGGTCCGCGTAGTAAATTCTCGATTGCCCGTATACAGATATATCCACGGTAATGGATTCGGCGATATTGTTGGAAGTCTCTTTACGCGAATAATACCTAAAATTGGACCCATGATTAAACAGATTGGGTTAAAGGCAATAGGAAAGATCGGGGAGACTGCTGCCATTTCTGGTATCAAAAAAATAGCCAGTAAAGGCTATGATTTTGTCAGAGAAAAAATATCAAATTTAATACGAAAAAGAGAGCCAGTTAAATTGCCTATCACCAGTGAAATGCCACCGGAAATCAGCAAAGTCATAAACGACGCAGCAAATAAAAAAATAAACGACCTAGCGCAGGAAGTTGCTGACACAAACCTCGCACAGGAAGTTGCAAAGCAAATTACTAACACAAATCTTGCAAAGAAAATTACTAGGACAAATCTAGCAAATGAAATTGCTAAAACAAATCTAGCAAATACAAATCTAGCAAATACAAGCTTCATTTCAGGTAGTGGTCTTCGTTTTAGATGATATTCTTAATAATAAATGTTCGCACAAGTGTCAAATGAAGTGTTCGACATGGACGAGCCCGTAGGCAGAGACACATCCGTGCGAGATTTCCAGTATTTTTCATACGACGCAGTGACACCAAATGCACCTAATCGCATTGAAATTCAAGTTCACGACACAACGAGATATTTTCTTCCATCAGAGGCATATATCGAATTTGGTGGCGAAATAAGAAGAGCTAATGATACCGATTATCCAGCTAATTCCAAAGTTGGATTTGTCAATAACGGAATTATGGCTTTATTCAAGAGCGTCACATACACGATTGATGGAAGAGAAATTGAATCAATTACAGATAACGCTGATGTTGCAACGACGGTGATAGGCCTGGCCAGATACTCGGATGATTTTACCAGGTCAGCTGGTCCTAGTATGATGTTCGCCAAGGATACTAACGACAGCGCAGATCATACCCCGTATAATATCGCTATACCGAGAAATGCCGCTGATAATGCTGACGCCACCCTGCTGGCGCTAATTATCAGCACCAATGACAATTACAACCTTGGATTTGCCACGCGGAAAACAATGTTAGTTGGTCCTAGTTTAAGATTCTCTTGTGCAATTCCGCTATCCCACATTTTTGGATTTTGTAGACACTTCAGAAAAGTTATTTACGGGGCGAAACACACAATTTCCTTCGTTCGAGACCCCGCGAGTAATGATAGAGCTATCTGGAGAGATAATACTGTTCCTGATGCAGGCAAGGTAATCCTAAACAAATTTACCTTGTGGATGCCAGCGATAACTCCATCGATACTTGTGGAAGAAAAATTATTATCCTTCATGAATCAAGGCGGAAAATCTGTTATGTCCTGGCTGACAACGATGACCGACTTTACCGACATTAATATCAACGGAATATTTACCTGGCGAATTGCGTCACAACAGGGCGCTTCGGCACCTAGACACATCTTTATTGTTCTCCAAAACACAAACAGATACGATCAAACTCACAGTCATATGATATTTGATCATTTCACAGCAACAAACGTTTCATTAAGGATAAACGGCCAACAAGAACCATCCGAGGAAATATCAATTAATTTTCCCACCTATTCGACGTCCCGTGCGTATCATCGCTTGCTAAGTTTCATGGGTCGCGATCAAAATATCGATACAGGATTACAAATATCACAGATAGATTTTAATACTCGCTATCCTATCTTTTACTTTTCTCTGGAACATCTCGATCTGGTAAAACAATCCGTTGTCGATATTCATTTTAAAGCCAGAATTGACACAGGTGGGCAAGTAGCAAGAGCCATCGCGGTTATTCTCAGCGATAGAACAATGATCTTGGAAGGCATCAGCGGCAGAATGAGAATTATTGATGCTCCTGTCGAGAATATGTGACAAATTTCCAAATTTAGACTAAGTGATTATTAATATGCCATACGAACACGTCAGCGTAACTCTGACCCCGGGTCAGATAAAAAAACTCCAAGCGGCAACAGCAAGGCGAAGTGGTTTAAAATTAACCTTGAAAAACAATCAAATTCACGGTGGGCCCAACAAACTATCGCTAACTAGAGGTCAACGTGAACGATTTACCAGAGCCAAATCAGCGAATTCCGGTGTTCATGTGAGCCTTTCTATAGGCGCCATTAGAGACATGGTCAAAACAGGCGGTATTTTTCCTCTGTTAGCTGCTCTTCCGGGACTGCTAGCTGGGATTCTTCCGGCAGCCGCAAAAGCAGTAGGATTAGGTGCGCTCGGAGGTATAGGTTCCAAAATAGCACAAAAAGCGATAGGAGGACGATACGGTAAAAAAAAGGGAAACGGCCTTTATCTAAGACGCCCCCCATACGGATCCGGCCTAAGATTAGCACGGCCTATTCAAATTTAGATCTAATCAACGAAGCAAAGAAAAAAAAAATAAAATTTTTCAGAGGCGTATTTATGCGGGATCAACTACCAGAAAAACCAAACCCTACCGAGACAGGAATAATAAATCTCGATAAAAATACCGGCCCTGGCACGCACTGGGTTGCATACGCGATTAATCCTCGCGAAGTTATTTACTTTGACTCTTATGGATTAGCACCGCCAAATGAATTTATCAGCTATGTGTCAAAACTAAATCTTCCGATTTGGTATTCGACACTTCCAACGCAGACATTAGCGGATCCGCCAATATGCGGCCCTGAATCAATTAATATTCTTGACGCAATTTCAAAATCATCCGGTCCGTATCACAAAATTGTATTTGAATACGCCGTAGATAAATATCATGGTTGATATTTACGGTAGATTTATCTACAGGAAGGAAAAAGCAGAAGTGACTGACGTCGATCTATCAAAGTTCGCAACCAAGAGCGATATTAACAATCTTCTATCGCTGTCAGAGGTGGACCCTGGCGAAGTTGCTGTTTTTCAGAATACCGAAGGAAGATTACAAACCAGCAACGTGAAAATAACTGATATAATCAAGCGAGAAGAATATAATGATCATATCAGTCAGTTTACTCGCCAATCGGAGATGGTATTAAAATCTATTGCTGATATTACCGATATTATCGCGGTATTACCACTAAAGGCCAATATCGCGGATGTGGAAAAATCCGACAAAGAGCTATCAGCGGCGATGCTTCTAAAGGCCAATATCGCGGATGTGGAAAAATCCGACAAAGAGCTATCAGCGGCGATGCTTCTAAAGTCCGATAAGGTACCAACTGACGATTTCCAGGATAAAATAACAAAAAGATTTAACAAACTAACTAACGATCTTAAAAAACTCGACGAGGTATCAAAAAATCTCAATAAAAAACTCGACGATGATATAAAAAAATTCATCGAAACCTCCTCAACTACACACGACAATCTCAACGAGAAAGTAAAATCCATCAACGAGGAAATTACCAAAATAAATACCACGATGGGTCAAAAAGCCGATAGAACATCACATAACGACCTCAGCGAGAAAACAAGAAAAATCAATGAGGATATCGCCCAAATAAACAAAGATATTGAAGCGTCACGTGCATTAATATTTCAAAAAGCCGATAGAACATCACACAGCGATCTCAGCGAGAAAATAAAATCCATCAATGAGGATATCGCCCAAATCAACAAAGATATTGAAGCGTCACGTGCATTAATATTTCAAAAAGCCGATAGAACATCACATAACGATCTCAGCGAGAAAACAAGAAAAATCGACGAGGATATTACTAAAATTAACGATGATATTAACGCGGTACGCCAAATCGTAAACGAAAAAGTCGATAAAACATCACACGACGAGAAAACAAAATCCATCAACGATGATATTAACGCGGTACGCCAAATCGTAAACGAAAAAGTCGATAAAACATCACACGATGATCTCCACGAGAAAACAAAAAAAATCAGCGAAGATGTTACTAAAATATCCGAGGAAACCTCCGTGGTACGCCAAATCGTAAACGAAAAAGTCGATAAAACATCACACGATGATCTCCACGAAAAAACAAAAAAAATCAGCGAAGATGTTACTAAAATATCCGAGGAAATTAACGTGGTACGAGAATTAGCGAATAAAAAAGTCGATACATCAGTGTACGACGGAGAAATTCAAAATATCAACGCGAAACTTCTCGACGCAACTACAAAAATTAGTGATATTAACTTAGAAATATCATCGTTGGATATTCCTGCGTTGATGCGTATTTCGATACCAGATCAGGTAGAATCAAAAGATCTTTCCTGCAATGTATCATTTGTGCTGAGGACACAAAATATTACCTGGACACCTGATAATGATTCTTTTAACTTTACCGCGCCAATTCAGGGTGTATATCGAGTATATATTATTTCGAAGTCAATAAAATTTAACGTGACGGCCGATAATCATGAAATTTATGAATACTATCCTGGATTTTTCGTTATTTCCATAGATGAAAATAACATCGTAAATTTCACACTAGAACCACAAGACAGAACCACCATGGGACCAGTGTATTATTTTGTAATTTTCGAATATTTATCGGTTTGGACCGTAATTGGTCAACCCGAGCCGGTTGTAGTTGTCGAGATAGGGAAACCCCCAACCATTTGAAAACGGAAAACTGACTTACCAAGAATTAGTCAGGTAAATAATTTAATAAATGACCGCATCGGATTACCGTTACAATCAGGCGCGATCATGGCAGGATTCGCTAAAAAAACTCCTCGACGAATATCAAACAAAAATAAAAAAATACCAGCGTAGATTAGTTACCATTGACGTCGCCGTGTACGCGGTATCCGCGGTAGTCGCTGGTGCTGGAATAATTTTATCCGCGGTAACAACAATCGCGCCAATCGTTGCAACAATAATAATCTCGTCAACAACGACAATCGCAGGTGTTCTCAATATCGTAGCGAAAAAGATATCCTCGTGCACGAGTGAAAAGTTATCGTTGTACAAAAACAAACTAACCAAGATCAACGACGCGTATTCAAAATTATCATCGCTGCTTTCCGAGAGTCTTAACGATGGCGTTATCTCCGATCTAGAATTTTCGGCAATGATCGGTATTTACTCGGAGATTGAACAAATGAATATTAATAATGTCCGAACTAGCCCAGATCGTGACAAACACGACACCGCCGACAACAACGTTAATATCGTTAAGCTCAACCAAACCTGAATTTAGCATTAATTTTCCAACACCAATCAGCGTCAAAGAAATTGCGTTAATACAATTGCGTGTCTACAATAGCTGGCCTAATGTTAGATCGAAATCATTCGGTAAATTATCATCGAATAATTCGCTTGTTTTTGCCAACAAAACCAAACCCGATGGAACGCCAGATTGGATATATGTCGGTATACCAACAGGTAGTTACGAAATTGATCAGCTGGATAAGGAATTTACTACCAGAATATCAAATATAACCGGCGATGCTACTCCGGGAATAAAAATATCTGCGCACGAACCAACGCTATCATCGATGATAGAAGTGAAATCGCCATATATCGTTGATATTTACCAATCATCGATTAGGACCATATTAGGTTGGCCTGAAATCGCACCTCTGGCAAAACCAGAAAAACCAGATATTATTATTCCAGGTTGGCACGAGGAAGCTCCTCCAGAGCAACCGGAGCCAAAAAAGGAAGATTTTACTACTGATGAGGTATTGAGGCAAGATATCAAACACAAGCCTCTGATTGATAGCGCCATCAACCTCATAAACAACCACAAATTTAACTGGGTAATGTTCGCTTTTACTTTTAGGGACGAAAGAATTCTCTCGTGGTTGCCTCTTCCTAAAATTCCCCCCGGTGTGAAAATCTTCGACGCTACCCACATTAACAGGATAATAGCCCCCATAGACGGTATCTTGGTAAGAAAAACCCTCGACGAATTTATTCAAGAACATAAATTACAATTAAATTTATTGCGGGAATCTTTTCATGAATGTATCTTAAATAAATCGGGCTCATGTAGCGAAATTATCAAACGCGTGAAGATTTTAAATCAACTCGCGAATGATGTTGAATATTATCATGGAATGTTTATTCGGGCGATAGTCGACGATATATCAATTGCCGATTATGTTCTTCCTATTACACTGGACAACAAATTTTTACAAAAGTCATGTTACTGAAATAAAATTAGTCAATTCTTATCAATTTTTATGTGCTGAACACGAATATGACAGTCAAATTGCAAAATTGGCTCTAGTTTTTTTGTAATCTGCAAGAAATTAATGTTTACATAACGAAATGCATTCCAATAGTAAAAGGTCAACTGTAATAGCCTACCTATAAAAAATCAAGTCATTGACTACATCTTAGATTTCTTCGCCTGTCTCTTGTACAGCTGTTCGGGAGCATCTCTGAGGAGTGTCCAGCAGTAGTCAGCCAGCATTGTAGTGGACCATTTTCCCTGGTATCTTTGTTCCATTGTTGCGATATCTTGATGAAAACGTTCGCCGTGTTCATCACTAACAATACCACAGTTGCTAGGAAAGAAATCCAAATGGGAATGAAGGAAGTGAATCTTTAGAGACATATTGCAGCCAAGTTTCTTATACTTCATCAACATGTCTTCTACTAGTTCCTTATAGTTTTCTGCCCTAACATTTCCGAGGAAGTTTGTAGAAACTAGGCGAAAAGCATTCCATGCTTGTTTCGCGTCACCTTCCAGCAAGTTGTTGAACCGGTCATCTTTGAAAAGCTCTCGAATCTGAGGACCCACAAAAACTCCCTCTTTAATCTTTGCTTCGCTGAGTCGAGGGAATTTTTCATGCAGGTATCGGAATGCTGGCAAAGTCCGGTCAATGGCTTTCACGAAGTTCTTCATCAAACCTAGTTTGATGTGAAGGGGTGGTAGCAAGATTTTCTGAGCCTCAGCCAGAGCTGGGTGTTGGATATTCTTCTCTCCAATGGCTACATTCTGCCTGTGAGTCCATTCCTTCCTCATGTAGTGCATTTCCCTTGCTCGGCTATCCCACTCGCATAAGAAACACATGTATTTTGTATATCCTTGCTGCAGTCCCATTAAAAGGGCAGCTACCTTCAAGTCACCACAGAGGTGCCAGCTGTACTTGTTATACTCAATGGAATTCAGTAGCTGCCTTAAGTTATCGTATGTCTCTTTCATGTGGACAGCATACGCTACTGGAATAGATGGAAGAATGTTTCCATTGTGCAAAAGCACAGCCTTGAGACTCAGTTTCGAAGAGTCCACAAATAGTCTCCATTCTTGTGGGTCATGAGTGATTTTTAAAGCATTCATGAGGCCCTCAATATCGGAACAGAATATCAGATTACTTTCCTTTCTGAAGAAAGGCTCCAATTGCTGGTGGCGCTTTCGATATGCAGTAATTGTGACATCTTCTTCTAGAAGATTCCATTGTTGGAGTCTTGATCCTAGCAATTCTGCCTTGTTCTTTGATAAGTCCAAATCACGAATCAGGTCATTTAGTTCTTCCTGTGTTATTCTGTGTGGGGTTGATGATGCACCACAGTGAAAATCTGGATCACTGCATGCTGATGGACCAGGAGAAGAACAGGTCGACTCACCTTTGTCTTCGTCAGATGAATCAAGAGAATATTCTGCTGGAGGTTCTGGAATAGGAAGTCCCTCACCATGTGGAACTGGTCTCAATGCAGACGGAATGTTTGGGTAGACTATTCTCGACTTCTTTCGCTTCGTTATTCCGCCGGAAAGAGGAGGAACCAAGCAGAAGTAACAGTCATTTAGGTGGTTGCTTGGCTCTCTCCACACCATTGGGACTGCAAACGGCATTGATGACCTTTTGCAATTCAACCACTGTGAAAGCTGTGTTGTACATGTAGCACAGCATATATGCGGAGCCCAAGGCTTGTCTAGGTCACCAACCTTGCATCCGAAGTAAAGATGATATGCCTTCTTCACTTGAGAATTGATACTTTTCTTCTGGTTGGCAAATGTCACTTCCCCACAAATATAGCAAAAATTGTCCGCGGTATTAACACACTTTCGAGGCATTACTGTTCTTTATTGTACGTAAATGGATAAAATAATAAGTTTTATGTAACAGTAGCTTGAACTGTCTCGCACAACGTCTAAAATATTTTAAATGCTGAACCTATCTGATTGGGCTTTATATAGTACACTGCTTACGTCAGCTTCAGCAGCCGCCTGGCATTAGTATAATAGGCCTACACATGTATAGTACACTGCTGACGTCAACTTACTTCAGCAGCCGCATGGCATTAGTATTGCATTGCATCAGAAAATGATGCAATCAACTGTGGATGATGTGAGCATGATGGTATTATGCAATGTTACATCATTATTCCGGATGTTGCTGCAGTCCTACTGGAGAAATTTACACAGTGAAACATAGAAAATGAGGTATATGAATATCTTCAAAACGAGAGCCAATACAAATTTTTCACGGTTATATTCGTGTTCGGCACACCAAAATACTACATATTAGGGCCTTTTCAAGTCAGTAATGATTTCACTGTTGACCAGTGTTAGCAAATACGAGTTGATCAAAAATTCAGGAGAAAAACAAAAATTCATGAGAGTATTTAGTTTAACCGAGGAAACGCTACCAAATTTCAAATTTCCCGATTATGATGTTGATAAACTGAGAAAATCCGTCACTGATACCATCGATGATTTATTTCCGAAATTACATGCCGCGTGGGCAGAGAAAAAACAATTAGCGCTGTTTCTCAGACACGATAATGATCCGACCAAAGGCGGGCGGCATATCTCGCCAGGTATCGTTAACATAACGGAAGTTATCGCGATTTATCTTCACGCGGATGTTGTCGAGGGCAGCTACAATGTTGATTCGTCAGAGTCAAATCAGGCGCAGCAGGGATTTATATTGTATTCGTTTTCACCTAGCGCCTCTCCGGGTTATTTGATAATAAAGGAGCCAGTGAATCCGTTTTACCTAAGATGTCATAATCGATTGTTGTCAAGGATAAATTTCAAACTAACGGATCAGAAAGGAAATTTGCTTGATATACGCGGGGAAACGATAAGTATCAATCTGCTGGTAAAATCATAGATTTTCAAATCGTAAATCTATCTACCAGGGAAAAATAAATAAAATCCGGGGAAATTTTCAAAATTAGTAAAAAATTGCATAATTTCAGTAAATAAATTATTTTGGTAAAGAAAATTGCATAATTTTATGTTTTTGATGGGGTTAAATACCCGTCAAATTGTGCAATTTATATAATTTCGTAAATCCGTTAGGGTAAATACCCGTCAAATTGTGCAATTTATATAATTTCGTGAATCTGCTGGGTAAATACCCCATCAAAATAAAGAAAATTGGATAATTTCAGTAAATAAATTATTTTGGTAAATAATAAAAAAAAATTAATAAAAATCAGAAAAATTAAGAAATTTGCGTAATTTTATGTTTTTTATGGGGTAAATACCCGTCAAATCGAGTAATTTATATAATTTCGTGAATCTACTGGGGTAAATACCCGTCAAATTGTGCAATTTATATAATTTTATGTTTTTTGGTGGGGTAAATACCCGTCAAAATAAAGAAAATTGCATAATTTCAGTAAAATAGGCCAAAAAAATAAATAAAATCCAGGGAAATTTTCAAAATTAATATATTTTTTTAATTTTTGTTTTTTTTTGTTGCAGAAATCTTCAGGAAGATATTTCCTTGGCCTTACTTTCATCGACAAGTTTTTTTAGCTGCCTGACACGCGAGCTTGTAATTTTTCTTGATTCGTATGCTTCTGATAAAATCAATCTAGCTTTCTCCACTAGCGTAGATAATTTAACAAAATCCTCGACGCGATCATCGCTGACTGTCGAAAGTGATTGATACATCGCGATTTGGATTTTCTTTATTAATTTGTATTCGGATGGTAGCGTGTATTTGTATTCGATTTTCCCTTGAACAATCGTCTCAAATTCGGATCGGATTTTATTCGCGTCCAACTCCGAGGGAAGATTTATTTTTTTCTTTCTCAGATCATCGATGGCTTCGATAATGTTATTTATGGTTTGTTCGTCCATGTTATATTAATTTTTTAATATTCAATTATTTTTTCTTCGGATATTATCGGAATATAGTAAAACTCAATCCACTCGCCAAATTTGTAGGAAAATGCTGCGCTAGTTATTTTTTCTGCCGCACGACGCACCGATGCTGGATTAATACTATAATATTTTACAGCGGCGTTCATCGACGTGAATATAATTTCCTCATTTGTCTCTTTATTTATCGATTTGACCGCCTTAGCCGGTCGCCGTCCGCCACCGGTATTACCGGATCTTGAATTTTCACTCGGAGTTACCGCGCGAAGATTGGATATTTTATTATTAAGTTTATTTCCGTCGATATGGTCAATGACCAAATTATCCTTGATGAGTCCATGGAAACACTCGAATATAAATCTGTGGCATAAATAACTTGATTTTCTTTGTTTTTTATTCTCACCGACAGTAAACCCGAGATAGCCCGAATTATTAACACTACCGACTTGATTCTTTGTTTTTGCATTTCTGACAATACCATCCGATGACGCCTCGTAACCCTCGATGGTTGGGTGTGATCTAAACTCGTGTGTGATTTTCATTGCAGGAATCGTTGATTTCATTTCCATTATATAATAATTATCTGTCTAAATCATAATTTGCCTTGAATCGATTAATATAATCCTCTTCGCAGGTTATCACCGAGGAAGATTTCTTTTTGTAATATCTGAGCAATTCCCGATAATTCTGTCCTCCGCAGGATAAACACAATCGAGTCTTTCCTCGAGTGCCAACTTGACAAACTAAGCACCGCTGTGGTCCTTTACTGCCTCGTCGAATCGCATATATATGAGCGCCACAATATTCGCCTCTGCAGGATTTGTCGCATGATTTTGTTGATCCGATTGGTATCCATTTGCACTGCATATTATAATTTAAATATTTGTCTAAAATATAATAATGGATACATTTGATCTTGATGAGGCAGAATATATCATACCTGAGGTCGATCGTGCCAAGAGAGAATTCCTCGATGATGGAGCGATTCATGTTTGGTCAACGTGGAAAACTAACGCTGTTGATGCTACGATGAATCTAGAACGGGCCAAAAAGATAATCGAGCATATAAAATTCGAACACAAGGAAGAGCGATTTATCTTCGGAATAAAATTCATCGCACAAATGCCTGACGACACTTGGATTATTCGCGATAAACGAGATCCCGTGCGTGGCGGTAAGAAAAACGTCATCCTTGATAAAAATTCGAAGCCAGGATTATTATTGGGAATCGATGGTCCTTATTATGCCAGGGCATATCCATCTAGTGCTGTTGTTTATGGAATTTATCGGTTGAATAATAACCCGGACATGAAAAATCTACCTGCGATGAAAGAATCACCGATGATAAATTGCGTTGCCGAGCGCGTTATCGAGCATATGAAAAACGCTCGTCGTGGATCTGGATTGACACAGTTGAGGTTGGATAAAATTAACTCATGGGCAAAGACAGTTGTTGATGGCGCATCGATTGACGATGTAGCTGTGTTGAGCAAGAAACTTAAATTTCCTATCACGGTGAAAACGCTATCGGGAGAAATATTATATTCTTCGCCATATAAATCTCGAGGAGTACCAATCGAAATTGTTGATCATAATTCACATGCGTGGTCGCAGTCGGTAATGATATTCCCGCGAAATCGCGCTGTTAAATTTTATCCTGTGGAAGGCGCTGATGCTATGTTTCGATATATTAAAATATTAGCCGCGTCTGATCCGATATCAGTTTGGTTATTCTCGAGCGAAGAAAAATATGATCAGTTTATATTGCCGCGCGGAGATATTTACCGTGATGAAAAATTACATGAATCTATGAAAAATATCGCGGTGAAATATTCGTCAAATCCTGATCAGTTACTGACAAATTGTTTTACCGTTCCGTCTGTTGCTGCTCACGCTGCAAGAGAAAGAAACTCGTGGAAACCTACAAGGAACGAATACCTCGCTGATATTCAACTTAGCTGTATCGAATACGGCCATGGCGGATTATGGAATACCAAATATTATTTCGAAGATATGATCTCCGTTGATATGAGCGCGTGCTATCCTGGAAGTTTTCTCGGATATGGCGATTGTGCGGATTATTTTGCTAAATTTGGACATCCCACCAGCGAGATGACGAGAGTTGCAATTAACGGGCCGTTGCCAGATTCTGTCATGACCGGATTCGCTTATGTAACTTCATTCGAGCTTGCTGAAAATTTACATAAAATTTGTTATATTTGGTTTGGTCGGCATTTATCTCAACGCAGATGGGTCCCTATAGTGTTGTTGAGATATATGCTGGATTCGTCAATGTTAGTATCGTTGACGGTTAGCGAGGCGATTATATCGTATAGAAAACAAACTGAAGTGTGGTTGCCGACGGATTGTGAAAACGCGAAGGATATCGGAAGAAAAATAACTGGCAAATTTACTCAAGGAGGATCCGTTGATCATAAACACCGACACGCTAGATTGTTTATCAACGATGCCGAAATGGACTTTATTATTGCCGATACGGTATCGCGAGGAATATTCTGCAACAGAGAGAATATTATCATTGACGGAGTAAAGTTGGGTACCGTAATTAGCTATCTCGATGGAGAATCAGCGCAGTATACGCATTTGAGATCATCGATGCTCGCTTATGTTAGTATAAATTTACTGTCGATGATAAATAAATTTTCTGATATCGCGGTAAGGGTCGCAACGGATTCGTTTTATCTCGATAAGAAATATCAGTATAGGCTGGATAATTTAATCGCCGACGGTTCTTGGGGCACTTGGAGGATAAAAAACGAGGATATTCTAGATTATTGCGAAGACGCCGATGTCGAAGATTGCGATAAATTTCATCGAGATAAATTTGAGGAAATATCGACGGCTGCATCCGCATTTGACCCGATTTCACGTAACAAATTCGTTTACATGAATGGTCCTGGTGGTAGCGGTAAAACAACGCGAGCGATAAATTTATTTGCGAAACCTGATATGATAGTGTTGACTCCAACTCACAGATTAGCGCGAGAAATAAGGCAACGCGGCGTTGATTCTTGCACGTATCATAGTTATTTCAAATACAGCGGTGGATTATGGGATTCGGCTCGCATGGGAAATAAATATATCAACAGGATCATAATATTTGATGAAATTTGCACAGTAAATTTAGTTGTATTAAAATCGTTCCTAACCTGGCTGGAGGGAAAAAATACCGCCGTGATAATGTGCGGAGATCATGGCCAGCCTGATCCGATTGATGGTGAATCTCCTCACGAATGGCTCAGGAATTTCGTTGACTATTATGAGGAAATCGACGCTGATTATAGATCCGATGATATTTTACTGACTGAATTTAAGAAAATAATTCGATTACAACCGAATAAAATTCAATGCGATGTGATGAGAAAAATAATCGACGAGACTCCGATGGATATTTTTCTAAATTTGTGGCGTCCCGATCATCTGATTGTTGCTAGTAGGAAAATTGTTCGTGATATTATTCAGGAAATGTTATTCAAGCTGCATTGCGAGAAATTTCCAACATTGCAGGTGCCGTTGTGTTACAGGCCCGCTGATACCAGGAAACAAAATATCAGTGTTACTTTACCCTGCGGAGAGGAAAAGATCTTGGTACTGAACGATATTATTCTTGTTGATATTAATCTTGTTAATGACGCGATAAACACAGAAAGATCGCCATGGAAACTAGGATATGCAACAACGATACACTCGTCGCAGGGATTAACCGTGGATGGCCAAGTTTGGATCGTCGATGATAGAATTTCCTGGTCAAATTTAGTGTATTTAGCCGTGTCGAGAGTAAGAAAATTATCTCAGTTAGGTAGAATTCGGTTTCACATTAATGACGCTGGCGGTAGTTGAGTATCTTTCGGTATTATCTGTAATTCCTCCTTGGTAAATCCGCGTTGTGGCGCTAGCAAATCTAGGAAATAAATTGCCGGTCTTCCCGATGATCTTGTTACGGCGGATATTTTGTGTGTTGTTACGCTCCAATTTGGATCGGTTGCTCTTTTTCTGCCTCCTTCGGCCTCGCCTTCTTTATATAAATGCCGGACAGTGACGCTACCTAGCACAGGCGGAATTGTGGAATCTCGCTTTAGGGGTATATTTGGTTTTGTAATTGCAATTGCAGGCTTCATTGCTATTGTTCGAGTTACTTCGTTATTTAACGCGTTAATCACATGAGGCAACCTCGATACCCAATCATGAGATCGATTATCTTGAATAAATTCACGCGCGTATTGGTATCCGAATAATCTTTCCGCGAGAGTTTTGTTGAATCTCTCAACGATAGCTTGATTGTGATGAACACCTACAATACCGCGACGGATTTTAACATTATTCTTTTTCATCAATGAAGTAACCGCGCCAAGAAATTCTCGACCTGGATCAACCTGGAGAAGCTTCGGCCATGTTAATGGAGATCGCGAGTAAATTTTCTCAAATGCCTTTGAAATTTCCGTTGCTGTTTTATTCGATAACGGTTCCGCTTCCTTGTATCTGCTAGCGATATCAACGACTGTCAAGACATATTTATATGTGACTTCGTCGACGGTATCGTAAGGAAGAAACATTAAATCAGCCTGATGGACTTCATTAGGGAAGCTGACAGAGAAACTTGTATATGGTATTTTCTTAGGCGGAGGAAGATATATTTGCCAGACTGCCTGTTTCGATAACCACGATTCAGCGGTGGATTGTTTTACTTTAGCGGCTTTAGCGAGTTTGGCAATTGCTGATTTTCCTCGCCAGAATCCTCGCGGAGAATAATATATCTGCTCCATTATTATTTACCAGCACCGAATACTAATTTACCTTTCATTGCGCCTTTTACCAGCCAAGTTGCCAATTTTTCTTTGAAACTTTTGTCAGGAATCGCGTCTATTGCATGAATTAGCCTGACATCAGCGAGATGCCTTTGTTGTAAATCCCCGCTGCGATACGCAAGATCGTGATAGTAACACGCGTTATCGATGGCGTTTACTGGATCTTCGCCGGGATTTGGTTGATTATTATTGTTGAGTCTTATATCGAGCCTTGTTCCGGGTCCGCAGTAATTGTATCCTGGCAGATGTTTTTCTCCGGGATATTTCGCCCAGGGAGTTCCGGGTAATTTTGACAAGAGGGATGCGATGTCTCCTCCGATTTTTCTACTTTTTTTTTTTACAAATCTGAATTTGCGTGTCTTGCAAACTTCGCATTCTCCTGCAATTGCGTTCCTGTTATTGCGTGTGACGATTTCGGTTGGATTTATCGTAGATGTGCGCGTGCGACACTTAACACAATATAGATCCATGTATTCTAGTAACATGAATGTAATTGATTTTTCAGCCACGAAGAAACGCGAGCAGGTGAAACACAACGCGGTGTTACCAAATTCGATAAGGATGATAATTATTGGCCCGTCCGGTTCTGGAAAGACGCAGTTGTTACTAAATTTGATAATGCGATGGCTAAAATGGGATAAGTTGTATTTGGTTGCACCGTCCGTTGATGATCAGCGTTGCTATCAACTGCTAAAGGAATTTAGCGACAATACCGACGAAGGCACAATCGAATTCATCACAGACATCAATGAAACTCCATCAGTGGAAAATTTAGATGGCGATGTTAATAATCTTGTTGTATTCGATGATGTTATGCTGGATAAGCAAACTAATCCGGCTAGGATATTCTCGCGTGGCCGACACAAGAACACCGATGTGATTTACGTGACGCAGCGATATACGCAAATTCCAAAGGTAATTAGGGACAATTGTAACATCTTATCAGTTTTCAATGGCGTCGATACTCACACGTTGAGAAATATTCATCAGACCTGGTGCAACGGCGATATGGACATAAACAAATTCAAAAATTTCTTCAGCCGCGCCCAGGCAACACCGCATGGTTTTATCACGATTAATCTTCATGATCCGCGTAGTAGATATCGAATCGGTCTTGATCAAATTTATTCATGAGACTCGCAGCCAAAACTTCGCAAACTTTGTCGACACCAGAATAAATTCCCCCCCCCCCTTTTTTCCTTGTCTAGAATCATCGATTTTGCACACAAAAAATTGCAATCGGGAGTGAATTTACGCAAATTAATTTTCGTAGGAAGGCTTATTTTTGAAATCTGAGGCTTCTACGGAGAAAGTTCTCGTAGGAGGCTTTATTTGGTCTGGAACGTCTGGTCTGTAGAACTTCCCTGCTGCTTAAAAAGTATTATGTTCAACAGTTTAAGCTTGATGAGGTGGATGGAGGACTTATAAAACAATTGGGTAAATATTCTAGGAGAAACCCAATTTACAATAAAAATGTCCATTCTCCATTAAATACAAGGAAATGCAAGAGCAATCAACCTCTACTCTGGTAACAGGACATGATGATGACCACATGAAGACCAAATTCTTAACAAAATGGTAGACAACCATGGAAAAAAATCATTCAACATGACACTTTACCACAGAGTGAGAGAACCATGTGGCTTCTTCACAAAGGTGAACCAGCAAAAGTTTGAAACTAATGCTTGTGATGAAGTTGTGCTGGTATTGACAAGATCTGGTATACATCTAGGCAACCACCACTGAGATAAAGATTCACTCTGTGTTTCTGTGAGGCCAAATCTAAAAGTAAAAAGCTTTAGAAAGTGCATTGTGCAAGAAAGCATAATAATGACTTGAATCAAACAAAAAGTGCACTGTGCAAGAAAGCATAACAATGACTTGAATCAAACAAAACGTGCACTGTGCAAAAAAAGCATCACAATGACTTGAATCAAACAAAACGTGCAGTGTGTAATAAAGCAATACAATGACTTGAATCAAATAAAAAGTGCACTGTGCATGAAAGCATTGCAATGACTTGAATCAATCAAAAAGTGCACTGTGCATGAAAGTATCACAATGACTTGAATCAAACAAAAAGTGCACTGTGCATGAAAGTATCACAATGACTTGAATCAAACAAAAAGTGCACTGTGCATGAAAGTATCACAATGACTTGAATCTAACAGCTGCATTGGAATGCAAGGCTTGTTGAGACAGCTTTAACGTCATCTGCTGATTTCTTCAGGAAGCATAACAAATTTGGTGAACTGCTCTAGTGGCCAAAGTGGTTAGAGTGGCCACCTCAGATGTGGGAGGTCATGGGTTCAAGCCCTGGCAGAGTGGTACCAAACACTTATAAAAAATGGTACTAGCAGCTGCCTCGCTTGGCACTCAGCATTAAGAGGTTAGTGTTGGGACTGGTCGGTCCAGTGTCAGGATAATGTGACCGGGTGGGACATCATGTTACATGTCTGTGGCATGATGCCCCCAGTGCTAGACATCACTATAAATTGCTACACTGCAGACACCATAGCAAAATGACTGAAAAATGGTTAAAGCTATGTTAACAACCCAAATCACACAAACACAGATCTGTTGAAATTGTAAAATTCTGAATGAATCACCCGCTTGGGCCAATAAGCCAAAGCCTTAGCAACAATGTCCAAGTTTCCCTCATTTAGCAACAGAAATAGTCTCTAACAGCACCTTTGAAGATAGCACTTCAAAGCATGAATTGAGTTTCACCTTCCAGAAGGAATTAGTGATGAGAAAATGAGGACCATCATAACTTGTGTTTTGCCATGAATACTGGGTACAACAACAAATTAAACAATACTATATGTAGACCAAAAGGGCATGTGACTAGCAGTGCAAGGTGAAGCCAATGCTATCAGGAAGTGCATCTTGCATGATAGCAACTCCAGTGCGGTCTTGGACAAGGGCTCATATTCATAGGAAATGAGCCAGGTAAGAATCCAAGAGACTCAATTTTGGGAAATAATAAGACCCACTGCAGCTAGCTCAGATAAAAATTGTCCAACAAGTCAGAGAGATCATTTTCATGGTTTATATCCACTCTCCCATGATGCCTGAAGATGCTGGAAATCATGACAAGACTGCTTTGAACAGAATCAGTGCTAATTTCTTGCACTAGCACAAAAGAATATGCCAATTTTCCTCATGCCTTTAAAAGTGAAGGCCCTCATGCAATTGTCTCTATGACAGAAGTGTTGAACTTATTTCTGCACTGTTTTGTAGACAAGTGCAAAGTCAAAGAAGTCTGGGCACTTATGGAAGTCCTGTGATCCTGGATGACTGAGTGGGTTGTGAGACCTCTGGATCTTCCTGGGAATGTCTCTCACTAGGATGAGAAGGCTGCTGACCCCAAACATTTTCCCATCTAAGTAGGGTGATAACCGTTCTGCAGTTTTCATCCCTTTTTTTCTCAATCACTCAAAATGAGCATAGTAGATGGAAAAATCACACCACAGATCTGAACACAAAGACAAAGCAATCTAGTTCCCCACTGCTTCTGGAGGTAACAGGGCAACTCAGAATTGCCTTGCATTATGATGATGGCAACCTTTCCACAAAGCTGATTCTGCCAAGAATGAAAAACATTTATGACAAACTTTATTTTCCAGGGCTTTCTATTATCCTCCAGTTCCTGCCAAATGTAAAAAAGTGGGACAAAGATGGGCATCCCAACATTTTTAACTTCCAGTTGGTGAGTTTCCATAACAACCCTGCTGCTAGCCAATCCAAATTCTGATAAGCTCATAATGATTGCTGTTCATTTCTTCTTCATGTATCTATCATCTCAGCAATGGGACAAAGACTAATGTTGACAAAAGGAAGAAGGTAAGGAAATTTGGAAAGATAATTCCTATGCAGCCAGCATCATAACATCTTCAATACAACCTCTGAATAATATATTAGATCCATTCAGCAATGATTGGGAAGCTTGAGTGTCAATGAATGTAAAAGAAATCACATCTGTTATGACTGCACGAAGCAGCTTGGATGAGTTGCACTTTTAACAACCTTGGCAATGTGAAAATTCTCAGGCACATCTCCTACCTCCTTTCTCACATCCAATGAAGCAAACCAAATGTCTGACTTGATGACAACAGCGAGAGGGAAATTTTTCAGATCTCTTAAATTACTGCCATTAACCGAGATCAGCCTTTCCAAGGCAGGATCTTGGTTTTGACTCTAGTTGAGGTTATGACAATTTTTCCTTGAAGGGTTATCCTGGTCTGCAAAACCTGCCACATCTGCATATATCATATCCCATCAGATGGGATGAGGAGGCGGAGTCATCCAAGGAGACTGCCCTACATGCCCAATGGAAATGCTGTAAACTGCAAGCCTGATTACCATACACGTAGATGGGTGGCTGACAGTGATTGGACTGGTGAATAATCAGTGGCAGCAACCATGGGATGGCTGTGCACACAAACCAACCAATTGGGTTCCAATAATAATTCATGGAATACTGAGTTTCTAAGATAATTTTTCTCATCTGGGACTGACAATGAATTTAAATGTGGCAAAAGATTTGCATGGTTGTTTCTCAGTTCCTCTTCTTTCAGCTGACTATAAGCAACTGTAACTGTATGATGATCTGAGGAATTTGGATGAGGGGGTGGGCATAGCACACAGGCCTCCATCTGTATGCTAGTGACAGACTCAGTGTTGGATGAGGGGGTGGGCATAGCCCACAGGCATCCATCTCTATGCTAGTGACAGACTCAGTACTGAGAGGGTGGGCATAGCCCACAGGCATCCATCTCTATGCTAGTTACAGTCTCAGTGTTGGATGAGGGGGTGGACATACCCCACAGGCCTCCATCTGTATGCTGGTGACAGACTCAATGTGGATGAGGAGGTGGGCATAGTCCACAGGCATCCATCTGTATGCTAGTGACAGACTCAGTATTGAGAGAGTGGGCATAGCCCACAGGCATCCATTTGTATGCTAGTGACAGACTCAGTGTTGGATGAGGGGGTGGGCATAGCCCACAGGCATCCATCTGTCTTTATATGCAGTTCTGCCTTTCAACTATTTCTCAGGAAATACTGAACAAGTCCCATCAAAAATTTTGCACAGACATTCCATGGGATGGTAAAAGAAAACACTTCCTACACATGCGACAAGTCTTATGTTTCTGAACTTGTCATCATGTACCTGCACTTACAACGACAAAATAACTAAGTGATGATGAAATAGAGGAAACACACAAACTATAACAAAATAAGGCACAGTAGAATGTAAAATTCCAAATTAAAGAGAATTTCAATCAAGCATACCTCCAAGAAACATTATTTTAAGTATGCAAAGACAAAATGAAGCATGGCATGGTCACAAACTAAGTCCACAATGGTGATGACAATGCTAATAAAATTAAGAATGGCAAATAAAAATAAAAGCCCAGAGTTAAAATAGAAAAAAAGTAGATCCATGCTTTATTTAGAAGCTGGCTAACATTGCCCTAGAAATTCAGCAGATATTGGTTGGTGAAAAATGCAATATTAGCTATAGCGAATGAAATCTTAAATTGATGAATACCCAGTATATGGGTAGCCACATATCCAAGTCAGAAGAAATTATAATGGTATCTCAGGAGAGTTCCTAGCCAAGTCAGAATAATAATGGTATCTCAGGAGAGTTCCTAGCCAAGTCAGAAGAAATTATAATGGTATCTCAGTAGAGTTCCTAGCCAGGTCAGAAGCAATTATAATGGTATCTCAGGAGAGTTCCTAGCCAAGTCAGAATTTTTATAGTATCTCAGGAAAGTTCCTAGCCAAGTCAAAATTATTTATGTTATCTCAGGAGAGTTCCTAGCCAGAACAGAAGTAATTATAATGGTATCTCAGGAGGGATCCTAGCTAAGTCAGAAGTAATTGTAATTGTATTTCAGGAGAGTTCCTAGCAGAGTCAAAATTATAATGGTATTTCAATCAAGTTCCTAGCCAGGTCCGAATTAATTGTAATGGTATCTCAGTAGAGTTCCTTCACATAAACGCTACTAATATAGCCCATAAAGGATATTCATGAGAAATATGAATTTTCTTGTCTTTCATGGAGGGAGGGATTCAGAAGGTAGCAAATGTTAATTTCCTAATGTTGAGGGGACCAGGTAATTTATCTGACAGAGAAATTACTTACAGCATGTTCTGGCCATGTCCATATAGCATAATGATTGTATATGAGGTGTAAATAAGGGTGGTAAAGATATTATTACTGCCAAAAAATTATTAATATTTCTTTTCTTCTCTGCTTCATCACAGCTCTATAATGTGTTGCAATTACCTGATTGGGTATACTGTGGATGTTGGCCACTATAATAACTACCAGGTCCCCAAATGACACCGTTAACAACCAGAATGACTGTACCACTGACTTCATGGAATCAGGGGCCTGAAAAATAACTACAATGGTATAATATCATGGTATCAGTCTCATTTTAAAAGACCAACATTTGAATCAGAGAAAACCATAGTTTAAGGAATTACTAATTATACAAATAAATAATTATATAAATTAATAAAAACCAGAAATTCAACACTACATGTTGACTATAAACATAATTATTGTCCCTTAGCATTCAAATTATTATGAAGTACTCCATGTTATGTAGTTTTTAAGTACACTTTGATACATCCAGGAATATGTAACTTCCATGAAATTTTAGTTCTAAAGATATGCATGGCAACAAATGGCCAGAGAAGATGCACCATGGGGGAAAGGCTTGGAAGGAGAAGCAATGACAAATATTTGTCTACCTTAATGCAATTATTTGTCAAAGACCACTCTGTAAAAGGCCCTATATTTCCTGCTTACTTGTGAATAAGAGAAAGCAAGTCCAGTAATGGATACGAGGACCTCTCCTACTGTAATGAGGATATACTGAGGGATCATCCAGGCCATGGAGACCATGTTTTCTGGTACACTGGGCAGCAATGTCAGGGTTGGCTGTCGGAGAGAAAGAAGTGGTATGATATTAAATACAGGCCTGCCTATAGCAATCATGCAGTCACCTTTCACACTGTTATTTATGTAAAATATATTGGTCTAAATCTGTTTCTGACTACAAATCATGCATGTTCTGTCAAAGTTATTTACAAAAATCTGTTCAAATAAGACAAAATACATCACTGCCTGACCTTTATTACAATTTTGTCTGCATTTATCATGTTATACCCAACACCCAATGCAAGGTGTGTGATTCATCAACTTTTAGTTTTACAGTAATGTTGGATATAATTTATAATGTCATGAATGATTATCAGTTTCAATCATTAATAATTAACTTCTCTCAATATCTTGCCAAAAAACCCAATCAATGCTCAACCAATGCAGATCAGTACCAGTTTACATCACAAGAAGCACACACAATATAATTCTGCAATAAAATCAGTACTCTCATTAAAAATAACTTCAATTTTCTCTGACTTATTTATTTATTATTCCATTTTCTGAATAGAATTTTAGCCAAGGAAAATATTTTTGCTGCTATTAGTATCAGATAAATTCTATAATGGTAATCTAATGTCCACATTTAAAAATGGTAGCTACATTATTATTTTTCAAGCTGGAAAGTTAGGCTGACACCATTTATCACCATGAAGCTTGATGATATACGCTCATGATGAGAGGACTTATGTTACCCATAGAAGTCCACAGTTCCTTTTTAATAAAAAAGATTTGTATCAATGAAATATATTATCTTAAATGAAGATTTCTGCTGGATATGCTTATGGGGAGAGAGTGAGTGAGAAGGAAGGGAGTTTGTGAGGGGGACTGACTGAATCAGAGGCATGGAGTGTGAGAGGGGGAGAAAGTGAATGAGAGGGAGGGTGTGAGGGGGAGAGAGTAGTGAGAGGAAGGAAGAGTGCAAGATGGGGAGAGTGAATGAGAAGGAGTGTGAGAAGGAAAAAGTAAGATGAAGGGAGTGGCAAGGGAGAGAACAGCATGTGCCATGGTATTCTGATGCAAGTTAATGCACTAAGTAAGATTCACAGAGTTGGTAAACATGAAAGAACACTCACCTTGATAATACCCGTGTGAATAGTTAAGAGTGTTTTCATGTATTTAATGCAGTGTATCCCCCAGGGGTGTAAAATTGAGGGTACAAAAAAAACCTTGGTGTCAAAACTGGGGGTCAAATAAAAAATGTGGGGGTCAAAAATGTACTGACGAATTTTCATACAACTTGTACTTTTTCACCTTGAAATAGGATATTGTAACTTGCACAACATACTCTCTCTCTCTCTCTTTCTCTAAACATACAAATACACCAACATGCACAATTAACAAACAAATGCATTGTCCAATTATAGAATAATTTTATTAGTTCATTTTTCTTTTAAAGTCGTACTTTTAACAGTCTCCTCAAGCAATATTATAGACCAACACATTACATATAAGCCAATACAAAAAGCCAAATAAATCTTTTTAACCAAATGGAAGTTAATTTACTGCCTTTCATAAAATGTGTACTATCATAGGTTTCATTGTACTTCATCCTAGAACACATTTATCCAAATATCACAAAGGATAATGATTCATCTTCTTTCTAATAAGTTACACTTGAACTTTAAGATCTTTCTTTTATTGCAGCAAAAGTTAAAAACCAACAAAATCTGCAATGACCCATTGACTTTGTAATCCAATTAACGCATTTGTCTCTGCAAGTTTACTGATTTCTTTGTTGTGAAATAATGTCTCAGGTTATAATGTGTTCTCCAAATATCTCATGGTGAATGAGGGTAGATTTTTAAAAATTCTGAAATCCTGTCACAAAAGGATTATTCACTTTTGCAGTCTTTGCACTTTGCAATCACGCAATCAGAAGTCACACTGGTAATCATAATGAATGTGCCATATTCTAGTCAAGGGAATTATTTTCTCCATTTTTCATTAAAGTTAGATCCACAGTTACTCTTTTGTGTTCTGCTTCTTTCACTTTCTTCGCTAATGCTTTTTAGTGCATGACGTTTTAATCTGGAGATCACTTTCTAGTACAACAAGCCTTGAGGTTAAACATCTAGATGACAGCTTGCTGAGCTCAATGGAAATCGTGAGAAGCTTGCGAGATTAGGGGAAACTTCTCCATCATAACATTGCCTTTGCTAGTCTGGTTCATTGTTTTATATGTTCCCTGCGTTGCACTTTGCTATACGAATAGAGGAGTGCAAGGCAGGGAGCTAACAAAGCAGGGAACCAGTTAATGCCTATGCTAGAAGTATATATGATGCCATCAATCGTCCAATGCATTGGGTATTAAATAAATCCTGATCATTTTATGAAAATCCTTTGCGTCAAAAAAACGCACAGCAACAAAATGTGTGTATCAATTTTCTCCAGCGTGCATCCCTGATGCACAAATGTGCATAAAGGGAAACACTGATTATTAGTAATAAGTATGGCAAATTCAGTGCAAAAGGTCTGTCTTATTTGTTTTCTTCATACTTGTGATTTTGTAACATTTTTCTGACTGCAAATGACACTTGCTGCTCAACGCCCATGTATCATTTTATAGTTGTTCACAATAATCAACCAGAATATGGTGTGCAATATTTACTGCAGCAATGATGGGAGCTTCTCTACCCCCTCCAATGATCAACCTTGATATGTTAAATTTGTTGAGAAGGTTTGATATACAAAAATGAAGGCTGTCTTCCTTAGTCACTAGACTCAAAATATATGCTTATGCACAACTGAATTTTGTTTTGTAAGGTCCATCAACTTCTCTCTTTCTCTGAATGAACAAAGCAAACAATTTGTATTCAGATAAGAATTATATCCCTTTAGGAATAATACAAAAACTTGCTGGAACCAGGCACTTACGTAAGATTCTAACCAACTTGCTGCTTGAAAAGAGAACTTGTGTATTTTTAGCTTAGAAGTATTCTATGATGAAGCCTTTCTAACATCTGAGAAGAATATTCCTACTACATTTCATCATTAATATCCTACTTCATCCCTACCAGATATTGATGAAGTTGCTTGGCAACATGCATTTGAAACTTGTTAAACCATGTTGGAAGGATGGAGAAAGGTCAATAATTTCTTTGTGCCAATCTTATTAGAGGTGTGGGGTACTGGTATACTAGTTTACCACAGTCATTTTTTCTGGTGGTATGTGCTGTAATAGTACTTTTTCGCTATATTGGTAGTTTCTGTCAGTAATGACTGTATGGAAATTTCTGTGTTATCTTGTTATGAATTTAGTGATATTATGTTCTTCTGACAACATAACTGAAATTCTTCCGACACTCTCAGTGAACAGTCTACCATCTCTGAATCTGTTATGCAAACTGTTAGAAATGTAGGAGGGGTAAAACTAATTTTGATTATGCAGTACTTACTTATTGTTATTGCATAGCTAACATATTTTCATGCCAAAAATACACTGTCCATTTGATGTGTGGGTGGGAGGAGAGTATTCAGCCACAGTGACAGGTGCATAATTAAAATTAGTTTTATGCCCCTAAAAACTACATTTTAATAGGAGCAATTACTTATCCTGTTGCAACTGCTTAGTTGAATTTGTCAGGTGGGTAGGCTGATGTCAGACTGATGAAAAACAGAAATTAAATGTTAATCACCAGACGGACAGATCCATCTATAGAAGGCTCATGTCTCTCTGTGTAACATGCTGTGCCATAATAAAGGGACCCAGAGAAAAAATGCCTGTGCTCAGTGTTAATAATGAGTGGAGGTAGAAGGAGGAAAAGGTAGCATGAGTGTGCCAAATGGCTGTTTTCATGATATGACAGGAATAACTAAAGTAGACCCATGAGGTAGAAATGGCTCAAACCTCAAGGGCTTTAAGTTTCATAAGTTTTTTAAGTCTTGATCAGTTAGGGACTTGTATGCTCATTTTTTGTCTTGACAATCCACTGGGAGATAGTGGCAGCCAAAATGGCTATGGAGTCCTTAACAGGGAGACAGTGATATTTCCTACCCTTTCATTTTGCTTTTGGAGACATAATGATAGAAGCGGAGAGCACAAGAGTCTATTTAGATCATCCCCTGTGCAGGTTTTACTAAGACTGGGAATCTCTATGGGTAAGGAGGCTACCAAAGGTAGCTGATTTTTTGCAAGAAAACCTGGTTAGCGGAGAATGGAAGCAGAGTCAAAATTCCCATTAAACCGGACAAAGAAATATCAATGGACAAGGCATGAATCTCGCTTCTTCCTCTCACAGAGGCAAAAATGAGAAGGAACACTGTTTTAAGTGTGAGATCCAAAAAGGAAGCTTCACTTAATGGTTCATAAGGGGCTTTGGTTAATGACCATAGAAAACAAGAAAGATTCCATCTGGTCATAAGAGAGCGGGAGACAGGTCTCTCAAGCTCAAAATACTTTATGAGATCAGCAAGATTCAGATCTGAACTAATGTCTGTGCCCTGAGAAAATTTAGGTGGGTCGGAGATGGCAGCTCAGTAGCCTTTGATAGTGGATATTGAACATCTTTTGGTCTCAAAGAGGAATAAAAGGAAATCAGCAATGGCAGTTGCAGAAGGTCAGATAGGATCAACATGTTTCCTACTGCATCAGTCGCAGAAGATTCTCCACCTGGCATCACAAACTTTGGATGTAGAAGGTCTCCTGACTTGAATGATTAACTGGCAACTTGGCCTGAAAACTTGTTCTGGCGAGAGATTGTTTGAGATGAGTCAGGTGTGAAGGTGGAGAATGTCTGGGCTGTTGTGGAGAGGGGATTCCCAGTGTTGTGACAGGAGATCCTTCTTGTGTTGTAGGGACCTGGGTCAATTGATCAAGAGGTCTAGGTGATCGTTGAACCATAATTGCTGGGGCCACAATGGCAAAACGAGAATGATCCAAGCAGTGGAAGTTTGGACTGCTTGCAGAACTTGTGGTAGCAGTCAGAAAGGTGGGAAAGGCACAAGTGAATAGGCAATTCCACTGGAAGCTGAATGCATTGCCTGCCCATGCTTTCTGATCCAGAACAGGAGACACATAAAAGGAAAGTATGTTGTCAAGCTTGGTCACAAACAGGTCCACTAGAGATCTTCCCCAGTGGGAAAACATGGACTCTGTTAGTGAGTGGTGAAGAGACCATTCTATGAGGATGGCTCAGTCTTTTCTGGAGAGGCTGTCTTCTAATACCTTCATCTCGACTGGAATGTGGTGAACATGGATTGTGACATTCTCTGAGGTTTCCCAGATGAAGAGACCTCCACAGAAAAAGAAGGAGCATGTGTGCCTCCTTGATGTCATAGGTAAGCTACGACAGGTGAGTTATCTGAGGAAACCATGAAACCTCAGCAACTTATGTTGATGCACCTTTGCAATGCTAGAAATGCTGTTTTCATTTCTAGGTTTTTGATGTGGAGGGATAATTTGGCCTGAGTCCATGAATCATGGAGGATTATGAACTCCAGCTCTCAATGAGCTGTGTGCATGCATGAGGACCTCTACCAGGAATGTGTCTCAATTCATCCACCAAAGCAGATGGTAGTTGAAAACTGATCCTAGAGGGATCAGGGTTGAAAGAGAATCTTCATGAGGTTTCCACCTTGCAAGGAGGAACTGTAGAGGACACATACATATACATCCTCAAGGAACCAAACTGGCGGACATGTTAAAGGTTCTGAGTAGAGAAAGATAAAGGCGAGCAGGTAACATAGTTTTCACTCATATCTCAAGGAGAGACAGGATCACGCATGATGTCTTGGTGTTTCCTAGGGTGGTAATCATTTAATGAGTATTCAAATGTCAATCATTAAAACTTCCATTGTTAATGACTGGACCATAATTTGAGCTATATGTATTAAGTGCAATGTGCTATGTCATTCATGTGATAGAAATATGGCTTTCCAAAGCTGAAATCAGCATCGTCTTGTGATGCTAATATTTTATAACAGTGTTTACAATGGTCGCTGCCTTGATTTCTGCTGAACATCCACTAAAGTCAAGTCTTTATTAGGGAGAGACCATTTAAGCTTCTAAAAGTTGGGGGAGGTAAATGCTTGAAAACTATTGGCTTTGTAGTATAGAAAAGAAAATTATGCCATTCCTTACTTTACTTGAAACAAAATTATCAGAAATAATAATTTAGCCTTATAAAATTACATGGACAGTTCCTTACAGTACATGTGCATTCAGAATTTATCTAGTTGATAGTTGTGTATGTGTATATTCCATCTTGTAACTGGGCCATTACTGCTTAAGGACTAAACACATTGTTTGCATTTAAAAGTAAATTCTGTGTTTTCTTTTTAATTGTGTTTTTAAATGGAGGCTGCTGCTATCTAAGATTTAATTGGCCTCAGAGGATCATGTTTAAACAGTAGGATAAATTTACACTGTTCAAGAAAAGCTCAAAAAGGTGGGCCTCTTGTCAAGTCATTGCACAAATTTTCTAAATGTACAAAATATACAAGACTTTTAAAATTTAATTTTCCATAAATATGATCCAAATAAAGATCACTAATTGCTGAAATGGTATTTGATTGTTAATCACTCATGATGTCTTGGTCTTTCCATTAGTGGTCTTTAATACTGGTCATTCAAAAATGTCAATCAGTAATACCAATTAGCCGTTCCATGGTGGAGATGGCATCAGCATGCCAGCCGAGGCACGGTTGTGATTGGTAAGTATTTATTGTTCCATCGTGGAGCATTATTGCAGAGTAAAAGTGAAATGGATTAAGTTCCCCACTGTGATGAGTGGGGTTCCAAAAATACACATGAACTGTACTGTGTGCACAGTATGTAACCAACTTTGGCCATCATGATAAGGCTTGAGGTGGATATGCTCTTTTCCAACATTAAGAAAGAATCAGCTTTTAGTTCCATGACTTTTCTCTGTGCACTTCAAGTTATTATTTAGGGCATAGACAGTACCTTGCATTGTTGCTTCTCTAGACATATCTATTCAAAAGAAAGAGCGTATGGCAACTCTCTGGTTCCCCACTGATGTTAGCCTGTTCTTAGCCACAAAACCTGGAGGATGACAGAACCGTCTGTTCTGAACCAAAGATAGCTTGTGTCAACTGAATGGACATGTAACTGACTCACCCTGCATCAAAATGCCAAAGCTGTCAGGAAATATAATTTGCATGATAGTAGCTTCAGTAAGGTTCTACCTAAAGGCTGCAATTTATAAGAATTCATGTCAAAACTCTTGAAAGATTCCATTTTGGAAACAGGTTGAATGATTCTGGTCTATTCTAGTCAAAACTGGTTAGTAGATCTGAGAGAACTTTATCATGAATGTTATCCCTTCCAGCATGATGCCTGAATATGATGGTAGTCTTTACTGGTGATTGAGGCCAGTGTTTTCTCCTCCTACAGCAAGAGAAAAAAATCATCAAGCTGAGGAACTGAGGCACTGAAAGGGATGTTAATGACTTTACACCATTCCTTGAATATCATGCCACTTTCTCTTATAAGCCTTCACAGTAGAGGGCCTTTATTGAACATCATGACACTTTCTCTTATAAGCCTTAACAGCAGAGGGCTTTTATTGAATATCATTGCCACTTTCTCTTATAAGCCTTCACAGCAGAGGACCTTTGTTGAATATCATGCCACTTTCTCTTATGAGCCTTCACAGCAGAGGGCCTTTGTTGAACATCATGCCACATTCTCTTATAAGCCTTCACAGCAGAGGGCCTTTGTTGAATATCATGCCACTTTCTCTTATAAGCCTACACAGCAGATGGCCTTTGTGGAATATCATTGCCACTTTCTCTTACAAGCCTTAGCAACAGAGGGCCTTTGTTGAATATCATGCCACTTTCTCTTATAAGCCTTCACAGCAGAGGGCCTTTGTTGAATATCATTGCCACTTACGCATAAAAAGAAAGCCCACTGAACTGGCAATGTAATCTGCAAGGTACACAAGAAAAGACAGCCCATTGAAAATTGATTTGCTGCTGCAGTGTATATTACTGATTTTCAAAATCTCTCTTGCTGCAATCAACTTCCAACATGCTTGATAATCAATACCACATGAAGATGGGAGATTCATACAAGACAGACACAAACTATCACCAGGTGCACAAAACACTGGGATAGGCATAGGTCAGACTTTTCCAGAGATGCTGCCAGGAATTCTTTTGAGAAGGGGAGGTCACACACACACCTTCAGAGAGGGGTAATGGTGGGGGAAGAATGTTGAATGGGGGCTGATGAGTGGCAACATTATTATAAAATACATGCATACTTAATCTAAAAAGAGCATTGAATGACTTTATGTAACTTCTCTGACAACAAATAATCAAAGATCTGCAAACCAAATTTAGTTTGCTACAAATATTATCTCAACTTCTTATTTCTCTGCTTCTTCAAAGCCTCTGAAAATGGGAAATGGACTATATAAACCCCTTTGCATATCAATACTCATCATTTTATTTCTGATGTTAAAAGCAGTGTCAATTTGTTTAGTGATGTAAATCCCCTCTCGCAATCTGCTATTTGTAATGGGAGAACCACTGAAATTTTGGCCAATTTAAACAAACTAGGGAACTGGTCTTCATGATATTTAAATACATTTTTTCACAACTCGGTCATGATTTTCTTAGGATATTTCTACTGTAGGATCACATTTGTCGCAAGGCTGTATGTCAAGGGTGAAGCCTTTGATGAACAAAGGCTAACCTGTGCAACCATTTCTGTTAGTTAATGGATTATCTTTCTTGTACTCTTGACAGAAAACACACAGCATCCTTTCTCTTTGGCTCTTTTTTGAACCAGTTGTAGATAATCAACCATGCATCTTGGAATTTCAGTTCCTTTTCTTTTCTTTTTTGTAGCCTCCAGTTCCTCATGCTTTTGACAAGGTACCATTTCTGTGTCAGTGGCTTGTGTGATGCCTTCAGCTTTCCTCTTGTGCTATAGTATCAACCATAGTAGGTGATCTTACTGTAATGAAATCTGTTATCTTCTGTTTTGACATTCATAAAACTCACTGATCTTTATGCTCTATACAATTCTGTTATGGCTGATCAATGGATCAGTTTGTTTTACACCTCTAGGAGACTTTAATCGGAATCCTTCAATAGTTTCTGCAAAACAACAGTAGATCTCAAACAGATGCTTGTATTCAAACACTAAATCTACCTAAGTACAGCTTGATTAAGATCACTGGAGAAATGGACTAAGACTTATTTAGACAAACCATTATTTCTGATTTTGTCTTTAATAAAAATGAAGAAAAACAAAAAAAACAAGCACATTGGGTACAACAACCTGTGGGAACAAGACATACTCTGCATAACATTTCCCCCATTGCTTTTGAGAAGTTCTGTGACTAAAGATTATTTACGAGAATTCCATGATCCTATGGTCTGGCAGCATCTCTGCTTTTTCCAGTTCATTAGAAACTTAGCTGACTCAAGAGGAGTAAGAGATTGTTCCTGTCCTTGTCAATAATAGAACTTAGCATATGTCTGTGGAGGATGTCATCTAAGAGTAAAATCATTGAGCCATTTTGGGAACATGGTACTGAAGTCAAAGCAAGTTGAATTTGAGTCTATTCACAAGATTTTTGTAAAGTCACTTGCCCTGTGTTTGCCTCTGAAACAAATATACCTAGTGGTACTCATGTGAATGTTGATAATTAAGCTATTCCAGGTATATGATGACATATAAAGGCCTCCAATACTATGTTTACACCTTAACTCAGGTAATTACATTGTATTTAATCCATTTAGTTTAAAGAGTTGGTTTTAATGATAGCATTTTCTCTATTGTAAAACAGCCACCATACATGTACTATGACATAAACTAATTATGTAATTTGAAGATACTGTCTCTACTGATGACTCACAGACTTCATTCCTGTTTTCAACTTTGATAGAGAATGAAATTTAGATTTTTACAGCATTCTGAAAACAAAACTAATGAATACTGGTTTAAATCAGGACCTGGAGAAAACACTGCTTATCATGAAATCAAATGAAATAAAACATTTAGTAGCCAAGATCACATCATCTTTTACCTTTTCTGACAGGCAAATACACACAGAAAGTTAGTTAATTTAAAGCATTTGTAAGCTTTTGTATTCAAAGTATAAAAGTTTCGACCTTGTGTAAAAATAAAAGTAAAAAATATAGCGCTGTCGGGCAAGTGGATTTGTAGTCCTGCCAAGGGACATTTTAAATGCTACTTGCCCTAGGCCTGCATCTTAAAACAAATTTCTTTAAGCACAACTACTTTTAGAAAGTCTGGAAAACCAATGTTTAGATATGCTTCTTCAATAATACTTATCCAGTCATAATACCTTAGGAGTAATGACCACTACCTTGCAAATCCAGCACACCAAAATTAAATTTTAGGTAGAAAGTTTTCCTCCCAGTCAGGCAAGAGTGATCACCTCTTATATACTAAGATTGGTACAAAAATGACATCCGTACTACAGTTTAATAATGGAGTATAAATGAACCTTAAAAAAGCCAAAATAGAACAAACAGATACTGGGGTAACAGTGCTTTACAGATGTTATCACCTTTCTCGAGACTGAAAGGTGCAAGATGAAGTTGTTTGCATTTGCAAAAGTGCACAATGGAGAAAATATTGGCATACCTCTATCTTACTTTCTTGTACTGTGTTTGAAATTTCTTTGGATATTGTACTTGTGAAAATTTCTACTTCCCCTTGTAAACTTTCAGAGTGTTTTATGCCTCTGTGCCCAAGCAATTCTGTCCACCACTTGTTCTTAGAAATGTTTACCCATGAGGGATTGTTTCATGTGACCAAACATGCTTCAATGTCTTTGGGATCAGAGCTATTGAAGGATTTGGTGCCAATCCTTCTATCTAAGGGGAAATAACTCATGACTTGTTTCCATCTACGTGAACAAACAACTTAAGTTTTATAGCAAAACGTTTCATTTGAAAGGACTGGATTTTTTTACAGAGTTATCAAACTCATGAGGTAATTATGACTGGGAACATATTTGAAGAAAAACATCTGTATCAGTACTCAAATTGACAAGATAAGTGAGTCATTTCTATATTTTGTGGACATAATATATCCAGAGTTTGGGTTTAATTCCATCCAATTCTATTGATTTAGACTTGTTGAGCATAAACAGAAGGTCGTACATTTCTTTCTTAAGTATCTCAAATTTGTGCCCTGCAGACAGTCTGTGGAAACGTTGCTGTTATCTGACAATAAAATTGTTCCTCGGTTGACCAGATGAAGAACAATTGGATAAATGCCATTGTTTTCTGTATCTAATTTGTTCAACCATATACAAATTGATGCCACAAGTTTTACATGGCAGACAGTGATAAGAAAGGAGCAACGTTTTGTTAAATTCAGCATCCAGTTCTGAATTATACTCAACAATTTGTTCATTATGCTTTATTTTATAAACATCTGTAACTTGCATTACATACACATTCACCTTTATACACGGGGTGCCAAGTGGTCAAAAGCGCTCACCGTTATGGATCATTGCCATCTCACCTCTGTCTGTGTGGGTTCAAGTCTTAGGTTTGGCCAATGTGGGTATGTGAGAAAGCTTTCCAGTAGCTTCTCATGGGATGGTGGTTCTTTCCAGAGTTTCCCCGGGTTCTTCCTCCACCATTTATACTGGCCACCATGTATAGCCTATCTTGTGCTAAAAAATGGAGTTAAACCCTACAACAACAACAACAACAACCTATATACACATTAACTGTCTATAAGCCATGACTCCATTTAATTAATACCAGAGTATGTGCATTATTTTAAATATTACAGTGTATGAGTGAAAGGGACTAACGATATTGTTATCTTGTGAACTTCCATCATGTAAGAGTCCTGTGTAGACCGCACCAACTCCCAGCTTGACTGTGAGGTCCAGGCTCTTCCACTCTGTACTGTTGGTGTAGGACTGGAAAACTGTGTATCTAAAGGAAATATAGGTAAAGAAATATGTTTATGGAACAAAATCTGAAACAAATACCAAAATTTCCAATCTGAATAAACAAAGATGTTAATAAAGCTATCAAATCTATATTTTTTCTTTCTTTTTTGGTCTACATTGGTATTTACTGATATTTTTCCTGACAAACCACACTGAAAACACTGTCACATAGTCATCTAATTGAATTTTAGGCACTTTGAGTAAATCTCCTCAATTCAAAATAATTATCTACAATGTTTATCTTCAAACTCAGAAGGACCGAAAACATTGATTTAGTACTCAGGACTTACTATAGGTAAATGGGTCAGTAACTCTCAATTACTTCTTCAGTCAAATTCTCTTGGAAGTGATTTATTCACAATGAAAAATCAACTTTTAATGTAACATGACTGGATTGTGAAAAACTTAAGATAATTCAGGCATACAGGTGATGACTCAATTTGTGTTTTTTAATCTGGAAATAAAATCCAATTTAAACTGAATTACAGGATTGCAGGTAAGCCCATAGTGTTTATATTTTCCCATTAGGTTATTTGACTTTGATAGGTCCACTTTTCTATACCATAGTGCTTATAATTCCCCATTAGGTTATCTGATTATGATAAGTCCACTATTATATACCATAGTGCTTAAAATTCCCCATTATGTTACTCTAATAAAAGGATTGTTGATTTTGATATGTCCCCTTTCCAAATACATGTTCACTATTAACTTGCTGTACCACATATTTTCTTTTCAAGCATCTTAATGACTATGAATAGTAATGGGAATGCTGTGAGCAGTGTGACAATGCTGAATTTTGAGATTATAATTATCCTGAGAGTGGGTGTTTGAAATTTCAGGAGATATTTAAAATTTGATCTTGTCTCCTTGTAAATTAATTCAGAATTCCTTACCTAACATTTGGCTTTGTTTGTTGCTTTTACAAAATACTAAAGGCAATAATACATAATATCTTTAACTTTCTAACATGTATCATATAAATGCAGGTGGTCAGTCTCTAGTGTAACGTATGTTAAGAAATCTGAATACCAAGAAAAAACAGAAATACAACTGACTCTAAATTTATTTCCATGCACATAACAGAGTTAAAATATTTTACATTTAAAAGCTCTGTTAATTGAAAATCCTAAAAAGAAGCAAATCTTATTTCAGATAAAGACCTTATAGCACAATTCAGCTTAAGAAATCTTTAGGAAAGGTTACTCAAGTGACAGATGGATTTAACATTATAATCAAAGGAGTATTGTAAAGCCATAAGAAAGCCATTTTTAACTGAAACCAATAAAACATTTCCTTAATTTCTGCCAATGTCGGTATGTGAGAAAGCTTGCCAGTAGGTTCTCGTGGGTCGGTGGTTCTTTCCGAGGTTTTCCTGGGTTCTTCCTCCACCATTAATACTGGCCACCATGTATAGCCTATCGTGTGCTGAAAAATGGCATTAAACCCCACAACAACAAAATTTCCTTAATAAAACTTTCAAAAACTTTCAAATCAATCATCAAAGTGTCTCATCTGATCCAAAGTCAGAATGTCATCAATTCAACATAATAATGGCAAACTATATCAAAATGGGAAATATATCAAAATACCATACTGATAAAGGCAAACTATATCAAAATGCCATACTGATAAAGGCAAACTATATCAAAATGCCATACTGATAAAGGCAAACTATATCAAAATGCCATACCGGTAATGGCAAACTATATCAAAATGCCATACTGATAAAGGCAAACTATATCAAAATGGCATAATGATAAAGGCAAACTATATCAAAATGCCATAATGATAATGTCAAACTATATCAAAATTCCATAATGATAATGGCAAACTATATCAAAATGCCCTACTGATAATGACAAACTATATCAAAATGCCCTACTGATAATGACAAACTATATCAAAATGCCATACTGATAATGGCAAACTATATCAAAATGCCATACTGGTAATGGCAAACTATATCAAAATGCCATACTGATAAAGGCAAACTATATCAAAATGCCATACTGATAAAGGCAAACTATATCAAAATGCCATAATGATAATGGTAAACTATATCAAAAGGTCATATTGATAATGGCAAACTATGTCAAAATGCCACAATGATGAAGGCAAACTATATCAAAATGCCATACTGATAATGGCAAACTATATCAAAATGCCATACTGATAATGGCAAACTATCAAAATGCCATAATGATAATGGCAAACTATATTAAAATACCATACTGATAATGGCAAACTATATCAAAATGGCAAACTATATCAAAATGCCATACTGATAATGGCAAACTATATCAAAATGCCATACTGATAAAGGCAAACTATATCAAAATGCCATAATGATAATGGCAAACTATATCAAAATACCATACTGATAATGGCAAACTATATCAAAATGGCAAACTATATCAAAATGCCATACTGATAATGGCAAACTATATCAAAATGCCATACTGATAATGGTAAACTATATCAAAATGCCATACTGATAATGGCAAACTATATCAAAATGCCATACTAATAATGGCAAACTATATCAAAATGCCATAATGATAATGGCAAACTATATCAAAATGCCATACTGATAATGGTAAACTATATCAAAATGCCATACTGATCATGGCAAACTATATCAAAATGCCATACTGATAAAGGTAAACTATATCAAAATGCCATACTGATGATGGCAAACTATATCAAAATGCCATACTGATGAAGCCAAACTATATCAAAATGCCATACTGATAATGGCAAACTATATCAAAAGGCCATACTGATAATGGCAAACTATATCAAAATGCCATACTGATAATGGCAAACTATATCAAAATGCCATACTGATCATGGCAAACTATGTCAAAATACCATACTGATAAAGGTAAACTATATCAAAATGCCATAACGATGACGGCAAACTATATCAAAATGCCATACTGATAATTGCAAACTATATCAAAATGCCATAATGATAATGGCAGACTATATGAAAATGCCATACTGATAATGGTAAACTATATCAAAATGCCATACTGATCATGGCAAACTATATCAAAATGCCATACTGATAATGGCAAACTATATCAAAATGCCATAATGATAATGGCAAACTATATCAAAATGCCATACTGATAATGGCAAACTATATCAAAATGCCATACTGATAATGGTAAACTATATCAAAATGCCATACTGATCATGGCAAACTATATCAAAATGCCATACTGATAAAGGTAAACTATATCAAAATGCCATAATGATGATGGCAAACTATATCAAAATGCCATACTGATGAAGGCAAACTATATCAAAATGCCATACTGATAATGACAAACTATATCAAAAGGCCATACTGATAATGGCAAACTATATCAAAAGGCCATACTGATAATGGCAAACTATATCAAAATGCCATACTGATGAAGGCAAACTATATCAAAATGCCATACTAATCATGGCAAACTATGTCAAAATGCCATACTGATAAAGGTAAACTATATCAAAATGCCATAACGATGAAGGCAAACAATATCAAAATGCCATACTGATAATGGCAAACTATATCAAAATGCCATACTGATGAAGGATCAAAATGCCATATTGATAATGGCAAACTATATCAAAATGCCATAATGATAATGGCAAACTATATCAAAATGCCATACTGATAAAGGCAAACTATATCAAAATGCCATAATGACAATGGCAAACTATATCAAAATGCCATATTGATAATGGTAAACTATATTAAAATACCATACTGATAATGGCAAACTATATCAAAATGCCATACTGATGAAGGCAAACTGTATCAAAATGCCATACTGATAATGGCAAAACTATATCAAAAGGCCATACCGATAATGGCAAACTATATCAAAAGGCCATACTGATCATGGCAAACTATATCAAAATGCCATACTGATGAAGGCATACTATATCAAAATGCCATACTGATCATGGCAAACTATGTCAAAATGCCATACTGATAAAGGCAAACTATATCAAAATGCCATAACGATGAAGGCAAACTATATCAAAATGCCATACTGATAATGGCAAACTATATCAAAAGGCCATACTGATAATGGCAAACTATATTAAAATGCCATACTGATGAAGGCAAACTATATCAAAATGCCATACTGATAATGGCAAACTATATCAAAATGCCATAATGATAATGGCAAACTATATCAAAATGTCATACTGATAATGGCAAACTATATCAAAAATGCCTTAATGATAATGGCAAACTATATCAAAATGCCATACTGATAAAGGCAAACTATATCAAAATACCATACTAATAATGGCAAACTATATCAAAATGGCAAACTATATCAAAATGCCATACTGATAATGGCAAACTATATCAAAATGCCATAATGATAATGGCAAACTATCAAAATGCCATACTGATAATGGCAAACTATCAAAATGCCATTATGATAATGGCAAACTATATCAAAATGCCATAATGATAATGGCAAACTATATCAAAAGGCCATACTGATAATGGCAAACTATATCAAAATGCCATACTGATAATGGCAAACTATATCAAAATGCCATACTGATCATGGCAAACTATATCAAAATGCCATATTGATAATGGCAAACTATATCAAAATGCCATAATGATAATGGCAAACTATATCAAAATACCATACTGATAATGGCAAACTATATCAAAATGCCATACTGATGAAGGCAAACTGTATCAAAATGCCATACTGATAATGGCAAACTATATCAAAATGCCATAATGATAATGGCAAACTATATCAAAATGCCATAACGATGAAGGCAAACTATATCAAAAAGCCATACTGATAATGGCAAACTATATCAAAAGGCCATACTGATCATGGCAAACTATATCAAAAGGCCATACTGATGAAGGCATACTATATCAAAATGCCATACTGATCATGGCAAACTATGTCAAAATGCCATACTAATAAAGGTAAACTATATCAAAATGCCATAACGATGAAGGCAAACTATATCAAAATGCCATGCTGATAATGGCAAACTATATCAAAAGGCCATACTGATAATGGCAAACTATATCAAAAGGCCATACTGATGAAGGCAAACTATATCAAAATGCCATACTGATAATGGCAAACTATATCAAAATGCCATAATGATAAGGGCAAACTATATCAAAATGCCATACTGATAATGGCAAACTATATCAAAATGCCATAATGATAATGGCAAACTATATCAAAATGCCATATTGATACTGGCAAACTATATCAAAATGCCATACTGATGAAGGCAAACTATACCAAAATGCCATACTGATGAAGACAAACTATATCAAAATGCCATAATGATAATGGCAAACTATATAAAAATGTGATACTGATGAAGGCAAACTATATCAAAATGCCATACTGATGAAGGCAAACTATATCAAAATGCCATACTGACAATGTGTGCGTAGTGCTTCAACTTGATGTAAAGAGTCATGCTGATCATTTGATAGGTAAAACTCACTCCTCTGGCTTCAGGTCTGTGTATGCTGATGCTTGGTTTTTAGTAACTTTTATATTTATCCCTGTTTCCATGGCAACATGATTTTCATCTCCCTTTGGAACAAATTTGATGACAATTTCTTGTACATCACCAACTGAAGAAAATATGCTGAAAAAGAGAAGTACATTGTATTATAACAACTAAGCATCCCATTCAAGTCTTTATGATTACATTAATCAAAGCCTTCAATGCTAACTACTTGTATTAGTATTGGATAAACAGATACTACCATGGACTGTTACCACCATCATTACATACACAGATACTACCATGGACTGCTATCACCATCATTAGATACACAGATACTACCATGGACTGTTACCACCATCATTACATACACAGATACTACCATGGACTGTTACCACCATCATTACATACACAGACTACCATGGACTGTTACCACCATCATTAGATACACAGATACTACCATGGACTGCTATCACCATCATTAGATACAGAGATACTACCATGGACTGTTACCACCATCATTAGATACACAGATACTACCATGGACTGTTATCACCATCATTACATACACAATGATACTACCATGGACCATTACCACCATCATTAGATACAGAGATACTACCATGGCTGCTATCACCATCATCAGATACACAGATACTACCATGGACTGTTACCACCATCATTAAATACACAGATTCTACCATGGACTGTAATCACCATCATTACATACACAATGATACTACCAAGGACTGTTATTACCATCAATAAATACACATGGATAATACAATGGACTGTTGTCACCATCATTATATACACTTGGATTCTACCATGGACTGTTGTCACCATCATTAGATATACAGATATGACCATGGACTGTTACCACCATCATTAGATACACAGATACTACCATGGACTGTTATCACCATCATTACATGCACTTATACTACCATGGACTGTTATCACCATCATTAGATATACAGATATGACCATGGACTGTTATCACAATCATTAGATACACAGATACTACCATGGACTGTTATCACCATCATTACATACACAGATACTAATATGGACTATTATCACCATCATTACATACACAGATACTACCATGGACTGTTATTACCATTATTAGATATACAATGATACTACCAAGGACTGTTATTACCATCAATAAATACACATGGATAATACAATGGACTGTTGTCACCATCATTACATACACTTATACTACCATGGACTGTTATCACCATCATTACATACACAATGATACTACCATGGACTTAATATTACCATCATTACATACAGATGGATAATACAACAGACTGTTATCATCATCATTACATATACAGATACTACCATGGACTGTTATCACCATCATTACATACACAGACACTAATATGGACTATTATCACCATCATTACATACACAGATACTACCATGGACTGTTATCACCATTATTAGATATACAATGATACTACCATGAACTGTTATCACCATCATTACATACACAATGATACTACCATGGACTTAATATTACCATCATTACATACAGATGGATAATACAACAGACTGTTATCACCATCATCACAAACAGAGATGCTACCATGGACTGTTATCACCATCATTAGATACACAGATACTACCATGGACTGTTGTCACCATCATTAGATATACAGATATGCCATGGACTACTATCACCATCATTACATACACAGATACTACCATGGACTATTATCATCATCATTACACACACATTGATACTACCTTGGAATGTTATTACCATCATTAAATACACATGGACAATTCAATGGACTGTTATCACCATCATTACCTACACTTATACTACCATCGACTGTCATCACCATCATTACATACACACTGATACTACCATGAACTGTTATCACCATCATTATATACACTTGGATTCTACCATGGACTGTTGTCACCATCATTAGATATACAGATATGACCATGGACTATTATCACCATCATTAGATGCACAGATACAACCATGGACTGTTCTCACCATCATTACATGCACTTATACTACCATGGACTGTTCTCACCATTATTGCATAGACTTATACTACAATGGACTGTTATCACCATCATTACATACACACTGATACTACCATGAACTGTTATCACCATCATTATATACACTTGGATTCTACCATGGACTGTTGTCACCATCATTAGATATACAGATATGACCATGGACTGTTATCACCATCATTAGATGCACAGATACAACCATGGACTGTTCTCACCATCATTACATGCACTTATACTACCATGGACTGTTCTCACCATTATTGCATAGACTTATACTACCATGGACTGTTATCACCATCATTCGATATACAGATACTTCCATAGACTGTTATCACAATGATTAGATACCGATACAACAATGGACTATTATCACCATCATTACATACACAGATACTACCATGGACTGTTATCACCATCATTACATGCACTTATACTACCATGGACTGTTATCACCATCATTACATGTACTTATACTACCACGGACTGTTCTCACCATCGTTAGATACACAGATACTGCCACGGACTGTTATCACCATCATTACATACACAGATACTAACCATGGACTGTTATCACCATTATTACATGCACTTATACTACCATGGACTGTTATCACCATCATTAGATATACAGATACTACCATGGGCTGTTATCACCATCATTACATACACATGGATAATACAGTGGACTGGTACCACCATCATTACATACACTTATACTACCATGGACTGTTATCAGCATCATTACATATTACACAAATACTACCATGGATTGTTACCACCATCATTACATACACATGGATAATACCATCATTATATACACTTGGATTCTATCATGGACTGTTGTCACCATCATTAGATATACAGATATGACCATGGACTGTTATCACCATCATTAGATATACAGATACTACCATGGATTGTTATCACCATCATTAGATACACAAATACTACAATGCACTATTATCACCATCATTACAAACACTTATACTAACATGGACTGTTATCACCATTATGAGATACACAGATACTAAGATGGACTGTTATCACCATCATTAGATACACATATACTACCATGGACTGTTATCAACATCATTAGATACACAGATACTACAATGGACTGTTGCCACCATCATTAGATACACAGATACTAAGATGGACTGTTATCAACATCATTAGATACACAAATACTACCATGGACTGTTACGACCATCATTACATACACATGGATAATACCACCATTATATACACTTGGATTCTACCATGGACTGTTATCAACATCATTAGATACACAGTTACTACAATGGACTGTTGCCACCATCATTAGATACACAGATACTAAGATGGACTGTTGTCACCATCATTAGATACACATATACTACCATGGACTGTTATCAACATCATTAGATACACAGATACTACCATGGACTGTTATCAACATCATTAGATACACAGATACTAAGATGGACTGTTATCACCATCATTTGATACACATATACTACCATGGACTGTTACCACCATCATTAGATATATAGATATGACCATGGACTGTTATCACCATCATTAGATACACAGATACTACCATGGACTGTTATCACCATCATTAGATACACATATACTACCATGGACTGTTATCAACATCATTAGATACACAGATACTAAGATGGACTGTTATCACCATCATTCGATACACATATACTACCATGGACTGTTATCACCATCATCAGATACACAGATACTACCATGGACTGTTATCAACATCATTAGATACACAGATACTACAATGGACTATTGTCACTATCATTACATGCACTTATACTACCATGGACTGTTATCACCATCATTAGATATACAGATATGACCATGGACTGTAAATCACCATCATTACATGCACTTATACTACCATGGACTGTTATCACCATCATTACATACACAGATACTACCATGGACTGTAAATCACCATCATTACATGCACTTATACTACCATGGACTGTTATCACCATCATTAGATACACAGATACTACCATGGACTGTAAATCACCATCATTACATGCACTTATACTACCATGGACTGTTATCACCATCATTAGATACACAGATACTACCATGGACTGTTATCACCATCGTTACAGACACAGATACTACCATGGACTGTTATCACCATCATTACAGACACAGATACTACTATGGACTGTAAATCACCATCATTACATACACAGATACTACCATGGACTGTAAATCACCATCATTACATGCACTTATACTACCATGGACTGTTATCACCATCATTAGATACACAGATACTACCATGGACTGTTATCACCATCATTACAGACACAGATACTACCATGGACTGTTATCACCATCATTACAGACACAGATACTACCATGGACTGTTATCACCATCATTACAGACACAGATACTACCATGGACTGTTATCACCATCATTACAGACACAGATACTACCATGGACTGTTATCACCATCATTACAGACACAGATACTACCATGGACTGTTATCACCATCATTACATACACTTATACTACCATGTACTGATATCACTATCATTAGATACACAGACACTAACATGGACTATTATCACCATCATATATACACATTAGGCTATATATGGTGGCCAATATAGCTGGTGGAGAAAGAACATGGAAAACCCCAGCAAGAACCATCAATCCATTGGAAGTTACTAGAAAGCTTTCTCACATACCCACATTGGTCAAGGATGAGACTTAAATCCATTTAGATAGAGGTGAGATGTCAGTGGTCACTAAAAGCATGGGTTTTAGGCCACTCAGCCACCTGTACCTCATTGAAAGATCATGCAACCAGTTAAACAATATCACAGTAACCTATTAAGGTAATGCAATCATTAAAACAATATCATAGTAACCCAATAAAGTAATGCGATCAATAAAACAATATCACAATAACCTAAGAAGTTAATGCAATCAGTAAAACAATAGCACAGTAACCCTTTAAGGAAATGCAACCAGTAAAACAATACAACAGTAACCTAATAAGGTAATGAAACCAGTAAAACAATGTCATTAAGGTAATGCAACCAGTAAAACAATATCACAGTAACCTATTAAGGTAATGCAACCAGTAAAACAATATCACAGTAACCCATTATGGTAATGCTGCCTGTAAAACAATATCACAGTAACCTATTAAGGTAATGTAACCAGTAAAACAATATCACAGTAACCTATTAAGGTAATGCAACCAGTAAAACAATATCACAGTAACCCATTATGGTAATGCTGCCTGTAAAACAATATCACAGTAACCTATTAAGGTAATGTAACCAGTAAAACAATATCACAGTAACCCATTATGGTAATGCAACCAGTAAAACAATATCACAGTAACCCATTATGGTAATGCCGCCTGTAAAACAATATCACAGTAACCCATTATGGTAATGTAACCAGTAAAACAATATCACAGTAACCCATTATGGTAATGTAACCAGTAAAACAATGTCACAGTAACCCATTATGGTAATGCAATCATTAAAATAATGTCAGGTTAATGGAACCAGAAAAACAATTTTTCAGTAACTCATTTTAGACGCATGATACAAAATACCTTCAAGACACAGAAACAGCAAGTTTGGTGTTAATATGTCAATTAGTATTCAAACTATGATCTCAGTAGGATGGATGATTGTAAATATGTACATGTGCTAACACTGACATAGAAAAAAACAGAAATCACAAGAAAATTCCAGGTACTGCTTCTTTGTCAAAGTTGGGGAACTTCTTCCTGCCTGTCCTTTAGAAGACGGAATGCCTGAATATACTGTTTCATGTACAGTAAAACCTGTCTTGAGAGACCACTCCTTTTGCCAATAAAACATGGTCTCTCATAACAGGTTTGTACAAAAAGACCAGTTTCCAAGCATTATTTAAGAAGGAAAAATAACCACAATCACTGTACATACAATCTATGCTTCATTAATTCTTGTTAAAATATTGTATGCATTCATCTGAAAACAAAATTATAAGGCAATAAGGATACTTCTAAAGCTATGTTAGAAATCCAGATCACACACACTCACAAACACATATATATCTGAAGATCATATATGCATATTAGCATATTAAATCATTCCTAATTTACTCCTTGTCTTTTACAACACCCTGAATGTTTTTTGAGTGGGCTCGTCTTTTTCATATCTTTCAATTACAATAATTCTTTTTCTCCAGTGTTAAAATTTCTATCTTCTTAGCTGGATGTTCTGCTATGATTATTATTAAGGTGCTAGGTGTTTATGTTATGTTAGTTGCATTAATGGCTGTAATGATGAAGAAATATGAAATACAGTGTATTAATACAAATGCATACATATGCAACACTGACAGGCAGAGAGACTATAGCAGAAATCACAAGAGAATTCCACGTACTGCTTCTTGTATCAAAGCTGGGGAACTTTCTTTTGCCCGTTCATTTGAATGGGGATTGCGTGAATATATTGTTTCATATAGCATCGATGTTGTGTGTTATGTAGTATAAAATGGAGTATAATGTGGAATAATGTACCTTATTTGAGCATTTCCATTTCTGGGCTTTACTCTTCTATCAAGGACCTGAAAGTAAATTGATACAGTATTAACATACAATGATATGGTAAGCATGATGTGGCACAACTTAGGTACATTGCTAAAATGTATTTATATGGTGTATGTTGTTGTCTATATAGGTACACTGCTAAAGTATATTTACATGGAGTATGTTGTCTATATAGGTACACTACTAAAATATATTTATATAGTGTATCTTGATGTCTATATAGGTACACTACTAAAATATATTTATATGGTGTATGTTGATGTCTATATAGGTACATTGTTAAAATATACTTATATGGTGCATGTTGTCTATATTAGCACACAAGACCAATACATTTATATAGTGTATATTGTCTATATAGGTACACTGATAAAATATATTTATATGGTGCATGTTGTCTATATAGGTACACTACTACAATATATTTATATGGTGTATGTTGCTGTCTATATAGGTACACTACTACAATATATTTATATGGTGTATGTTGCTGTCTATATAGGTACAATATTAAAATATATTTATATGGTGTATGTTGTTGTCTATATATCTACACTGCTAAAATATATTTACATGGAGCATGTTGTCTATATAGGTACACTGCTAAAATATATATGGTGCATGTTGATGTCTATATAGGTACACTACTAAAATATATTTATATAGTGTATCTTGATGTCTATATAGGTACACTACTAAAATATATTTATATGGTGTATGTTGATGTCTATATAGGTACATTGTTAAAATATACTTATATGGTGCATGTTGTCTATATTAGCACACAAGACCAATACATTTATATAGTGTATATTGTCTATATAGGTACACTGATAAAATATATTTATATGGTGCATGTTGTCTATATAGGTACACTACTACAATATATTTATATGGTGTATGTTGCTGTCTATATAGGTACACTACTACAATATATTTATATGGTGTATGTTGCTGTCTATATAGGTACAATATTAAAATATATTTATATGGTGTATGTTGTTGTCTATATATCTACACTGCTAAAATATATTTACATGGAGCATGTTGTCTATATAGGTACACTGCTAAAATATATATGGTGCATGTTGATGTCTATATAGGTACACTACTAAAATATATTTATATAGTGTATCTTGATGTCTATATAGGTACACTACTAAAATATATTTATATGGTGTATGTTGATGTCTATATAGGTACATTGTTAAAATATACTTATATGGTGCATGTTGTCTATATTAGCACACAAGACCAATACATTTATATAGTGTATATTGTCTATATAGGTACACTGATACATATATTTATATGGTGCATGTTGTCCATGTAGGTACACTGCTACAATATATTTATATGGAGCATGTTGTTGTCCATATAGGTACATTGCTAAAATATATTTGTGGTGCATGCTGTCTATATTTGTACACTGGTACAATATATTTATATGGTGTATGTTGTTGTCTATATAGGTACATTGCTAAAATATATTTATGTGGTGCATGCTGTCTATATTAGCACACAAGACCAATACATTTATATAGTGTATATTGTCTATATAGATACACTGGTACAATATATTTATATGGTGCATGTCATTGTCTATATAGGTACACTGCTAAAATATATTTATATGATGTATGTTGTTGTCTATATAGGTATACTGGTACAATATATTTATATAGTGTATGTTGTTGTCTATATAGGTACACTGGTACAATATATTTATATGGTGCATGTCATTGTCTATATAGGTACACTGCTAAAATATATTTATATGATGTATGTTGTTGTCTATATAGGTACACTGATAAAATATATTTATATGGTGCCTGTTGCCTATATAGGTAGACTGGTACAATATATTTATATGGTGTATGTTGTTGTCTATATAGGTATACTGGTACAATATATTTATATAGTGTATGTTGTTGTCTATATAGGTACACCGGTACTATATATTTATATGGTGTATGTTGTTGTCTATATAGGTATACTGGTACAATATATTTATATAGTGTATGTTGTTGTCTATATCGGTACATTGGTACAATATATTTATATAGTGTATGTTGTTGTCTATATAGGTACACTGGTACTATATATTTATATGGTGTATGTTGTTGTCTATATAGGTACACTGGTACAATATATTTATATGGTGTATGTTGTTGTTTAAATAGGATGACAAAGCCTATCCAACTCAACAAAATAATAATACTGGTCTTTTTGTAACAGTTAAGCTTGGTGGAAAATATAAGTTTTCAGCAGACACTGAAAAAGTCAAGTCAAAATAAAGCCTGTTGACTGAATATCTGGATAAAAATTAGGATACATTTTAAGTTCGACATGCATTTGTATTAAGATTGACATGTATTTAGAATGCATTAGGATAAATTTTAGTAACCTTATGATAGACACATATTTAGAATGCATTAGGATAAATTTTAGTAACCTTAATATTGAATCTTTTTTAGAATGCATTAGGATAAATTTTAGTAACCTTAATATTGACAATGTATTTAGAATGCATTAGGATAAATATTAGTAACCTTAATGTTGACACGTAATTAGAATGCATTAGGATAAATTTTAGTAACCTTAATATTGACAATGTACTTAGAATGCATTAGGATAAATATTAGCAACCTTAAGACTGACATGTATTTAGAATGCATTAGGATAAATATTAGTAACCTTAAGATTGACACGTATTTAGAATGCATTAGGATAAATATTAGTAACCTTAATGTTGACACGTATTTAGAATGCATTAGGATAAATATTAGTAACCTTAATATTGACACGTATTTAGAATGCATTAGGATAAATATTAGTAACCTTAATATTGACACGTATTTAGAATGCATTAGGATAAATATTAGTAACCTTAAGATTGACATGTACTTAGAATGCATTAGGATAAATATTAGTAACCTTAATATTGACATGTATTTAGAATGTATTAGGATAAATATTAGTAACCTTAATATTGACACGTATTTAGAATGCATTAGGATAAATATTAGTAACCTTAAGATTGACATGTACTTAGAATGCATTAGGATAAATATTAGTAACCTTAATATTGACACATATTTAGAATGCATTAGGATAAATATTAGTAACCTTAATATTGACATGTATTTAGAATGTATTAGGATAAATATTAGTAACCTTAATATTGACACGTATTTAGAATGCATTAGGATAAATATTAGTAACCTTAAGATTGACATGTACTTAGAATGCATTAGGATAAATATTAGTAACCTTAATATTGACACGTATTTAGAATGCATTAGGATAAATATTAGTAACCTTAATATTGACATGTATTTAGAATGTATTAGGATAAATATTAGTAACCTTAAGATTCACATGTATTTAGAATGCATTAGGATAAATATTAGTAACCTTAAGACTGACATGTATTTAGAATGCATTAGGATAAATATCAGTAAACTTAATGTTGACACGTATTTAGAATGCATTAGGATAAATATTAGCAACCTTAAGATTGACATGTATTTAGAATGCATTAGGATAAATATTAGTAACCTTAATGTTGACACGTATTTAGAATGCATTAGGATAAATATTAGTAACCTTAAGATTGACATGTACTTAGAATGCATTAGGATAAATATTAGTAACCTTAATATTGACACGTATTTAGAATGCATTAGGATAAATATTAGTAACCTTAAGATTGACATGTACTTAGAATGCATTAGGATAAATATTAGCAACCTTAAGATTGACATGTATTTAGAATGCATTAGGATAAATTTTAGTAACCTTAAGATTGAGACGTATTTAGAATGCATTAGGATAAATATTAGTAACCTTAATGTTGACACGTATTTAGAATGCATTAGGATAAATATTAGTAACCTTAATGTTGACACATATTTAGAATGCATTAGGATAAATATTAGTAACCTTAATATTGACACGTATTTAGAATGCATTAGGATAAATATTAGTAACCTTAATATTGACACGTATTTAGAATGCATTAGGATAAATATTAGTAACCTTAAGATTCACATGTATTTAGAATGCATTAGGATAAATTTTAGTAACCTTAAGATGCACATGTATTTAGAATTTATTAGGATAAATTTTAGTAACCTTATGATTGACACGTATTTAGAATGCATTAGGATAAATATCAGTAACCTTAATGTTGACACGTATTTAGAATGCATTAGGATAAATATTAGTAACCTTAATGTTGACACGTATTTAGAATGCATTAGGATAAATTTTAGTAACCTTATGATTGACACTGTATATAGAATGCATTAGGATAAATATTAGTAACCTTAATATTGACACGTATTTAGAATGCATTAGGATAAATTTTAGTAACCTTATGATTGACACTGTATATAGAATGCATTAGGATAAATATTAGTAACCTTAAGATTGACAATGTATTTAGAATGCATTAGGATAAATATTAGTAACCTTAATGTTGACACGTATTTAGAATGCATTAGGATAAATATTAGCAACCTTAAGATTGACAATGTATTTAGAATGCATTAGGATAAATATTAGTAACCTTAAGATTGACATGTATTTAGAATGCATTAGGATAGATATTAGTAACCTTAAGATTGACACGTATTTAGAATGCATTAGGATAAATATTAGTAACCTTAATATTGACATGTATTTAGAATGCATTAGGATAAATTTTAGTAACCTTATGATTGACACTGTATATAGAATGCATTAGGATAAATATTAGTAACCTTAAGATTGACAATGTATTTAGAATGCATTTGGATAAATATTGGTAACCTTAATGTTGACACGTATTTAGAATGCATTAGGATAAATATTAGTAACCTTAATATTGACACGTATTTAGAATGCATTAGGATAAATATTAGTAACCTTAATATTGACACGTATTTAGAATGCATTAGGATAAATTTTAGTAACCTTAATGTTGACACGTATTTAGAATGCATTAGGATAAATATTAGTAACCTTAATATTGACACATATTTAGAATGCATTAGGATAAATATTAGTAACCTTAATATTGACACGTATTTAGAATGCATTAGGATAAATATTAGTAACCTTAAGATTGACATGTACTTAGAATGCATTAGGATAAATATTAGTAACCTTAATATTGACAAGTATTTAGAATGCATTAGGATAAATATTAGTAACCTTAATATTGACACGTATTTAGAATGCATTAGGATAAATATTAGTAACCTTAATATTGACAATGTATATAGAATGCATTAGGATAAATATTAGTAACCTTAATATTGACACATATTTAGAATGCATTAGGATAAATATTAGTAACCTTAAGATTGACATGTATTTAGAATGCACTGTGATAAATCAAATGCTTTTTCTTGGTAGAATTATTTTTATTATAAGACATGAACAGTTGTTAAGTTTTAATTTTCAATACATGACCAGTTATCGAGAAAATTTTAATCTTTCGAATGGTGTAAATATGATCTAAATACAATTTCTGACTATGTATGCCCCTGGTCCAGCACAGCTCCAAGTACCATATTCTAAGTTAATGGGACCTGTGTATTACTGTAAAAAAAATCCCATTGAATTTAGAATGGCAGAGGCATTCACACTTTATATCAAGAAATATACATTTTATATCCAAATTACCTCAGTGACGTTGCTTGAAGAAAGACCTATTTCATCAGAAATTCTTCATCATTTTGAAATGATGAAAGTTTCACTTAGTTGCAAGAATGTAGAATAAATAAAAATTGTCCAATTTAGATAAAACTTGAAAATAAAATTGTATACATGACATAAAATGTAAAACTGACATTTAAAAAATACTTTGACAGATATATTCCTTGTACCCATGGTAACAGAATGGGTAATAAGTGCAAGGTTTTCCTGACATTTCACTGATCTAGATAAATTGAACCATGCATAAGCAAACTTTACATGATTACGGAAAGCAAACTTTACATGATTTTGGAAAGCAAATTTTACATGATTATGGAAAGCAAACTTTACATGATTATGAAAAGCAAACTTTACATGATTACGGAAGCAAACTTTACATGAATTATGGAAAGCAAACTTTACATGATTATGGAAAGCAAACTTTACATGATTATGGAAAGCAAACTTGACATGAAGTATGGAAAGCAAATTTTACATTAAGTATGGAAAGGAAACTTTACATGAATTAAGGAAAGCAAACTTTACATGAATTAAGGAAAGCAAACTTTACATGATTATGGAAAGCAAACTTTACATGATTATGGAAAGCAAATTTTACATTAAGTATGGAAAGGAAACTTTATATGAATTAAGGAAAGCAAACTTTACATGAATTAAGGAAAGCAAACTTTACATGATCATGGAAAGCAAACTTTACATGATTATGGAAAGCAAATTTTACATTAAGTATGGAAAGGAAACTTTATATGAATTAAGGAAAGCAAACTTTACATGAATTATGGAAAGCAAACTTTACATGATTATGGAAAGCAAACTTTACATGATTATGGAAAGCAAATTTTACATGAAGTATGGAAAACAAACTTTACATGAATTAAGGAAAGCAAACTTTACATGATTATGGAAAGCAAACTTTACATGATTATGGAAAGCAAACTTTACATGATTATGGAAAGCAAATTTTACATTAAGTATGGAAAGGAAACTTTACATGAATTAAGGAAAGCAAACTTTACATGATTATGGAAAGCAAATTTTACATGAAGTATGGAAAACAAACTTTACATGAATTAAGGAAAGCAAACTTAACATGATTATGGAAAGCAAACTTGACATGAATATGGAAAGCAAATTTTACATGAAGTATGGAAAGCAAACTTTACATGAATTAAGGAAAGCATATTTTACATGATTATGGAAAGCAAACTTTACATGATTATGGAAAGCAAACTTTACATGATTATGGAAAGCAAATTTTACATGAAGTATGGAAAACAAACTTTACAAGAATTAAGGAAAGCAAACTTAACATGATTATGGAAAGCAAACTTTACATGATTATGGAAAGCAAATTTTGCATGAAGTACGGAAAGCAAACTTTACATGAATTAAAGAAAGCAAACTTTACATGATTATGGAAAGCAAACTTTACATGATTATTGAAAGCAAACTTTACATGAATAAAGGAAAGGAAACTTTACGTGATTATGGAAAACAAACTTTACATGATTATGGAAAGCAGACTTTACATGAATTAAGGAAAGCAAACTTTACATGATTATGGAAAGCAAACTTTATATGAACAAAGGAAAGCAAACTTTACATGATCATGGAAAGCAAACTTTACATGATTATGGAAAGCAAACTTTACATGATTATGGAAAGCAAATTTTACATGAAGTATGGAAAGAAAACTTTACATGAAGTATGGAAAGCAAACTTTACATGATTATGGAAAGCAAATTTTACATGAATTAAGGAAAGCAAACTTTACATGAATTAAGGAAAGCAAACTTTACATGATTATGGAAAGCAAACTTTACAGGAATTAAGGAAAGCAAACTTTACATGATTATGAAAAGCAAACTTTACATGAATAAAGGAAAGCAAACTTTACATGATTATGGAAAACAAACTTTACATGATTATGGAAAGCAGACTTTACATGAATTAAGGAAAGCAAACTTTACATGATTATGGAAAGCAAACTTTACATGAATAAAGGAAAGCAAACTTTACATGATTATGGAAAGCAAACTTTACATGATTATGGAAAGCAAATTTTACATGAAGTATGGAAAGCAAACTTTACATGAAGTATGGAAAGCAAACTTTACATGATTATGGAAAGCAAATTTTACATGAATTAAGGAAAGCAAACTTTATATGAACAAAGGAAAGCAAACTTTACATGATCATGGAAAGCAAACTTTACATGATTATGGAAAGCAAACTTTACATGATTATGGAAAGCAAATTTTACATGAAGTATGGAAAGAAAACTTTACATGAAGTATGGAAAGCAAACTTTACATGATTATGGAAAGCAAATTTTACATGAATTAAGGAAAGCAAACTTTACATGAATTAAGGAAAGCAAACTTTACATAATTATGGAAAGCAAACTTTACAGGAATTAAGGAAAGCAAACTTTACATGATTATGAAAAGCAAACTTTACATGAATAAAGGAAAGCAAACTTTACATGATTATGGAAAACAAACTTTACATGATTATGGAAAGCAGACTTTACATGAATTAAGGAAAGCAAACTTTACATGATTATGGAAAGCAAACTTTACATGAATAAAGGAAAGCAAACTTTACATGATTATAGAAAGCAAACTTTACATGATTATGGAAAGCAAATTTTACATGAAGCATGGAAAGCAAACTTTACATGAAGTATGGAAAGCAAACTTTACATGATTATGGAAAGCAAATTTTACATGAATTAAGGAAAGCAAACTTTATATGAATAAAGGAAAGCAAACTTTACATGATCATGGAAAGCAAACTTTACATGATTATGGAAAGCAAACTTTACATGATTATGGAAAGCAAATTTTACATGAAGTATGGAAAGAAAACTTTACATGAAGTATGGAAAGCAAACTTTACATGATTATGGAAAGCAAATTTTAAATGAATTAAGGAAAGCAAACTTTACATGAATTAAGGAAAGCAAACTTTACATGATTATGGAAAGCAAACTTTACAGGAATTAAGGAAAGCAAACTTTACATGATTATGAAAAGCAAACTTTACATGAATAAAGGAAAGCAAACTTTACATGATTATGGAAAACAAACTTTACATGATTATGGAAAGCAGACTTTACATGAATTAAGGAAAGCAAACTTTACATGATTATGGAAAGCAAACTTTACATGAATAAAGGAAAGCAAACTTTACATGATTATGGAAAGCAAACTTTACATGATTATGGAAAGCAAACTTTACATGAAGTATGGAAAGCAAACTTTACATGAATTATGGAAAGCAAACTTTACATGATTATGGAAAGCAAATTTTACATGAATTATGGAAAGCAAACTTTACATGATTATGGAAAGCAAATTTTACATGAATTATGGAAAGCAAACTTTACATGAATTAAGGAAAGCAAATTTTACATGAATTATGGAAAGCAAATTTTACATGAATTATGGAAAGCAAATTTTACATGAATTAAGGAAAGCAAACTTTACATGAATTATGGAAAGCAAATTTTACATTAATTATGGAAAGAAAAAAGTGAGAAAAAAGCCAAACTAAAACATTCAAAGATACAGAAGAATTATTGTAGTAATCTCCAAAGGCAATAGTTGTCATATAAAATGCACAATGACTTTGAGGAAAGTTGACTGAAAATGGAACAACATTTAATCCACTGAAACTTCAGCAGGGTCCATTTGTGTATACCAGTGGTTCCCAACCCCAGGGTTGCATCCCAAATCATGGTCATGATGATGCTATGGAGGGTCACGGAGGATATCCAGGATAATTTATAGGGTGGCAAAACTTATCAAAATGATGCACAACGGTTGTAAAGCTGAGAAACAATATTTTTATGGTTGCAGCTAAAAACAAGTTAGGAAGCACTGGTGTACATCATGTGATCCAATTACGTGTGTGATGTGATGTGATTTGGATTTTTAACATAGCTTTAACAATTTTTCAGTCATATCGCTATGATGTCTGCAATGTGGCAGTTTATAGTGATGTCTAGCACTGGGGCAGCATGTCGCAGACATGTAGCATGATGTCCCACCCAGTCACATTATCCTGACACCGGGCCGACCAGTCCTAACACTAACCTCTTAATGCTGAGCGCCAAGCAAGGCAGCTGTTAGTACCATTTTTGTAAGTCTTTGGTATGACTTGGCCGGGGATCGAACCCATGACCTCCCGCATCCGAGGTGGACGCTCTAACCACTAGGCCACCGGAGCGGTGATCCAATTACAACCATGGTCAACTGACACATATAAAAATCAGGCCCAAGAAATGAGTTATTCTTAACACTCAAACTGATGAAGGTCCTTGATTTTAATTCTATTATTAAAAATTTGGTCAAAAACCTCCTAATTTATTCATACTGAAACAGAGCAGATGAAGGTTTCTGCATAGCTTCTAAAAATAGCCAAAGGAATAAAAGTCGTATAATTGCCTTCTACTGGATTACTTCCATTTAGTTTCAGTGTCTATATTATAGCAGATATCAACTGAAAGTTTATTTTCTATGTATCAGTCATTACATATAACATATATACTCATAAGTCCTACTGGAAACTGCACAGACCCAGATACACATTAAGTGATGGCAGATCTGAGGCTGTACAGTTTACTAGGAGTAATTGGTAGAACACTGAGTCTGTACAGTTTACTAGGAGTAATTGGTAGAACACTGAGTCTGTACAGTTTACAAAGAGTAATTGGTAGAACACTGAGTCTGAGAAGTTTATGAGGAGTAATTGGTAGAACCAACAACATATACCCTGGTCTGCTGGCACATTATGCTATAGCAGATCTGAGTATGTACAGTATACTAGGAGTAATTGGTAGAACCAACAACATATACCCTGGTCTGTTGGCACATTATGCTATAGCAGATCTGAGTCTGTACAGTATACTAGGAGTAATTGGTAGAATAAACAACATATACCCTGGTCTGTTGGCACATTATGCTATAGCAGATCTGAGTCTGTACAGTATACTAGGAGTAATTGGTAGAATAAACAACACATACCCTGGTCTGCTGGCACATTATGCTATAGCAGATCATGATCTTTTTTTTTTTTGCAGTTTGACTTGACTTATAAGCAAGTATATGTGGTACTTTATGCGTTATCTGCAAACTTCCAAGTTACATTATCATTCCTGGTATTTAATATTCAATATTAGTTTATCAACTGGACATCTTATTAAAGATCCATAACCTGGATGTCACCAGTACTTTCTACTGCTATGAGTGCAAATGAACTAATTTGCATGCATATGTTTCAAGAAATACATTATTTTCTCACTGTCAGACCTCAGACAACATAAATTTTGTCACATTTTCATGGCAATTTTATTTCTTCAATTAAATAAGGTAGCAGGGGATACTTCCCTAAATTGGTGTCTGTCTAATTTCTTAAATCTATCATGTGACTTTTCAGCTATTATTACTGTCTGATATTTAAAGATGTGGCTATATTTGAGAGTTAAGTGTTTCAGGCTAGTAAATGATGTGAGGCATCTACAACATCCATACTTACTTATCTAGACTGTCAAATACCAACAGTCTGCTATGAAGCAGAGCTAGCTATCCATAGACAAGATGGGTTGATGGCAAGTAAAACATCACAAAAATGGCATGGCTAGCAACCATTTTGAATTTTAGCACACTGTTTCGTACAGTGTTATTTATAACTAAACACAGACAGAAAGTGATTGCATTTGTACACAGAGTATCATTTTTTGTAAAACATGACCTTAGAACATGAAAAATGCATTTGTGAATTTGGGGTGCATAAATATCATTTGCTAATAGTTTCCACTGTCTTTTCAGCTCAGATAATATTCTTACGATTTGATTTATATAACTATCCAAAACTATAGACCTTTTTTGTTATCCAGGTTTACTGTATGATTTATGAACCTTATTTTAGGCAGGTTGATGCAGAACTAAATTTTGTGCATAAAAATAGTCTTTCCTAAGCAGCAAACATGCATGCAACTGTGAAGGTGGCCATTATAAAGTACATTCACAGTAATTGCATGCTTGATGGGTTTTTAATGTAGTTAAACAAGTTGATAGATATTGCAATTGTACTTGTAATCCATGAAATATGCAGTTTTTCTTTGTCTTGGGTTTGGATAAAGTTTAGAAAAATTTGCAATCTTTCTTTTTCTTAAGTCTGGGTAAATGATATGGCATTATTAGTATCAAGTATAAAATTATACCTGATGTGCATCTGAGGCTTAAATAGAAATGTAGGAAAATAAAAGTAATCTGTTTTGATTAGAGCTCAAATAGAAAATCTGTGGTAAGGTATATATGTACTTGAGAGATGCAAGTTCATTTTATTTACATTACATAGCATCTGTAAAATTTGAGCACAATTGTTCCACTAGTTAAGGAGTAATCAGCCCTTAATTTCTCCTAATGTTGGGATACAAGAAGTTTGCCTTTTCTTGCAGAGGACACTGCATCTGTGATGTGTATATGACACTTCCTTTGTAATACCATGTTACTGCTGTCTGAACTTGTCCTGATTATCATTTGTGTACATGAGAGAGCATGTGTGTATACTAGTGTTGCATGTCAGGCTTAATTCATTTTGAGTCATGACTAGATACAGAGTTTTATATATCAAACATGATGTAAGAACTGTTATAAACAAATTACATATAACTCATAATGCCTAATGTCATTAAAAAAAATGAGTGCTGTGAAGAATGTATGCTGTAACAAGTTTACTATGTCAAATGACATGTTTTTCCTTGATGAGTATGTTGACAATGGCCTACTCACACACACTGAGAAAATAAATAAACAAAACATAGCATTATTAGTATTTGTACAATCCATCATGTATAACTCAACTTTTCTATTTCAATTTTTGTATCAGTTGCCAACATTTCGGATGTATATAATGACAAGTAGATTTTGTATGGATTCTGTAGAACTTGTATATGAAGTTGAATGACAAGTACATTTTGTATGGATTCTGTACAACTTGAAGTTGAATGACAAGCTGATTTTGTAAGGATTCTGTACAATATCAAGTTGAATGACAAGTAGATTTTGCAAGGATTCTTTACAACTTATATATGAAGTTGAATGACAAGTAGTTTTTGCAAGGATTCTGTACAACTCATATATGAAGTTGAATTGCAAGTAGATTTTGCAAGGATTCTGTACAACTTATATATGAAGTTGAATTGCAAGTAGATTTTGCAAAGATTCTGTACAAATTATATATGAAGTTGAATTGCAAGTAGATTTTGCAAAGATTCTGTACAAATTATATATGAAGTTGAATTGCAAGTAGATTTTGCAAAGATTCTGTACAACTTATATATGACGTTGAATGACAAGTAGATTTTGCAAGGATTCTGTACAACTTATATGTGAAGTTGAATTGCAAGTAGATTTTGTATGGATTCTGTACAATATAAGTTGAATGACAAGTAGATTTTGTATGGATTCTGTACAACTCTGAAGTTAAATGACAAAAAGATTTTGTATGGATTCTGTACAATATGAAGTTGAATGACAAGTAGATCTTGTTATGGCTTCTGTACAATATGAAGTTAAATGACAAGTAGATTTTGTATGGCGTCTGTACAATATGAAGTTGAATTGCAAGTAGATTTTGTATGGATTCTGTACAACTCTGAAGTTGAATGACAAGTAGATTTTGTATGGATTCTGTACAATATGAAGTTGAATTGCAAGTAGATTTTGTATGGCTTCTGTACAATATGAAGTTGAATGACAAGTAGATTTTGTATGGATTCTGTACAACTCTGAAGTTGAATGACAAGTAGATTTTGTAAGGATTCTGTACAACTTATATATGAAGTTGAATGACAAGTAGATTTTGTATGGCTTCTGTACAATATGAAGTTGAATGACAAGTAGATTTTGTACGGATTCTGTACAATATGAAGCTGAATGACAAGTAGATTTTGTATGGATTCTGTACAACTCTGAAGTTGAATGACAAGTAGATTTTGTAAGGATTCTGTACAACTTATATATGAAGTTGAATGACAAGTACATTTTGTATGGCTTCTGTACAATATGAAGTTGAATGACAAGTAGATTTTGTATGGATTCTGTACAATATGAAGTTGAATGACAAGTAGATTTTGTATGGATTCTGTACAACTCTGAAGTTGAATGACAAGTAGATCTTGTATGGCTTCTGTACAATATGAAGTTGAATTGCAAGTAGATTTTGTATGGCTTCTGTACAATATGAAGTTGAATGACAAGTAGATTTTGTAAGATTCTGTACAACTCTGAAGTTAAATGACAAGTAGATTTTGTATGGCTTCTGTACAATATGAAGTTGAATAACAAGTAAATTTTGTATGGATTCTGCACAACTTGAATTTCAAGAAATTATTGGCTGCATTATGTAATGAAAATGGGAGCTAAGTGCTATGTTTCCATGGACACACCAATGCATCTAGCTCTCACTGTTTAGTTTAGGCTGGTACTGATTCTTGGTTTACAAGCCTAATGTCTAACAACAGAGCTATTATGGTTCCTTTGATATATTAAGGCTTTCTTAATATACTGATATGAAAATAACTAGAATGGACAAACAACTGTACCTGGTGGGTTTACAAAAACTGTGTCTAATAAGGTCTTACAGAAATAACTAGAATGGACAAACAACTGTATTTGGTGGGTTTACAAAAACAGTGTCTAATAAGGTATTACAAAAATAACTAGAATGGACAAACAACTGTATTTGGTGGGTTTACAAAAACTGTCTAATAAGGTCTTATAAAAATAACTAGAATGGACAGACAACTGTATTTGGTTGGTTTACAAAAACAGTGTCTAATAAGGACTTATGAAAATAACTAGAATGGACACAAGTATATTTGGTGGGTATACAAAAACAGTATTAATATGGGCTTAACTAAACAGTATATTCAGTTAAGATTAAGTTCTGCTAGCTGTTAATTTGTTATATGCAAAGTTAAGATAAAGTCCTGCTAGCTGTTAATTTATTTGTTACATGCAAAGTTAAGATAAAGTCCTGCTAGCTGTTCATTTATTTGTTATATGCAAAGTTAAGATAAAGTCCTGCTAGCTGTTAATTTATTTGTTATAAGCAAAGCTTGTACTGAAGCCAACTATTATGCCAAGAATAGATTATGATCCAGTTCTGACAGATATATAAAGAATATGATTATAAAGTGATATATTAACCATAAAAACATTGATAGATATATTTACTTTAAAACAAAACAAAACAAACTTCTTATAACTTTCAAGTAATTCAGTTCCTTTCCTAAGAAGTGAACTTACGATAAGTATGTTTTACATTCGCCAAAAGCTCCATAACATGAGTGTAATGAAAATTCTAATTTGTGTTGGTAGTCACATAACATGGGTGGAATGAAAATTCTAATTTGTGTTGGTAGTCACATAAAATGAGTGTAATGAAAATTCTAATTTGTGTTGGTAGTCACATAACATGAGTGAAATGAAAATTGGAAGTCACATAACATGAGTGGAATGAAAATTCTAATTTGTGTTGGTAGTCACATGACATGAGTGGAATGAAAATTCTAATTTGTGTTGGTAGTCATATAACATGAGTGTAATGAAAATTCTAATTTGTGTTGTTAGTTACATAACATGAGTGGAATGAAAATTCTATTTTGTGTTGTTAGTCACATAACATGAGTGGAATGAAAATTGGTAGTCACATAACATGAGTGGAATGAAAATTCTAATTTGTGTTGGTAGTCACATAACATGAGTGTAATGAAAATTCTAATTTGTGTTGGAAGTCACATGACATGAGTGTAATGAAAATTCTAATTTGTGTTGGTAGTCACATAACATGAGTGGAATGAAAATTCTAATTTGTGTTGGTAGTCACATAACATGAGTATAATGAAAATTCTAATTTGTGTTGGTAGTCACATAACATGAGTGGAATGAAAATTCTAATTTGTGTTGGTAGTCACAAAACATGAGTGGAATGAAAATTCTAATTTGTGTTGGTAGTCACATAACATGAGTGTAATGAAAATTCTAATTTGTGTTGTTAGTCACATAACATGAGTGTAATGAAAATTCTAATTTCTGTTGGTAGTCACATAACATGAGTGGAATGAAAATTCTAATTTGTGTTGGTAGTCACATAACATGAGTGTAATGAAAATTCTAATTTGTGTTGGTAGTTACAGGCTGCTTTACACTTTGGGTAAATGGAAAATGTTTATATGATGGGTATCTGTGTTTTACATGTAAACATAAACTTTTGTAATGTCAGGCATAGGTCTTGTGTGACTCACTTGGGAATTGGTGGTGGTGTCTTAACACTACATATCTTACCACAGTAAATGTGTCAAGACACTGGAGGCCTCCAATGTGTAAAAATAAATCAATGTTGAAATACAAGATGAGTTAGAGGATGTTAACTTTTTCCTCTGATATGGATGACTTGAAAAGTAGAATGAATAAGTAGCATGTAGTTTCATTCTGAAACCAACAGAGAGTTAGAGAGAAAGCAGACATTTGTGTTAAAGGCTCATGAAGAACAAATAATAAAGCAAGTTGAGGAAGAGCAACCCTCAGATGAAACTTCTTCTTAAAAAGGACAGCAGAAAGATGAACCTTGTTTTACTGAGCCAGGACCAAGATGAAACTATTTACAGAACTGTTCAATCTTTTTTGTGGAATTAATGCATTTAGAGTCAAAATTTGTTGAAAACATGCACTGTATATGCTCAAAGACTACCCAGCAATAAAAAAGGGTCCAAACCAATAATAGCAAAATTTGCTTATTTTGAGGACAGGAAAGCAGTGTTGATTATGACCAACAATTTAAGGAAAGGCCTTAGAGTGGCTATATATTTACTTCCAGTCATGAAGAAAGCTAGAGACAACTTGGCCAAAAGGAAGAATCAGGGAGAATGGCATGTCAATTATTTCAGAAACAAGAAAAGACACAACTTTTTCATGGCAGAAGAAAGAATGCATCAATTTCTAATAATTAATAATTACTTAACAAATTAACAATGAACTAATAATTAATAAGTCTTAACAAGTATCAAGAAGTATTTTATACTGGATTCAGGAGTTAGATGTTGGTAAAATGATGCCAATTATAATAAAAGATGATGGGTCACAGTTATGTACTCAAATGGAGATTTTACAAGCTATCAACTGTTTTGAGCACACATATAAATACAAGAAAGTACACTCCATCAATATAAATGAACCTTTTAATCGTATGAACATGGATATTCCAAAACTAGATAACTTGAAGAAACTATCATCAGAAGAACCCATATGTTATGAAGAGCTTTAAGGTGTTAAAAACAGATGGCAGACAATAAAAGTCCAGGTTCAGAGGTTATACTGCTAATTTTTTCAACACTTTTTTTTGTGTGTGGGGGGGTAGGTCATTTCCTTGACAGATCCATAAACTATGGTTACAGTATAGGAAAACTTTAACCAACACAAAAAGAGGGAATAATTACTTGTATACCGAAAGGTGACAAATCAAAGCAGTATCTTAATAACATTGTTGAATGTTTCCTATAAAATAGCCTCTGCTTGTATAGCTAATAGAGTGAATAACATCGTACCTCAACTTATAAACAAGGACCAGACTGGTTTTATTAAAAGGCAGATATATTGTATAGCTAATAGAGTGAATAGCATCATACCTCAACTTATAAACGAGGACCAGACTGGTTTTATTAAAAGGCAGATATATTTGGGAAAACAACCGAACCTTGCAGAATTTAATGTTTCACATGAAACACATAAAATCACAGGTATATTACCATTAACTGACTCTGAGATGGAATTAGATTGGTTGCTTGGTCCTACATTGAGAATGACTTATCTTTCTTCAATATTGGAGATTCTATTATAAACTGGACATGAACTGTTTATAATAATATCAGATCATGTATTACAGTAAATAGCTACATATCTTCTTGGTTTTACATACAAAGAGCATGTAGGCAAGGAGACCCCTTATCTCCATATATATTTATCTTTTGTGCAGAAATACTGGCACACATGATAAGATGAAGTCCAAATATTAAAGGATGACAAACTAATAATAGAGAACATTTGATTTCTCAATATGCAGATGATACCTTCTTTAACTCTTGATGGGAATAGTAAATTCTTGAAATCTGCCTTTAATCTTTTACTTAACGTTTCTAAATAATTTGGACTTTGCATCAATACTGATAAAGTTTGGAAGTAAAATTGGAAGTGAGCATCAGTTCTGACAATTATCAAATAAATTGGGAAGACAATGATTTTACATTACAGGGTGTAAAGTTTTCCAAAAAAAGCTTGAAAAAATGTTAGAAATTGTGAAAATAAACCTAAAGAAATAACAAACATTAAACCAGTGGCCAAAAAAGAGTCCTCACACCATTTGGCAGAATCACAGTTATAAACAGTTTAACACTATTTAAAATAAGCCATCTAATTCTATCTTTACCAATAATCAATGCATTTTATAAATTGATGTGGACAATCAATGTATTTTATAAACTGATGTGGACAATCAATGTATTTTATAAATTGATGTGGATAATCAATGTATTTTATAAATTGATGTGGACAATCAATGTATTTTATAAATTTGTGGACAATCAATGTATTTTATAAATTGATGTGGACAATCAATGTATTTTATAAACTGATGTGGACAATCAATGTATTTTATAAACTGATGTGGACAATCAATGTATTTTATAAATTGATGTGGACAATCAATGTATTTTATAAATTGATGTGGACAATCAATGTATTTTATAAATTTGTGGACAATCAATGTATTTTATAAATTGATGTGGACAATCAATGTATTTTATAAACTGATGTGGACAATCAATGTATTTTATAAATTGATGTGGACAATCAATGTATTTTATAAACTGATGTGGACAATCAATGTATTTTATAAACTGATGTGGACAATCAATGTATTTTATAAATTGATGTGGACAATCAATGTATTTTATAAATTGATGTGGACAATCAATGTATTTTATAAATTTGTGGACAATCAATGTATTTTATAAATTGATGTGGATAATCAATGTATCTTATAAATTGACATGGACTAATTCAGATGAGATAATTAGAAGGAAAATTGTTGTTAATGATCATGAATTTGGAAGTTTGAGAATGACAGATGCATTTGCATGCGTAGAAGTATTAAAGATCATTGGATTAGATGACTTTCAACTACATCAATAGAATGGAATCATATCTTGGAGGCATGTTGCCAAGCTATTCCTAATTTCCATTGCTTGGGGCAGACTACATAAGGGAAAAATAAGGCTACATAAATCTTTTGGGATACATATTTTTATACATGGATTCATTTTGAAAATACTTTAATGTTTAGTTGATACATCTGCTAATTTTTGATAGTCCCATATGGCACAATTACAACATCTGAGTCTGGGGTAAGTATGTTTTTTTATAAGAACTGATTTGAACATGGAATTAGAAGAATTAACCACTTAGTGGACAGTGGTTTAGTATGAAACATATTCAGCATTTTGTTTTCAATTCAAACAAATTGTATAAAATACCAAGGATCAATAAGAGCAATAACTAAATATCAGACAAACAGAGAAACTTGCTGATCCATGCACATTAGCTCTAAACTACTTAACACTGTAGTGGGAAAAAAAATGGTTGCAAAACCATTTACAAGTAACTGACCAAAGTTGGGGAAATTCCTACCTCAAGAGGCAAGTGGCAGAGAGAATTTGGTCATGGGGAAATTCCTACCCAACAGGCAAAAGGGACAGAGAGAATTTGGTCATGGGGGAATTTCTACCTCAACAGGCAAAAGGGACAGAGAATTTGGTCATGGGGAAATTCCTACCTCAAGAGGCAAGTGGCAGAGAGAATTTGGTCATGGGGAAATTCCTACCCAACAGGCAAAAGGGACAGAGAGAATTTGGTCATGGGGGAATTTCTACCTCAACAGGCAAAAGGGACAGAGAATTTGGTCATGGGGAAATTCCTACCTCAACAGGCAAAAGAGACAGAGAGAATTTGGTCATGGGGAAATTCCTACCTCAACAGGCAAAATGGACAGAGAGAATTTGGTCATGGGGAAATTCCTACCTCAACAGGCAAGTGGCAGAGAATTTGGTCATGGGGAAATTCCTACCTCAACAGGCAAGTAGCAGAGAGAATTTGGTCATGGGGAAATTCCTACCTCAACAGGCAAGTGGCAGAGAATTTGGTCATGGGGAAATTCCTACCTCAACAGGCAAGTGGCAGAGAGAATTTGGTCATGGGGAAATTCCTACCTCAACAGGCAAAATGGACAGAGAGAATTTGGTCATGGGGAAATTCCTACCTCAACAGGCAAGTGGCAGAGAATTTGGTCATGGGGAAATTCCTACCTCAACAGGCAAGTGGCAGAGAGAATTTGGTCATGGGGAAATTCCTACCTCAACAGGCAAGTGGCAGAGACTTTGGTCATGGGGAAATTCCTACTTCAACAGGCAAGTGGCAGAGAGAATTTGGTCATGGGGAAATTCCTACCTCAACAGGCAAGTGGCAGAGAATTTGGTCATGGGGAAATTCCTACCTCAACAGGCAAGTGGCAGAGAGAATTTGGTCATGGGGAAATTCCTACCTCAAAAGTGTCAGAGAATCTGGTCATATAGAAGATGATGACTGACATCAAATTTTCTCTCTTGCATTCAGATTAACAAAGTGTCCACAAAAAATTGGTCTCATATAGAGATTCTGCACAGAATTATTGCTTCAACTGCATTTCTATTTGAAATTGGTATCATAGATAGTAACGTTGGTTTCCTGAATCCATATGCCAACTGTTTTGGGAAAGTAACATAGTTCAGATATTTTGGGCAGACTTTGTGTCAGTGATTATTACTAAATGTATTAAACTGTAATTTATCAAAGGAAAGGTATTTTTTGGTATAGGTAAAAGGCAGCTGATGTATTTAATTTTATCCTATTACAAACAAAGTATTATTTATAACTGCAAGTTTGTAATATCCATCCTCATGTACCATATTTTAAACAAGATTTTATTTAGTATAACAATACAATGCTTGTAAGTGTTCTCAAGGTGCAATTTTCTTTTGAAGAAGTGGACAACTCACATAAATGTGCTTCAGTGGAGCAAGTTGTCTCTAGAGAATGTTACAATAGGTATATCATGCAAGGACATCAAGTTGTTATGTCCATGTACCAGAAAATAATGAATACTAAATCTTTTCCTTTCTTCTCTCTTAATCAAATCAGCTAAACCTCAGCAATCGTTATTGGCATTGGGAATGATTATACATGTATTTTCATACTGAACCACATAGTACATTCTCTCTCTCTCACACACACACATGCACTCTCTCTCTCTTATTTTTTATATATAGTGATACTTGTGTCCAAACTTCATAACGAGTTAAACGATGACAGACAATAAATTACTATTAAATTTTTTCCAAGTTTGAGTATTCTTCAAAGTAAAAACAAGAGGAATGGTAAGCAATTTGCTCACATAAAATGCTCTGCCCCTCCAGCATCACACCCAAACCCATGATGGAAATTAATCAGAAGTATAAAAAAAGTAAATGATTCTGAAATACAGTGAGTATGATTATTTGTAAATTGCATCATCTTTGGAACTTGACTGTAATATCCAGTAACTTTCAAAGCAATCAGCTACAAAACATAAGAGTACTTGCATTCACAAAATAATATCACATACTAAATCCAGCTCTAAGTTGAAGGGGGAAATAACTCTTCTAAAAATCATGGGAGCACAAAGATGAATCTCAAGATGATGACCATAAAGTGCACAAAGTTTCACAGCAATCCATATAAAACAGTACAGCAAACTAGTAGCAATTATGAGATTGTGCCATATTCTGCATTAAGTTACACAGCAATCCATATAAAACAGTATGGCAAACTAGCAGTACTTATGAGATTGTGCCATATTCTGCATTAAGTTACACAGCAATCCATATAAAACAGTATGGCAAACTAGCAGCACTTATGAGATTGTGCCATATTCTGCATTAAGTTTCACAGCAATCCATATAAAACAGTATGGCAAACTAGCAGCACTTATGAGATTGTGCCATATTCTGCATTAAGTTACACAGCAATCCATATAAAACAGTATGGCAAACTAGCAGCACTTATGAGATTGTGCCATATTCTGCATTAAGTTTCACAGCAATCCATATAAAACAGTACGGCAAACTAGCAGCAATTATGAGATTGTGCCATATTCTGCATTAAGTTTCACAGCAATCCATATAAAACAGTACGACAAACTAGCAGCACTTATGAGATTGTGCCATATTCTGCATTAAGTTTCACAGCAATCCATATAAAACAGTATGGCAAACTAGCAGCACTTATGAGATTGTGCCATATTCTGCATTAAGTTACACAGCAATCCATATAAAACAGTATGGCAAACTAGCAGCACTTATGAGATTGTGCCATATTCTGCATTAAGTTACACAGCAATCCATATAAAACAGTATGGCAAACTAGCAGCACTTATGAGATTGTGCCATATTCTGCATTAAGTTACACAGCAATCCATATAAAACAGTACAGCAAACTAGTAGCAATTATGAGATTGTGCCATATTCTGCATTAAGTTACACAGCAATCCATATAAAACAGTATGGCAAACTAGCAGCACTTATGAGATTGTGCCATATTCTGCATTAAGTTACACAGCAATCCATATAAAACAGTATGGCAAACTAGCAGCACTTATGAGATTGTGCCATATTCTGCATTAAGTTTCACAGCAATCCATATAAAACAGTACGGCAAACTAGCAGCACTTATGAGATTGTGCCATATTCTGCATTAAGTTACACAGCAATCCATATAAAACAGTATGGCAAACTAGCAGCACTTATGAAATTGTGCCATATTCTGCATTAAGTTTCACAGCAATTCATATAAAACAGTACGGCAAACTAGCAGCACTTATGAGATTGTGCCATATTCTGCATTAAGTTACAAAACAAAAAGGACAATAACTCTAACACAAACTGTATAAGCAAGTGATTTGTGAACATATACGTCTTAAAGATAAGACCATTACTTCCTTTTTAACAGCTGAGTGTTGAAACCTCTCAAATATTCTTCAGCAGTAACAAGATATACAAATTAGCTCTTATGAACCGATAAGAAGTCTTCTGGTGGAAACCCCGTGTTTATATAACTTTCCATTTATGACTTTAAATATAACAAGATTTTCAAAATGGCTCCAAGGTGATAATGCTGGAGGTACAGTAGGATTCACAAGCTTTTCAAAATGGATGCCTTGGTGATAATACAAAGGTGCTGTAGCATTCAAAAGATTTTCAAGATGGATGCTGTGGTGGCTATGTCATTTATCATATCTGCACCATTTTCATTTTGGACCAATGAGATATCATAAAAAGTCACTTAGTTAAAACCCCATGCCAATAAGATTTTGGACCAATGAGATATCATAACAAGACGTTTAGTTAAAACCCCATGCCAATAAGATTTTGGACCAATGAGATATCATAACAAGTCATTTAGTTAAAACCCCTTGCCAATAAGATTTTGGACCAATGAGATATCATAACAAGTCATTTAGTTAAAACCCCATGCCAATAAGATTTTGGACCAATGAGATATCATAACAAGTTATTTAGTTAAAACCCCATGCCAATAAGATTTTCTGTTCAGGGGGAGCTGCTATAATAATACTGTATGTCAAACTTGTACCATTTTTATTTAGGACCAACTAGACAGCATAAAACATATTGGAGTGAAAATCCCATGTAGGTAAATATGACCGCTCATTCAAGAAAAGTAGCAATACAAAATTTCAAAATGGCTACTGTGATGGATGTCAAGTGGCATCATTTTCATTTAGGGCCAACTAAACCATGGGATGTCAAATGGCATCATTTTCATTTAGGACCAACTAAACCATGAGATGTCAAGTGGCATCATTTTCATTTAGGACCAACTAAACCATGGTATGTCAAGTGGCATCATTTTCATTTAGGACCAACTAAACCATGGGATGTCAAGTGGCATCATTTTCATTTAGGACCAACTAAACCATGGGATGTCAAGTGGCATCATTTTCATTTAGGACCAACTAAACCATGGGATGAATGTGCATGAAAAGATTCATGGCAATCCTCCAAGTGGAATAACAATAACAAACTGGTGCTAACAGACATATTGCTGGGTAACAATTAACAATTACCTGACCATCCCATAAACTCTTTTGGTTTGTGACTAGTAGCATTAAAAAACAAGCAGAACTAGTTCCAATAACAAAACTGTGATATGCACTGCACTAAGCTACAAGATAAAACTGCCAAGAGCTCATTTAAAAAATTGTGGCAGCAAAGTGATTTGTTGAAATAAGCATTTTCATCTGATGGCCATATTATTTAACAAGTTTCATGGCAATCCATCAAAAACTGCAGGACTGGCTGTACTAATGATTTACCATGGGACTAGTTTAACTATCAAGGTACTGTCATAATCTCCACAAAGCTGCATGTATTCACTCAAAAAGTAATAATGAGATCATGTCATACACTGGAATAAGCCACAAAGCAGACAGGGCAATACCTCTACAAAAAGTACTAATGAGATCATGTCATACACTGGAATAAGCCACAAAGCAGACAGGGCAATACCTCTACAAAAAGTACTAATGAGATCATGTCATACACTGGATTAAGCCACAAAGCAGACAGGGCAATACCTCTACAAAAAGTACTAATGAGATCATGTCATACACTGGATTAAGCCACAAAGCAGACAGGGCAATACCTCTACAAAAAGTACTAATGAGATCATGTCATACACTGGCTTAAGCCACAAAGCAGACAGGGCAATACCTCTACAAAAATTATTGGAGCAAATTGATCAGGCAATGACCATGACATTTACCATGGGACTAGTTTAACTATCAAGGTACTGTCATAATCTCCACAAAGCTGCATGACATTTACCATGGGACTAGTTTAACTATCAAGGTACAGTCATACTCTCCATAAAGCCACATGAGATTTACCATGGGACTAGTTTAACTATCAAGGTACTGTCATAATCTCCATAAAGCTGCATGACATTTACCATGGGACTAGTTGAACTATCAAGATACTGTCATAATCTTCATAAAGCTGCATGACATTTACCATGAAACTAGTTTAACTATCAAGGTACTGTCATAATCTCCATAAAGCTGCATGACATTTACAATGGGACTAGTTTAACTATCAAGGTACTGTCATAATCTCCACAAAGCTGCATGACATTTACCATAGAACTAGTTTAACTATCAAGATACTGTCATAATCTCCATAAAGCTGCATGACATTTACCATGGGACTAGTTGAACTATCAAGGTACTGTCATAATCTCCATAAAGCTGCATGACATTTACCATGGGACTAGTTGAACTATCAAGGTACTGTCATAATCTCCAGAAAGCTGAATGACATTTACCATGAGACTAGATGAACTATCAAGGTACTATCATAATCTCCATAAAGCTGAATGACATTTACCATGGGACTAATTGAACTACCAAGGTACATGTACTGTCATAATTTCCAGAAAGCTGCGTGGCATTTACCATCGGACTAGATGAACTATGGACAATAACTCCAATCATTTCTACAGAAAGAAAGTGACTTGTCACTTTGTACATCTTCAGGTCATAACTACAATATTAACTAATTTTCATGGCAATTCACCAAAATAGGATACAAGCTGTGCTAATGAGATTCTTTCATACCAAGTACAAGACAAAACTTACAGGGATACTAATGAGATTATGTTGTGCACAGGTACCAAACAAAACTTAAGGGGTACTAGCTATGCTAATGAGATTCTGTCATACACAGGTACAAGACAAAATTTACAGGCCTGGGTACTAGCTATGCTAATGAGATTATGTCCTACACAGGTACAATAAAAAACTTACAGGTACTAATGAGATTCTGTCATACACAGGTACAAGACAAAAGTTATAGGGGTACGAGCTATGCTAATGAGATTCTTTTGTATACAGGTACAAGACAAACTTTACAGGGCTACTAATGAGATCCTGTCCTACACAGGTACAATAAAAAACTTACAGGTACTAATGAGATCCTGTCATATACAGGTACAAGACAAAAGTTACAGGGGTACTAGCTATGCTAATGAGATTCTTTTGTACACAGGTACAATACAAACTTTATAGGGGTACTAATGAGATTCTTTTGTACACAGATACAATACAAACTTTATAGGGGTACTAATGAGATTCTATCATACACAAGTACAAGACAATTTATAGGGATTAGTCAGTATGTGCATGTTCAGGTCACGACCATAATATTTACCCAATTTCATCTGCAAGAGCAAAGTGTTTATGAGCACATGCAGGTGATGACCATAACAATTACTAAGTTCATGGCAATCTATCAAAAACTAAATATGTTAAGAATTACTATACACTGAATGACATGAGTTTGAGTGATAAAAAGGTGCATCTAAACAACATTTTAATCCAAAGAAATTTCATTCATATCATTGGCTAAAAGCTCAGACAGTGGTTTGTACATGTGCTTAAAATAAACAAAAGTTTATATTATCAGTGTTCTTATTAAAAATGAAGTAGACTGTACACACTTTACCTCTATCCACATAAGAAAATTTGTACACTATGAATGTGTACAGTAAAAGGCTTTAAAAATATTGCAGTTTCAGCTTTTCTCTCAGTTTCACAGTGCCCAGTTCTTTGTGCAATCTACCTGAAATATCTGTAAGTTCCCATTGCTAAGGACAGCAATCATCCTGTATGGAGTTTCCGCAGAGAACTGGAATGATGTATTATCTGACAGTGCAGTGTTACATGCTGAATTTACACTGATGGAGTAATTGCTGGAAGCAACTCTGTAATATTCACTGGCCTGAAATTCATCAGCAAAATCAACGTCAGTTTTATAATGAATTGAAAAAGAACAATGGTTATTGAGTATTTGGACAGGGAAATAAATAAATGGTTATTGAGTATTTGGACAGGGAAATAAATAAATTATTGAGTATTTGGACAGGGAAGTAAATAAATGGTTGAGTATTTGGACAGGAAAATAAATAAATGGTTATTGAGTATTCGGACAGGGAAATAAATAAATAAATATTTGGACATAAATAAATGTACTGGTACAAAGTAGACATTGATATAAATATATATTACCTTCAAACTGGACATATACCATATTTCTCCCAGGGTAAGGCCAATCAGCCTGCATTGTAAATTTCTTGACACAGGGATCAATATTAGAAAAAGCTTTCTTAACTAAATTTATCAAGTAATGTTTAAAGGTGGATAGCCTTCTCATTTAGTATGGGAATGTCATGGGAAAAAAATGGCGATTTCATAATTTTGTTCATATCAACATAAAATGCTCAGTCTGAACTGCAAAAAGGCAGTACTAAATTTGTTCGAAACCAAGTAAAAGTAGTGAAATGATAAAACACACAATGTCCATTTTTTTAATGGTCTTAATTTCCAGAACAGAGCAATATTAAATGTACTTGGCTCGGCGCCTGAATTTATGATTAAAATTATATAAATCTACCTCACAAATTTTATTAACATATTCAGAAATCTGTCAGCTAATGACATTGAAACAATAGAAAAATGTCATGCAAAAGTTGCAAAAATATTAACTTAAAGAATTTCTGCCAGGACACTGCAAATGCATGACCTATCTGGATAAATGTGACAACTAATGGGACCAATTTTCAAAATTTCATTAAAAAACTAAAAGTACTTCTCAGATTCTAAAGATATTTATCCCTTCTCTGCATAATTGATAAAGTACGTAGAAATTCAATGATTATTCTATCCGTGTTAATACCAAGGTTGGGGACCCGAGTGGCCGAATGGTCTAAAGCGCTCTCCATCATGGATCACTGCCATCTCACCTCTGTCTGCGTTGGTTTGAATCCCGGGTTCAGCCAAAGTGAATATGTGAAAAAGCTTGCCGGTAGCTTCTTGTGGGTCAGTGGTTCTTTCTGGGGTTTTCCCAGGTTCTTCTTCCACCATTAATATTGGCCACCATGTATAGCCTATCTTGTGCTGACAAATGGCGTTAAACCCTTTAACAACAACAACAACAACAATACCAAGGTTAATGCTGACATGTAATAAGAATTTTATCACAAATTTCATATGCTGTCTAATAATGGAATAATTGCCACTGTCAATACCAAAAGAGCTGATGACAACTTCAAAAGTGGCATAGAGGAAAGTCTAGCTCTTAAAACAATTACATTTCTGTCAAAGAATATGGTGGACCCTTATCTTTTATCTGCAAATAATTATTAAAAAAAGTTACATCCTGATTGTATGAGTCTGCTAAGCCGTACCTGCCACTTATGAATTCTGCCTGAAAATACTGGAGACTGCACATCCATGTCACATGGCACACTATTAATAAATGTAACCCCTGCCTCACTGGGAGAAAGTGGTAGCTCCTTCATACTCTGAAAAATGTTAGGAATGGATGGAAATACTGACTGTACATTAGGTGAAATGGCAAAATAAAGTCATTACAAAATTTTTTAGGACTGGATGGGAATACAGACTGTACATTAGGTGAAATGGCAAAATATTATTATGATAGATGATATAATGACTAGAACATGCATTCAGCAATAGTCTGAACTAAAAATATTTTGTGTTTTTAAAACTTTAAATTGTAATACAAGTTTAATCTTAATCTGTGCACAGTAAAACTCTGTTAAAATGAACACATATGCAGTGAATTTAAAATTAGTATAAAATTAAATTCTCATATCCATTGAATTTCTTGCTTTTAACTTCTAATGCATTACTAGCTACATAAAGCTGAGAAAATGGGAGTTATATGTCATTCCAAACAACACATACAAATGAAACTGAAGTTTGGATTACAAATACTGTATTATCACAGCTTCCACATATCTGAAGGAACGTAATGTACAGATCATAATACAGGTATCACAGCTCACACATGGAGGTGCATGATGTACACAGATCATAACAGATATCACAGCCCACATATACCTGATGGAATTTAATATACAGATCATGATACTGATATCACAGCTCATACACATGTAATGGAATTTAATGTACAAATCATAATACAGATATCACAGCTCACACATACCTGATGGAACTTAATGTACAGATCAAAATAACAAATCATAATACAAATATCACAGCTCACACATACCCAATGGAACTTAATGTACAGATCATGATACTGATATCACAGCTCATACACATGTAATGGAATTTAATGTACAGATCATAATACAGATATCACGGCTCACACATACCTGATGGAACTTAATGTACAGATCAAAATAACAAATCATAATACAGATATCACAGCTCACACATACCTGATGGAATATAATGTACAGATCATAAAACAGATATCACAAATTATGGCTAAAAAAAAGTTCATTGATAACAAGTATAAAAGTTTCCTATTTATCATGCCTGGAACAAATTGGAACTTTCTGTCCATGACTATGATTTGTTATGAAGGACTAATTATTAATTTCCATGACTGTAATTTATTTTGTAGTACTAATTATTAATTTCCATGACAATAATTTGTTATGTAGGACTAATTATTCATTTCCATGACTATAATTTATTATGAAGGACTAATTATTAAATTACATAACTGTAATTTATTATGTATAACTAATTATTAATTTCCATAACTGTAATTTATTATGTATAACTAATTATTCATTTCCATGACTGTAACTTATTATGTGGGACTAGTTATTCATTTCCATGACTGTAACTAATTATGTAGGACTAAGTATTCATTTCCATGACTAATTATAATGTAGGACTAATTATTCATTTAAATACCTGTAATTTATTATGTAGTACTAATTATTCATTTCCATGACTGTAACTAATTATGAAAGACTAAGTATTCATTTCCATGACTAATTGTTATGTAGGACTAATTATTCATTTCCAGGACTATAATTTATTATGAAGGACTAATTATTAATTTCCATACCTGTAATTTATTATATAGTACTAATTATTCATTTCCATGACTGTAACTAATTATGTAGGACTAAGTATTCATTTCCATGACTAATTATTATGTAGGACTAATTATTCATTTCCAGGACTATAATTTATTATGAAGGACTAATTATTAATTTCCATAATTGTAATTTATTATGTAGGACTAATTATTCATTTCCTTCACTAATTTATTATGTAGGACTAATTATTCATTTCCAAGACTGTAATTTATTATGTAGGACTAATTATTCATTCCCATGACTATACATTTATTATGTAGGACTAATTATTTATTTCCATGACTATAATTTATTATGTTGACTAATTATTCATTTCCATGAATATACATAGGGTACAAGAAGAACTACATCTTGGGGATTTCCAAGTATCCAAACAATCACAATGCTCTCCAACCTTTTCTAAATAAAAGAAAATGTTGTCTTGGTTATTAGAACCATTTTCATGTTCCAACAAAAGGTCTTGATAATCAAGAGTTTGTTATATGTAAGTATAGGTAAAAAGAAATGAACTAAAGTCTCATACTTTCTAAAAGCAATCTAAAACTTGATTAACTCAGGTCATCGACCTATATCTACTTGAATCTAGTCATTAATCCAAGTCTGCTTGAAGCTAAATATCTATCAAAGTCTGCTTGAACCTAGCCATCAATTTAAGTCTGCTTGAACTTAGTCATTAATCTAAGTCTGCTTGAACCTAGTCATCAAAGTCTGCTTGAACCTAGCCATCAATTTAAGTCTGCTTGAACTTAGTCATTAATCTAAGTCTGCTTGAACCTAGTCATCAAAGTCTGCTTGAACCTAGTCAGTCATCAAAGTCTGCTTGAACCTAGTCAGTCATCAAAGTCTGCTTGAACCTTGTCATTAATCTACATCTGCTTGAACCTAGTCCTCAATCAAAGTCTGCTTGAACCTAGTAATTAATCAAAGTCTGCTTGAACCTAGTCATCAAAATCTGCTTGAACCTAGTCAGTCATCAAAGTCTTCTTGAACCTAGTCATCACTCTAAGTCTGCTTGAACCTAGTCATCAATCAAAGTCTGCTTGAACCTAGTCATCAAAGTCTGCTTGAACCTAGTCATCAAAGTCTCCTAGAACCATCATCAAAGTCTGCTTGAACCTAGTCATCAAAGTCTGCTTGAACCTAGTCATCAATCAAAGTCTGCTGGAATTTACATATCAATTAAATCTGCTTGAATCTAGTCATCAATGCAAGTCTGTTACTGTGACTCTAAATTTGTAAGTGTTTCTACAACAAAAATCTGATTAAGCTACAAACTGAAACAAGACAAATAATTTTTTCTTTGTTCTTCTTAAGTTCCATATAAAACCTTTCAAGTTAAGAAAAATAAGGATGGAGGAGTAAAACTCGTAAAATCTGGATTAGAAAAGAAACTATCAAATATGCTGTAAATTTATATTTATTTGTGGTTTACCAATTTTTATGGATTAGAATTACTGTTTTTAAGATCCAATGAAAATATTCTCTACCTTTCAAGAAAGTAAATACCTAAGTCTCATCCATGAAAAAAGTACCCATAAAAAAAAATCTCTTTGCCACTCTTGTTCCACCAGACACTTGGGTAACTCCCTTCCTGAGATCTTTGCCATATGAGGTCTGGTAAAATGAAGCACTAATTCTTGTTAATAATGAGGATGCTATGGCAAAATTTAGATTGAAACAGGACAGCATATCACTTTATCTCCAATTTTTTTTAAACATTGTTTCTGCAATCATTGAAACCAAAATAATATTGAAAAATTAAAGTGACAAGTTGAACACCCCTATTAATACAGGGAGCATGTCTGAATCAGCCAGTGAAAATGGTCATGTGACATTTTATCATCATAATGGCATAAGACATCAATTCATCTCATCAGCCAATGAAATCACTTTACAATTTCTGAGAAAAGTCTTGTTCTGACATTACAAGGTGTTATTATTTTACCAGACACTCCAATGGTCAATAACTCAAAGAGCCATGCGACACTGTAACTCATATCACAATTGTGAATGAATCCACAGTATTATATCATTGGCCTTTTTAAATGCAAGTGAATTTGTTTTTTTAAAATCCACAATAATCAACTCACATCAATTTTAATCTGTACAAATCCAGCTACTACAAAAGCAAAGGAACTGATAAAAAGTCCCACCACTATTCTCTGCAAGGGCCTGAAATAGAAAGGAATATGTGAATTTTTTTATCTTTGTCTCATGACATCACGGATATTACCATGACATCACTAATACTGCCATGACATTATTGATATTACCATAACATCACTGATATTACCATGACATCACTGATATTACCATAACATTACTGATATTACCATGACTATATTGATATTACCATTACATTACTGATATTACCATGACATCACTGATATTACCATGACATCACTGATATTACCATAACATCACTGATATTACCATGACTATATTAATATTACCATGACATTACTGATATTGCCATGACATTATTGATATTACCATGACATTACTGATATTACCATGACTATATTGATATTGCCATGACATTATTGATATTACCATGACATTACTGATATTACCATGACATCACTGATATTGCCATGACATTACTGATATTACCATGACTATATTGATATTACCATGACATTACTGATATTACCATGACATCACTGATATTGCCATGACATTACTGATATTACCATTACTATATTGATATTACCATGACTATATTGATATTACCATGACATTACTGATATTACCATGACATCACTAATATTGCCATGACATTACTGATATTACCATGACTATATTGATATTACCATGACATAATTGATATTGCCATGACATTACTGATATTACCATGCCATTACTGATATTACCATGACTATATTGATATTGCCATGACATTATTGATATTACCATGACATCACTGATATTACCATGCCATTACTGATATTACCATGACTATATTGATATTGCCATGACATTATTGATATTACCATGACATTACTCATATTACCATAACATTACTGACATTACTATGACTATATTGATATTACCATGCCATTACTGATATTACCATAACTATATTAATATTACCATGACATTACTGATATTACCATGACATCACTGATATTACAATGACATCACTGATATTACCATGACATTACTCATATTACCATGACATCATTGATATTACCATGACATCACTGATATTACAATGACATCACTAATATTACCATGACATCACTGACATTACCATGACTATATTGATATTACCATGATATTACTGATATTACCATGACACCATTGATATTACCATGACATCACTAATATTACCATGACATCACTAATATTACCATGACATTACTCATATTACCATGACATCATTGATATTGCCATGACATTATTGATATTACCATGACATCACTGATATTACAATGACATCACTAATATTACCATGACATCACTGACATTACCATGACTATATTGATATTACAATGATATTACTGATATTACCATGTAACCATTGATATTACCATGACATCACTAATATTACCATGACATCACTAATATTACCATGACATTACTCATATTACCATGACATCATTGATATTACCATGACATTATTGATATTACCATGACATCACTGATATTACAATGACATCACTAATATTACCATGACATCACTGACATTACCATGACTATACTGATATTACCATGACATTACTGATATTACCATGATACCATTGATATTACCATGACATCACTAATATTACCATGACTATATTGATATTACCATGACATTACTGATATTACCATGATACCATTGATATTACCATGACATCACTAATATTACCATGACTATATTGATATTACCATAACATCACTGATTTTACCATGATACCATTGATATTACCATGACATCACTAATATTACCATGACTATATTGATATTACCATAACATCACTGATTTTACCATGACATCATTGATATTACCATGACATCACTACTATTACCATACTTGGACCCATTTAAGATTCTTGGTAAGTTAACTAGTAAAACATTACAGAATAATGCCATACAAGGAAAGTGAATCATACCTTGACATTATAATAAATCAATGATCAAGTCTCTGAACAAGGCAATACAATAAATCTACATACTATATTCATGTTCATTTGCTTCCCTAACTATCAGCTGAAGCATATCAAAACAGCTGAAATAGGAGTATGGTACTGAAATGAATTAAATGCATGAAGTGTTCTTTTAATTGGCCTACAAACACATGTATATTATATATGTAACTAAGTTGGTACAGAGCATCAAAACTTTGAAGTAAAACAACAGTGTACATTTTAGGCTGCATCCTTGTGCCTACAATCTTTATATTTTTTATCTCTGTCCCAAGAAAATTCCTTCTGTTGTACATAAAACAACCCAATAAAATAATGATCAAAGATCATTATGGTTGAATTTAGACTAAACTGAGTGCATCACAAGTAAATGGAGTGTGTTCATTGCCAAAGAAAGAAGTAAAGCAAAAATACAGACTCAGATTATTAATATAAATTCTTCATAGAGGGTAAACAAGCAAGAGGAATTCAAATCCCAGTATAGAAAGCATATGACAGGCAGGACAGGCAGATGATAATTACAGGATTACAGGCATTTATGTCATGGATTTACATGATAAATATTCAGCATTATGTACACTAAATCATAGTTGAGTCAGACTGTAGCATTATGTACAATGAATCATAGCGGAGTCAGGCAATATTATTATGTACACTGAATCATAGCTGAATCAGACTGTAGCATTATGTACACTGAATCATAGCTGAGTCAGGCTGTATCATTATGTACATGAATCATAGCTGAGTCAGACTGTAGCATTATGTACATTGAATCATAGCTGAGTCAGACTATAGCAAAATTTATAACAATTTCCTTCTCAGCCAAATAAATCTTGACCTGAACAATGTATATAGCTAATTTAGCAGACAATGAAACTATCAAACCAAGCTGTAAGCTGACTCCCTGAACATTGAATATACTAGTTAATTTAGCAGACAATGAAACTGTATCAAACCATGCTGTGGACTGATTCTAAAATGAGTGATTCAATGCATATAATGTTGCAAAAGTCAATATTTACTGCAGAAAATAGTAACACCATGATCTAATTGCTTGTGATAATGATATGTTTTAATTTCTTGAATAAACAATAAACAGAAAATGGTATTTGCAATCTGCTTTTATAAAATGATGTCACTTCTTGGCTTGGTAGTGCCATTGGGCCCCAATGATTTTCATATTTGTGGTGAACACTGCAATAACTACCCATGCGATAATAATAGGTTATAGCATTTGTAGGAAAAAATTAATCAAGTTTTTTTTGAGCTATACTGCATACTATTAGGAGATAAATATTGTTCAGAATAAAGCACATTCATATATTCCTATACAAATGTAGTATCCTTTTTATTATATTCCTATACAAATGTAGTATCCTTTTTATTATATTCCTATACAAATGTAGTATCCTTTTTATTATATTCCTATACAAATGTAGTATCCTTTTTATTATATTCCTATACAAATGTAGTATCCTTTTTATTATATTCTGATATAAATGTAGTATCCTTTTTATTATATTCCTATACAAATGTAGTATCCTTTTTATTATATTCCTATACAAATGTAGTATCCTTTTTATTATATTCCTATACAAATGTAGTATCCTTTTTATTATATTCCTATGCAAATGTACTATCCTTTTTATTATGCACTCATTTTTTTTTATACCAATGCTGGAAAATAAAAAGAATGCTCAACAAGAAACAAAGTTACTGAATTTCTACTAGATTCCAAAACAAATACACAATAGCAGAATTCATGCACACAAAGGATCGAACCATCAGCCTATTAACTTAGTAGCATAATGTAGCAGTCATTCATTTAAAACAGAAATCTCATTTTGGTCAAAGTAAATCTGAATTGAAGAGTCATATTATCAATGACTGCACCTTATAAAAACTGTTCCAGTTGGTCTTGAATGGAGGGATTTTATTTTTATGTTGATCCAACCAAATTCTGCTTATCTAGTTGTGACTGACTGAGTTATTAGCTATGTTGATTCTGTATGATGCACATGTAGCTGTAGGGACTGGCCACATGTGTTTCTGTTCAGTCATTGATAGTTTGGAATCATAAGGACAAAATATAAAATTCTTTAAACTGAATTCCCAAGAAGATGCAGAATGAATTTTTTTGTTAGGGAATATCAAATAGGAGTGCAGTAAATTCTTTGGAAGAGGATTTCTGTTTCAAAATTTAGTCTAGCTTACAGTAGAAGTTTGCCTTGGGGATCAATTTGTGAAACCCATGTAATTCTAATTAACAGATATAACTAAGAAAGTACATTTATAGGAATTTCAAAACACAAAGCTATTGCCATCGTTTTTAAACACTACAGATTACAAATGTAATGCCTTGTCACTCGCATGATCTTTCTTGAAGGGACCCAAACTACATGACCTATATGACTTGTGCTATAAATCCAAACATCTTCTCAAAAAAGTAAAACAGGGAAAATCACAAAGCATCTGGGTAGTGAGAGCCCATTTTGCAAGTAGTAATAATAATAATAATAATAATGACCTTATTTAAAGAGGGTCACACAATTAGCTAAAAACTAATCTACCTTGAGGCCCTCATACAAAGGAATTTATTTATTTTAGCTGCATCTCTGAAGCCACTGGATATATTGGGTTTGGAAGAAGGAAATAGAGTGGGCATTTCTAATCTCAACTGGAATACTATTCCAGAGCAGAGTTCCAGAGTATTGGAAACTTTTTTTAAATAACTCCTTATTTAGTTTGGGAATTTTATACTGTTTGGTAGACATGGATCGCAGGTGGGGAGTATTACCAGGTAGCCTATACTGGAATAGTGATTGTAAATATTCAGGAGCACTATTATGAGATATCCTGTACATTAATTTGGCTTTTCTCAAACAGATGGGTCTTTAATAGGTAATATTTTTAGTCTACCAGCTACATTTTCCTTGCTTTCTTTCTGGATTGATATTAGCCCAAATGTTCTTTTCTGAAGATGTTCCAGCTTTGCTATGTTTTCATCATTTGAATTACCCCATACTGTATTACAGTAGTCTAAATAGGGTTGTATGTAACTGTTATAAAATAGTTTTCTGTGCCTTTCAGGGAGAAAATGTCTTATCCTACTGAGAAGCCATAAACTTGAATTGACTTTTTTACTGATATGTTTGATATGTTCAGTCCATGATAGGTTATTATCTACCAGAACACCAAGTAGTCTATCATGACAGACCATTTGCAAATTTTTATCCTTCCATGTCAGACATAGTTCATCACTATCAAGATTTGTCCTTCTTTGCCATGTTGAGATAAGTAATATTTTAGTTTTACCAGTATTTACCACCATGCCATTGCATGTGAACCAGTTTTCCAGTTTGTTTAGGGCATTCTGTAAAGAAATTTCGAGTTCATGCTCCGTGTTTTGGATGTCTGACAATGTTGTGTCATCTGCATAGAGATCTGTAGATGATATTGAGTCTCTTAGTAAAAGTGGTAGGTCATTAATAAATAAAATGAAGAGTAATGGACCTAGAATTGAGCCTTGTGGTACTCCATATCTAATTGTTTCAGGTTCAGACAGAACATTATTTATGTAAACATATTGTGTTCTTTCACTTATGTAAGAAGTAAACCATCTAATTGTTCGTTCATCACACTGGTAGATTTTCAGTTTCTTCAAAAGGATTTCATGATCCACCATGTCAAAAGCTTTCCTGAAATCTACAAATACAGATCCTATTATTCTACCTTGGTCAAGTGCTTGAAGCCATTTATCAGTTAGGGAGATCAAGGCAGTATCACAGGAATGTTTCTGTCTAAAACCTGATTGATTAGGGTGTAACAGCAAGTGTTTGATTAAATATGACATGAATGAGTCATGGACATGTTTTTCAATTAATTTTGACAAGTTTGGTAGTATTGAGATTGGTCGGTAGTTATCAGCATCAGCCTTAGAACCAGATTTGTGAATAGGAGTTACTTTTGCAGTTTTCTATATTTTGGGGACAGATGAAGTTGCAATACTTAACCCTTTACCTCATACAGCATAGTGACAAAGTGCAGCACACTAAAAATAGAACACCTGTTACCTAGTCGACAGCATACTCATAGGCCTGCCTGTCAACTGTTAAGCAATGTAGTGTATGTTACGTTTAACAACAGTTTTAACCATTTTACATTATTGGTACACATCTGTTATATGTGGAAAAATTTAAGAGTGAAGTCCGATTGTTAGAGCTGTGTAATTACTTTTCAAGGAAATTTTTTTTATGTGCTTTAAAATCGAGAGAGAACTCGTTTACCGTCATGTCAGTGAGGTCACGTGACCAACCATAGCTGCCATTTCCGATACTCGAAATTTACAAGATTTTCGTGTGAGTCTACATCACTAAGTCATCTGAATTTGATAATTATAAAAACTAATTGCTGCCAACATCAATATCAGAGCTATTACCTAAGTTATTGAATCTTTCATGGTTGTGATTCTAATCATGAAAACTTAAGTAAGTACTGAATGAAATCCGCGACCACCATTTTGGAGAGTGGAGATTACGACCCAGTTACTTTAAATAGTTGATATCGACCAGCGCATAAATAGCGATCACGTGATCTGACGTAATTATCATTTGCAGAAATGAATGTAGTATCTAATAGAGAGGTTTTCCCCAAAGGTGGCACTACGAAAACCAGCTCAAAATGGCTAATGTTTATACCAGGCATCAAAAGGTGCTTCCATGTGAATCTTGTAAAGGCATCAAAAGGCGCTTCCATGTGAATGGAGTAGAGGCGTCCAAAGACGCTTGCATGACGTAAAGGGTTAAATTAATTATGAATGTTATGCTATCTACAATAGCAGAGGCAGAAGATTTAATGAGTCGTGGACCAATCAGATCAAGTCCTGAAGCTTTCTTGATATCAGGTTCACTGAGACATTTTTTAACAAAGTTTTTTGACACTGGTGGGATAGAGAAACATACCTCCTTTGAGATTTTGCTGCTGCAGAACTTTTTCAGTTCATTAAAGTTGTTTTCTGTCACTGGTTCTTTGAACTTTGTGGTAATGTTGGTGAAAAAAATCACTGAAAACATTTGCAATGTCAGTGTCATCAGTGATGATGGTGTCATTTACCAGAAGTGAGTGACTTTTATTTGTCTGCTTTTTGTGCGTTCCTCCTGTGAGTTCATTGAAGACTTTCCAAATGGAGTTTGTGTTGCTCTTTTTGTTTTCAAGCAATGATTGATAATAAGTTTTTTTTCGCTTTTTAATCATACTTGTTATTTTGTTTCTCCATACTTTATATTGTGCATGGTTTCCCATAGCCTCGAATTGGTCTCGTGTTTTCATAACATCTAGGATTTCAGTAGTAAGCCAATTAGGTTGGATTTCATTCTTTATTTGATGTACTTTCAGTAGTGCATGCTTAGATACTACATCCATGAATAAGTCGGTCCACACCCTCATGGCTTCATCTATGTCATCTCAATTTTGGATCATATTCCATGGAACTTTATATAGGTCATTGAGAAATTGATCTTCAATAAAATTTTTGAACAATCTGTAAGTGATCGTTTTGTGTGTATTTTTCTTATTTTTCTTGCATTTAACCTTTCTTGTCAAAAAAGTAGGACAGTGGTCACTAAGACCAACATCTGGTACATTAACACAAGTGACATTGTCTGGTAGGTTGGTATAAATATGATCAATAAGAGTGCTTGATTTTTCTGTTACCCTTGTAGGCTCATTTATCAGCTGGTCTAGGCCTAATGATTCAATAAATTCCATCCAGTTGTTCCTTATTTGAGTATTGAGAAAGTCCTTATTTATATTTCCGAGTATATATATTTCTTTCTCCTGTGCTAGAACATTTTCCATTTGTTTCAAGAAGTTATCATTCCGAATTGCTTTGGAGGAAGGTGGCCTATAAATGAAACAACTAGGAATGATTTTGCATTATTTTGAAAAATTTCCACCCAGATATTCTCAATTTCATATGGCTCTTAGTCAAGTCACCTTTCTACATTTACATCTTCCCTAATGTATACAACAAGAACACCCCCTGTTGTCTCTCTGTCCCTACATAATGGTTTATTGTAGCCTTGACAGTGAAACAGATCATCATTGTGGTTAGCATTTAATTTGGTTTCAGTGAGTCCTAAAACATGTATATTATTTTCCTTGGAAGACAACATTAACTTAATCTGGTCTATTTTTTCCCCACTATACCTTGTACATTTAAGTGACCATTGTTAAAACCTTTTGTATTTAGTTTCATATCAATTATATGTATGTCATCATGCAATGGGGTACTCACTGAGATAGTCTCCACACTACTTTTATCATTCTTACATCCTATTTCTATATTTAAATGTTCATATACAAACCCTGAAAATCCATTTATGTTTGCATTTACAATAGTGTCCATTGAATAGTTAGAGACAAGAGTCTCACTAGGTACATTTAGATTTGTTGTAAATGAAGCATTAGCATTCTCCTCTTTGCCAGCTTCCTAGTTTGTATTATACATTGATGGACAAAGTCTTTGTTTGTGTCCATATTTATGGCATCTGAAGCACTCAATCTGTTTGCCATGATGTGTCATGTGCCCAGTTTCTCCACGCAGAAACAGTACACTTCATTATAGTGCCTGAAAATGGGGGCATACATGTTAATATTTCTCAGTAGTTGAGAGGTTCCTTTTCTGCTTAGATGAAATTTGTCTCAGTGGTAGAGACTAAGGTTGACATCCTGGTTCTGAAGAAAGAAAGACGTGTATTGTGGAATGTACTGTAGGTTGAAGTCTTCACATAGGTCAATTATCAGATGATTGATTTATCTGGCCTTGATGTCCACACGAGGAGGTAGTCCTGATACCATTATTTTACATGTATTTGGACTGCAATACCTAGCAGCATACAGTAAACTTTCAAAATCTGTTCTGATTTGATTTAGTGACCTTCCCTCACAGGCATCATTTCTACCTACTAAAATAATAATTTGGTTGTATTTGGTTAGGTCACTGTTCATTATTCTGTCCGTGATGTTGTTGATTTTTGCACCTCTTTGAGTCTGTACATCTGTTTTAAAAAGTCTCCTATGTATTATGCTTTACAATATTGAGGAGCCAATTATTAGAGTCCTATCTTTTCTGGCTTGTGATGTCATGTGTTGGACTCTGGATTGTATTTCAGACCCATATCGTGGAGGATGGGGTGCTGAAATTGGTGTTTCAGTTGTGTGAGTTGATTTTGACATATTTGTCTGAGCACTGGGAAATGCAGTTGTTGGTGCAGGCAACAGACTTGTCTGAGCTGAGGGCCATGGGTGTACAATTGTTGCTGTTGTAGGTGTGGCACATGACTGAGAGGGGGGTACTGTTGTTTGCATTGCAGGACTACTTTGGGTATCAGTTTTTATTTGCATGGTCATTTTACATTTTCTTTTGGCTGGTACTGGGATTGTCTGTGTCTGAGCATCTGATACTGTTGATATTTGGGAGTCTGTCTGAATTGCTGTTTCACATGAGGTTACTTGCTCATCAATCCTTCCCAATGCAGACTTAACAGAATGTAACTGTAGTTTTAATTCTTCAGTTTGGGCCTCCAAGTTCCAAATTGTTTTCTGATGTACAAGTAGAAAATAAGGCTTCATTTTCACCATGCTGATTGGCTTCGTGGCTCTTGCTTTTTGCCACAACATGCTTTCTTCAGTTTCCTTTTTTTTCAAATTTAGTACTTGTAAAATGGGATGTTTCTGACCTTGGCCCAATTTCTATGTTTATGTAATAGACTCTAGAGAGCATGGCTACTCATCTGAAACATTCCATTTGCGAACAGTTATGGGTATTTCTGCTAAATAAATGCTTAAATGATCATAGACATATTTTCATCATTGCAGATCTCATTTTGGTTGTCATAAAACTGCAAGGGCTCATTAAAAAAGGAATCAAGAGTATTAGTCAATGGATAGAATTCATAAGAGACCAACCTGTAACAAAAACAACAGTTTCTACCTTTACAGGTTGGACCCCCAAAGCCCTCCATCTATTGATCAATACTCTTAATTTCTCTGTAACAAACCCCTGTGCATAAAGCCATTGTTAGAGATTTTTGCAGATATCACATTTAGGCATTTGCCATGACGAAAGTTTCTTTTGTGACTCAGTGACCTTATTTATATCATCGACTTTATCATTTCTACTTTCAAATTGCTCAAACAGTTTGTTCAGTTCATCCACAGACAAATCTAATAAATCAAAATATCTACTACCCTACCTGAGTGTACATTGTTAGTTTACAATAATAAGTAGTCCATAAAACACAATACTATTTTTAGACAATCATGTCATGCAGCATGATGCAATGCAGTATGGACAAATACTGCATGATTCTGACAATGTAAAGATAACAGAGGAATTGAGTCCATATAAAGAACTTTCTACTGGCTGGCAATAGAATCAGTGCAAATATTTTACAGGGATAAATCTCTAGATTTCAAACAAATTTTCTATCTTTACAAAGCATAATTCACTTGTCTGCTTATTGCATTCATGTTGTCTACGCTTTCAGTTGTGTGAAGTTCTAAATGTAATTAAGGGCTAGAAAATACTAAAACTAGCCAACAGCCTGGAATCAAAATCACAATGGAATCACACAATAATCTAGATTTGTTCTCTTTACACTCCATATACAATTCTTGGCAATTTCTGCTTGTGCAAGCTGCTAAGGAATTTCCCTCCTCTGTCACTTAATTCAGTAGTAGTGCAATCTAATTAATACCTGTTAGGAATTCGACACTTGTCCAAAAGAGGGTATACTCCCTTGTCAAAGATTGGGATCAGGATCAGGATCAGGATGGGGTTAAGGGCCTAGACAAAAGCAGAAATCCATAAATAACTTATAGTTGTATATTGGTAAAATATGATGAGGTACTCTTTGAACATTTAAAAATAGTATTTGGAGTGATTGCAAGTCTTGGAATAACTCATAATTTGAATTATCAGTCTCATCGTTATGTTATGCTAAAGATTCTTTTCAAAGGGATAAGTAAATAATCCTGATCTTCACCAAGGAATCTTGGCTAATGTATATTGCATCATTTAAAATGTCCCTCTGAGTTTTACATCCACTATGGAATCTTGCTCAATGTATACTAAATAATTTCTAATATATGTTTGAATTTACATAGATGAATATATTTATTATCACAAAAAATTATCTGATACTTACTGACATTTGTTCTGGCTCAATTCTACCAAGGACCCCCTGAAATAGAAACATAACTGTATTACAAAATCTTTTAGATCTGAATTGTGTCAATGGGAGCAACTCTTCTGTCAGTAACAGTACTTCTCTTCACAGTGGAAATTATTTGCATACTGAAACACAATGAACCTGCACACCTTACCAGTAATTTGCAGCTGACAATAATCTACACCTAATACTGTAATTCTCTTGCCAATAATCTAGACCTGAAAATAATGTAATTCTCTTGCCAGTAATCTACAGATGACAATAATGTAATTCTCTTGCCAGTTGGTGTTGTGTGGTTTAACGCCATTTTTCAGCACACAATAGGCTATACATGTTTTTTGTAGGTGTATAGATAGTAAAAAAGAATGAAAAATCATCATATTAGTGGTATCTATGGAATGAGACCCTAATGACACCATTATAATTGCTTCAAAAAAATGAGATTCCTGTCTGTATACAATATTGACCATACTAGTGGTATCTGTGGAAGGTAACCCTTTTGTATACCATACTGACCATACTATTGGTATCTGTGGAAGGTAACCCTTTTGTATACCATACTGACCATACTAGCGGTATCTGTGGAAGGTAACCCTTTTGTATACCATACTGACCATACTAGTGGTATCTGTGGAAGGTAACCCTTTTGTATACCATACTGACCATACTAGTGGTATCTGTGGAAGGTAACCCTTTTGATACCACTGTAATTACTTAAGAACATGATATTATTAACAGCACACTTCAGAAATAATATACTGGACTCGATGTTTATCACTAATATGCTGGACTCGATGTTTATCACTAATATGCTGGACTCAATGTTTATCACTAATATACTGGACTCGATGTTTATCACTAATATACTGGACTCAATGTTTATCACTAATATGCTGCTCATACTATATTGTTTAGACAAAGAAGTTTTAAACAGAACAATATGAAAATAACTTTATACTTTCCCATAATTAGTACAAATTAGCATGAACAGTAATCAGGGTAGCCTCATTGCTCAGTGAAAAAACTTGAACAGGTAATCCTGCTTCAAGGCTGCCTAATTGGCTGAAATGTGCTGGCAATAATATTGCAATCAGAAGAGTGCCTGATGATTTTGTTTCCAAGGAAAAACTTGTGACCTTGACCTTTATCCCATATGATAGGTTTAAGAAAGCAGGAGAAATACAACATTTGTAATTAGTTATTGACTCATGCACAATAAACAAAAATCTTCTACTACAAAAATATACTTTTTTTCCTGTTCTGGAAACAGAAAATAAGTGCTATAACATTTTGCACCCACCATGGGACTTGTGCTGAAGCCAAAGTTGGGTATATGTGCATGATGGAAGGAGCCTCAGACTGGATCGAGTTCATTCAAAATACAGACAGAAATGCCATTCCCTTTAGTGTCATGCTTGCCAGTGGATGTGTACATGTGGGTGCTGCAGCCATATCAATTTATGAAAGACTTCATCATGGAAGAATAAACATGTAAATTTGGCAGTGTATGTTTTCTGTCTCATTCACAGGATCAAGCAAATGTTTGTTAGCATTTTCAGTGATACGCTGTAGATCATCTGAACCTTGTGACTGACAGTAATCTTCATCCTGTGCTTATATAGACTGATATTTATATGTACTGACTTGTGACTGACAGTAATATTCATCCTGTGGTGCTTATACAGACTGATATTTATGTGCACTGACTTGGGACTGACAGTAATCTTCATCCTGTGCTTATACAGACCGATATTTATGTGTACTGACTTGTGACTGACAGTAATCTTCATCCTGTGCTTATATAGACTGATATTTATATGTACTGACTTGTGACTGACAGTAATCTTCATCCTGTGCTTATACAGACTGATATTTATGTGTACTGACTTGTGACTGACAGTAATCTTCATCCTGTGCTTATACAGACTGATATTTCTCACCCACACAACAGAGCAATCTAGCTGTTTTGCTGACCTTACTTTTCTTATCTCAGTCTAGTCATCTCAGACCAGTCATCTTGGTCAAGGTGTCCACGAGCTCAGAACTACTTTTAAAAAAGAAACCCTTGTTGTCTTCTGCTGTGCCTGACGTAGCTGTACTAAAATCAAACAACAACAACAACAGCAACAAATATATAACAAAAACATAGTAACTTAAGGTAAATCCATCTATGAGAACACACCATACAAAAACATTTTGAGAGAGACAAAGATACAAACGCATACAATGTCAAGCTTTTTGGTACATTGCTTGTTCGTTCCAAACAGCATGGACAATTTTATGCTATATGCAGGCCTAGCTCAGTATATTTTCAGGTCAGCGTTATGAAATGTAGCTAAAGCTACCTAACTAGTTTTAAATACTTCATGTGAAACAAATTATTTACTGTTAGCTACATTTAATGAAGCTGACCTGAAAAATGACTGTGCTACAGACAGGATAAAATTCTCAATGCTGTGTGAAATGAACTAATAACAGAAAACACTGATCTATGCACACAAACTATAGACTTCATAGCCAACCAACTCTCCTAACAACTACAGAAAACTTAGTAACAGCCAGAAAAGTGTTATATTAAACATGCTTTATTCTAATTTTGTTAAGCACCTCCATTGTGCCCCAGTTGAATAAAAAGATACCTATAATATTTAATGACAAATAATGCAATTACCAGCCAGAAGGAATCAGTTATCCGTCAACACATTAAGCAAATTTCACTATAACACTTGCCACATTTACAAGACAGAAAAATAAATGCTCAAAGAATCCATGAACTTGAAAGTTTAGCACATGGTTATCAGCTAGAGTCAGTTTTTGGAGGGCCTATTATACAAGGGGTAATTTTACAATCGATATTAAGGACAACACAAGTATGTCACAGTTTCAAATGCTCCAAAGAAAAGAACAGTTATAGATGATAGTGACACAGATCTCTAATTACCCATGAGTAACCTAAATCAAGATGTTACTCTTCGTTACAGCTTGTACTAAGTATAACTACAGTAGAGCTGAGTAGCCAATATCGTTTTATTATTTACAATATAACTTTTTAAAATTGGATCTGATGAAAATAAAAGTTTTTTTTTATAAAACAAATATTAATTATCTTTTGTCAATTTCATATAACATCAATATACTAAATGTGATAATAACTCATTACTTCGCGACAGTTTATGTTTTCTTTTTCTTTGTGTGCGCGTATAAACTGTGTACTTTGGATGCAATGTTCAAACCACAGCCCTCACTAACATATTTATTTTCATGCGCCGCATGTAAACATTGGACATGAATACTAGTGAAGAGTTCTTTTTACTTTAAAGAAAAATATTGGGTGAGAAAAATAATCTATGTTGAGGTTCAGACCGAGACAAGGAAATCCCAGCTGTGGGGTTACATTATATGTCTCCCCACTCAGGCAAGCCTCATGGGGAGACAAATAAAATAAACCCATGACTGGGATTTCCTTCTCTCGGTCCAAACCCCAACATAGATTCTATATTTATGTGCTCTGACTTGTGACTGGCAGTAACCTTCATTCTGTGCTTATATAGACTGATATTTATGTGTACTGAATTGTGACTGACAGTAATCTTCATCCTGTGCTTATACAGACTGATATTTATGTGCACTGACTTGTGACTGACAGTAATCTTCATCCCTTTCTTATACAGACTGATATTTATGTGTACTGACTTGTGACTCACAGTAATATTCATCCTGTGCTTATACAGACTGATATTTATGTGTGCTGATTTGTGACTGACAGTAATATTCATTTTGCGCTTATACAGAGAATGTCACTTTGTGTTAAAATCTAGAAGGCAAGTGAGTGTAATCAATGGTCTTTTTCATGTTTATTAACAAAAACTATTGTCTGTGGCAGCAACAGCTCAGTTAAATTCTCAATTTAAAGAACACAAAGGCAAATTATTGATAATTATTCAATACTGCTGAAGATTAAAATAAGTTGCAAACGTAAGTATTGTTTTATATTGATTCTCCACCTACTTTTTCCCTTGCATCAATATACAGTGTGACCCCACTATAACACAGTAGTTAGGAGCCATAGAACCCAGCCGTGTTATAGGCTGAACCATGTTATAAGCAACCAGGTCAGTTAGCTGAAGAAAATGGTGCATGTACCCAAAACAAATTGGGGGGGGGGGGGGTGAGGTCATAAATGTGGGCACAAAAATATGTGCTTCATTGGCACAGTTACCATTTTAAATTGATGCATATCAAATGAGAAATAACACCTGTAGTGAAAACAGATAAGGCATATATAATATTTACTTTATTCAGAGAACCATGCATTTTAAGCTGAAGTTAGTAGTCTTCGTAAACATAAACTTTTTTCCAGCAAAAAGGAAACTTTCACGGCACAGTAAACATGTTCCAGTCGCATTGGAAAATGAAACATGATCCATCAGATTCCACTACTTTTATTTAAGTTTGGTAATGACTTCCTCTGAAGAAAGGTTCTTTGTTTTTTTGAAGATTGTTGACGGCTTTCTTTGATGAAGGGTGCATGCATTATTGAAGTCATCTCCAAAGAACAGCTTTGGAGAACTAAACAAATGCCTGTTTCTTATTGTGGCAGCAACATCAAAATAACTGTACTGCATGATTGAGACTGATGTTTTTTTCATTTGTTTAGTACATTTTCATAACAATTGGTGCTTCAAAGGTAATCTGTTTTCTTTGAAATTTCAGTGAAACTATTTCATCTGGGTACATTTTTGAAAAAGGAATTGGCCATCATTTGGTCGATTGTAGTTATTGTTTCTCCCTGCCTATTGAATAGACCAACAAGTAAGATCTTCAATTTTGTTAAATATTTTTATTTTACACTTGTGATGGCTGAATGATGCTGCCTCTACGCATGCATCAGAAATTTAAAGGGTCAACGGACTATAGAGATGCAGGTGTTCTGGTCTGATGACAGAGATTACAACAGAAAATGTGTGTTCTGAAGGATTTAATTCTAAGTGAAAAGATGAGGAATTTTACTTACCATCCATATACAAATGTCAGACTATGTAAATATATTAATTACCAGCAAGTGGCTGAAAATCCGAGGAAAGATAGATTATGAGATAATGCCTTGTCCAGTTGTTCTTTCGCCACCAGAAACAACAACAATAAAAAGTGGATATCTCACAACATACAGTACTCTTGCAAGATGTCAACATAAGCATATTATGACATAACAATGCACTATTAAGATGGTTTGTCAATATGGACAAAGGATTTGTTTATGTAACAAAAGATCAACTTCAGTCCATTTTATATCAAGTTTGCAAATTCCTTTGTTGGGCCTCTGAATTTCTCAACTCCAAACCAAAGGTTGTATATACAAGTTTAAACAGCCAACAATGTCACTGATAAAATAAAATAACCAGATGGTATATTTTGGACTCAATAAGGGGAAAAAGTTGCAATTTGTGACACTGCTGAAGCCCTATGCGATCCCTGAATAAACTTTGTACAGTCACGTTATTTTTCTTACTTTTAAGAAGAAAAAATATTTTTCGTGTACAAGAAAAATACATATAAAATGTCAGGAGCCACACCATGATCGTCTTGTATTATTCATACATGATCTCTTCCCCAAAATGATAATAAACATTTTACGTTTTTTTTTGTACTTTTATGAATGATTTTTTTTCATGTACAAGAAAAGTACATGTGTATGAAATTTGGGAGCCAGATGATGACCATGTTATATCCGAATCTGTGTCATAATGGAGTGTGTTATAACAGTGTCACACTGTATAAATGAATTGTTTCACCCTAAGTATAATTGTTGAGTTTTGAATATCTTTCCAAAGTGTTACTGATTTGAGCAAATATAATTTTTAATTTGCCCAACTATAAAACAAAGAATTTACATATTTTCAAACATTTTCAGCTGGTTCAAAAGTACACATCTGAATGCACAGTTCTTTCTCTGTCTCTCTTTCTGTCTTTCTCTCTGTCTCCAACAAAAAGCTTCACACTATAATTTCACCTGTGACTGAAGTTTCACAGCTGAGTATCATACAGAAAGTCACACAAATTTTTATCCAATAAGACATCATGGTATTGTTATTGTCCCTAACATGAATATTTTATGCTGAAATGCATACCAATATGCCATCATGAGATTTTTATTGTCCCCTTGATGAATATCTTACGGTTATTTGCATACCAGTGTGAACCAGGTTACTAATTTATTCAACAGTAACCTCTATGTACATTCCTTAACCATATGTTTGGAAGATGATGATGTGATATAAAATTAATATATTAAAAAGACAGATGGTCAACAGGGGTTCAAACAGATAAAGACAGACAAGCAGATGCAGACAGCTATATATATATATATATATATATATATATATATATATATATATATATATATATATATATATATAGAGAGAGAGAGAGAGAGAGAGCATGTGTGATTTTGGATTTTAACATAGCTTTAACAATTTTTCAGTCATATCGCTACTATGTCTGCAGTGTGGCAGTTTATAGTGATGTCTAGCATTAGGGCATCATGCCACAGACATGTGGCATGAAGTCCCATCCAATCACATTATCCTGACACCAGACAAACCAGTCCTAACACTAACTTCTTAATGCTGAGTGCCAAGCAAGGCAGCCGTTAGTACCATTTTTATAAGTCTTTGGTATGACTCGGCCAGGGATTAAACCCACCACCTCCCACATCTGAGGTGGATGCTTTAACCACTAGGCCACCGGAGTGGTCAAGAGAGAGAGAAATAGATAGATAGACAGACAGACAGACAGACAGATAGGTAGATAGATAACCATAGACAGATCTAAATATAACCAGATAAATAGATACTATACAGAAACAGACAGACAGACAGATAGATAGATAACCAGAGAGATAAACAGAGATAGATAGATAGATAGATAGATAACCAGATGGATAGATAACCAGACAGACAGATAAATAGACAGATAGATTGAGAGACAGACAGACAGATAAAGACAGAGACAGACAGATAGATTAATAGACTCTATTTTGGGGTTTGGATCAATACAAGGAAATCCCAGTCAAGGGGTTATATTATTGGCCCTAAGGACAAATGAGGAGACAATGTAAACCTGCAAATGAGATTTACTTGTCTTGGTACAAATGAAATTTACTTGTCTTGGTACAAATGAAATTGAAATTTACTTGTCTTGGTACAGATGAAATTTACTTGTCTTGGTACAAAGGAGGTTTACTTGTCTTGGTACAAATGAAATTTAATTGTCTTGGTACAAAGGAGATTTACTTGTCTTGGTACAAATGAAATTTACTTGTCTTGGTACAAAGGAGATTTACTTGTCTTGGTAAAAAGGAGATTTAGTTGTCTTAGTACAAAGGAGATTTACTTGTCTTGGTACAAATGAGATTTACTTGTCTTAGTGCAAACACTGACATAGATTCTTTTCCCATATTAATCTAAAAGCCTGTCAGATTGAAGTTGCATATTGCTGTAATCATTAACTACTTGGCTCTATTTATAGATCATAAAACAAAACCAGTTTTAACCACAAGACCATGTGACCTACCATACCTATAAAAAGCCCATGCAACTGGTATCTAATGTCTTTTTGGCTGAGAGCCTGACATCAGTACAAGTTACCTGGTAGTAAGGTAGTTTCATCAAGCATTGAAAATTCTTTATTGACTTTACTAGACTATGATCATTAAATATTCAACAACATCTAATAAGGGTGCCATAAATCAGGTTCTGGTTTGCTTCATGTAAATGATAATTTGTCTGTTTTCTTCAGATGAAAAATCTTTTTCTGTTTTTTGGGGGTACAAAGTCCTTGTCCAAATGGAACAAAATTCTCAGGCTTCTACTGTGGACATAGTTCTGGTTTCTCTAAAGACTGGAAATGCTGTTTCAGACTATACAAGGAAGGTCATTTCCTTCCACTTGGCAGCTGAACCCCTGGCTTCTGGCCCCAGTTCTGGCAAAACACAGAAAGGTGCCAACAACCAGAAAAGTAAAGGCCCATTAAATAAATGACAGGCTGCTGCAGGTAATGTTCCTTCCACTAAAAAGGGTATGCATGGTGATTTAAACCAGTTGACAGGTGACATGGGTGTGGAGTGCCTAGCAACCGAAGTGGAGTGAATAAAGTCTGAGATAAAGAGTCTGAATGAAAATATTCCCTTCTTATGTCCAATTTAGTTCCCCTGAGAAGCATGGTAATGATCAGCCTATAGACGATGCTTTGGAAATCGCTACCTTGGATGTATCGGATGTTAGATTAGTTCATACTGGTAAGTTTTTTTATAGATTGTAGACCTCAATATTAGTACAGGAGTGGTGAACACTTCCATGGAACTTGATATCCCCAAGATTTTGAGTTGGAGGACTTGTTTGGCCCAGAGGTACCCCAGCAGATTGCTGGAGTAGTTAATACAACCTGTACCAAGAAGGCTAATGTCTTTTAGAGTATCTGCTAAATGCCTGTGTGTGCCATGCATTAATGAGGATATGTGTCATTCACTGCTCAGATTTACCTGTTCTAGGAATAGAACATTATATGATGTTCAGAAAATGTTAGGTCAAGGCATTATGCCTCTTTTAAAGAAGGCTCAAGCTGTCAAAAATGGCAACATGTCTATGCAATTGGCAAGAAAATATTTGACACTCTTTTAGGGAATGCTATTTTTTAGTTTTTCATGCAATGTAGGTCCTTGTTAAAATTCCACATGCCACAATGATATTGGCCACTATGTGGATTTAATCTTCCTCTAACAAAACAGTTCATACAATAAGCCATTATGGCATTGTTATTGTCCCTAACATGAATTTTTTATGCTGAAATGCATACCAATATGCCATCATGAGATTTTTATTGTCCCCTGGTGAATATCTTATGGTGATTTGCATACCAGTGTGAACCAGGCTACTAACTTATTCAACTGTAACTTCAATGGACATCCATTGAACATATGTTTAGAAGATGATGATGTGATATACTAAGTTAATATTTTAAAAAGAGAGAATGTCAACAGTGTGTCAGACAGATAAAGACAGACAAGATGCTAGCGGGAGAGGGAGATATACAGATACATAACACCAGATAGATAAATAGATAACCAGATAGACAGGTAGATAAATAGATAAACAGCCAGATAACCAGTCAGACAGATAGATAACCAGATATATAAATCAGTACAGAGATAGAAAGATAACCACATAGATCAATATATCAATAGATAGATAAGCCAAGTCAGACCGATTGACAGACAGATAGTAGAAGACATTCCTCTTATCTGAGAATGTGCAAACAAATTCTATCATGTAGAGATCCAATATGCATAACACCTACCCCCAATTAGATTTTGGCTCAAAATAGACATTTTAATGTTTCAATTAAAATTCTGAAGCATTAACACTATGGGACCTTATTCTAATTGGAAAATTGCACATGAGAGATAGATGCTTCATTAAGTGTTGAAATAATGTCATTGTTTTACTTTTATGAAGGCACCAGCAATAATAAAAGAAGTGTAAAATTTATAATATTTTTAGAAAGTGATTAATATTTGAGCAAATATAATTACAAATGTGCCCAACTTTGATATATAAAATAACTGTTCATTTTTTTAACAATTTTTAAACACCTTTTTTGTCAACATACATCTAACTGCATATCTCTCTCTCCAACAAACATCTTCACACTATAATTTCACCACAGACTGAAATTTCACAGCTGAGTATTATACAGAAAGTCACACAAAGTTTTATCCAGTAAGCCATCATGGCATTGTTATTGTTCCTAACATGAATATTTTATGCTGAATTGCATACCAATATGCCATTATGAGATTATTATTGTCCACTGGTGAATATCTTACGGTTATTTGCATACCAATGTGAACCAGGTTACTAATTTATTCAACAGTAACCTCAATGTATATCCCTTGACCATATGTTTGGAAGATGATGATGCGATATGAAGTTAATATTTTAAAAAGAGAGAATGTCAACAGTACGTCAAACAGATAAAGACAGACAAGCAGATACAGATAGCCAGAGAGGAAGATACACAGATACATAACAATGGATAGATATAAATATAACAAGATAAAGACAGATAAATAAATAACCAGATAGACAGAGAAAGATTAATAGATAACCAGATAGATAAACAAATAGATAACCAGACAGAATGATAAACAGATAGATAAATCAATACAGAGATAGAAAGATAACCATATAGATCAATATATCAATAGATAGCGCAAGTCAAACAGATAGATAGATAGAAGACACACTCCTCTAATCTGAGAATGTACAATAATTTTCATCATGTTAAGATTAAATATGCACAATAACTTCCCCCCATTAGATTTTGGCTCAAAATATATATGTTTTAATGGTTTAATTGAAATTCTGAAAAACTAAAACTATTGGGCCTTATTTGAACTGGAAAACTGCTCATCAGAGATAGATTGTTCACTAATAAAGACAGAAGTGTAGAGTTTTAATATTTTTACAAAAGTGCTTCCTATTTGAGGAAAGATAATTTTCAATTAAAATGTCAAACAGATAAAGACAGACAAGTAGATATAGATTGCCAAAGATACTGTAGATAGCCACACATAAATAGATACTGTAGATAGCCACACATAAATATATACTGTAGATAGCCACAAATACATAGATACTGTAAAAAGCCACAGATACATAGATACTGTAGACAGCCACAGATACCGAGATACTGTAGATAGCCACACATACATAGATACTCTAGATAACCACACATAAATATATACTGTAGATAGCCACACATAAATATATACTGTAGATAGCCACACATACATAGATACTGTAGATAGCCATACATACATAGATACTGTAGACAGCCACACATACATAGATACTCTAGATAGCCACACATACATAGATACTGTAGATAGCCACACATAAATATATACTGTAGATAGCCACACATAAATATATACTGTAGATAGCCACACATAAATAGATACTGTAGATAGCCACACATACATAGATACTGTAGATAGCCACACATACATAGATACTGTAGATAGCCACACATAAATAGATACTGTAGATAGCCACACATAAATATATACTGTAGATAGCCACACATAAATATATACTGTAGATAGCCATACATACATAGATACTGTAGATAGCCACACATACATAGATACTGTAGATAGCCACACATACATATATACTGTAGATAGCCACACATAAATATATACTGTAGATAGCCATACATACATAGATACTGTAGATATCCACACATACATAGATACTGTAGATAGCCACACATAAATAGATACTGTAGATAGCCACACATAAATAGATACTGTAGATAGCCACACATAAATAGATACTGTAGATAGTCACACATAAATATATACTGTAGATAGCCACACATAAATATATACTGTAGATAGCCACACATAAATAGATACTGTAGATAGCCACACATACATAGATACTGCAGATAGCCACACATACATAGATACTGTAGATAGCCACACATACATAGATACTGTAGATAGCCACACATAAATATATACTGTAGATAGCCACACATAAATAGATATTGTAGATAGCCACACATACATAGATACTGTAGATAGCCACACATAAATATATACTGTAGATAGCCACACATACATAGATACTGTAGATAGCCACACATACATAGATACTGTAGATAGCCACACATAAATATATAATGTAGATAGCCACACATAAATATATACTGTAGATAGCCACACATACATAGATACTGTAGATAGCCACACATAAATAGATACTGTAGATAGCCACACATAAATATATACTGTAGATAGCCACACATACATAGATACTGTAGACAGCCACAAATACATAGATACTGTAAAAAGCCACAGATACATAGATACTGTAGACAGCCACAGATACTGAGATACTGTAGATAACCACACATACATAGATACTGTAGATAGCCACACATACATATATACTATAGATAGCCACACTTAAATAGATACTGTAGATAGCCACACATACATAGATACTGTAGATAGCCACACATAAATAGATACTGTAGATAGCCACACATACATAGATACTGTAGATAGCCACACATACATAGATACTGTAGATAGCCACACATAAATATATACTGTAGATAGCCACACATAAATAGATACTGTAGATAGCCACAAATACATAGATACTGTAAACAGCCACACATACATAGATACTGTAGACAGCTACACATACTGAGATACTGTAGATAGCCACACATACTGAGATACTGTAGATAGCCACACATACATATATACTGTAGATAGCCACACATAAATAGATACTGTAGATAGCCACACATACATAGATACTGTAGATAGCCACATATAAATAGATACTGTAGATAGCCACACATAAATAGATACTGTAGATAGCCCAAATAAATATACTGTAGATAGCCACACATAAATAGATACTGTAGATAGCCACACATACATATATACTGTATAAAGCCACACATAAATAGATATTTTAGATAGCCTGACATAATTAGATACTGTAGATAGCCACACATAAATAGAAATCAGATAGAGATAAATTGATAAATAGAAAACCAGATACAGCTAGATAAATAGATAACCAGAGAGAGCTAGATAAATAGATGACCAGACAGACAGATAGATAGATAGATAGATAGATAGATAGCCAGGCAGAGATAGATAAATTGATAAATATATAGATTGCCACAGACTGTGATAGATAGATAGATAGATAGATAGATGTGATGTGATGTGATTTTGATTTTTAATATAGCTTTAACAATTTTTCAGTCATATCGCTATGATGTCTGCAATGTGGCAGTTTATAGTGATGTCTAGCACTGGGGCATCATGCCGCAGACATGTAGCATGATGTCCCACCCAGTCACAGTATCCTGACATCAGGCCGATCAGTCCTAACACTAACCTCTTAATGCTGAGCGCCAAGCAAGGCAGCTGTTAGTACCATCTTTGTTAGTCTCTGGTATGACTCGACCGGGGATTGAACCCATGACCTCCCGCAACTGAGGTGGACGCTCTAACCACTAAGCCACCGGAGCAGTCTAGATAGATAGATAGATAGCCAGGCAGAGATAGATAGCCAGGCAGAGATAGATAAATAGATAGATAGATTGCCAGACTGAGATAGATAGATAGATAGATAGATAGATAGATAGGTAGAGAGATAGCCAGGCAGAGATAGATAAATTGATAAATATATAGACTGCCACAGATAGACAGATAAATAGATAGATAGACAGATAGATAGTTAGACAGATAGATAGATAGATAGATAACCAGGCAGAGATAGATAAATTGATAAATAGATAAATAGACTGCCAGACTGAGATAGATATATAGATAGATAGACAGATAGACAGAATTCTCTAATCTCACAATGTGCAAAACTTAGATTTTTGGAATAAAACAGATAGTTTAATGTTTCATTTAAAGTTATGAAAAATAAAAGCTATGGGACTTTATTGTATTTGGAAAAGTGCTCATCATTTTTTTTTACTCAACAACAATCATATTTTTTTTACTCAACAACAATCAGCAATAACTACAGAATTCCAACTCTCTCTCTCTCTACCCCCCTCTCCCTCCCTCCCTCTCATCATTTTTTTTAAACACAAACACCAGCATATTCAGATTTCAAAATCCTTGCCAGCTTGAGTTGTAAACCTTTAGGCCCTCATTACAACATAATTTGATGACTCAATCTGTTTTGTTTTAAGTATAATTTATGAAGCATTGGTTGTAGACTGTAGACAAACATACTTAACACTTATCTCATCTGTAATTGAAATATGACAAATATTCAAAGATCTCTCTCTGTCTAGTAATTATCTTAATTTCACTTCTTTATAACACACTTCACCAAGCTTATTTCAAAAGTGACAGAGTACTTTCTCTCTATGTGTAATAATTATCTTAATTTCACTTCTTTATAACACACTTCACCAAGCTTATTTCAAAAGTGACAGAGTACTTTCTCTCTATGTGTAATAATTATCTTAATTTCACTTCTTTATAACACACTTCACCAAGCTTATTTTATTTCTATGTGTAATAATTATCTTAATTTCACTTCTTTATAACACACTTCACCAAGCTTATTTCAAAAGTGACAGAGTACTTTCTCTCTATGTGTAATAATTATCTTAATTTCAGTTCTTTATAACAAACTTCACCAAGCTTATTTCAAAAGTAACAGAGTACTCTCTCTATGTGTAGTCATTGTCTTAATTTCAATTCTTTATAATAAACTTCACCATGCTTATTTCATACTCTGAGGATTTCAAGGCAACTCTTTCATCTTTCCTGCAGTTTACTTTTACAGTACAAAATTGTATAAAGGCTTTTAAGAATAAATCATCTGAGGCAGAATGTTAATTTTTTTTTTCATGTCTACAAAGGTCTAAGCCTGTGATCACTAACTTCTATCAGTGAATACAAGGACTTCAACAGTACAATGGGACATCAACAACATAAACCCTAGTGTGTTCAAATAGCGAAAATCTTGGGAAGTTATTCAAGCTTCCAAATCCTACCTTTCCAATCCTATTTCAAAAAAAATGTTTGTTTTTCAAAGATGTAAATTTCACAAGATCAAGGAACAAAATGAAGTATAAGTACAATTTTATGTAAAAATGAAATATCAAACATTTTAATCAAACTACCACCCTTTTGTCTTTAAACTTTGATTTTACTATAAATATCTGCTTTGTTCATCTAAAGAAGAAAAGAAAAACTTCAAAGATGGACTATAATTTTCTTACAATATCTCCATTCAAGAGTTCTGCCTGCAAGGTCCAACGAGATCCCTGGAAAAAAGATAATATAATGATGACTCCCTAGTGGTACCCTACTTTAGTTTCCCTATGGCATCAATTACAGCACCAAAAAAAGGGAAATGTGATTTGCCTAAGATTATCATACTTTTGCAATGTAAAAGGTGCCACAGTGACCTACTTTGACCAAAACTGTATACCACTATACACAATATAAAACAAAGTTTTACAATAAAATATACAAATATCTCCCAGATATTGGCACGAATAAAAATTACTTAAAACAGTTATTGAAGGTTACAAATCAGGTCCAAAATTTATATGCATTTACCTTTAATATACCCGCATACAAAAGTGCCATGTATTCACCTCACGTATGCCCACATACAAAAGTACCATACATTTACCTCAAGTATGCCTACATACAAAAGTACCATACATTTACCTCAAGTATGCCTACATACAAAAGTACCATACAATTACCTCAAGTATGCCCATATACAAAAGTACCATACATTTACCTCAAGTATGCCTACAAACAAAAGTACCATAAAATTACCTCAAGTATGCCCATATACAAAAGTACCATACATTTACCTCAAGTATGCCTACATACAAAAGTACCATACACTTACCTCAAGTATACCCATATATATAAAAGAACCATACATTTACCTCAAGTATGCCTGCATACAAAAGAACCATACACTTACCTCAAGTATGCCCACATACAAAAGAACCATACATTTACCTCAAGTATGCCCACATACAAAAGTACCATACACTTACCTCAAGTATGCCCACATACAAAAGAACCATATATTTACCTCAAGTATGCCCACATATAAATTCAGAACAGATGAGTATGACTGTTATATCCCCAAATTCTCAAAAGGATTTAGGTGAGTGAAAAAGGAAGACTGTCACACAAAAAAACAATTATGTACCTTGTCACTAAATGCAGTTATATAACTAATTCTAGAGCAGTTCTGTCCAGTGGAATAAAGAGACAGAGTGTGAGTAACAGAGAGACAGACAGAGAAGAGCACAAAATACAACAATATTTATGATAATTGTTGAGATAATTATTGTCTTCCTGAAAGGCAAAACATTAAAAGAAAATGGTTTGCTTCAGAGGGATGGTTTGCCAGTGTGTGATCATTCATTTGATACCAAGGTAATAGTTACTGGCAGCATGTTGTAATCTAAGTTACATCTGAGTCTCATGGATACATTTACTGTAATTCTCCATGACAAGAAAACCATCCCTTACTATCACCAAATTTTGTCAAATCATAATATAATTGTAGAAAGCATTTCCCAGATATAGTATGCACAGTATAACATGTCTGACTGCAAACAACACAGACCCTGATCTGTTAGTGCATTTTGTGCCAGAGATTCTGGGTCTATGCTATTTGTTCTACTGATTATTCCTAACAAACTGGTGTATTATGCAATGGGTCTATGCTGTTTGTTCTACTGATTACTCCTAACAAACAGGTGTATTATGCAATGGGTCTATGCTGTTTCTTCTACTGATTACTCCTAACAAACTGGTGTATTATGCAATGGGTCTATGCTGTTTCTTCTACTTATTACTCCTAACAAACTGGTGTATTATGCAATGGGTCTATGCTGTTTCTTCTACTTACTACTCCTAACAAACTGGTGTATTATGCAATGGGTCTATGCTGTTTCTTCTACTGATTACTCCTAACAAACTGGTGTATTAACCAATGGGTCTATGCTGTTTCTTCTACTTATTACTCCTAACAAACTGGTGTATTATGCAATGGGTCTATGCTGTTTCTTCTACTTATTACTCCTAACAAACTGGTGTATTATGCAATGGGTCTATGCTGTTTCTTCTACTGATTACTCCTAACAAACAGGTGTATTATGCAATGGGTCTATGCTGTTTGTTCTACTGATTACTCCTAACAAACTGGTGTATTATGCAATGGGTCTATGCTGTTTGTTCTACTGATTACTCCTAACAAACTGGTGTACTATGCAATGGGTCTATGCTGTTTCTTCTACCGATTACTCCTAACAAACAGGTGTATTATGCAATGGGTCTATGCTGTTTCTTCTACCGATTACTCCTAACAAACAGGTGTATTATGCAATGGGTCTATGCTGTTTCTTCTACCGATTACTCCTAACAAACAGGTGTATTATGCAATGGGTCTATGCTGTTTCTTCTACTGATTACTCCTAACAAACTGGTGTATTATGCAATGGGTCTATGCTGTTTCTTCTACTGATTACTCCTAACAAACAGGTATATTATGCAATGGGTCTATGCTGTTTGTTCTACTGATTACTCCTAACAAACTGGTGTATTATGCAATGGGTCTATGCTGTTTGTTCTACTGATTAGTCCTAACAAACAGGTGTATTATGCAATGGGTCTATGCTGTTTCTTCTACTGATTACTCCTAACAAACAGGTGTATTATGCAATGGGTCTATGCTGTTTCTTCTACTGATTACTCCTAACAAACAGGTGTATTATGCAATGGGTCTATGCTGTTTCTTCTACTGATTACTCCTAACAAACAGGTATATTACGCAATGGGTCTATGCTGTTTGTTCTACTGATTACTCCTAAAAAACTGGTGTATTATGCAATGGGTCTATGCTGTTTGTTCTACTGATTACTCCTAACAAACTGGTGTATTATGCAATGGAGATTCTGGGTCTAAGCAGTTTGCAGTTGGACCTGACTTACAAGTGGGTATAGATGGTACATATGGAGTTGAGTAGCTTATCAAAACAATACCGGCTATACAATGTGTGTTAAAAGTTATGATTAAAAATGGTAAGGTATAAATTGACAAAAATTTGAAGAGGAGAAATCCTTCCAAATAAATATATAGTCTTAAAAGATAATATGCAACTATGTTAAACAATATGAATAAGTTCTAAACTAAAAGACAAAGTTAAAATATGTAAACCCCTTCAACTGAAGGGTCAAAACTTGCTTAATCTGCTTTTTTTTATGATACAGTCAAAGGTTTTCTCTGATGATACATCATACAAGTCTTTTTAACAATGTTTACATAAAAGACAAAGTCCCAAAACCCTACCACCACATATCGAAACATTTACAAGACAGACACCATCAAGGAAGTAAAATATAACAACAAGAAAGCAGATATTTTTTAAGTATGTGTATGTTATATGAATATAAGAATTTATAAATGTTATTACTAAAACATTTGTGTTATTACTGAAACATCTGTGTTATTACTGAAACATTTGTAAATTTTATTACTGAAACATTTGTAAGAGTTATCAATGAAACATTTGTTAGTGTTAATATTGAAACATATGTGTTATTACTTAACATTAAAGAATTATTACTGAAACATTTACAAGTATTATTACTGAAACATTTGTAAGAGTTATTACTGAAACATTTATAAGTGTTATTACTGAAACATTGGTAAAATTTATTATTGAAACATTTGTAAGTGTTGTGACCAAAACGTGTTATTATTGAAATATCTGTGTTATTACCAAAATATTTGTAAGAGTTATTACTGAAACATTTGTAAATTTTATTATTGAAAGATTTATAAGTGTTATGACCAAAACATTTGTAAGTGTTATTACCAAAGCATTTGTAAGTGTTATTAATGAAGCATTTTTAAGTATTATTACTGAAGCATATGTGATATTACTGCAGCATTCAAAAGCATTGTTACTGAAATATTTTTGGGAAAAGATCTGATGTCTTCCTAGAGACATGACTGGAAGACTGAGAAACAGTTAATGAATGTCGCAATTAAAAATCTCATTTTATCACTACATTATATCAGCACTATTCTTATAACTGAGCTTTTATGGAAGAACTATGTAATACTTTTTTTAAGTCTGGTTCTGTGCTTTATCACTTTTTAATCAGTTAGTTATGAAATGCTTTAAAAGTCATGTACAGTGCTTTCTCATCCTTAATCAGTTAGTTATAAGATCATTTCAAAGTACTGTTTTATTACCTGCTGGTCACTTAGTGCCCAGAAGATGGGCAGGGGGAGATACATAAACAGGACATTCAGAAGCATCTTCACATCTTCTATAAACTCTGCCTGCAATAAACAACAGTAGAGAGGAAGATAATAGTAAATAGGTGCTTAGGAAAAAATCATCCCTAGGATGAGTGAATTGCAAGGGTTACTTGTTGTTGTCCTTATCATACTCAACATAGTACATTTCTTCACTATACTGCTTATTCTTTCATTAAAGAACCACAGTTCCTGATGCAAGCTTGATACTAAAATGAGTCAAAACCATGAAAATATTTTAACACATGGCTCCTTAGAATGATACATGGTTCTAGGTGTTAAAAGTTTCTGTTTCTATTGTCTATTATGCATCTTCATGTGCTTGATACTGAATAAGTTAAGAGACAGAGAATTTTCATGTATATGCAATTTGTATCATGTGTTGGCTTTTGTCCTTGATTATGTATATTTAATTTGTATTATGTACTTCACCTATGTCCATAACTGAGGTCAGGAGTTTGGCCCACCTGACTGGTCTTTTTATAAACAACATATTACATAGTTAACTCTTGACTATGATTTTAGATTATATATTACGATTATTATTGTTAGGAGTTAAAGATGTTTACTTGGATCTGAATTCAGGACATTTGTATTCCCCTAAGAAAATATGGTTCATCTACCCTTTTCCCAGTAAAACTGCTAAAATTTAAGTAAACAGACCTGAACTTGTTATAAAATTAGATGGAAAATTCCATTAAGATAACAGTATTTTCAGAAAATATTATTAAGGCATAGGTCACAAACACAGGTATATAAAATTCTTTGTTTCTGAATTATTCATTACTATCTTAACATGTCTTTAAAAGAATCAATTTCTGTTGGGTTTCGGTTAATGTTGGAGGATTTAATTAATTAAATTATTCATTGGAATTATAACGTGCTCATTAATAATTTCAGACTATATCACTATTTTGGGATTATTGTGAATTCACTCAAGGTCATTTTGGATTATATCATTGTCAAATATCAATACTGTTAGTGTATAAACACCACATCAGGCCACTGGCACTTCAGCACATTCAAAATTGGAATTCATTTAGAACACTGCTGGATTTCATTAAGAATACTCTACACTTTTGGATTTTCTATAGAAGTTTTAGGACTATAGAAATGTAATAGAATGTTGTTACATCTATTTATATTCTGTACTTAATTTCTGTCCATGATTAAGGGTTGTAGATTGAGTTTTTGCCTAACAGACTTTTGTCAGGTTTATAAGTAGTAAACACTTTTTTTTACAAACATTTTAGTTCCAGGCATAACCTTGTTTGTGAGTTAGTGGAATTTCCCATTAGAATTCCTAAACATTCTATTACATTATATGTCAAGTGAAATTTGTATCTATAGAGGACATGATAAATTATTCATTTCTGTTTTAAGATCAGAGTTTGGAATCATTTACAGTTGGTTGCAGATGTAACTTTTGAAGAATTATTTATCTAAATTATTCATTAAAATTATAACATGCAAATTGACATTTGGACTAATACATTACTTTGGGATTATTTTGAACGTATTCAAGACTATTGGTACATCAGGACATTCAAGACTATTGAGTTCATTCAGAACATTCTATACTGTTGAACTTGTGATAGGACACTTAGGATTATTTGGGATTTAATGCAATGTTTCTTTAGTTTTCACTTTTGCAACATAGAGAAATAAATTATTTCTGGATTTTACTAAACTTGGTTTTGCTTCTTTCTGTTACGAAGTTGAAGCCCTTTGTCATAATAATATGAACATTCTAAATCACTTTCATCTGGTCAGACATTGGTACGCTTGCCCCAAAATCACCAGCATTTTCAAGACTGTGTGGCTTTAATAAAACAATGTCATGCCAAAGTAAAGATGCCATCATTTATTTATGTAAGTGTGCAATTACATTACACAAGACAAATGTCAGTAATTTGTAATCAAAACAAGAATTCTGTCTTAATTTCTTCCAACTTTCAGACTAAATGATCCATTATGGTCAGCCTCCATTCTAGAGAGCTACATACAGGCACTAAAAAAGATCTGGTTATTACCCCAACTATATTTTGACCAAATGGTTGTCACAACATTAGCAGCTTTACAGATAGATTATAACAAATCTATTGTGTGAAGGCTGGTGGAAATTGACTAAAATAATGAAAATACTCATTTCATATATAAACCGACAATATTTTTGTTGTGAAAAGTAATTACATGTTTATAGAAATATCAGCTGGCATCTCCCCATTGGCATGACAATGTATCAATAATGCTTCTGACTTAAAAATATTGCTGGCATCTTCACTTTGGCATGACAATGTATAAATAATGCTTCTGTTTTTAAAATACTGCTGGCATCTCCTCTTTGGCATGACAATGTATGAACAATGCTTCTGTCTTAAAAATACTGGTGACTACTGCAATTGTAACAATGCCTGACCAGACAAAAATATCACTCAAAAAATGCTGACATTCTTTATTTCTTAACTTCTAAGAGGTCTGACTGATAAAAATGTGTGATCACTTACTGAAAGAGAATCTTTCTCCTTATCAAAATTATGCATAAATTACTGAAAATTATCACAGTAAATGTGAGCACTAAATCATTGGCTGCAAGTCTGTATGTTCATAATATTTGCCAATTTAGAGTCAACCTTACATCATGAACCTACTATGTAAATAAAAAAGACAAAACACTGTAGTTGTTTTCTTTACAACATGTTGTAGAGTGACAAGGAGTAGGCAGATTTGGCATAAGTTATATATAACTGATGCACACAAAATGGCAAGTGATGCTGAACTTGGGCACTTGTTAAGGGTAGAAAAGGCATTCAGCTCTATTCTCAAGGTGTCATTCTGCATTAACTTGGCCCAGGGTTAGTATATAGTAGCATTTTACTTGGCCCAGACAATTTTTACTTTGTCAGGAGGAGGCGACAAGTGCTGTTCCTGAAACTAAATATCAGTGATTGAATACAAGGTAATAAATACTTACAACTAACTGCAATTAATATAACTCAAAAGACATGACCAATGAGGTGGCTTTGCTGAGTGCATCGCAACATTTCCATTTACACAGCCTGCAGACTGCATCCCAACATTTCCATTTATACAACTTCAAGAAAGATGGAAGACTTCAAAATAATCAAACTTAGCCACAACAATGTTTTGAAGTTTAAAGTCATTAGCCAAAGTAAAGAAGGGAAAGGTATATCTCATTAGAAGTCCACACCAGTACCTGTACATATGTACACACAGTAGAGAAGGGAAAGGTATATCTCATTAGAAGTCCACACCAGTACCTGTACATATATGTACACATAGTAGAGCAGGGAAAGGTACATCTCATTAGGAGTCCACACCAGTACCATTACAGATGTACACACAGTAGAGCAGGGAAAGATATATCTCATTAGAAGTCCACACCAGTACCTGTACATATGTACACACAGTAGAGAAAGGAGAAGAATATCTCTCAAGGAGTCTACACCAGTACCTGTACATATATGTACACACAGTTGAGCAGGGAAAGGTATATCTCATTAGAAGTCCACACCAGTACCTGTACATATCTACACACAGTAGAGACAGAAGAAGTATATCTCATTAGGAGTCCACACCAGTACCTGTACATATATACACACAGTTAAGAAGGGAGAAGTATATCTCATTAAAAGTACACACCTGTACCTGTACATATGTACACACAGTAGAGCAGGGAAAGGTATATCTCATTAAAAGTCCACACCAGTACCTGTACATAGGTACACACAGTAGAGAAGGGAGAAGTCTATTTTATTAAGTCCACATCAGTACCTTTACATATATACACACATTAGAGAAGGGAGAAGTCTATCTCATTAAAAGTCCACACCAGTACCTGTACATAGGTACACACAGTAGAGAAGGGAGAAGTCTATCTCATTAAGTCCACACCAGTACCTGTACATATGTACACACAGGTGTGCACACATTCATATGAAGAAGCTGGGTCCAACAATAACCATCCTGGGACAAAATGCCATACCTACATGTGTAAGATCTGTAGGTCTATCCATCTTTACATAAAACATGAAATATTACAATTTTTAAGAGTATTTGTCACATTTGAACCAAAATATTCACTCGAATCAGCAATATATATGATTCGTTTTGCCTAAGAATGACATACCTGTAACCTTTAACACATTGCTGAGCCACAAACTACCAAAACCAGACCCAAATCAGCATTATATTAATGCTTTGTATGATAATATAATGCAGTCACTTGTATTTGTGAAGAATCAAATTTAATGCATTTTGCAGCTGCACAAACCAAGAAGATGGAAATATGGTGATTTTTGTCTCCTGCCACTAAACCTAGAAGAGTAAGTGCACCAAGGTTCATCCAGTTACCTCCTCAAGCCTTCCAGTTATAAGAAGAAAAAAACATTGACCTGCGAATCTAACCTAAAATGCAGGAGCCAGAAAAATGTAGTCAATATAAATCTACCAAGTTTTATCCATGTGCCAAAAAGAGGTCTCCTAATCTAACGAATAAGGAAAATGTGAAAAACACAAAATAATATGTATTATAACTTTGAATCTTGAAGACAGGACACCCAATATAACATACAACACACACACAAGTATACAAATTTTCAACCATGTTTCTACAATTAAAGAGCAGAAGAAAAGTGACAGAAAACTTAATATATATATATATATATATATATATATATATATATATATATATATATAGTATACAAAGTTCATATTTCTATGTTTGTGTGGGTTAAATATTAGGATCATTATCAATGGAGGTAAATATGTTTATCTGGGTCTGGGTCTGGGACATTGGTATTATGTGTACCATGTTCTTTATCATAATTGTTTAACAAACTTTATCTTGTTCACAACTTAGAATTTTATAGAATGAACTTTTGACCCTCATCCATGTTCTACTTTTGTGTACAGCTTTTTCTATGATTGTGTTTACTTGAGAAATTACTTATTTTGCAATTAACATCTCAGGCAGAATAAGTCTTAATGTTGTATTCAGTATTTCATTTCAGTGGAATTATTTGTTATTATTCACTGGAAATACAAATTGCTCATCTATAATCTTGGACTGGAACATTAATTTGCAATTATAGTGATTCCAGGCAAGAACATTTTGGGATTATATTATTGTAATACATCAGAAGGCTGTTAGCACATATCAACACTGGAGGCCATTGGCACATTAACATATTCAAGACTACAGGCACAATAGCATATTCAATACTGGAACTTATCATGAATATCACTGGAATTTAGTTGGAACTTTATACATTTGGACTTGTGATAAAACTTTTAGGACTATATGGGACTTAATTGGCATTACTGTTCTTTTTAAATTTTCTCTTTGTCTTCATTGGAAATAAATTATTTGTTGAGTTTTACAAAACATGTTGATTTTCACTCTTTTCCGCTACTTAGTTTAAGACCATAGATTCATACAAATAATACTGACCTTGAATAGAGACCCCAATGCAGTATGCAACACACCTAAAGTTACAGAGTAGAAAGGAAAATAAAAAACCTAAATATTGAGCCAAGACCATGGCCTTAAAGATGGAATGAAATATAACCTATGCAGCACACTCCAAGTTAGTCATGATGCTACCATGCTTTCTGGGGCCCTGAGTGGTCAAGTGGTCTAAGGTGCTCACCATTATGGATCACTGCCATCTCACCTATGTCTGCTTAGGTTGGAGTCTTGGGTTTAGCCAATGTGGGTATGTGAGAAAGCTTGCAAGTAGCTTCTCATGGGTTGGTGATTATTTCCGGGGGTTTTATGGGTTCTTCTCCACCATTTATACTGGCCGCCATGTATAGTCTAAATTGTGCTGAAAAATGGCATTAAACCCTACAACAACAACAACAACAACCATGGTTTCATCCCTTAATTTGAAATGGTTCAAAAGTATTCATGGATGGGAAAGTGCAAAAGAAAACTGTTATTGAGCTGATGTGACCTTGACTTTGAAGACTGGGTCCAAAATGTTGTTCATGACATACTTCCAAGCGATGACATGTAAGTATACCAAGTTTCATCAATTTATCTGAAATGGCTCTAAAGTTTAAGAGTAAATATAAACTTTATAATATGGAGCTGTGACCTTGGCCTTCAAGATCATTTCCTCATGGTGGTGACACCTTCTAGTGACCAGTAATTAATCCCCATTTGTTCAAAATAAATTACCATTAATTCGATGAACAGAGCCCACGAGTGGCTGAATGGTCTGAAGCACTCACCGTTCCGGATCACTGCCATCTCACCTCTGTCTGCATGGGTTCAAGGCTCAGGCCCAGCTAATGTGGGTACATGAGAAAGCATGCCAGTAGCTCTTGTGGGTCAGGGGTTCTTCCTGGGGGTTTTCAGGGTTCTTCCTCCACCAGTTATACTGGCCGCCATGTATAGCCTATCTTGTGCTGAAAAATGGCGTTAAACCCTACCACAACAACAACAACAACAACAATTTGGTGAACCCATTCTATAACACACTATGTATAGTGCAATATCAAGATCAGTCAGTTAACCAAAAAAAATGTTGCATATGTGTACTTTTGACCATATAAGACTGGGTGGAAGGGGAAGAAGGAGAGGCACAAAACTGTGGGCTTCAGTAAGAAAGTTGCCAACCTTAACTGATGCATATTAAATGTGAAATACTTAACATAGTGATTACATGCATTGGTTTGATTTTGTGGGTTTAACACAGTATATTTTGTGGAAAATCTGAGAAAGCCACAGGAAGAACCACCAACTAACAGGAAGATGCTGGAAAGCTTATCGAATATTAACGTTGGTTGAACTGAGACCAGAACTCACATTAACAGTGGTGAGACGCAGTGATTTGTAAAGGTGAGCACTTTGAATCCTTGGGGCCCCTTAGTGATACTATATCTAATTAATGCAGACACCAGGTATTGGTACATACATATGCATGATTAAGAAATATGGCAACTGAAAAGTGTTTAAATAGTTTAAGAATGTGTACTCACCAATCAGACTCATTGTATCCATGATGGCAATAACATAAAAAAATATGCTAAAAAAACCCATAGATACTGTATTTTCAGTAAATTCATGTATATTGGATATGTCCAAAATGGACTAATTTCTGACTGACAATAAAATGCCCAATTCAAACATCAGATGTTTCTAATAGGAAACTTATCTTTAGGCTTGAAAATTATTATAACTGAAATTTTGTATGTGGGAATAAAAAAATCCATTTCATGGGTAAAAAAACCCAGCTGAGTTTTGACCTTAAAGGTGAGAAGAAGAATAAATTAAATTCATTCTATACGGACCAAAATATTTCTTGACACCAGTTACTATGACTTTACTGCAGAGCGAAAACAAGGATTTGCAAGTTTAAATAAAATATAAAATCCCTGCCCCACTAGAACTTTAATATTTCTGTTCCAGTCATAGTTTGAATACAATATTTGCAACATGAACACTACAGTAATAATAATAATAATGATGATTTTGTATAGTGCCTAATCTTTCGAAGCTCTAAGTGCTTTACAACATTAGACAACACCTATAAGTTAAAAAACATATATAATGATATGATTAAAAACACAAACACCATGAAATTAGAAAACACAGAAGAAAAAACCATGCTGAGAATATTTAAGGTAGGAAACATTATTAGGTCTTTAAGTTTATTCTTGCAGTCGAAATAAGTGAGTTTTGAGAGCACTCTTGAATGGGATCACTGTGTCTTTGTGTCTAAGTTCAGTGGGCAATTCATTCCACGTTGCTGGGCCCTGGTATGCAAAAGAATGGTGTCCATATAGTGGGAATAATGAGTATACAATTGTCAGAAGATGAGCGTAAGTATCGTGCTGGTGTGTACACATGGGTGAGGTCAGATAGGTATGTTGGACTAGAGTCCATTAGTGAAACGTAGTACAGAGAACAAATTTTGTTTTTGATTCTGGATCAAATGGATAGCCAGTGTAGGGTACAGAGCAGAAGATAAGTGGCCTGTGTACAGTAAATCTAGAGGATTTAAAGCTGATATCCGCATTCATTTCTAGCATCATTTGGTCTATCATGGGTATGTCAATTGACTGAGTAGGAATTGGTGATCTATTATTTTCCCATAATTAGGTAGTTAAATTAAGGAACTTAGTCCAACCATTGTATCATATAGTGGCTGGTTGTTTATGGTAGGTGACAAAACAAACACCCTTTGGCTATTGTTTATGGAAGAAGACCAATCAAATACCCATTGGCTATTGTTTATGGTAGATGACCAATCAAATACACAATGGCTATTGTTTATGGTAGATGACCAATCAAATACCCATTGGCTATTGTTTATGGTAGATAATCAATCAAGTACCCATTGGCTATTGTTTATGGTAGATGACCAATCAAATACCCATTGGCTATTGTTTATCCAAGACTAACCAATGACTATACACAGGATACACTGAAGAGAAACACAAAGAACACTTGATGCCATTATTGAATAGTAATTAGATTCACAATTATCAGGTTTTGAAAAAAATAAACTGAGATCAAAGTGAAGCAAACTGACACAACTGAAATTAGTAGTCAGTAATATTAGGTGCTTAATGTAATTAAATGATGTTTACACAAAAGTATGGATTCCAGTCAAAGCCTATTATGTGGGTCAGTTCAGGGTCAGTTTCAGTGGACATGCACACTAAGTTGGATCGGCAATCAGCCAATCAGAGACAAGGGTCTGCTGTACTGAGGTAGATGACAGTGGTCATTCACTTTACAAGTGATCAGCGTTGAGTGGACAGTTTTTGTTTTTGCATTCTCCACCGCCCCAACTGCTGCCTGCAGTTCTGTTACATTTGGCTCACCCTTCACCTTCAGGTCTTCAGGTCTTCTGCTTAACCAGCTTACTAATTCCACTATCTCTAGAGGTGGCAACCAGACCCCTCATACTAACAGGCTACTCTTGCTGTATCTTCTCCAAGTGGTATTCGCCGCTATTGCATCATCGGACATTCTGTCCCCAATCCAATCAACTTACCAACATAACAAGTTATGGCAACTCTGCCTCAATACAGGGGCAATTCTGCCTTAACCGTTGTGTCAGTCAGTCATACTGGCGAGTCTGCCTCAAAATTCGGCAATTCTGCCTTGACATCAGTCATACTGGCGATTCCGCCTCACAGATAGGGTATGTTGGCCATTCGGCCCTGACATCAGTCATACTGGCGATTCCGCCTCATACATACTGCATGCTTCTCTACCATCTTACTACAACTAACCTCATGCAGTGGACGGTGAGACCCAAGGAATGCCAAAGATGCATACTTATGTACTGTTTTATAATGCTAAATAGTTGTTAAAGAGTTTGAGATTACTTCTCTATCAGTTCTTCTTATGCAATAATGTATCACCTGTCAGTCAGTCCAGCTAGCAGTACGTGAGTGCTGGGTGAATTAGCAATTTCAGTTATGGTCTACCTGTCCATCATTCCATCTATTTTATATTGTGCAAACTATCATCATATAAAGAAGGAAGCAGTCATAAAATGTTTTTTCTCAAGAATACAACACATCTTGCCAAATTATTCAATCAAACAGCTATTTCTTCAGCTCTAAAACTTCACAGTACTTCAAGACATTTGTGAAATTACTGAACAATTGTGATTGTGTTATATCCAAATCATTTATAATTGACATACCCATGACACACTCACACACAGATAATGACACCATCACTGAAATCAGATAGTTACACCATTAATGAAATCAGATAGTTACACCATTACTGAAATCAGATAGTGACACCTGTACTAAAATCAGATAGTTACACCATTACTAAAATCAGATAGTGATACCATTACTAAAATCAGAGAGTGACAGCGTTACTTAAATCAGATAGTGACAGCGTTACTTAAATCAGACAGTGAAACCATCACTAAAATAGGTGACACCATTACTACAATCTGATGACACCATTACTAAAAACAGAGACTGACATCATCACTAAAATCAGTGACACCATTACTAAGAACAGATATTGATACCATTGCTAAAAACAGATAAAACTTAAAAATAACTTCTAAATAAACGCTCAGCAGAATTCTACATTTGACAGAAAGCATCCTGATTATATTGAGCTTTCATGGTTTGTTTTCTTCACACATTTTGCCAGTATGCCATCAAATTGGTTGCCATTCTGATAAAGATAAAAAAATTTGAATAACTGCTCCATATACACTGAACAAAATTTGACCAGATCTGATAGCTAGCATTATGGTTTGAGGTTTTAGCTGTATATATAAATGTTGTTAATCTGCCATCAAATATTTATGCTATTATTAAAAATAATCTTTTACTAATCAACTGCCTTACATTATTTGACTGGTTAGGACAGAAAGCATTAAGGCCTTTCAGTATTGGATAAATGATGAGGAGGTCCCATCAGATATGAATGAGTATGTGTGTGTGATTTAGATTTTTAACGTAGCTTTAACAAATTTTCAGCCATATCACTATGATGTCTGCAGTGTGACAGTTTATAGTGATATTTAGCATTGGGGAATCATGCCGCAGACATGTAGCATGATGTCCCACCCAGTCATATTATCCTGACACCCGGTCAACCAGTCATAACACTAACCTCTTAATGCTGAGCGCCAAATGAAGCAGCTGTTAGTACCATTTTTGTAAGTCTTTGGCCAGGGTTCGAACCCACAACCTCCAGCTTCTCAGGCAGATGCTCTAACCACTAGGCCACCGGAGCAGTTCGGTTTCATAGTGTTAAACACATGAGTTTCTTACAGTCAACAGATGTGTACGTGTCAATTATGGAGGTTTGAAATTGTATCCCCAGATGAGTCCCTAGATTGCCAAACAACAGATTAGAAGGATCAGGTTGTTTCAAACCACGTTCTGACTTGAAGAATTATGCATGTTTCATAACTGTAATTAACATCAACTGTACATTATCATATTGTGTTCGTTTTCATGTACAAATAATGGTTCCTCACCTATTTTAGTGATGGTTTCACTATCTGATTTAAGTAACGCTGTCACGATCTGATTTTAGTAATGGTGTAACTATCTGATTTTAGTACAGGTGTCACTATCTGATTTCAGTAATGGTGTCACTATCTGATTTCAGTAATGGTGTCACTATTTGATTTCAGATATTTTTATAAACCTTAAAACCCTTCATGACAGGATGCTTGCTGTCAGGTCAGGTCAAACGTTTTGATGATAACTTTTACAAGAAGTCATTAAAAAAAAATTCTGTTTTTACCAATAGTGGTATGATTTGATCCTAGATTAAGTTCAACTGTAAAAATGTTACAGTCCTTCATGCCAGGGGTGATTTCTGTCAAATTTTAAAGCCCTTCATGCAGGGCTAATTTCTGTCAAATTTTAAAGCCCTTCATGCCAAGGGTGATTTCTGTCAAATTTTAAAGCCCTTCATGGGGTGATTTCTGTCAAATTTTAAAGCCCTTCATGCCAAGGGTGATTTCTGTCAAATTTAAAAGCCCTTCATGCAAGGGCTAATTTCTGTCAGACTTTAAGGCATGTCATGCTATGGGTAATTTCTGTCAAATCTGATAATATTATGTTCAGTGGTTATTGAGAAGATTACATATAAAGGTTTTCTGTTCTCTGTAACAGTAACCATATCTGATAGCCAGTCAGCATGATTTATCATTTTGTATTGTAAGTCCCAGACACCCTGATCTTTCTGTTAAATTTGGTCAAGTTCTGTTCAGCATTAATTTAAAAATGTTGTTAAAAGTTTTCTCTACCTGTACATACTTGAAAGCTCCTCATGCCATGTTTTGTGCAAAATTTGGCTGAAATTGGCAATGTCATTTTTGCAATGTTCAAAATAGCAACTGTTGGAGGACAAACTAATGGATGGCATAATGGATACCTATCACATACAAAATGTAGTTCAATAACTTCATCAGTGGTTTCTAGATGAAAAACATTTTGTCAATACTGACCTCAAATTTGCCCTGGGCAAAATCCAACCAGTGTTCCTTCTGAACCCCACCATACTGTCTGCTTCTGCACTTCCCCTTCAATCCAATCTATCCAAGGATAAAACGTTATGGATAGTTAATGTCATGTCCACCTTTCAATGTTGAAAGGGTAACAATGTTCATTAATGCAAACATCAATCATCAAGAACATCAAAGATGCAAAAGCAAAATTGCAACAGCAGCTGATTTGTAAGATGTGGGATTTCAAGGAATGCTTTCATCCTCAAGGCACAGTCCAACTTAATAATTAAATTAAAATTCAGACAAGCTCTGCCAATCACTCTGCTGCAATATTATTAATTATAAACATTTTTAATACTATGTGTTGTAAAGAACCTTGAAAAAAATCATAAAGTTTTATCACTTTGGTATGGTGCACATAAATACAGTAAATTCACAGACCTCATGGTGGCATTTACAGCCCTAATAATTTCTGTCAAATTTTAAAGCCCTTCATGCCCTTTACTTACCAATAAATATTACACACTGTGGTATATACTGCCCTCATTAATTACACATAGTAGCACTTACTGTCCTCATTTATTACACAGTAGTATTTTACTGCCTCATTTATTACACATAGCAGTACTTACTGTCCTCATTTATTACACATAGTAGTACTTGACTGCCATCATTTATTACACAAAGTTATACTTCCTGTCCTCAGTTATTATACACAGTAGTACTTTACTCCCTAATTTATTAAACACAGTTGTACTTTCTGTCCTCATTTATTACACACAGCTGTACTTACTGTCCTGGGGCCCTGAGTGGGCGAGTGGTCTAAAGCGCTCTCCATTATGGACCACTGCCATCTCACTTCTGTCTGTGTAAGTTCACGTCTCGGATTCGACCAATGTGGGTATGTGAGAAAGCCTGCCAGTAGCTTCTCAAGGTCAGTGATTCTTTCCGGGGATTTCCTGGGTTCTTCCTCCACCATTAATACTGCCCACCATGTATAGCCTATCATGTGCTGAATAAACGGCGTTAAACCCTACAACAACAACAACTTACTGTCTTCATTTATTATGCATAGTAGTACTCTACTGCCCTAATTTATTAGACACTGACAGTTATACTTACTGTCTCATTTATTACACATACTTGTACTTACTGTCCTCATTTATTACACACCGTTGTACTTAATGTCCTCATTTTTAATACACAGTGGTTCTTTACTGCCTTCATTTATTACACATAGTAGTATTTGCTCTCCTCATTTATTACACATAGTTGTACTTTCAGTCCTTAATTATTACACATAATTGTACTTACTGTCCTCATTTATTACACAGTAGTACTTTACTGCCATCATTTATAACTCACAGTTGTACTTAACTGTCCTCTTTTATTACACACAGTTGTACTTTACTGCCCTAATTTATTACACACAGTTGTACTTACTGTCCTCATTTATTACACAGAGTTGTACTTACTGTCCTCATTTATTACACAAACATGTACTTACTGCCCTCATTTATTATACACAGTGGTACTTTACTGTCCTCATTTATTATAAATAGTTGAACTTACTTTCCTAATTTATTACACACAGTTGTACTTACTGTCCTCATTTATTACACACACATGTACTTACTGTCCTCATTTATTATACAGTGGTACTTTACTGTCCTCATTTATTATACATAGTTGAACTTACTGTCCTAATTTATTACACACAGTTGTACTTACTGTCCTCATTTATTACACACAGTTGTACTTACTGTCCTCATTTCTTACACACAGTTTGTACTTACTGTCCTCCTTTATTACACACAGTTGTACTTACTGTCCTCATTTATTACACACAGTTGTACTGTCTTCATTTATTATACAAACAGTGGTACTTTACTGTCCTCATTTATTACACACAGTTGTACTTACTGTCTTCATTTATTATACACAGTGGTACTTTACTGCCCTCATTTATTACATGTAGTATTTACTCTCCTCATTTATTACACATAGTTGTACTTACTGTGTTATACTTAGTCCTCATTTATTACACATAGTAGTACTTTACTGCCATCATTTATTACACATAGTTGTATTTACTGCCATCATTTATTACACATAGTTGTACTTCCTGTATTCATTTATTACACACAGTGATATTTACTTCCCTCATTACCCCTATTTTTACACAGAAACATATTCTTTTTAATATTTTTTTAACACTACTTAAGCCAAATTGTTGATGCATGACAATTATGTCATTCCAAACCTGACTGCATCAATGCAGTGTGAAATTAAGTACACCGGCTGCAACAATAGCTCAGCACAATATAAATAATTTATTGCATGACCCAAAATACAGCTGCACTGGTGGGACCTACAGCTAGTGGTATATCAACTTCTCATGACAAGACATGACGATCAGTTGAAAAAATGAATCAACAAGACCATTTCCCTCTAATGAATTACAAGGATGACAAAACCAGTCTGTGACATGGGGGGACTAGACCATCCCAGCAGATGGAAGAGAATGCCTCCACATCCTCTCAGGTAGCAGCTCCTCCGGGAAACCAATTTGATAGGTCCCAAATCCACAGGCAGCCCAATAAATCTCTGTGGAAGTGCTCAACAGTTCTATCCAGCTCCTCCACAACCACAGTGATTAGAAGAGATGTGAACACTAACCAAAACCAGGAAACTGGACAATAGAGTTTCAGTACACCAACAAGCCTTGCATCTGCTACAATTTAACTTTTCAATTCCTTTCTAAAACGAAGCTAGGAAACTACTTTCAAAATTGATCAAACTACAAAATTGGCAGACAAATCTTCAAGAGTTTGTGCAAAATGGCAAATAATCTAAAATATTCAGAAGTACATTTGCAAACCTCAAATATACTTCAAAGTGTCACTGTGCTACACATAATGTTACTATCATCTCTGTGGCAAACAATATGCAGGTGAGATTAAAAGGGAATTACAAGGAAGAATAAAAGAACACCTTGGAGATTATCCATAATAGAAAGCATACCCCAGTTTCTAAGTGCCTTAACCAATCTGACCACAGCATAAAATGTACTAACTATAAGTTAATAGAAAAAATCCAATCTGTTCCTGAGCTCTCTAGAAGAAATATTAATTGGAACAGCAGATAACTTTTACTGGATACACCAACTGGAAAGATAGAGAACTTTACTGGATACATGAACTGGAAAGATAGAGAACTTTATTGGATACACCAACTGGAAAGATAGAGAACTTCATTGGATACACCAGCTGGAAAGATAGAGAACTTTATTGGATATACCAACTGGAAAGACAGAGAACTTTATTGGATACACCAACTGGAAAGATAGAGAACTTTATTGGATACACCAACTGGAAAGATAGAGAACTTTACTGGATACACCAACTGGAAAGATAGAGAACTTTACTGGATACATGAACTGGAAAGATAGAGAACTTTACTGGATACATGAACTGGAAAGATAGAGAACTTTATTGGGTACACCAACTGGAAAGATAGAGAACTTCACTGGATACATGAACTGGACAGATAGAGAACTTTATTGGATACACCAACTGGAAAGATAGAGAACTTTATTGGATACAGGAACTGGAAAGATAGAGAACTTTACTGGATACACCAACTGGAAAGATAGAGAACTTTATTGGATACATGAACTGGAAAGATAGTAACTTTATTGGATACACCAACTGGAAAGATAGAGAACTTTATTGGATACACCAACTGGAAAGATAGAGAACTTTACTGGATACATGAACTGGAAAGATAGAGAACTTTACTGGATACATGAACTGGAAAGATAGAGAACTTTATTGGATACACCAACTGGAAAGATAGAGAACTTCATTGGATACATGAACTGGACAGATAGAGAACTTTATTGGATACACCAACTGGAAAGATAGAGAACTTTATTGGATACAGGAACTGGAAAGATAGAGAACTTTACTGGATACACCAACTGGAAAGATAAAGAACTTTATTGGATACACCAACTGGAAAGATAGAGAACTTTATTGGATACATGAACTGGAAAGATAGAGAATTTTATTGGATACATGAACTGGAAAGATTGAGAACTTTATTGGATACACCAGTTACGTACTCTACAGCCTTAGGGATCAACATCTTTATTTAAATGGGAGTTCAGGCATTTCTAATTTAAGTGATTGAGAATAAACCCTAGGCATTAAAGCATGGGTCACAATGACATACTTCTGTGACCAAGCAGTTGAAATTACTTGTATTCATCAACTTTTATGAATTATATATATATAGAGAGAGAGTGTGCTGGAAACTGATTTGGTCATGAGCTAAACAAAAGTACTTAATAAAAGCCAGTAAAATGTTAAATGTAGGTCACAATGATATTCTTTTGTGGTAAGGGTGCTGTTCTAGTAGAGATGCATACAATCATCTAATTTGATGATTCCATGAACAAGAACTTGAGAAATCCTTAAAACTAAACATTTAGCCAAAGTCAGCACGGCATGAAATATATTTAACAGTGAACTACTTTGCTGCACTATTCATTAATATCCATCCCACACCAACTTTCTAGATAGAACAGGATATATTCAGGTTTTAAAAAAACTAGTTGGTCATGAGATAAATGCAAAATCTAATGTAAGCTAGTAAAATGTTAAAAGTAATTCAAAGTGACCTTCCTCTGTGGTTCTAACAGACACATACAATCATAGTCGGATGTTTCTATCATAAACAGAACTTGAGAAATAAACTTAAAAAACAAAAGTTAACCAAATCAGTGAAATGTGAAATATAGTTCACAGTCCCTAAATTTGTGATCAAGATGTAGTACTCATTGAAATGCATCTCCTCACAGTTACATGACTCCAGATATGAGAGTATTTATACATTATGCAAAAATCCTGAGGAGGGTCTATTATATCCAATTCAAACAGTTACATAGGATCTAGAAAGAATGAATGACATTTAGTTATGGTGTATGCATGTATCTCCTTCTATTTGTGCTGATGCCAATGCCAACGCAAATGCCAGGGCTAGCAAATTCCAGGGCAAGTACAATAGCAGATGCCATGGATAGTACAAAAACAAATGCCAGGGTTAATGCAATAGCTAACCTCTACTTCATTGTGATGAGTCAAAAATGATCTAAGAATAAAACAAAATATAAAACTATTTTACAACTAAAGGAAAGAATGCACAGAGAAGAATGTTTCCAGCTTAAATAAATTAAATTGTTTGATACTTCTGAGTACAAATTACATGAATATTTTACTGATTTAATATTCTTAAAGTCTAAGACATTATTAGGTCCTCTATCTTTCAAGATAATAAATGGATGCTTACAAACATTTAGCATTACTTACATGCTCCTTGTGTTTTGGCTTGAAAATGTTTTGGTAAGGACTTTTTAACAACTTCAACAAAGTACTTTCATCAGGTCCAATTTTGTCATAGAGAGATTTTTAGCTTTGAACAAAGCTGAAGACCCAAAGTAAACCATTGACTTTGGATGAGCAACTGCTTCATTAGCACATCCAAAATGATGCCTGGACCACAGGAGTATCATGGTAAGAATGCTACAACGTCTGGACCACAGGGACATCAGGTAAACAAAGCCTGGACCACAGGAGCATCATGGTAAGAATGCTACAACGTCTGGACCACAGGGACATCAGGTAAACAAAGCCTGGACCACAGGAGTATCATGGTAAGAATGCTACAATGTCTGGACCACAGGGGCATCAGGTAAACAAAGCCTGGACCACATGAGTATCATGGTAAAATGCTGGACCACAGGGACATCAGGTGCATGGACCACAGGAGTATCATGGTAAGAATGCTACAATGTCTGGACCATAGGGACATCAGGTAAACAAAGCCTGGACCACATGAGTATCATGGTAAGAATGCTACAATGTCTGGACCACAGGGGCATCAGGTAAACAAAGCCTGGACCACATGAGTATCATGGCAAGAATGCTACAATGTCTGGACCACAGGGGCATCAGGTAAACAAAGCCTGGACCACATGAGTATCATGGTAAAATGCTGGACCACAGGGACATCAGGTGCATGGACCACAGGAGTATCATGGTAAGAATGCTACAATGTCTGGACCATAGGGACATCAGGTAAACAAAGCCTGGACCACATGAGTATCATGGTAAGAATGCTACAATGTCTGGACCACAGGGGCATCAGGTAAACAAAGCCTGGACCACATGAGTATCATGGCAAGAATGCTACAATGTCTGGACCACAGGGACATCAGGTAAACAAAGCCTGGACCACAGGAGTATCATGGTAAAATGCTGGACCACAGGGACATCAGATGAGCATTTAAACAAAACTTAGGCTGCAGGGACATGAGGTGAGAATGCTAAATAGCCAACATTATCAGCATAAAAACTATATTTAAACTCAGCAAATATTTATTAAGGTATGCTAAATATTGTTCTACTCATTAACAAAAATATGTTCCACTTATAATTTCCTTCCACACCAATGCCAAAATGAATAAATACTCACAAATATACATCTGCAAGTCTTTCCAATTAAATTCCCTGATGGAGGTACTTTCTTGTACTTATTTCTTCCCGCAATGAAAAAGACTGAAAAAGAAATAAGCATACATAACAGCCAAATGCAGGAAGTTAGCTAAGAAATGCAGGTTGATATGATTTTTATCTAAAATTAAGCTTTTTTTATATATTTTTAGGAGAGGCAACCATAATTAATGGTTGATCAACATGCAAAACTTTAAAGATCTGATCTTGGCCATATACTGGATCTACACTACATGTACACATTTAAAAGCTGCCATGCTAAGATGTCTTCAATAGAAACAAATCTAATTCTGTTAATCAATCTATTTTAAGAAATGGTGGTCATATTTAATGGAGTGTTGGCATCATATCTAAAGGGCTTTCATGCCCAATTACTTTGATAAACGTTATCAAATTCTATTAAGCTTTTCAGAAGATATTTAAAGGTTTTTTCTATTTTTAATAATGTGGCCATACTAGATGCTGGATCACCATCATTTTGTATGAAGTACTTCATACCAAGATGATGTCAAATTTGATCAAAATTCTGTTCAGTGCTTTTTTGAAGAAGTCATTTTAAAACTTTGTTTGTACTAAGAGTGGCCACATTCGATTGCAGATGAATATCATCTGTACAAACTTAAAGTGTTGAATGATTTCAGTCAAACTGTGACAATTCTGTTCAGCATTTTTGTAAAGCAGTATGAAATTGAGTGGCCCTTATACAGGGATATTTTCTTAAAATTATTGTGAAATTCTGTCAGACAGTTGTTGAGAAGATGTTATGAATATTAGATAACAAATCAGTCTTATTTACTCATAAAGTCCACATGTGGGAAAGGTTTCTGTGTTTTTCATAGAATTTTAACATTTTGTTTTAATTTGCTTTTTTAGTAATGGCAGCCCTATCTGATGGCAAACTGGCACAAATTTTATTAAATTTAAAACTTACGGCAGCCAAATGATGGTGCATTTGCATCATTTGTACAAAACTGAAAGCCTTCGTGCTAGGATGCTTTCAGCATTTTGTCAAACTCTGTTATAGGGTTTTTTCTACTAATGATAATTTTTATCGTGGGTGGTCATCGTTCAAAAGAATTTAAAGCTGGATGCTCACTCCAAGGTTTGGTTGAAACTGAACATGATGGTCTTTGAAAAAAAGTTAAAAATACATGAAGCAAATGGATGATGCATGAAAGAGGCTCATCAGTCACAACATATAATGCACTCACAAAATTACTTTAGTTCAGTCAAAATATAAGCTGTACCATCAAAATTACTTCACTTCCATCAAAATATAAGCTGTACCCACAAAATTACTTTACTTCACTCAAAATATACAATGTAACCACCAAATTACCTCACATCAAATTGTACAGTATAGCCACAAAATTACTTCAAATTAGTCAAAATATATTGTGTGCCCACACAAATTACTTCAAATCAGTCAAAATATATTGTGTGCCCACACAAATTACTTCAAATCAGTCAAAATATATTCTGTGCCCACACAAATTACTTCACATCAGTTAAAATATATTGTATGTCCACACAAATTACTTCAAATCAGTTAAAATATATTTTGTGCCCACACAAATTACTTCACATCAGTCAAAATATATTCTGTGCCCACACAAATTACTTCACATCAGTCAAAATATATTGTGTGCCCACACAAATTACTTCAAATCAGTCAAAATATATTCTGTGCCCACACAAATTACTTCACATCAGTCAAAATATATTGTGTGCCCACACAAATTACTTCAAATCAGTCAAAATATATTGTGTGCCCACACAAATTACTTCACATCAGTCAAAATATATCATGTGCCCACACAAATTACTTCAAATCAGTCAAAATATATTGTGTCCACACAAATTACTTCACATCAGTCAAAATATATTGTGCCCACACAAATTACTTCACATCAGTCAAAATATATTGTATGCCCACACAAATTACTTCAAATCAGTCAAAATATATTGTGTGCCCACACAAATTACTTCACATCAGTCAAAATATATTGTGTAAACAAATTACTTCACCTCAGTCATGCTATAGTGTACCATACATGCCAACTACCTGAGAGGTATAAGCAAAATTATTGCTTATAAGTGGCAAAAAAATATAATTTGGACATCTATTAATTACATGCCAGATTTACAGCACATACAAAAAATATATATTTTTATTACTAACCTGGTTCTGCAGATAGTCAAAATTCTTGTAACAAGGTGCAAAATCCATTGGGATTAGAACCAGAATACAAACACAAAATGTACTGAAAAATCATTTATTTTCAGCACTCACTTAACACTAGTCTATGTGTGTAACTTTCACTGAATGGCTGAGAAGTGGAGTCCTGCAATGGTGAGGTGCTCAGAGTGCTGTATTATATTACTCTCATATTCTTCTTTTAACGTTTGTAAAACAGTGTTGATTTGTCCTTTTATCTGATCTGACATGTTCTGAAGTTTGAAAAGACCCATCTGCCCTAACATTTTCCATCATATAACATCTGCAAGTCCCACTGTAAAGCATTTCACTTAAAATGATTTACAATGAAACCTGTAATCTTCATTAATAATCAACACCTCATGTATTGGTCAATACTTTATTTCTTCTACACATTCCAAAATCATGTTATCTGGAATCTTAGCAATAAAATGCTTTCATTTATTACAATGATATTATTAACTATGGTTTATTAAAACAACTACATCTGATGAGGTTGTGAAATGGCATAAATAGTTTTTGTAACTGAATCGTAATTTCTCTGCATAATATTAAATGCAGTGGTTATGTAATGCAATTGTCTTAACACACAATCCCTGCCACTGTGTCAATAATGGAAAAAAAGAACAATTTTTATCGTTATTTAAGTTATTTATGAAACAAAATACTGATAGAAACACATCATTCTTACATTGAAACTGTTCTTATATAAAAACAGTCTACCCCTTTACACAAGTGAAAATTCTGACAATAAGTCATGGCTACTCACCTACAGAAATGAACATCAGTAATGCAGGTACACCAAAGGCAAGAACATAGCAGTCTCCACCAAAACATCTTACATAGGCTGAAACAAGTAAGAAGTCATTCATATATATATTAATCCCAATCCACTAAAAGGACACATGTTTAGAAGAGGTCATGAACACTATAAACATGTTTAGAAGAGGTCACGAACACTATAAACATGTTTAGAAGAGGTCACGAACACTATAAACATGTTTAGAAGAGGTCACGAACACTATAACCATGTTTAGAAGAGGTCATGAACACTATAAACATGTTTAGAAGAGGTCACGAACACTATAAACATGTTTAGAAGAGGTCACGAACACTATAAACATGTTTAGAAGAGGTCACGAACACTATAACCATGTTTAGAAGAGGTCATGAACACTATAAACATGTTTAGAAGAGGTCACGAACACTATAAACATGTTTAGAAGAGGTCACGAACACTATAAACATGTTTAGAAGAGGTCACGAACACTATAACCATGTTTAGAAGAGGTCACGAACACTATAACCATGTTTAGAAGAGGTCACGAACACTATAAACATGTTTAGAAGAGGTCACGAACACTATAAACATGTTTAGAAGAGGTCACGAACACTATAAACATGTTTAGAAGAGGTCACGAACACTATAAACATGTTTAGAAGAGGTCACGAACACTATAAACATGTTTAGAAGAGGTCACGAACACTATAAACATGTTTAGAAGAGGTCACGAACACTATAAACATGTTTAGAAGAGGTCATAAACGCTGTAACCATGTTTAGAAAGGGTCATGAACACTATATATTTTCAATGTAGTTTATGTTAATCTACTTACTAGTCAAACTGCCACAAACAAATTAGCTCTTTACTAATTTAATCAGTCCTTTGTAAACTCATATATTAATGTCAGAAATATTTTCATCAGTAGTTTTATTTCTCAGTGTTCAAAGATATGTACAACTGTTACTTTATCAGTGTTCAAAGTCTAAAACCAAAAATTCTGCAAAGGCTGTGTTGCTTGCTGTACGTTGGCATAATTCAAAAGTCACAAGAATGAGAAAAATAAGTACCTACTTTAGCCCATCATGCAGTGCCTTGGACGACACCAAAATAATGTTGCACTATTGCCCTGTTTTGGTGCAATATTATGTGTCATGATGTGGGTACTTTTGTTGAAACTGACAGAAATATTTAAGGTCAGAAGTATACTGATACTCTTCACTTTCATTTACTGACAACCATTGTGAGATATTTTGCAAATTGATATTTCAAGATGAAAATACACCTTGGGACAATTCTGTTTAGTCACATGCCTGGAGAGAGGAAAATACACCTTGGTATAATTCTGTATGGTCACATGCCCGGAGAATGAAAAATACGCCTTGGAATAATTCTATATGGTCACAAGTCTGGGATGATTGTGCATGATCACATGCCTGGAGAGAGGAAAATGCTCCAAGGGACAATTCTGAATGGTCACATGCCTGGAGAAAGGAAAATGCACCTAGGGACAATTATGTATGATCACATGCCTGGAGAAATTAAAATAGACCTTGGGGCAATTCTGTCTGGTCACATGCCTGGAGAAATTAAAATACACCTTGGGGCAATTCTGTTTGGTCACATGCCTGGAGTAATTAAAATACATCTTGGGACAGTTCTGTTTGGTCACATGCCTGGAGAAATTAAATTACATCTTGGGACAGTTCTGTTTGGTCACATGCCTGGAGAAATTAAAATACATCTTGGGACAGTTCTGATTGGTCACATGCCTGGAGAAATTAAAATACGCCTTGGGACAGTTCTGTTTGGTCACATGCCTGGAGAAATTAAGATAACCTTGGGACAGTTATGTTTGGTCATATGCCTGGAGAAATTAAAATACACCTTGGGACAATTCTGTTTGGTCACATGCCTGGAGAAATTAAAATACATCTTGGGCAGTTCTGTTTGGTCACATGCCTGGAGAAATTAAAATACACCTTGAGACAATTCTGTTTGGTCACATGCCTGGAGAAATTAAAATACATCTTGGGACAATTCTGTTTTGTCACATGCCTGGAGAAATTAAAATACATCCTGGGACAGTTCTGTTTGGTCACATGCCTGGAGAAATTAAAATACATCTTGGGACAGTTCTGTTTCATCACATGCCTGGAGAAATTAAAATACATCTTTGGACAGTTCTGTTTGGTCACATGCCTGGAGAAATTAAAATACACCTTGGGACAGTTCTATTTGGTCACATGCCTGGAGAAATTAAAATACACCTTGGGACAATTCTGTTTGGTCACATGCCTGGAGAAATTAAAATAGCACCTTGGGACAATTCTGTTTGGTCACATGCCTGGAGAAATTAAAATACACCTTGGGACAGTTCTGTTTGGTCACATACCTGGAGAAATTAAAATGCACCTTGGGACAATTAGGCTGGTTTCAAGATTGCACCAATTTGATCAAAAGTCTGGTATGTAAGCATGAAATGGTGGATAATGTCTCCTATAAGCTTTAAAAATGATAGATATATACATTGGACATTTATGTTCAAATTCTGAATTCATGAATTTGTGATCAGTATTTATCTGAAGAGGACACAATACAACAAAAATAGTAACATTACATGATATTCAGTCATTTGTTCATAGTAGTCACTTACCTCTAAGTAATGGAGTAATTATTATAGAAAGAAAGCTTCCAAAGTTGATCATGAAGTAAAACACAGAGAAGAATGAATCTCTTTCCCTTTCCTGCAAAAGAAGACAGATTACAGGAACAGAAAATATACTGATTTGTATCTTATTTTATTTAAGTTCATGCAAACATACAAAAATTTTATCAGAAAACAGAAAAACATATATTATCATTAAATATATATACATGATGAACTGATTTTGTTCAAATACTTTCAGAAAAATATGATATAAATGTGACTGTACAAATCTTTACAGATTTATACGCCTGTCTGAAATGCAAAGGGAATGGTGAACGAAAACAAATGAATTCTACATGAATGATGAATGCAAAAAAAATGTTACATGAATGATAAATGAACGCTACATGACTGATGAATGCAAAATGAATGGTAAGTGAATGCTACATGAATGATAAATGCAAAATGAATAGTAAATAAATGCTACATGAATGATGAATACAAAATGAATGGTAAGTGAATGCTACATGAATGATAAATGCAAAGTGAATGGTAAATAAATGCTACATGAATGATGAATGCAAAATAAATGACAAATGAATGCTACATGAATGATGAAAGCAAAATGAATGGTAAATCAATGATACATGAATGATGAATGCAAAATGAATGGTAAATCAATGCTACATGAATAATAAATGCAAAATGAATAGTAAATAATTGCTACATGAATTATGAATGCAACTAATCGCTACGTGAATGATGAATGCAAAATGAATGTGAAATGAATGCTAAACAAATGATAAATGCAAAATAAATGTTAATGAATGATGAATGCAAAATGAATGATAAATGCAAAATGAATGTGAAATGAATGCTAAACAAATGATGAATGTAACATAAATGCTACAGGAATGATGAATGTAAAATGACTGGTAAATTGTGTGTGTGATTCAGATATTTAATGTAGCTTTAAAAACATTTCAGTCTCATTGCTATGATGTATGCAGTGTGGCAGTTTATAGTGATGTCTAGCACTGGGGCATCATGCTGCAGACATGTAGCATGATGTCCCAACCAGTCACATTATCCTGACACCAGGCCAACCAGTCCTAACACTAACCTCTTAATGCCAAGCGCCTAGCAAGGCAGCTGTAGGTACCATTTTTATAAGTCTTTGGTATGACTCGACCGGGGTTATGAACCCACAACCTCCCGCATCTGAGGTGGACACTTTAACTGCTAGGCCAACGGAGTAGTGAATGGTAAAAGAATGCAACATCAATGATGAATGCATAATAAATGCTACAAGAATGATGAATGCAAAGCAAATGATAAATGAATGCTACATTAATGATGAATGCAAAACAATTGGTAAATGAATGCTACATGAATGATGAATGCAAATCGAATGGTAAATGAATGCTACATGAATGATGAATGCAAATCGAAAGGTAAATGAATGCTACATGAATGATGAATGCAAAATGAACTGTAAATGAATGCTACATGACTGATGACTGCAAAATGAATGGTAAATGAATGCTATATGAATGATGAATGCAACATTAACGATACATGAATGATGAATGCAAATCAACTGGTAAATGAATGCTACATGAATGATGAATGCATAATAAATGCTACATGAATGATAAATGTAAAATGAATGGTAAATGAATGCTACATGAATGATGTTTGCAAAATGAACGGTAAATGAATGCTATACGAATGATGAATGCTACATGAATGATGAATGCAAATCAATTGGTAAATGAAAGATACATGAAGGCAAAACGAATGGTAAATGAATGCTATATGACTGATGACTGCAAAATGAATGATGAATGCATAATAAATGCTACATGAGTGATGTATGCAAAATGATTGGTTGTTGTTGTTGTTGTAGGGTTTAACGCCATTTTTTAGCACATGATAGGCTATACATGGCTGCCAGTAATAATGGTGGAGGAAGAACCCGGGAAAATCCCGGAAAGAACCACCGACCCACGAGAAGCTACTGCCAAGCTTTCTCACATACCCACATTGGCTGAATCCGAGACTCGAACCCACGCAGAGAGAGGTGAGATGGCAGTGATCCGTAACAGAGAGTGCTTTAGACCACTCGGCAACTCGGGGCCCCTCAAAATGATTGGTAAATGAGTGCTGCAAGAATGATGTGCAAAATGAATGGTAAATGAATGCTGCATGAATGACCAATCTAAAATGAATGCAGAACAAACAATAAGTCGAATGTGCAATGCACTGCAGAGCACAAAATTAATTTGTGTTGCTGGTTATACTGATTTGACAACAGCTAGGGTCATTTGTGTTGCAAGCTATACTGATTTAACAACAGTCCGGGTCATTTTGTGTTTTGGGTAATTTGTGTTGCAATTTATACTGATCTGACAACAGCTAGGTCATTTGTTTTTAGGGTTATTTGTGTTGCAAGTTATTATACTGATCTAACAATGGCAAAGGTGATGTGTTGCTAGTCATTCAATAGGGAAGCTGTAAAATTATTATTTTAAGCAGATGAAAAATAACCAGGTTTCACTGATGGATCTCAAAAGAACATTAAAAGAAAACTGCAGAAGAGTTTAAAAAATGATCAGTAACCATAACTGTGAGAAATAAAACTTTTACTAGGATACATGAGATGCCATTAAATTGAACATTATGATAAACATGATGCCAATCAATTGAACATTATGATAAACATGATGCCAATAAATTGAACATTATGATAAACATGATGCCAATAAATTGGACATTATGATAAACATGATGCCAATAAATTGAACATTATATTAAACATGATGCCAATAAATTGAACATTATGATAAACATGATGCCAATAAATTGAACATTATGATAAACAAGATGCCAATAAATTGGATACAATAGGACTTGAAATGCCATTAAACTATCTATATATCAGACAATACATAAATATACCAAGATTCATTTGTTTATCTGAATAATGCTGTCAGTTTAGAAAGCAAAAGTTATATGTCACTGAAACTTGAAATATTGACCTCTGACAGTGATCATGATGACCCCCACCCCATCAAATGTGCATTTGACACATCTGTAAGCGATCATATACAGTTATACGAAGTCTGATACAAACAACTCATATGGCTCTAGAATTATAGAATTATACAATGGAAGGGAAAGTGTAATTAGAAATTCAATATATAACAGCATGACCTTGAAGACCATCAATGTGGAACACATCACACCTTCCAATGCTGATATAAATGTATACCAAGTTAATTCACTTCATTTATAAAAGCTCTAAAGATACTGAGTGGAAAACAAAGAACAATGAAAAACATGAAATCTTGATCCAGGACACTGACCTTGAAGATGGCACCTACATGATGCATAAGCTTCAACCCTTAAATCTCAAACAGTTTCAAATTCATAAAGCATAAGAGGAAAGTATGACGGGAAAAAAAAAAAGAAGATTCAGCCATGACCTTGACCTTGAAGACAATACCCCAAAATAAAAATGATGATGACTTAATAGAGTGCATAATCTTTCAAAGAAAACCTCTAAGTGCTTTACTACATCAAATTAGCAAAGAGGGGCATAAGAATAGATTGCATACAGACAACAAAGAACATAAGAAAATGTCTCACAAACACCTCAAAACAAATGAATAAATACACAAAATAATAACATGAAATATATAAATGGGTTTACATAAAATAACCTAAAAGCAAAAAAATGATATAAAATACAGTTTCAATCTAAAATAATGACAAATGAATGAATGTCAAATGTATTCTTGGTAGTAGAAAAGATTTGTATTGAGATTACTCCTGAATGACAAAATGGTGTGTGAGATCCAGAAGCTCAGCATATCTTCTAGTGATAATGCATAAAATTAGAAAGATTCATCTTAAACAGCTTCCATGCTAAAGTGTCATGGAAGACAGAAAATGCAGATATTATGCCCAGGGTACAATAATGATGATAAAAATAAATATGCTTTTAATGATTATATTCTTCACAAAATGACATCACACTTTAAGAACATGTGACCTGAGACTTTGAAGATAAAAACTTAACCTTATGATAATTTTTGTTATAAAGCCAGGAGTTTTAAAGAGATATGCCAATAAATATTTACCAAAATATTAAATCATGGTTACATTATATTATTACAAATTTTGAACTATTTTTGGTTTCACACCTCATCATGATTATCCTGGGCCTTTTTATGTATGGGTATGTCTATGCTAACACTATAATATTAAAATTGGTCATCAAGTTTTGTCCCATGAAAATTCTCAAGACGTTCCATACCAAAAATAGCAATACTGTGAAGTTTTCCATCCTGGATCTTGCCCTTGTTTATAGTCATGTAGTCACCCATCATTTTATAGTCACCCATCATTTACCAGTGTATCATTCCCTGAATTATTTTTCAAACTTAATAATTCGTTGAATTCATAATAAACTATTTATTACTGCTAGTTTCCACCTTCAAAATCAAAGTCTTTTGTCTTTTGTCCTCAAAACCAACCTCAGAAATATGTCACATCAGTCACCAAGTTCATCTGACAAGAGAAGCCATCTTAAATTTTCATATTCACCGATATAAATCATCACCTAAATAAACTGACCTGATCTGGTGATTCTGAAGAGTGCTAGCAAAAGATTAAATATGTATGCAATGTCTTACAAGTTTCACTTTCAGATCACTGCAAGATATACTTCAAATAATGATATTGCAGTCTGCAAATCTTCACTGACATTTTTCATATCTTTTTATATGAAATTAAATTGGAAATTCATCAATATTTTTTGAGACTGTAAATAGATGATTCTTGTCAAATGTCCTACTCTGTCTGTGTTGACACATAAAATATATGCACCTATAAGCCAACTTAACTGTATTAGAGAATCCTACTTATAGTGGCCTCATAAACATTAAAAGCTGTCAATGCTATGCCATGACGATGTGTCAGAGTTGAAAGCCCCCTATGCCATGATGATTTCTGTCATATTTTAAAGTTCTCTATCCCATGATGATTCCTGTCACATTTGAAAGCTCTCTAAACCTTATTATTCTGATCATATTTGTTAAAATTCTGTTAAGCAGCTTTTGAGAAGAATTTTAAAATATCAACTGCTGACACAAACATAGAAGATGCACAATTGATGCAGTCCATACCATATACTTACTGGTCCTAATGGCAGGTGAGCAAGGACCCAATAAATTTTACACCTTGTGATTTACCATACTCTGTATACATTTGAAGACAATGAAAGTATGGGTTAATGACATGTCAAATAAATACCATGTTATACATATAATTTACCTGCCCTGGGCCAAACTGGTCAGCCCCAAAAGCTGCAACTGAGGACTTAATACCACCAGTCCCTATCCCAATAAGCAGTAAACCAACAGCAGGTCCCACCCTGATAAAGAAATACAAATCAACCATCAAGTAATATAAAATAGTGATAAGTACCATAGTCAGAATAAAAGAGAGAGTGATGTTACACTCAGCTGAATCCCAGACTCATATACATTTACTAACAATGATTAGCACATTATGCTACTCCATAAAGGGATGCAAATTCAGTGGTGAGATCTGTAGGTGTTAATATGGAGATGATGAAAGAATATCATTAGAGAATACCAGAAATTATTGGTGATTATACTCCTAAAAACATTTAATTGTGATGAGACCAGACTCTCTGATGTGCACTTCCTGACAAATTCTGTATAGCAAACAGAATGGTTTCAAAAAAGGTGTAACTCCTCCATGAAGTGGATAATCTGCATGAGAAACTGAAACCATTGGCAATCAGCAGGCATCAAAAACCCAGATGCTTTAGAAATGGTAAATTCCATATCTACCACTGACATGTTACTAACAGGAAATCAAGGATGTCCGAACAAAGATTGACAAGCTGGATCCAAGACAAATAATCACATTGCTACAAAACATGAACCTGCTTGTTGTCTGAGTCATATGACTTTGAAATTACTATCAGACTTGCAGCCTTCTGACTGGGTATAATTCACACATTTAATGGTACATATTGGAAATAAATGCTGCACCCAAAAGTGACTGTGCTGACAGTGTTCTTTGTGAACATCACTGTTTGATTCAATTCATACGATTTCAAAAGCATGGTCAAAGACAACACCAGTCACAGTCAAGAAGTGCTTTGAAGTTGTCGGCTTCCATGCAGACATGGTAATGTCAGTGAAGATGAGGAAGATATTGCCTTGGCTCAAGTGGCCCATGAATTATGACTGGACAATGACCATTTTGACCATTCCTGTTGAGGATAATTCTGATGGCTGGGAGAGTGAACTTGTTTTGCAGTAAAATCAATCAAACTCCTAATAAAAGTGATTAATATAGTGTTGACAATGCATGTTCTGTGCTATCTGTCAGTGATATGATTAATATAGTGTTGACGATGCATGTTCTGTGCTATCTGTCAGTGATATGATTAATATAGTGTCGACGATGCATGTTCTGTGCTCTCTGTCAGTGATATGATTAATATAGTGTAGACAATGCATGTTCTGTGCTGTCAGTGATATGATTAATATAGTGTCGACGATGCATGTTCTGTGCTGTCAGTGATATGATTAATATAGTGTTGACGATGCATGTTCTGTGCTATCTGTCAGTGATATGAGTAATATAGTGTCGACAATGCATGTTCTGTGCTGTCAGTGATATGATTAATATAGTGTCGACGATGCATGTTCTGTGCTCTCTGTCAGTGATATGATTAATATAGTGTAGACAATGCATGTTCTGTGCTGTCAGTGATATGATTAATATAGTGTTGACGATGCATGTTCTGTGCTGTCAGTGATATGATTAATATAGTGTTGACGATGCATGTTCTGTGCTATCTGTCAGTGATATGATTAATATAGTGTCGACAATGCATGTTCTGTGCTGTCAGTGATATGATTAATATAGTTTTGACAATGCATGTTCTGTGCTATCTGTCAGTGATATGATTAATATAGTATCGACAATGCATGTTCTATGCTATCTGTCAGTGATATGATTAATATAGTGTTGACAATGCATGTTCTATGCTATCTGTCAGTGATATGATTAATACAGTGTTGACAATGCATGTTCTGTGCTATCTGTCAGTGATATGATTATTATAGTGTTGACAATGCATGTTCTGTGCTGTCAGTGATATGATTAATATAGTGTTGATGATGCATGTTCTGTGCTATCTGTCAGTGATATGATTAATATAGTATTGATGACGCATGTTCTGTGCTATCTGTCAGTGATATGATTAATATAGTGTTGACAATGCATGTTCTGTGCTATCTGTCAGTGATATGATTAATATAGTGTTGATGATGCATGTTCTGTGCTATCTGTCAGTGATATGATTAATATAGTATTGATGATGCATGTTCTGTGCTGTCAGTGATATGATTAATATAGTGTTGACAATGCATGTTCTATGCTATCTGTCAGTGATATGATTAATATAGTGTTGATGATGCATGTTCTGTGCTATCTGTCAGTGATATGATTAATATAGTGTTGATGATGCATGTTCTGTGCTATCTGTCAGTGATATGATTAATATAGTATTGATGATGCATGTTCTGTGCTATCTGTCAGTGATATGAATATACCCCAAGTGTTACATCTTATACAGAGGTTGACAAATTTCACAATTGTGAAAGGATGATTATTGTTTGGTTGTGGCACAAGAACTATAGTCCCTTTTACAAGCTACAGTAGTTAAACAAAGATGTGAGAAAAAACAGAAACTGTGTGATGCCTTCCTCAAGATAGATTTTTAAAAGACATTTCCAGTATGTAATTATATGCAGTATTTCACCATTATGGATTATCATTCATAATTCTGATGGACTTGTAGTAAAATTATAAAAGTATCTCATTTCTCAGATGTTTCCAAAAATAAGAAATGTACTTCTATATGGCAGAATTGTATTTGTCCATGTGACAGAAATATAATTTTCAGAAGGAATGTATCTTGTACAGCTACTTTTTATTAGCTGTTTATAAAGCAAATAACTTTATTAATAATTTGCACTCCTACATACAGAGGTATATGTTCTCTCTCTCTCTCTCTCTCATCACATAAGTACTTCCCTCATTTTCCCTCTCTCTGTCTCTCACATCATATGAAAACATTAAATTGTTCTGGGGTTTTTACAAATGTATGTTTTGGGGTTTAAAAACATATGAGGGCACTGGGGGTAAAATATATGCTTTTAGGATACATTTAAAGATATGATTTTTGTGGGCTTTACCAATGTATGCTTTGGGGAGTTTATAAATTTATAGTTTTAAGGGATTTAAAAATGTATGATTCTTAAGGCCTTAAAAAATGTATGGTTTTAGGTGATTTGAAAATGTATGGTTTTAGGTGATTTAAAAATGTATTATTTTGAGGGGTTTAAAAATGTATGGTTTTGAGAGGACTAATACATGACTTTAATATATGATTTTAGGAGCATTACAAATATATGCTTGGTGGGGGCTAACAAATGTATGCTTTTGATGGCTTTATGAATGTATGCTTTTAGTGGCTTTGAAAATATATGGTTCTGAGGGGTTTAAAAATGTTTGGTTTGGTGGGATGGGGATAAAAATGAATGGTTTAATGGGTTTACAAACACATTCTGATGTGTTTAAAAATTTAAGTTTTGGGGATTTAAAAATATTACGTGTTTGAAGGCTTTAAAATGTATGCTTTTGGTGTGGTTAAAAATGTATGCTTTTTGGGTTGTATAAATATATGCTTTTTTTTTTTTACAAATGCATGCTTTTGATGGCTGGGTTAAATATATATCCTTTGGAGGCCTTCCAACTGCATAGTTTTAGAGGGCTTAAAAGTGTATGGTTTGATGGGCTTGACAAATGTATGGTTTTGGGGGACTAAAAAATATATGGTTGGGGATGTGCCTTACAATTATATGTTTCAGGGGTTTAAAAATGTAAGGTTTGGTGGGCTTGACAAATGTATGGTTTTGGGGATTTAAAAATGAATGGTTTGGGGTCCTTTACAATTGTATGGTTTTAGGCTTATTACAATGTTTGCCTGGTATTGATTATGTGCTTGTACATCTACATGTATATAAAAAGAAATAATTGTAACATCTTCCATATCCCCCCTCCAGCAACCCCAAAACCAATAATTAAATTTGGTCTAAAGCATAGTGAGTTTTGAAAGGCTTCATTGTATATAAACTGTATTGACTGTATGTATGTCAATCCAGGCTATGAGGAAGTTCAGTATACCCACCATTCTGGGGGAGGAAGAGCTGTGAGAGACATCACCAGGTTGCCAGCCCCATACACAATACTCAGGTAAAGTATGGTCCTGTAGGAAAAAACAAATATTGCTATTGTCATAGCAAAGAAAGCCAGATGTCCTCTAGTAACAAACACAGAGCTAAATAAAGAATAATGAACAAAACATAAGCAAGCTTCATCACTACGATCTGTCTTACAGCTAACTGCTATTTCACCTCTTAAATGCAAATAGCTCATAAAATATTTTAGCCTTAATGTCCCTGTGATACAACATTTATCTCTCTGGTTATGGTATGTTGTGGACAGTTAAACACAGAGAGATATGACAGTTAAACACAGAGAGGTAGGACATTTAAACACAGAGAGATAGGACAGTTAAACACAGAGAGGTAGGACAGTTAAAAACAGAGAGGTAGGACAGTTAAACAAAGAGAGGTAGGACAGTTAAACACAGAGAGATAGGACAGTTAAACACAGAGAGGTAGGACAGTTAAAAACAGAGAGGTAGGACAGTTAAACACAGAGAAGTAGGACAGTTAAACACAGAGAGATATGACAGTTAAACACAAAGAGGTAGGACAGTTAAACACAGAGAGATATGACAGTTAAAAACAGAGAGGTAGGACAGTTAAAAACAGAGAGGTAGGACAGTTAAACACAGAGAGGTAGGACAGTTAAACAGAGATAGGACAGTTAAACACAGAGAGGTAGGACAGTTAAACACAGAGAAGTAGGACAGTTAAACACAGAGAGGTAGGACAGTTAAACACAGAGAGATATGACAGTTAAAAACAGAGGTAGGACAGTTAAACACAGAGTGATAGGACAGTTAAATAGAGAGATACGACAGTTAAACACAGAGAGATAAGACAGTTAAACACAGAGAGGTAGGACAGTTAAACACAGAGAGGTAGGACAGTTAAACACAGAGAGATAGTACAGTTAAAAACAGAGAGGTAGGACAGTTAAACACAGAGTGATAGGACAGTTAAATAGAGAGAAATGACAGTTAAACACAGAAAGATATGACAGTTAAACACAGAGAGGTAGGACAGTTAAACACAGAGAGATAGTACAGTTAAAAACAGAGAGGTAGGACAGTTAAACACAGAGTGATAGGACAGTTAAATAGAGAGAAATGACAGTTAAACACAGAAAGATAGGACAGTTAAACACAGAGAGGTAGGACAGTTTCAATTCAGATCTTAATGTCAAGATCCGGTGTTATTTGGTTGCCAAGATCCGGTGTTATTTGGTTGCAAGAAAACTTCATTTAAAGAATTTCATTTAAAATGAATGTGATTATTTACAGACAGACAAACATGTTTACAAAAGGCAGTTAAATCATCATCATACAATCCAAAGTTATTATATCAAATGAATGCAGCATAGCGTGTAAAAAGCTTGTCCAAATTTATCTATATGCAATATAATACTAGTGTTATTTGATTAGAATGGTGAGATTAAAATGAGACTGGAAGACAAACAGAAATGATCATGGTTAACAATTTCACACTACTGCAGATCATTCTCATATTTTCAATGGCTACTTGGAGCATTCTTGTCCCTGTGATGAAATGGTTGAAAAAATCCAGTTTATTCTACTAACAGTTGTAATACAGTTCAAAAATTAAAGGGTTGATCCCTTATCAAGTTCAGAAGTCATGCTGATATAAAAAAAATTATTTTTATACGTTGTGACTGCCTTCTCTTGGATCAGAAATGAAACTGACTTTGTATTCACAAGACACTTTCTTCAGCTTCTGATACATAATTAGCTAAGCTTTATTTTAAATTTGTACCTAAACATAATGATGTGTGTGTGTGTGATCTGGATTTTTAACGTAGCTTTAACAATTTTTCAGTCATATCACTATGATGTCTGCAGTGTGACAGTTTATAGTGATGTCTAGCACTGGGACATCATGCCGCAGATGTTTAGCATGATCTCCCACCCAGTCACATTATCCTAACACCAGGCCGACCAGTCCTAACACTAACCACTTAATGCTGAGCACCCAGTGAGGCAGCTGTAAGTACCATATTTGTAAGTCTTTGGTATGACTCAGCTGGGGATCAAACCCATGATCTACCGCATCCGAGGTGGACACTCTAACCATTAGGCCACCGGAGCAGTAAAGGTAATGATCAAGTACTGAATCCAACTATGTAATGGTCAAGTACCCAACCCAACTGAAACTATGGTCATAAATTTGATTTAATGGTACATGTACAGTGAGAGAGTGTGTGTGTGTGTGTGTGTGTGTGTGATTTCAATTTTTAACATAGCTTTAAAAAAAAATCAGTCATATAACTATGATGTCTGCAGTTTAGTGATGTCTAGCCCTAAGGCATCATGCCTCAGATATGTAGCATCATGTCCCACCCAGTCACATTATCCTGACACCAGGCTAACCAGTCCAAACACTAACCTCTTAATACTGAGTGCCTAGTGAGGCAGCTCTTAGTACCATTTGCATAAGTCTTTTGTATGACTCGGCCGGGTTTGAACCTGGGACCACCCACACCCGAGGCGGATGCTCTAACCATTAGGCCACTGGGCGGTTTACAGACTCTATCACTAATTAATGAACTTTTTACACAGCCATAGTAATGATGCAACCAAATACATATATAACAAAGAGATTCACAACACCTCCAATATTTTTGTACTACAGCATGGCAGCTTCCTCACAGGTAAATGTGGGTGATGACAAGGTGAATGTCCAGGTAACTGCTAGTTTATGCTTGCATGGTGTATAACGAGTCAGGGATGTACACATCCAATGATGCTTTAGATGGCTGTTATAAGAGAGACCACAGTCGTGAGTTTCTAAAAGCCACAAATTAATTATGATGGAATATCAACAATAATGGAAGATACATATCGCTGTTTTTCCAAAATGGATTTTTATGGTTAAGTCTAACCCTGGATACAGTCAATAAATTTCAAAGGTTCTGCAGCTGACAGAAAAATTTATTCAGACTTTAAATGATAAAAGTTGGACTTAATGGCATAAAAATTTATGAAATGCAAAATTTTGTGCAGCATAGCAAAAATTTGTTTAGCTTTTAAATGATACTAAATACAATTTGTTTTAATGGAAGATAAAGAAATACATACAACAAAGTAATAATGTATCTGAAAGCTGTGAAGGAAAAGCTGTTCCAGTTAATTCAAAAAGATGATTTTATGCTCATGTTTATATCCATGACAATAATCTTGAGTTAAAACTTTCCCAAATTTGTGCAAATACACAATATTTCTATAAATGATAATACTCCTTTTGTTTCTCTTTTAAATGTTTCTGATATAACCCAGAAACATTATGTATTATTATGACATATCCCAGAAATATTATTATTATGATATAACCCAGAAATATTATGTATTATTATGATATAACCCAGAAACATTATGTATTATTATGATATAACCCAGAAACATTATGCATTATTATGACATATCTCAGAAATATTATGTATTATTATGATATAACCCAGAAACATTATGTATTATCATGACATATGCCAGAAATATTATGTATTATTATGATATAACCCAGAAACATTATACATTATGATGACATATCCCAGAAATATTATGTATTATTATGATATAACCCAGAAACATTATGTATTATTATGATATAACCCAGAAACATTATGTATTATTATGATATAACCCAGAAACATTATGCATTATTAAGACATATCCCAGAAATATTATGTATTATTATGATATAAATGATATAACCCAAAAACATTATGTATTATGATGACATATGCCAGAAATATTATGTATTATTATGATATAACCCAGAAACATTATGTATTATTATGATATATTGCAGTAATATTATGTATTATGATATAACCTAGAAACATTATATATTATTATGATATATAATATCCCAGAAATATTATGCATTATTATGATATATCCCAGAAATATTATGTATTTAAAATTTGAGGAACCACACCACGATCATATTATATATCGTATTATATTTGAATTGATACATAATCTCTTCTCCAAAATGATAATAATTTTTTTTTTGCGCAAAGTGCAGAGAACAGATTGCATTTGTGAACTTGCTTTTCCATAAGGGTAAAAATTTTTTATAAAAAATAGGAAATTAATAATGAGTTCATAAGCAAACCCCATACACACGTAAAACCTGAGAACTAAGTGCAGTAGGCCTGCAATGGTCATGAATCACTTTTATAATAAAATTAAAAGTTGAGTGCATGTACAATTTCATACCCTTTCAATTTCCAGCTAATAAAGTGGACATTATTTACTGGTCAACTGATTGCATCTAATAACACCACCAAGCCCAGCAAACATCTTGGCGGCTTTTGTTTATGTTTATTAAACTGTGAGAATCTTTTATGAACCACCACACTGTCTGTTGCTTGGCTGTGTATGCAGTTAAAGAAGAAACACATGTTGGCTATTGTTTGAGCAATGATTGTATACAGAATTAACTGAAGACAATCACAAAAATGACTTACTGGCTTTACTCATAAGTAGCATTTCCGATAATGTTTATTTTGGCATAACACTTCAAGAACCTGGTGATATTGTTAAATTTCAGAAGCTACGCCACGATCACATTATATTAAAATTACACGAACTCTTCCCCAAAATGATAATAAATGTTTTACACACTATTTCTTGTACTTAAAAGAATATTCTTTCCTGGTACAAGAAAAATATACATACATGTATTTAAAATTTCAGGAACCACGCCACGATCATGTTAAATTCAAATTCATACGTGATCTCTTCCTCATAACAATAATAAAATTTCTTTACACTATTTCATGTACTTTGAACAAAAATTATTTTTTCATGTGCGAATGAATATAAGAAATTTCAGGAGCCATGCCACTACCGCATTATATCCAAATTAAAGTAATAACAGGGTGCGTTATAGTGGGGTTGAACTGTATATAACATCTCAGAAATATTATGTATTATTATGATATAAAATATCCCAGAAATATTATGTATTATTATGATATAACCCAGAAATATTATGTATTATTATGATATATCCCAGACTTATTATGTATTATTATGATATCACTTGAAATATTATGTATTATTATGATATATCCCAAAAATATTATGTATTATTATGATATCACCCAGAAATATTATGTATTATTATGATACATCCCAAAAATATTATGTATTATTATGATATAACCCAGAAACATTATGTATTATTGACATAACCCAGAAATATTATGTATTATTATGACATATCCCAGAAATATTGTGTATTATTATGATGAAACCCAGAAATAGTATGTGTTATTATGATATATCCCAGAAATATTATGTATTATTATGATATAACCCAGAAATATTATGTGTTATTATGATATATCCCAGAAATATTAAGTATTATTAAGATATATCGCAGAGATTTCACTAACAGTAAAACCAAGCCACGTTTCTAAAATCAGTATTGCAGCAGACTTACAATATGGCTACTCCCATTAAGTTCTTGCTTAATTCATGCATTAACACATGATGTTGCTGAGATATTTTTTCCCTGGCAATCAGAAACAAATCTCTTTGTAATAGATCTCTCTAGTGTAACACTGCAAAACTATGTCAGCATGCTGAAGTTATCTGTGACTATAAAGTCACTATAACAAAGTGTTTTCCATTGAAAGTTCAGAATGCTGTCAACTTAACAACCATTTCCTTCAGTCTGTACCTGTCCAGACACAACCAGCTAGCTCCTCTAACCCAATCTGTCTGGGTGTCATCTATGCTGTCCAAGCCTACAAGTCAGTCTAATGATATCTAAATCAGCCCATGCAAACAGCTGTGGAATCGCCCACCATCAGTTAATAGTCTGTTACTTTACCTGTATCTACCAAGACAGCTGTCAGCGATGCCTGCCCCAACCAGCGGCATCAGGTAACACACCATGGAGAAGGCATGAAAAATGGCTGTTGCTTGGTTGCCAGGGAATAGCAACCACCTTGTCAGGTACAGTACCAAGATAGCTAAAATAAACAGAGATACAAGTTTATTCTTAAGTGGAACTCAAGTTCCCAACTATCTATGCTGCTCAAACACTTTCTCAAAAAAATCTGAGGTTATAAATTTGAGTGCAAGTGCTGTGACATGTTTCAAGTCCAGTACATATTCCATCTTTCTAACTTGTTATAGCAGTACGTTTAAAATTAATTAACTGCATACATGTATTAGGACAAGCTATAATTCTAACAATAGCAGTAACAGTTCAAATCCCACTCACTGTTCTGGATCACTGCCATCTCACCTCTGTCTGTGTGTGTTTGAGTCTTAGGCTCGGCTAATGTGGGTATGTGTGAAAGCTTGCCAAGGCTTCTCATGGGTCGGTTGTTCTTCCCGGGGTTTTCCAGGTTTCTTCCATCACCAGTTATACTGGCCGCCATGTATAAATTATCTTGTGCTGAAATATGGCATTTAGTTCAAACCCTACAACAACAACTATACTTTATGGCTTAATAAATGTTTCCATGCATCTTCATACGTTCAAAGAATAGGGCACATTACGAATCAAGTGATGCAATGTGTAATTACCTGATGCCTAAAACTAGCAAGCTGGGGCAATCTCTTAAATGCTATGGACAAACATTATAACATGGTGGATATGTTTTAATATGTAGAGTTAAGTGAAGGATATATTACCAGGGCAAAACTATGTTACAACCGAATAAAAAGTCACTCTGTTATACAACTGAAAGGGTGGTTACAATGTTTTCTCCCCACAAGCGGAAATCAAGTAAATTTATATTTTTTATTTCAGTATATTAGGCTGTCTTTCTATAATACAGACAAAAAAGGCACTATATTGGAGTGCAGTACACTTCTTTATAACTATCAAACACTGAGTACAGGGTTTTGTCCAGCTAATAAAAGGCACAAAAACTTTAGACTTGGGAGATGAAATCATGCTATAAAGTTTTCTAAAGATGGATGGGCACACAAATGTTTATACATTTTTTGTCTAATATCTTGACAAGTGTTTAAAAATAATGCATACGTAATGAACTATTACAAAATTATTTCTGGAACAGAAGTTACAAAAACTTTGGAAATAACACCACCCCCAGGTTATTGATGATATATATATAACAACACAATGTGGATGCACCTTAATGAAATTTTTCTATGCATTTATTTGTTTTATAATCTTAGGCTGTGATATCGCTTTGACTTGGATGCTTTTCTGCATTTACTAGCATGCTGAGAATAATTTATAAAAATAATAATAATCTCAATGGAATGCACATATGATTTAATTTTTTTTTAAAAATTTTGTTCACACACTCCAACCCCCAACCCCCCGCCCCCAACAAAACAACAACATGGAAACAGACAATTCACCGACAATGAAACAATTTGATACCATTGATAAACTGTGACAATTATGTCTTACTTTTACTGATTCTGCATATAATGATGGAATCTCTCTCCCAATATATGATATTCTTGTCTTTAACTGTGAGAGTGTTTCCAACAATAAATACTGTACCAAACATTCCCATTTTGTCACTATGAACACCTTTTTATGCCTGTTTTAACATGCACATTAAGATTTAATGTAAATCACAATATTTCATTAAACTGCACATTGTTAAAGAAAGGAGTGAAATCGTGACCTTGATGTATTTGCAAATGTTTTCGTATTCCGAGTAATTATTTTGCATAGGTTCTATTTTGCATTAATTACCATCTAACAATATGGAGGACGAGATTGTCAATTAGACTAACAATAGAAAACACTTGCATGATATAGGTCATAGCTCAAGTCCCTTCAACAGTGAGCATGCAAGTGACAGGGCATAAATATGTCTTCTTTAACTTGTAAGAATAGTAATGAACCTACTTACATTTATGCATCTTGAATTTCCTCAATATATATTTTACTAATCAGTTCTGCAAATCCAAATGACATGACCCATTTCATGGAAAACCTGATACACACTGAAACTGTACTCTAATTTCAGCTACATTTCCAACTGAAATCACGTTCTCTTTACTGCACTGAACCGACCCAATAAATCCAGTCTATAATAAGCAGAAAAGCAGAAATGGGTTGAATCAACAGAAAAACAAACTCCACCCATTCAAGACCAACTGGAAAAGTTTTTCAATTCAAAATATGACTCTTAATTTCAATTTTAAGTAGACCATAATGAGAATTTTTTCTAAACTAATGTCGAGCACACACCAAGTTCAAAGGTCGCTGGACAGTGCTATGTGCACATTAACATTATTACTGTGTATTGATGACTCTATGGTTGTATATTTTTTCTAAATACAGCATAAATTAAATTACTTTCTTTCTGGTAGAGTATTCCTTTACTATTAAGTCTTAAGTAGGAAAAACAAAATGAGTATTTAATAAAAAGGTTGCTTCATTTGCATGGGCAAATATGAACTTGTTTTCTGGAGTAATACTTCACTCCCAAGGTCATGCAGTATTACTCAGAAATAACTCATTCATATTGTCTCATACAAAAGCAATAACCTATAATTATTTATACGGGTATGGGGGATAGAATTATATATATATATATATATATATATATATATATATATATATATATATATATATATATATATATATAAAAATATAAAATACAAGTACAGACTTACATGTCTTCAGCAATAATGAGCAGTTTTACATCATCATCCCTTTTCTCTCTTAAGGGAATCTGATGATTCAGTATATTTATATTTTATCTGACATCTGACTCAAAATCACTAATTTATGACATTATATTTCTGTAATACTGAGACTGCTCTCCAATATTATTTAGCACCAATCCTTATCTTTCACTATTTATTAGGACATTTTCTCTGTTATTTCTCATGGTTTAATCTTATATTCTATTCTAGTTATTGGATACATTTATTAGAAAGATAGCTTTATATAACTAAATCAGTTCATCAGATTTCAGAAGTTTCTGCATTAAAGTTTTTTCCATGTGTCTGACATAGCTGCATTTATTTAATATTTGACACAATGTTGAAATTGCTGTAATTTAAACCCAGGCATGATATCCACAAGATAAAGCATACAACCAGCATGGATGCCCAGAGTAATACAATAGCTTACCTCTACTTCTGAGAAGTAGTTATAATTGGACAATGAATCTGCTGACAAAATAAAGCAGACATCTCCTTCTTTTGAAATAGATGTAGTAGCTTCTGATTTAAAATAAATTAGCCTGCAAATAACCAGTACACATTCATCTTGGACTGATTATTTACCTGCAAATAACCAGTACACATTCATCTCGGACTGATTACTTACCTGCAAATAACCAGTACACATTCATCTTGGACTGATTATTTACCTGCAAATAATCAGTACACATTCATCTCGGACTGATTATTTACCTGCAAATAACCAGTACACATTCATCTTGGACTGATTATTTACCTGCAAATAACCAGTACACATTCATCTTGGACTGATTATTTACCTGTCAGTTCTTAATACAAGTCAAAAACCTATAATTTAGATAACACACATAATTGAATTTCTAGGTCATAGAAAGTTAAAAATGAACCATATGAATCGTATAAATACATATAATACATAAAGTTACAAGCAGCAGAATACTATTGCAGCATTTGCCAATCAATCTGTGACCTTTACAAACAAAAGGATGAGGTGAATCCAACATCGATCACATGGGTAGTTTGAATATTACTGCTTGTGAATGCATAACTAATAATGATCACCTGTAAGTTTGAATATTACAGCTTGTGAATGCATAACCAATATTGATCATGACCTGGGTAGTTTGAATATTACAGCTTGTGAATGCATAATAAATACTGATCACCTGGGTAGTTTGAATTTTACTGCTTGTGAATGCATAACTAATAATGATCACCTGTAAGTTTGAATATTACAGCTTGTGAATGCATAACCAATATTGATCATGACCTGGGTAGTTTGAATATTACAGCTTGTGAATGCATAATAAATACTGATCACCTGGGTAGTTTGAATTTTACTGCTTGTGAATGCATAACCAATAATGATCACCTGTAAGTTTGAATATTACAGCTTGTGAATGCATAACCAATATTGATCATGACCTGGGTAGTTTGAATATTACAGCTTGTGAATGCATAACCAATATTGATCATGACCTGGGTAGTTTGAATATTACAGCTTGTGAATGCATAACCAATAATGATCACCTGGGTAGTTTGAATATTACAGCTTGTGAATGCATAACCAATAATGATCACCTGTAAGTTTGAATATTACAGCTTGTGAATGCATAACCAATATTGATCATGACCTGGGTAGTTTGAATATTACAGCTTGTGAATGCATAACCAATATTGATCACCTGGGTAGTCTGAATTTTACAGCTTGTAAATGTATAACCAATAATGATCACCTGGGTAGTTTGAATATTACACCTGGGTAGTTTGAATATTAAAGCTTGTGAATACATAACCAATATCGATCACCCGGGCAGTTTGAATATTACACCTGGGTAGTTTGAATATTACAGCTTGTGAATGCATAACCAATATCAATCACCTGGGTAGTTTGAATATTACAGCTTGTGAATGCATATTTACAACCATATTAAGACTGTCTGTAGAGGGGAAAGAAAAGCTTGGTACAAATAGTTGCTACACAGTCCATTACTGTTGGTATGATTGAAATATAAATTTGGATCAGTTTCTAAGTACAAAACATAAGTACCTGTAGTGGCCCCTTGATTTGAGGCTCACAGGGACATAATAATTAATATGATGTAGACTTCATATTTTACGAAAACAAATGTTTCAAGGGATCTATACTTTTTCTATTTTTATCTATATTTGATGGACATATATTCAAGTTACTTTATCATTACATTGCCATTTACAACCTGTGACTATGGATAAGATGATATTTTACATTGCCATTTACAACCTGTAACTATGGATAAGATGATATTTTACATTGCCATTTACAATCTGTGACTATGGATAAGATGATATTTTACATTGCCATTTACAACGTATGACTATGGATAAGATGATATTTTACATTGCCATTTACAACCAGCTAAGCTTAATACTTCCCTTTTATGTGTAAGCAAAGATTAAAGAGTAATTATCAGTAACAAGCACCTGATTAGTAATAAAGTTATAACAGGAGATGAATGTTCCCACAGGAAATTAAGCTAGCTCAAAGTACCTTTATGCTGTAATAAATGAATTGGATGGGGATCAGTCATTATTTGACTGAATACAGTGTCAATCAGACTGACTGTACAAGCTTTCTCCTGATAACTTTTTGTACTATGGTTAAGTGGTATTTACATCTAAGGCACCAGAAGAAATTAAGGTGTTAAAGTGTATGGTAGAAATGTAAGACAACAGTAATGCCAACACATAATTACCGTTATTTGTCAAAAAATAATAAAGAGATGGGTCTGTAGTTATTTGCATCATCTTTTGTTCCTGCTTTATGCAATGGTATAAACTTGGCAGTTTTCCATGCTTGTGGAAATTTATTAGACCTAATACATTCATTGCAAATGAAAGCTATACTCTCTACAATTGCAGGTGCAGCTACCTTTAGTAGCCTTGGTCCAATCATATCAAGTCCTGTAGCTTTACAATCATCCATTTTTTAAATATATTTCAACACAAATTCTGGACTCACTTCAGGAATTTCATACTTTATATTGTTTGGTAGTATTTAGCACAAAAATGTTCCAGATCAGATGAAGTTCTGGGTTCTTTAAGTTTTCAGCAATTTGAACAAAAAAGTTGTTAAAAATAGTTGAGATGTCAGTTGGATTATCAGTATAAATGTGACAGACATTAAGAAATATATATACTGGTTTAAATTAGCACCAGTTCTTGATTCTAATGCAGATGAAATATTTAATCTATAAATTTTCTATTTCTGATATACAAAAAACTCTTTGTACAACAATTTTAAAATATCAAGCCATTTGTACATACACTATAGTTAGAGCTGTTATGAAATTAGTAAGAATAAAGCAACCAATCAGATCTGAACAAGAGGCCAAGGTGGTCCTGACATTACTCATTTGTTTTGCATAGCTTAACAGTTGACTATTTCACTAAGCAAATTTATTGTAGCATTGCAGGAATAAGACCTAAGTAAACTGTCTTGCAAACTTCAAAGGAATCATGCTGATTTTATCTATTTTAATATATGCTCATTTAAAACATGTTCCTAAACATGATGGCTCAAATAATATGGACTCTTCTTCATAATCAAAGATATCCAAGGTCTTGATAATATAAAAGCATTTCCAAAGATGTATCAAAATATAATGAGAAATAGCTTCTTATGATGCTACAAGCCAATTAGGTATCTTATAGCCAATATATGAAGTTTGATAAAAATCAGATAAAAAGTATAATTTTATGGAAGATAATAATCTCTGCCAATCGTATACTTGATCACCTCATTAATATGCACAGCTACTGTTCCCTTTTGATATTATCCAGGATCTTTTATGATTAGGTATTTTTCCCCAATTTATCCTAACTGGATCAGAATTATGAATTCCAAAGTGGTAATAAGCTCAGCCAATCACAAGCAAGATCACTTTACTAGAATCATGCCCATTATCAAAACATTGTAAAACATTTTTGATGATGTAAGTATCAAACTTTTACCAAAAAAAATGATTCAGAAATATGACCTTCAAAGCCCAACCAATCAGATGCAAGAACACCTCATTAATATGGGCGGATCTCACTGAATATCAAACCTATCAAAGTTGATGATACAAGTCCATATTTTAAGTCTGATCAAAAGCAGATCAATAGTGTGGCTTCCAGTCGGGTGATAAGTTCAGCCAATCAGATTCAAGATAACGCTCTTTTTCATATTTGTCCAATATCTTACTGGTATAAGCATATTTCAAAGTTTGATGAAAAAAAAGATCAGAAATATGGCCCACATAAGAAGTTTAACCAATACGATCAATCTCACCTAATTAATATGCATGGATCTCACTCATTAATATGCATGGATCTCACTCATTATTATGCATGGAACTCACTCATTTTCAATCTCATCCAAGATTCTGTGGACATAAATCCATATAAAAAGTCTGATTGACATCAGATCAGAATATGCATTTATTGATGGATGGACACTATATGCATGAGACATTATTTTTCAAAATAGGATGCAGGGCACAACCATATAAATATATGTCAAATCTGTAAATTAGGAATGGTAATAAGTTTAAGTACCTCTCATCCCATAGTAGGAGAATCTTTCACATAGCTCATTGCCCAGGATGAAGAAGACTGCAAACGGGTACTGTCCACAACATGTCTGCTGCAACAAAAAACAGATATATATATATATATATATATATATATATATATATATATATATATATATATATATATATATATAATTACAGGTCTTATTGCTTAGGACTCTTAAACTCTGTTTATCGTATCCAAATCTATGATAACTGTTTCAATTATAAAGATGTCTAAACTTGAAAGAAAGGTTCTAGATTTATGATACTAACAATAACATTTCATGAATAGTTGGTAAATAACAATACATTTGTTCCAATCTTAATGGAAGTACACTGTATAATAATAGTTCAAATACAGGCTGTTTGTAGAATACCAGATTTAATTGCTCAAGGGTTAGTTCCTTAAAAGTGGAGAGGATAATTCATTGTATTCAGCACATGTGAGCTGAATTATCATCTCTTCCTTTTCTGAGCGGTAAAAGTCTTCCAGAACTCCCTTTCACTTTAGGTAGCACTACACAGCCCTGACACATAGGTTTAAATCAACCTTGTCAGAGCCCATACAAGGATCCATACTGGAAAATGAGTCATCTTTGATCAAAAAATGTAAAGGTTTGCAAGAATGGTCTTTTTCTTCCGGCCTAAATCTTCCTTTGCATAATGTTGATATATGTCTGTGATCGTGGAATGGTTACCTTCGTAAGTGATGGGGGCTAACTTCTTCTCCTTAAAGATCCCAAATAAAGAATTTAACTATCTTTAGTATTATGGCTAATTAAAGGACAGCTGTTCATTTCTGCTCACCTCTAGAAAATACTTCTCCACTTTCCCCATGTGCTTTCAGAGTGGTAGGCCTTCTTACCTCAGCAAGTTATGTCCACACCAAGATACATTTCCTTCTGAGTACTAGTTTTATGAGGTGTGCAGTTTTAAAATCTCTTTCTTTGGATTGAACACTTGCATTCATGACTGTTTGAGCAGCTGTGGAGAAGGCAGCATTTATCATGGAAATCTTTACCGATAAGTTTTTAAAAAATCATAAATCCATAATTTTTTTCAATTGAAGTTGGGTTAGGTCAGATGGAATCTCTTTTCTTTGATATTTGGAAGTCTTGGAAATGAGAGGGACAAGGGATATAAAAAAAATCGTATGCCATAAGCCTGGCTTGGGACAAAGATGTCTGACTTTGTGTTTTTTTAGAACAGAGTATTTTTGATGTCACTGATGTAGAGATGGGTAAGAAAAAGCATGACACAACTTTGTCCACAGTTCTCATGATGGCATAGGGGCTGATATCCACACCAAAATGGAGTGCCCTTAACTGGTGTACAAACCATATTGATTCCAGGAAAAACTGTGACTGGAGGTCTAGACTGACTGCAACAGTGCCTTCTGGAACAGCATGCAAAACCAATCTCAATGTCTCCCTTCTGAATGTGGTGCCTGAATAAAGTGTATGAGGGAATTTTGTTCATTACAAGACAAAACTTCAGGTTTTAAGACTAATGAGTCCCAGGACCATAATGTCTTCTTCAACAAATGTGATTCAAGAATTTTATAAGAGGTTATCTGTGGCTTAGAAGGTAAAGGTAATATACCTGATATAATTTGCATCCAGATCAGAGATGGTGCTGGAATTATCATTGATATGTACTGGGAGCTATTCATTTCATATCTGAAGCCAGGGCTAAGTGTATATGGAAAATCAATTATTGTACCTGGTCCTGAGAGTTGAAGGTATAGACTGAGACTGTGCCAGAGCTAGATACGGTAGCCAAGTCCATTACCGACTATCCTGCATGTTGCCACTACCAGGATAATTCTGTGTTTCCACTGTTTCATGTATGTACTGGCCCAAGGCATTGTTATGATAATCTGAACCACCTGCAGCAACAGGGGGAGAAGCAGAGAATGTCAAGAGAGGAAGCCTTAGCAACACTACTGATGGAATCTACATCCTTGATCATACATTTTCCCCAAACTCAAGATCAACATGACATCAGGCTACACTTTGTCAATCAACATTGACAGACATTCTGTATGCAAGTATATTAAATGCTGCCATTAAGCATACTTTCAAAATGATAATCTGCAATCAACAAGCATGTACAGCCTTGGTAAATACTCAAGTGTTCTCAATGCTTTAACAACAATGTGTCTACATAGTGGCCCATCCAGCCAAGTTTGCAATAGCAGAGTTAAATAAAACAGTGGTTATTGTCCACTACCTCAGGTTAAATAATCAATAACTTCAAGTGGCAGCCAACAATGTGGAATTGCTTTGAGGAATAGAAATGTTTCACCTGTCTTTTGCAGTTGCATCATCTCACACTTGGATAACTTTAATGACACAGAGGCATTCTTTTATCTGTATTAAGCAGGTTAAATTGTGCTTGTGATGACATTATTATCTGACATTGTTACAAGTTCAATTACTAGTTTAAGAAAACTCTTTACTAGCTCTCCATAAATGGATCAATGGGTCTCATCCACCTATGCCCTCCAACAGCAGCATCTTATTGGAGAGAATCAAAGTAATAAATTACCAGTGTGAATGGGCCTTTTACACATGTATAAAAGTACTGGGAAATCTACAGAGCTGTGTCAACAAATTCATGCTGGTGCATGAATGATGACAGCATTTGATATGCACATGCAAAATAATTGCTTGTGAAGTGAAGCAAAATTTCTCAGATGGTTCCTTATGAACTTTTAACCTCAAGAACTTTAGACACTCTCATAAAGTCAAATATCATTTTACTAGTGAGCTGTCAACCATTTACATGAGCCATTGATTGAAATGGCCCAAACACACATCTTGGGTAGTTATTTGCCATGGAAAATGCTGAATGTTACCTTTATGCAAGTATGTGATATGTATGTCAATTGACAGTGGTGACATATGCCTCTAGAGCCCATACAGGCTGTTGAAAGTGTTAATACAGGCATCCACAATATTAAATTCATAAACACAACTCTTCCATCATTAAAGATATTAAAGGCATTGTAATGATCATGCCAAACTGTATTATTGTGGTTACCATTTCAGACTAACATGACCATGTGTTTGGCTTCAAAAATAAAATTATGCAAAACTCAAATATATGACTGACTGGAATCCCACACAAAACCAATAAGTGAGATCCATGAAGTTGTCCTCAACACTGCATAAATCCAAGGTTATAATAATCATTTGTGTAACCCATCATAGGGGTGCCACAAACACCAGGTGCAGTAGGCATACCAAGGGGATTATGAGGTCATGAAAGCAGGTTGGTCAATTTGACATGTGACATAGTGGATATGATCTGCATGGTTGGATCCATTTTTCTGAAACATCATAGATGGACCATCAGATCTGGTGTAATCATTGCCATATCTGTCTTGTCTGAAATCTGTCATGACAATGTCATCATTGTCAAGAATTGCTTCATTTCCCTTTCCATCCATGAGATATCATGGGCTGCTGACCAACGTTACTATGCCATTGTTGACAAATCCAGCCTTGATACAGGGGCATGACTGGTAACAGCATTGCCATCTTAAATACCAGTTTTCCCTCAATTTCTGTAACGGTCTCACAGGGAAGAAAATACCAAAACATTTTACGAACATGTATCTCTATAATTAATTCTAATATATTGGGTAAATGAATTTTCTCATGTTTCCAGATTCAAACGGGTCATTATATATTAATGTCAGGTCAATAATAATAATAATAATGAGGTCTTTGTATAGTGCCTAATCTTTAAGAAGCTCTAAGAACTTTACAACATTAGACAACACCTATAAGATAAAAAACATAATAATGTTATTACAAAAACAAACACCATGAAATCAGAAAAACATTAAAAAATAAAAAACATGCTGAGAATATTTAAGGTAGGAAACATTATTAGGTCTTTAAGTTTGTTCTTGCAGTCAAAATAAGTGAGTTTTGAGAGCCCTCTTGAATGTGATCACTGTGTCTTTGTGTCTAAGTTCAGTGGGCAATTCACTCCACATTGCTGGGCCCTGGTATGCAAAAGAATACTGTCCATATGACTTTGTTTTCATAGTGGGAATAATGAGTATACGATTGTCAGAAGAGGACCGTAAGTATCTTGCTCGTGTGTACACATGGGTGAGGTCAGACAGGTATGTTGGACTAGAGTCTGACAGTGAAACGTAGCACAGAGAACAGATTTTGTGTTTGTTTCTGGATCAAATGGATAGCCAGTGTAGGGTACAGAGCAGCAGGGGGGTGTGCTCTCATCATGGTACTCTAAGTATGATCCGAGCAGCTGTTTTGAACTTTTTGAAGTTCCTGGAGTAGATATTGAGATGAACCAGACAGAATTGAGTTACAATAGTCCAGTCTTGAAAGTACTAATGAACACACAAGTGTTTTAGTGGCATCAACTAAAAGATATTTGCGAATTGAGCTGATGCGTCTCAGCTCAAGATATGCAGCCTTGCATATGTTCATGACATGTTGGTGCAATGTAAGAGTACTGTCCAGAGTAACACCTAGGTTTCGTACTGATTGTGTGAATTTAATGTTGGTGTTGCTGATATTTATTGTTTGAGGTAAAGGATGTGAATGCAAAAGTCTTTGTGTTGTGATTAGAATGGCCTCAGTTTTATCATCATTCATCTGCAGCTTGTTACAAGTCATCAATGAGTTCACATCAGAAATGTACCTCTCTACACCTTGGATGGTAGCATCAACTTCAGTTGGGTGGCTAGATTTGTATATTTGTGTGTCATCAGTGTACAATTGGTGAGACACTGGATGATGATCTATGACACTTGAGAGTGACTGAGTGTACAGAATGAAGAGAACAGGTCCAAGAACAGACCCCTGTGGAACACCACAACATAGATCAACTGGGCTGGAGTGTATTCCATTTGCAGATACAATTTGTCTCCTGTTGACCAAGTAGGACTTGAACCACAGTAAGGCTGTATCATGAATGCCAAATACATGCTGGAGATGGTGAAGTAATATATCATGGTCTATTGTGTCAAATGCTGCAGACAAATCAAGGAGGGTGAGGACTGTAATCTTTCTGCTATCCAACACAGAGAGAATGTCATTAACTACTTTTAGAAGAGTAGTTTCAGTACTGTGGCAAGGGCGATATGCAGATTGTACATTGCTAAAAAGACTGTTTGAATTCAGATGAGATACAAGCTGGGATATAACAACCTTTTCTAAAATTTTTTATCTGAATGGGAAATTAGAAACTGGGTGGTAGTTCTTTAAATTGTTATGGTCTAGTGTTGGTTTCTATAGCAGATTCTTTACAATGGCAGTTTTGAAAAATGATGGGAATTCCCCAGATGACAGAGGGGTATTAATAACATCAGTTAGTGAAGGCAATACTGGATCTAAGCACTCAAGCAGCAGTGATGTTGGAATTGGATCAAGTTCACATGACTTTGGTGCACTCCTCATCATGATTGTACATACGAAATCCATACAGACAGGTTCAAATGCTGCTAATGGTTGCCACTCAAAATTCTGTATCCCAACTGTATGATGACGACGAGTCAATTGAAATTGTGGTGTCAAGCTTATCTCTAATGGTTTGTACTTTGTCACGGAAGAAATTTGCAAACATGTCCAGAAGGTCGACTGGAGAGAAGGTAGTTGGAAGTGGTGTTGATTTGTTCCTTGACATTAGCTTGTTAGTAATCTCGAAGAGCTCTTTGCAGCTGAACTTTCCATGATCTTACAAGTGTAGTGGGCTGATTTCGCTGCATGGACTATATTTGTGACAGTCTTCTTAGCAACTTCATAGATTTGCTTATAAAATAGTGAGTCTGATAGAAAGCCAGAGCCTCTCAGCTTTACGGCAGTCTCTTTTAGCAGTGCGAAGCTGGTCCCTAACACTACTATACCATGGTGAACACTTTTGAATTGATACTTTGCACTTGGTAGCTGGGGCATGTTTGTCAAGTACTGAACACAGACAGTTATTGAGTTGTTCTGCAGTAGGAGGTAAGCAAGTTGTTAGGTTAGCTTGGATGTTGTGCATTAGTTTGGTTCTATTTATCATACGGAGGTTTCTCTTAGTAGCAGATAAAGGTGGAGGGTTAGGGACTGATATGTCAAGATGGCATATAATGCAGAGGTGATCTGATGCAAGGTCATGGGATACCAGGGAGGTCCGTAGAATGTTATCATCAGGTCTATGAAGAATCCAGTCTAAAATGTGACCATGTTTATGGTTGGGTTGGTTAACTGACTGTTTGAGGTTGAAAACATTAATGGAATCTATGAGTTTTGATGTATTTGAGTTTCCGGGACAGTCAAAGTGAAAGTTGAAATCTACAAGAATAATCAGGTTGCCACCTAACAAATTTCCATAGTCCAGGAGATTTGGAAACTGCTCCAAAAAGAGAGTGTCAGCCAGCTTGTTTTTTCTACTAGGAGAAGGGCAGTATAGGCAGAAAAAAATGGAATAACCTTTGCTCCAGTGTGAGTGTGTAATAAACAGTTGTATTATTTATTAACGTTATTAATAGCTCTCTCTCATCCTGGGAATTCCCATCATTTTTCAAAACTGCCATTGTAAAGCCTCTGCTGAAGAAACCAACACTAGACCATAACAATTTAAAGAACTACCACCCAGTTTCTAATCTCCCATTCATATCAAAAATCTTAGAAAAGGTTGTACTATCCCAGCATGTATCTCATCTAAATTCAAACAGTCTTTTTAGCAATGTACAAACTGCATATCACCCTTGCCACAGTACTGAAACTACTCTTCTAAAAGTAGTTAATGACATTCTCTCTGCGTTGAATAGCGGAAAGATTACAGTCCTCACCCTCCTTGATTTGTCTGCAGCATTTGACACAATAGACCATGATATATTACTTCACCATCTCCAGCATGTATTTGGCATTCATGATACAGCCTTACTGTGGTTCAAGTCCTACTTGGTCAACAGGAGACAAATTGTATCTGCAAATGGAATACACTCCAGCCCAGTTGATCTATGTTGTGGTGTTCCACAGGGGTCTGTTCTTGGACCTGTTCTCTTCATTCTGTACACTCAGTCACTCTCAAGTGTCATAGATCATCATCCAGTGTCTCACCAATTGTACACTGATGACACACAAATATACAAATCTAGCCACCCAACTAAAGTTGATGCTACCATCCAAGGTGTAGAGAGGTGCATTTAAGATGTGAAATCATGGATGACTTGTAACAAGCTGCAGATAAATGATGATAAAACTGAGGCCATTCTGATCACAACACAAAGACTTTCTCATTCATATCCTTTACCTCAAACAATAAATATCAGCAACACCAACATTAAATTCACACAATCAGTACGAAACCTAGGTGTTACTCTGGACAGTACTCTTACATTGCACCAACATGTCATGAACATATGCAAGGCTGCATATCTTGAGCTGAGACGCATCAGCTCAATTCGCAAATATCTTTTAGTTGATGCCACTAAAACACTTGTGTGTTCATTAGTACTTTCAAGACTGGACTATTGTAACTCAATTTTATCTGGTTCATCTCAATATCTGCTCCAGAAACTTCAAAATGTTCAAAACACAGCTGCTCGGATCATACTTAGAGTACCATGATCAGAGCACACCTCCCCACTGCTCTGTACCCTACACTGGCTATCCATTCGATCCAGAATCAAACAAAAATTTGTTCTCTGTGCTGCGTTTCTCTGTCGGACTCTAGTCCAACATACCTATTCGACCTCACCCATGTGTACACACCAGCAAGATACTTACGCTCCTCTTCTGACAATCGTATACTCATTATTCCCACTATGAAAACAAAGTCATATGGACAGTGTTCTTTTGCATACCAGGGCCCAGCAACGTGGAATGAATTGCCCAATGAACTTAGACACAAAGACAACAGTGGTCACATTCAAGAGGGCTCTCAAAACTCACTGATTTCGACTGCAAGAACAAACTTAAAGACCTAATAATGTTTCCTACCTTAAATATTCTCAGCATGTTTTTTTAATGTTTTCTAATTTCATGGTGTTTGTTTTTGTAATCATATCATTATATGCTTTTTATCTTATAGGTGTTGTCTAATGTTGTAAAGCGCTTAGAGCTTCTAAAGATTAGGTGCTATACAAAGTCCTCATTATTATTATTAGTATTATTATTATTATTATCAAGATCATTATTATTAGTATTATTATTATTATTAGTATTATTATTATTATTAGCATTGTTATTATTATTAGTATCAAGATCTTCATGAAGAGATCCTGATCTTCAAGAGTACAATGAAGGTGTGTCAACTGAGGATTGTCATAAAAATGATAAACTGACATAACTGATAGCTGAAAACCAGGCTGAGTATTTGGACAGAGTCAAAACAAAGTATAACCCTGCAATGCAACACTTGTTGAAGTTTCACTTCCAAAATCTGAAATATAACCACAACTAACAGCAGCACATGTTATCATGCCAGTGATATGAACAATGTATGGTGCAATATTACATCCCATGTGTAAAATATCTTAGTCCTCAGAAATTTCTTCTGGTCAACTGAAACATGTTCCTAGTTTTATGTCAATCATATATTGTGGAGAGTCAGTGGAGATCGGGTTCATGTACACATACATGTATGTATATCTTATAATCTTTACCAGTCACCAACAAAAAATTCTCCATCGGATCTCATCATTGATTGATACAATTATGTACTTGCCAGTGGAAAGTTAGATAACATTCCAGAATGTACATTCATCTCCTGAAAACACAAGTTATTCATGGAAAGGCCACCAAACAGTTATGATCTAATATTAGGACAACTGTAATACATGTGCAATGATGCTAGTGCAATTTTGGTTTGCAGGATACACTGCATTATTTGATGTTCAGGAAGTCGCATACAATTCTGGTTTCATTGTTGTAATCACACTGAATTGTATTTAGAACAACACACTGCACTGCAACACTGATTTCACATAAAATGGGAAAGGCATCATAGTATTTTTAGTCTCACCAAAAAGGAATTCCATATATGCAGTATACTAACTGTTACAACTCTATGGTCTTAAAACTAAGTAACAGAAAAGAGTGGAAACCAACATGTTCAGTATAATTCAACAAATAATTTATTTCCCTGGAAGAGAGTATTGTGAATTAAATCCCAAACAGTCATAACAGTTTTATGACAAGTCCAAAAGTATAGAAGGTATCAAATGAATTCCAGTGGTGTTACCAAAAAAATCCAATACTGAATGTGCTCATGTGCTAGTAGCCTTGAATGTGTTAATGTGCCAGCAGTTTTGATGTATCACAATGATATAATCCAGGATGTCCTTGAATTGATTCACAATAATTCAGAAATAGTGATTTAGTTCTAAGTTAACGAGTACTTTGACATTCAACCAAATAATTCAAAAATTAAATAAACAAATCCCTTAACACAACTAAAAGCTGCTTCCACTAGATAGATTTCAAGGTATGAATAATACTGATGTTAACAACCCTACAGTAAAAACCTAAGACACAATAAGAGGACCAGGATAAGTGTCAAAAGTTATTTTCTAAAACATTTTCAGCTGTTAACAATGTCAGGATTTTTACTTATTCTTTTGATAATCAACCTGGTAAATATCCGGTAAACCATGAATTTCCGAGAAGAAAGCCAATGTCCTGAACTCAAATACAAGTAAACATGTTTACCTGCAAGCTATCTTAAAATATATTCTACAATCATAGCCAAAACTTTGCTGTGTAATATGCTGTTGACAACATGACTTACAATCAACAATAATGAACAAAAGTCGAATATACAACACAAATATACAAAACATAACAATAAAAAATAATAATTTGCCTAAATGTGGCTTTTACGTGAACGAACATTGTAGTAGATATTCCAAATACTAAGCATTGTTATTCCAAACAAATAATAACATTTACAAAGTTTAATGCTAGCATATTTTCCCACGAAAAATCATTCACGCTAGCATTAGAATTTTAATTTCCAACCTCATGTTAATTAAACTCGCGTGTGACGATCGGGGTGAAAAGAGCAAAAGTATGGGGTATAAAAGGTGTTGACATATATTAGCCACAAAAATCCCAGACCCAGTAAGATACTACTAGCCGTGGTAGGTTTTATGGCACCCATCTCTGGATTTATTGTATTTGCTTTGCAAGTCAACATACTAAACAAACAAATGCGACACCAAAATCCCAACCATGACAGATGTAAATTTCATACCTTAACCGGAAGAAACTATATAGTGGTGATATTTCTTGTGATTTTATCAGTAGCCTAGCTAGGAAAACATAGACGAATGTGCATGATAATGCCAAAAAGATTAGGTTTCATATTTCGGAGATATCCTCCTAGCCTTGTCCATGAAGGAACGTACATCAGAAAGCAATTCCTATCTACAACGTGTATCCCCGTGGTTTGATTAAATTGTACATGTTCCTGATGGCATAAACACATGGCAAATTTTACATATTGTTCTGCAACAAGCGGTAAGTTCAATGTTCTTTTTCAATAAATGTGGACTGCTTCATAAGTACTTGTTCTACTGGTTCTTAATTTGTCATAGTCTCCCCTACAGTGTCTTTACTGTTTCCAAAAATAAATCTAAACAAATTAATGAAAGCAATATACACATAAACCACAAAAGCCCCATCTCACAAACACACAAGACGTCCATGCATGTTACTACATTCTTCCTGTGGATAAGATGTGACAGAAGTTTATATCAACTAAGGAGCTTCATTACATTTACCAACTTGAATGAATATCAAAGTCACGTACAGCAATAACATAGCATGTGCTATAAATACAGATAAAGTTAAAAACTAATAATTACGACCAATAGCGACAACAAAACGAACGACGTACATCGACATAATGCAAGAAAGATACGCGAGCTATGCTAGAAAATGTTTTCTGTAGCTTTATCGGAAGAAATATATAATAGCGTTGATTATTTGAGAGTATAACAATTTTTAAATGCGCCTTATTCATATCAACGTTTTTGAAGGCTACTCTCTATAAATTGCTATTCATGTCATAAACGATGTGATTTTCATGAAAAAGATTACTTTGTTCATCACCTTTTCCATGAACCTATCATCAAGCAACAACCAAAAAATGACATTTTTTACTTTCAGTCACAAAGCGTTTTAACGATGTTAGAAAGGTGTGACGCTTCAATGCTATTTTAGCACGGATAATTAAAAACATTTACTTCTGACTGAAAATGTTTTTTATTGACACAAAACCAAACATTATAAAACTTAACAAGATATTTGTTTGTGAAAAAAGAATTTTGGATGTGAAAGATGGACTGTCTATCACAGTTACAAATAAATACTGCATTTTAAACGAAAGCGCTATTACGCTACATGCTTTTATTAAAAGATAACAAATTCACCTTTCCTTGTATTACAGTGAATATACTATAGACAATAATGAGGGTGGGGGATTGTCCACATTAACCTTCACTTGACGTCATCCGTAGCTGTTATCGCTAATTCAGAAATAGACATCATTAGAGAGTATGCATTTCTGAAATGTGTCGCATTTAAGGGGTTGGTCCACGGCCACGATTTTGAAATATAATTTTGATACCGTTCTTTATCCAGAAAAGCAATTAATTTTACAGTTAAACATTAATTTATATAATTAAATCAGTTATCAATTTACTATTATTTTGGGATTTTTTCTTCTTTTTATCTTCTTACTATTCTTGGTCCTATAGTTGAATTTGGTCATAAATAAAATAGAGGAGTTACAAATGGAATGAATTGAAAGTAGAAAGAGCCAGCATTAATTACTGAAATGATCCAACACGGTGACACTATTCACGACGACCATATAATCAGGGCCGACGGGGTTGAGGGTGGGGGCAACCGGGGTTATATCTTTTTAATGTTATAAGAGAAATTTTTTCTTTGAACAAGAACTAGGAAAATCCCGGGTGTTTTTCTTACCCCAAGGCCCGTGATCGCTCTCTACGGCCCTGAATAAAATCAATACAAAAGTTTGAAAATGAACAAGAAATAAATTAGGATTTACAACCTTTAATGCCATTAAAATAAGAAGCCATACATTATTAGTAATCAACGCAATTAAAGAAAGAGTTTATAACTTTGGTAAATATGCGGTTTAGGAATTTCGGAAGATAAAACATGGCGATGTTCAAGGAATTAGGGATATGACGATATGAAGTGTTCAGCTTATACGGTACAAGCTAAACAATTAAAATAAAAGCTGTGAATAACAATAGATTTCACTTATAGGACGCTAAAAGCAACCGTCATACAAAACTTAAAGACTTCTTAATGCGAAGTGTGTGTGTGTGTGTGTGTGTGTGTGTGTGTGTGTGTGTGTGTGTGATATGGATTTTTATTGTAGCTTTAACAGTTTTTCAGTCATAGCGCTTCGATATCTCAGTGTGGCAGTTTGTAGTGATGTCTAACACTGGGTCATCATGTCGCAGACATGTAGCAACATATCCCATCCATTCACATTATCCGGACACCAGACCGACCAGTCCTAACACTAACTTCTTAATGCTGAGCACCTAAAGTCCTTGGTATGACTTGGCCGGGGTTCGTACCCGCGACATTCCGCATCCGAGGCGGCCGCTTTAACAACTAGGCCACCGGAGCAGTCTTTACCATAAAGTAATTATAACAGTACCTACCTAAGATATTCATTTCACAACTAAGTGCATAATAAGAACTCTTTTGGATTATTTTTTTAATTAAAAAAATGGTTTTCCTGGATAAATTAACTGCTAGTGCAATAAAAAATAGTGAAACAAAATACTCTAACATCAGCACTCACTAACTGGCCCCATCCTTTCTCTATGTCCTGTACAAGTATAACTATAACTTCGTGCATTTAAACATGAATTATTATTGCTTTAATTCAACTTATGAGTCGACCGCACCTGTGGCCTAAATGGACGAGGGAGGTTGAAGATTCGAACCCCAGCTGATTCCAACCAAAGACTAGTATCTGCCTCGCTTGGCGCTCAGCATTAAGAGGTTGGTGTTAGGACTGGTCGGCCTGGTGTCACGATAATGTCGCTGGGTGGGGCATCATGATACATGTTTGCGACATGATGCCTCAGTGCTAGACACTAGAAATCACTTTTGTTACGTGTTTAGACTCGAATAAACAGCACAAGAAAAAGTGAAAACAACAAGCTCTGAAAACTTTAACAAATTATTTATTTCCCTAGAAAAATAATGTAAAAATGAAAAAATAAGAACTTACGGTTTTAAGAATGAAATCCAAAAACAAACCAAGAATAATCTACGAATATAACTTTATAAGTCCTAATACTGAAATGTTCTAATGAAATCAAGTTCGAGTCGCGACGAAGAATCCAAGATGGAAGGCGAAGACGTATGCTGTATCCTGTGTTGTGGTCTACAGTTCCTTGTAGAAACACAAAAAGTAATCCGGTGTTTGTAATCCGAATAAAAATTTTAAGAAATGTCTTTGTTCAAGAATTCTGTATGAGCACTCAAAATATTTCCAGAGAAACGAACTAATCTTTGTGAATCCAAATAATCTGAATAAACATAAAATGTATTCCAAAAATGACACAACAAAAGACACACCTTTACGTCTCAGTGTTTAGAAGCCCAACTGAGATTATTTCTCTAAAATAAGGGTTTAAAACTTGAATTTTACGCAAAACTGATGCCGGGTAAGGGTCACGTGATCATGTTTACATATATATAAAAAAATCACGTAGCCCCTGTATGTCCTTGATAAGAACCAATCATTTTACTCCGAGAATAAAAGTTGTTTACTTCACTAAAACTATTTACAAGTCGAGGGTCACGTATCCAACACTTCCTCAATCTCAACATTATTATTAACACAATAAAATAAAAAAAAAACATTACAAATAACTTGCTCACGTGGTTGTCACTAATTTTGAATTAAGGTCGGGAACCAGGTCAGCCTTATGTTTACAAAAATGAACAGTCAATGTCAAACTATTTTCTGGAAAAAGTATGAGTTCTAGCAAACAGAACTACATTATTTTGACATATAATGAAATCAAAAATAAAAAGATTTTAAAACTTACATACAATTAATCAGATACAAATTAAATCAAATATACATAACACTATAAACTGCCAAACTGAAGATATAGTAGCGATATGACTACAATTGTTAAAGCTACTTTAAAAAATCCAGAAACACACAAACTCAACTTCAGAGTCCGCAGTTTGGCCATGTGATTTTAAAGTTAATTTTGGTTCCCAAAGAAACAACATCGTTTTTGGTGATTATGGACGTAATTTCAGTAATATCACATTGCTGGTTCAATTGTTATACCTTGTCTTAATACTCATTTTTACCTGTTCTCTGGCGACAAAATGAATTATCCGCATTCACACGTATTTCATAAAAAGAATAATCGGAGTCAAATGTAACAAGCTTAGTAACTAAACTGATAACAAAAGAACATTTGCTTGACAATGTCAAAGTATGTACTGTACCAAATAAATTACAACAGAAGCAACTAAAAATCTATCCAATTTATCTCCAACAGAATATATTTAAATGATTATGCTTTGTCATCCCGTCCATTTGGTAATATTAAACTCATCAGATGACCGAATCAGCAATCACAAGTGTATCTGTTAGAGCTGTTGGCAGAAGAATACAGCAGCGTTTGTTTGGTTCACTTGGTCCAATGTAAAGGTTGTTGTTGTTGTGGGGTATAACACCAGTTTTCAATACAAGATAGGCAATACATAGCGGCCAGTATTATTTGGTGGAGGAAGAACCTTGGAAAACCCCAGAAAGAACCACTGACCCACGAGAAGCTACTGGCAAGCTTTCTCATACCCACATAGGCCGAACCCGCAACTCGAACCCACGCAGACAGAGGTGAGATGTCAGTGATCCGTAATGGTGAGCGCTTTAGACCACTGTACAGCTGAGGTTTCTTAGTGTCATACATGACTGTACAGTATCAGTATGGCACTACAAGACCCTTGTTGTACAGTTTCTATACAGTTATGTATTACACTAAGAAACCCTTGCTGTACAAATACAATACAGGCATGTATGACACCAAGAAACCCCTGCTGTACAGATATTATACAGTCATGTATAACACCAAGAAACCCCTGCTGTACACATACTGTACAGGCATGTATGCCACTAAGAAACCCCTGATGTACAGATACTATACAGTCATGTATGACACTAACAAACCCCTGCTGTGCAGATACTAATACAGTCATGTATGATGCTAAGAAACCCCTGCTGTACACATACTATACTGACATGTATAACACTAACAAACCCCTGCTGTACACATACTATACAGGCATGTATGATGTTAAGAAACCATTGCTGTACAGATACTACACTGACATGTATAACACTAAGAAATCCCTGCTGTACAGATACTATACAGGCATGTATGCCACTAAGAAACCCCTGCTGTACAGATACTATACTGACATGTATAACGTTAAGAAACCCCTGCTGTACAGATACTATACAGTCATGTATGATGCTAAGAAACCCCTGCAGCTGAGATACTATACAGGCATGCATGATGCCAAGAAACCCCTGCTGTACATGTATGATGCCAAGAAACCCCTGCTGAACATGTATGATGCTAAGAAACCCCTGCTGTACAGATACTAATACAGGCATGTATGATGCTAAGAAACCCCTGCTGTACACATACTATACAGGCATTATGATGCCAAGAAGCCCCTGCTCTACATGTATGATGCTAAGAAACCCCTGCTGTACAGATACTAATACAGGCATGTATGATGCTAAGAAACCCCTGCTGTACACATACTATACAGGCATTATGATGCCAAGAAACCCCTGCTGTACAAATACATTACAGGCATGTATGACGTCAAGAAACCCCTGCTGTACACATACTATACAGGCATGTATGGTGCTAAGAAACCCCTGCTATACAGATACTATACAGTCATGTATGACGCCAAGAAAACCCGGCTGTACAAATACTATACAGGCATGTATGATGCCAAGAAACCCCATCTGTACAAGTATGGCACTTAGAAACCCATGTTGTACACATACATTACAGGCATGTATGATGCCAAGAAACCCCTGCTGTACACATGCTATACAGGCATGTATGGTGCTAAGAAACCCCTGCTGTACAGATACTATACAGTCATGTATGACGCCAAGAAAACCTGGCTGTACAAATACTATACAGGCATGTATGACACCAAGAAACCCCATCTGTACAAGTATGGCACTAAGAAACCCCTGCTGCAGATATTATACAGGCATTGATGACGCCAAGAAACCCCTGCTGTACATGTATGACGCTAAGAAACCCTGCTGTACAGATACTAATACAGGCATGTATGATGCTAAGAAACCCCTGCTCTACATGTATGACGCCAAGAAATCCCTGCTCTACATGTATGATGCCAAGAAACCCCTGCTCTACATGTATGACGCTAAGAAACCCCTGCTGTACAGATATTATACAAGCATGTATGATGCCAAGAAACTCCTGCTGTACACATACTATACAGGCATTATGACACTAAGAAACCCCTGCTGTACAGATACTATACAATCATGTATGATACTAAAAACAATGTACAGATACAATACAGGCATGTAAGGCACTAAGATAATCCCTGCTGTACAGATACAATACAGGCATGTAAGGCACTAAGATAATCCCTGCTGTACAGATACTATACAGGCATGTAAGGCACTAAGATAATCCCTGCTGTACATATACTTTTACAGGCATGAATGGCAATAAAAGACCCCTGTTTTGTACTGATACTATACAGTCATGTATGTTATTAAGAAACCCACCCTGTAAAGATACTACACAGGCATGTATGATGCCAAGAAACCCCTGCTGTACAGATACTATATATTGTAGGTATGTATGACACTATGAAACCCCTGCTGTACAGATAGTATACTAGTAGCATGCAATACAGTTTTAAAATCATGGGTTATGTATGTGTTATCAAGTACCTTGCTCTGATTACGGACTTCTTCTGTTGTGGGTTTGGCTTCCTCCTCTTCCTGTGCCAGTCTGTCATCTACACAAAAATAGAAATCTTTAGTTTACATATCTATTCATTTATATCATTTCAACATCTATCCCCTATTGCAATGATCACCAGTTAATTTTCCAATTCTTTTTTTGATGAGGGATTCCACACAAAGTGTTTTTTGGTTAGAGGCATGAGGAAGGAATAATGCTGAAATATCCCCAATTGATTTAATTTTGATTCAAAGACATTTACATCAACAGAGTCAACAAGAACAGGACTTTACTGTATTTACTGAATTATAACATTCTAGGACAATATCACTCACCTGGCAGATATCTCCCTAAATGCCAAAAGGCAATCAAGTTGTTTAAGATATCTTGGTCAGCAGGAGGCTTTCTCATGAAATTTCTTCCAATGCTATTGATAACATATGTAATAAAAAAAATCTCAAGCTTTATCTTGGTTTTGTATCATCATCTATTTGTTGGCACATCAGCATCATTTGTTCAATAAAGCCTTATGCCAAGATGTTCTCTTTCATGGCACATTCCATTAAATTTTATCTAATTCTGCTGAGCTTCTTAAAAAAGGTTTTATTTCTATCTTTAGTTTGATGGCCATAGTTGATGGTAGATAATCTGTCTAAAACTGAAATCCATTTATGCCAGGGTACTATCCGTAAAACTTGGTCAACTATTGTTGTGCAATTTAATTTTAGAAGAACCCATTTAGTGTCTTTGTTTTCATACTAACAATGGTCATATGTCACACTAACAATGGTCATATCTCATACTACCAATGGCCATATTTCATACTACCAATGGTCATATGTCATACTACCAATGGTCATATGTCATACTAACAATGGTCGTATGTCATACTACCAATGGTCATATGTCATACTACCAATGGTCATATGTCATACTAACAATGGTCATATGTCATACTAACAATGGTCATATGTCATACTAACAATGGTCATATTTCATTGTGGATCTGAAGCATTTTTACAAAATTCTTCACTGAAATTGAAAGCATAGCTTTGGTGACCAACATCTCTATGATAAGAATAATAAAATTTCTGTATAGTTAGATGATAAATGCAAATGGGAGACCAGATATATTGTAGGATAGAGTGACAACAAGTTGAGAAATCAAGGTCAATTTAGTCTCTCAGAATTCATCTGTCGATAATCTTTAGGTCAAACACACACACACACACACTATGCACAACAAAGAATACTCTCTGATTGATTTATTCTTTGATCCTGGCTTTCTTTCTGAATTTTAGCATAACCAGTTCTCATTTTTCTCCATTGTCACTGATATTTTCTTTATATAAATTGTGGCACGATACATAAAGAGTAAAATAAAAATATGATAAAATGCAGTCAACCATTTCAATTACTCATATGATCATAAATGGGACTTTTATCCAAATTCATAAAGAAAATCATTGGTACATGTATAATGGAATTCTACCCAAAAATGGAAACTTTGCTCTGAACAAATGTTTGTACTTTTATCAAGGCAAAGACAGTGTTGTCTCCATTTGTGGGCCTTGCGGAAATGTTAATCTTTGTTTTATTAAAAATCCATTAAGACTGTCATGTTTACCCCGACCCAGAGTAGCCCAGTTTGAAACATGTATAATCAAGGTAATTCTGACGGGTCATTGTTTGATGTCGAACATTGCCGAAGGCTAGCACTAATCCGTTACGTAAGATTGTTGTGGCTAGAATAGAAGAACCGGACATCGGAGTTGCAAAGTCACAGACAGCGAATTATCACCTAGGTGTCGAAATGTTTCCAAGATCAAAAGAAATTGCCTGAAGAAGTGGGAGTGTCCTAACTTCTTTCCCCTGCAAACAGACAGACAGGTTGAACTGGCCGCTAAGACGATTGGACAGGGGCACAGCGCCACCCAATCAGAATCGAGATGGGGGGAGACCTTGATTTGGGTAGAATGATATCCCTGCGTTTTCTGGCAAAAGTTAGTTCGCTGAGAGAAATTACCCAGAGAAGAGGTTAGCGTAACTCCGAATAGCCATTCGTTATTGGCGGGAAAATCTTAGAGCGGGAAGGTCTAAGTACAGAAAGCTTCAAACGGTCAGTAGATATTTGTTCGGTCTTTGTGGAATGCGACTGCATTTTAATTGTAGGTCGTATGTATACTTTATTATTACTAGAATCGTAGTACGAAGAATTACTTTGTTTCATTAATATGTTTGCATATTTTGAAGAAATGAGTTGATATTTGTAAAGAATTATATAGCTTGCAGCCGTCGTAAGAGTTAATATTGTAATTTACTATGTGGGTATTTTATAGTAGACTAACACATATGTTCATATGATTATAGATTTTGCCATTGTTGAATATTTGTAATGTACAGACATGTGTCTGATTTTGTCAGATTGTAGTACAATGAGATTAAATATATATGTGTATCTACTGACGTGACGCAATGTATTGATGTCTGTATAACAATTCACTGATACTGTGTTATTACGCCATTGTTTACCCTGCAAGAAGTGTGTGGGAATTTCGATGTGTATGCATGTGTGGCCGAAACAGTGACAGCTATCTGATGGTTAATTGTCGTTATAGTGTGAGGTGAGGTTCGATAAAACATTTGTTAACGCCTTGTGGTTTTTCACAGGAAGCTTTGAGGGACAGACCAGTTAAAGTTTGGTCCCGTTGTCTCGGATAGAGAGACGGAGGAAAGGAGGGAAGGGGAAGAAAGTGGAGTGAAGTCTAGGAGTAAAATTGGAGGAGGAGATAATAGAGAGGGAAAGGAGAAGAAAGGAGAAGTTGAAGTCTGGAGCGAAGTTGGAGGAGGAGATAGTAGAGAGGGAAACAGAGACAAAGGAGGAGTTAGAAGAACAGAAAGAAGGAAGAATCAGCGGGAAGAAATAGGTGAGTAGATGCAAGGACAGGGGGAAAATCGAACTCACACTGTAAATCACGGGATGAATTAGGCTGTCACTTGGTCGAGGGAAAGACGAGTGATTGGAAGTTATCGTTTTTAAATTATCACATTTATTAAATTGTTATTGATTGAATTTCATCTTCGTGTTCTCTATAATTTAACCATCGGCATTGCTGACTGGGGGCTCAGAGCTGTAAAGCTACATCATCACTAATTTAACTTTCTAACCTAACGAGCCAGGGTGGAACTTTCAATTTAATTTAATTAAATTATATTGGGAGAACCCCACCCCAATACGACAGAACGTCACAGCGGGCACTCCGTCCGGGATTTGAATTAGACATAAATATTATTTTACGATCTAAAAGTTTATTTGTTAGAAGTATTAGTGAACAGTGTGAGATATTTTCCATCCTATGTATTTTGAATTTTTATGATTTTCTCATCTTGTGTTTGTTATATTTGATATTTGCATGTTTGGTAGATCTTTAATTACTTGCAGTAATTGTGAAGTAAATATCGAGCAAATATCTTACCTGAACGAAATTAGTTGTTGTCAACAGGTAAGTATTTGGCTGGGAACTTGTAATATCTGTCCATTGTTAGTAAGGTCGAGACAAGGTATCACTTCCTATTAGTATAACAATATGGCTACAGAAAGGCAAATGATCAAGGAGTACCGTGCCATGGGTTCGGAAGATCTCGGCTACGAGGGAGATCGCCTGGCAGCATTTATTGAAGAAAGAATCAAGGAACGGAAGGCAGAAAAAGCAGCGGAGAAGGAGCTGGCTAAGATGGCAGCGGACCGAGAGCTGGCCAAGATAACAGCGGACCGAGAAACACAGAAAGAGCTGGAGCTGGCTAAGATAGCAGTGGACCAAGAGTTGGCCAGGATATCAGCGGCCACAAAGGAACGAGAACTCGCTCATACTCTTGAAATGGAGAAAGTCAGGTTAGCGGCTAGGGACACCGATCGGGACGACGCCAGCACAAGCTCTGGAGGGACCGGACGACCTTTCATCGACCACCGAATGGTCCAGATAAGTATGCCGCGGTTCAGCGATAAGGAGGAATCTATCGACGATTTTCTTGTTCAGTTTGAGAAACTTGCTCACGCTCATAAAATTCCTGAACAACATTGGGCGATTAATGTCTCAGCTTTTTTGCAAGGTGCAGCTCGTGAAGTCTACCACGGCTTAGCTGGAGACGATGCTGACGACTACAATGCGCTCAAAAAAGCCCTTCTCTGCCATTATCGGCTGACCGCCGAAACATATCGTAAACTTTTTCGGGACTCGGCGAAAAAGGCAACGGAGACCCACTCTCAATTCCACACCCGTGTTCTAGGGTTATTTGAGAAGTGGATGAAGATGGCCGAAGTCGAACGATCGTACGACGGGCCACGCGAGGTTATACTCAAGGAACATGTCCTGAGTACTTACCATCGCGAGTTGACAGTCTTTCTAGCAGAGAGAGAGCACCGGACACTCGAAGTGATCGCTAGCATGGCGGAGCGATACGAGCAGGCACACTCGAAAAGTGGAGGTTCCGGGGGTGCGGACTGACCCCGACCCACTGAGTCACGCTGTGTGGTTGAGGTAGAGCCGGCTGTCCGTAACCGTCAGGGCGACGGGAGGGTCGGAGGGGGATCTACAGGTAGGGATGCCAACCATAGACCTGGACAGGCCTCACCCACGAAAGCGGGACTTGCAGGTCGGCGAGGGTTGCCGACGTGTTACAACTGCAAGCGCCCGGGGCATATTGCCAGGGACTGTCCCAAGGGCAGGCAGACCCAGGTGAATGCCGTCGCTAGGAAGGAGCGCGAGCCGGAGGCAAGCTGTAACCCAGCCAACCTCGCGTCTGCTACTGTCAACGGAGAAGGTGCCACCATTTTGTATGACACTGGGTGTAGCGTCCCAGCCCTTGTGGACAAAAAGTACGTTAAGCCCGAGGATTACACAGGGGAGGTAATCGAAGTTCAGTACGCGAACATTGCGCGTGACTCATTGCCAGTGGCTGTCATTGACCTCGATTCACCATACGTGAAGGGGAAAATTGAAGCTGCATGCTTGGATGGTTTGTCGCATGACGTCATACTGGGATGTCGTTATGTGTTGCCACAACCGAACCCTGAAACCTGCACACCGATGGCGGTGAGTGCTGTGGAAACCAGGTCCAAGAGTCGACAGACGGAAGCGAAGCCGATGGAAGTTACATCGACACCGGTGAGTAACGTTCTTCCGGCCGAGCTGAGGAAGCTGCAACAGCAAGACGCAACTCTGGCGCAGTTGCACCAACACGCTGCAGCAGAGACGAAGAGAGAAACTCCAAATGGCGGGGTGAAGTTCGCATACAAGAAGGGGATCTTGTATCGCTACGCCAGGAATGGTAACGAACACTTTAAGCAAGTCGTCGTACCAAAAGAGAAGCGAGGGGAAGTGTTGAAACTCGCGCACGAGAGTCTCATGGATGGACACATGGGAATTGCCAAGACGCGTGACCGTCTTGTCAAAGGATTCTACTGGCCAGGGGTCCAGGGAGACGTCAAATGGTTCTATCTCTCCTGTGACAAGTGTCAGAGAATGGCACCGAAAACGGATCATCGACCCGTCCCCTTGGGGAGTACACCCCTTATCGATGAACCGTTTAGACGCGTCGCGATGGACTTGATCGGACCGATAAAACCTGCGTCGTCGCACGGAAATCGGTATATCTTAACGGTCGTAGATTACGCTACACGCTATCCGGAGGCCGTTGCGCTGCGTAATATTGATTCGGAAACCGTCGCGGAAGCGCTGTTTGGGATTTGGTCAAGAGTTGGAGTGCCCGACGAGATCCTGACCGACCAAGGGACACAATTCATGAGTCGCGTAATGGCAGAGGTAAACCGACTGATGTCAATTAAGCACCTCACGACTACACCATATCACCCTCAATGTAACGGACTGGTCGAACGGTTTAACGGGACCCTAAAGAACACGCTCAAGAAGCTGTGCGAAGGCCGCCCCAAGGATTGGGATCGGTATATTCCTGCCATGCTTTTCGCCTACCGGGAAGTACCTCAAGCGAGTTTAGGGTTCTCTCCCTTTGAACTCCTGTACGGGAGGACCATACGCGGCCCAATCGCCATACTGAGACAACTGTGGACGGACGATCACGCTGTGGAGGAGGTACGCACCACCTACCAATACGTTGCGGACTTGCGCAACAAACTGGAGGAAGTTTGTTCCCTCACACAGGAGAACCTCACGCGAGCGAAGGCGCGTCAGGCGAAGAATTACAACAAGCGCGCAAAACCACGCCAGTTTGAAGTAGGGGACAAGGTGTTGTTACTGCTGCCCAAAGAACACAACAAGCTGCAAGTTTCCTGGAGGGGTCCATACGTTGTCACCGAGAAGGTCAGAGGTCAAACATATCAGATACGGCTACCAACGAAGGAGAAATTGTACCATGCCAATCTCCTTAAGAGATACCGGGAAAGAGAGATCGCCAGCGATTTTGTTATCGCCACGATAGTCACCGAGGACGCCGAAGGCGATACAGAAGGTGCCAACACTGTTCCGAGCTGTCCGTTAACGAGGGCTGAGACACCCTCGGACGTGGAGTGCGATCCCATGTTGACGGCAGTACAGCGGGAAGAGATTGATACGTTGCTGGCCGGGTATTCCGATGTGCTTACAGAAATACCCAGGAGAACGTCGCTTGTCGAGTTCGGGTTAAAGCTGGTGGATAACCGGCCAGTCCAGCGGAAACCCTACCCCTTGCCCCACGCAAAATGACAAGTCGTAAGGGAGGAGATCGAGCAGATGATTGCTCTGGGACTGATCGAACCCGCCGACTCTCCGTACAGCTCTCCGGTAGTCCTAGTGCAGAAGAAGGATGGCACCCATCGGTTTTGTGTCGACTACCGGAAGCTAAATCAGGTGACAGAATTTCAAGTCAAAATGCTACCTGACCCAGAACATATTTTCGCTTCTGTCTCGAAAGCGAAATATTTCTCCAAGCTGGATTTGTCCAAGGGCTATTGGCAAATTCCGGTAAGGGAGGAGGATAGGGCAAAGCTAGCTTTTGCTACTCCCGACGGGACCTACCAATGGTTGGTCATGCCGTTCGGGGTACAGAACGCGCCCAGCGTCTTTACTAGGATGATGCGGAAGTTGTTGGAACCCTTGCGTGATAGGGGTGTCCACAACTTCATGGATGACCTCTTGTTAGCCACAGCGACGTGGGGTGAACACCTCACTCTGTTAGCTGACGTTTTGGAGCGGCTGCGTCAGGCGGGATTGACAGCTCGCCCTTCCAAATGTCACCTAGGGTTCCGGACATTGGACTATTTGGGACATACCCTGAGCCAAGGTACGCTGTCCCCAGAGAAGTCGAAGGTGGAGCAGCTGAGAAACGCCGCACGGCCCACCACGAAAACTGAGGTGAGGTCATTTCTGGGATTGGCTGGGTATTACCGGAGGTATGTGGCCATTTTCAGCGTGATTGCGGGACCGTTGTCTGACCTAACCAAGAAACGTGCCCCGACTAAGGTTATTTGGACAGATGCATGTGAGCATGCTTTCCAAACGCTGAAGGATAGACTTACATCCGACGCAATTGTCCGTCTACCGGATCTGGCAAAAGACTTCGTTCTTCGCACCGACGCATGTGACACGGGACTGGGAGCAGTACTACTACAGGAATACGATGAGACGCTTTTTCCTGTCGCGTACGGCAGTCGGAAGTTGTCAGCTTCAAACAGTCAGTAGATATTTGTTCGGTCTTTGTGGAATGCGACTGCATTTTAATTGTAGGTCATATGTATACTTTATTATTACTAGAATCGTAGTACGAAGAATTACTTTGTTTCATTAATATGTTTGCAAATTTTGAAGAAATGAGTTGATATTTGTAAAGAATTATATAGCTTGCAGCCGTCGTAAGAGTTAATATTGTAATTTACTATGTGGGTATTTTATAGTAGACTAACACATATGTTCATATGATTATAGATTTTGCCATTGTTGAATATTTGTAATGTACAGACATGCGTCTGATTTTGTCAGACTGTAGTACGATGAGATTAAATATATATGTGTATCTACTGACGCGACGCAATGTATTGATGTCTGTATAACAATTCACTGATACTGTGTTATTACGCCATTGTTTACCCTGCAAGAAGTGTGTGGGAATTTCGATGTGTATGCATGCGTGGCCGAAACAGTGACAGCTATCTGATGGTTAATTGTCGTTATAGTGTGAGGTGAGGTTCGATAAAACATTTGTTAACGCCTTGTGGTTTTTCACAGGAAGCTTTGAGGGACAGACCAGTTAAAGTTTGGTCCCGTTGTCTCGAATAGAGAGACGGAGGAAAGGAGGGAAGGGGAAGAAAGTGGAGTGAAGTCTAGGAGTAAAATTGGAGGAGGAGATAATAGAGAGGGAAAGGAGAAGAAAGGAGAAGTTGAAGTCTGGAGCGAAGTTGGAGGAGGAGATAGTAGAGAGGGAAACAGAGACAAAGGAGGAGTTAGAAGAACAGAAAGAAGGAAGAATCAGCGGGAAGAAATAGGTGAGTAGATGCAAGGACAGGGGGAAAATCGAACTCACACTGTAAATCACGGGATGAATTAGGCTGTCACTTGGTCGAGGGAAAGACGAGTGATTGGAAGTTATCGTTTTTAAATTATCACATTTATTAAATTGTTATTGATTGAATTTCATCTTCGTGTTCTCTATAATTTAACCATCGGCATTGCTGACTGGGGGCTCAGAGCTGTAAAGCTACATCATCACTAATTTAACTTTCTAACCTAACGAGCCAGGGTGGAACTTTCAATTTAATTTAATTAAATTATATTGGGAGAACCCCACCCCAATATGACAGAACGTCACAAAGACACTATGAAAATCCTAAAGGTATTTAAGGAAGAATATGGGTGGTTAATCTTAATTACTCTCTATTACTGAAGGAAAGCTGTCTTAGAAAGGCAAATCACTGTTACAGTTTGATGTAAATTTACCTGGAAATATTACAATTATATATTTCTCGGACAAGTTAATATTGTGTTAAAATGATTTACTTTGTTAATTAACTTTAGGACTTGAATTTCCTTTTTTCCCCACCCCCACTGATAATTATTACCACCCATTTATTCTGTCCCAACCCACCACCACCAAAAATGACAAGAAAAAATTACCATATTCTACTGTATACATTTCCCAAATTATAAATATGAAGTTTGTTGAACAGTCTCACATCATCAAAAATGGCCTGACCATATTATGATAACCACCATCAAAGTGTCATACAGGAATAAAGACAATATATCAAGTCATGTATGTATGTATGTGTGTATGTATGTATGCATGCATGCATGTTTGTAGGTAGGTAGGTATGTATTTATGTATGTATGTATGGTATATCGATAGTCCTTGCAATATAGTGCTGGAGTAAGTTTACGTACCCCCAAAAGGAAATACAAAACAAAAATAATGCAAAACAAGGCAAACTCCTTTAAATACAAGTCAGTATAAAATACTGTATTTTATATCAACCATTCAATTTCAAAAGTCCAAGACCTGACCAGCGTCAAACAAAATCATAGGATGCATCAATGGGAGAAACGGCTGCATTGTAAATATGCCAAGATTTCCTTGTCACATAACAGGACATTACAGTATTATCTTTCTGTCAACAAGGTCAAAAGTGACCACAGATATATATAACCATAGTGGGTTTGTCTTTATCAATATACCTGTATAGACTGAGTGTATAGCATCTCTGGACATTTTTGCGTGGAGTCTCTCGTAAAGTGTGATGTCAGAGCCTGATTTTTCAGAAGGATGGTGGCCATAAAGCTAAAATATTTTGGTCTATGATTTCATGTAACACAACACCCTACTCAACATTTAGTCTAGAATTTAATGTAACACAATAAACTACTCAACATATGGTTTGGGACTTCATAGCACAACACCCTACTCAACATTTAGTCTAGGATTTCATGCAACACAACACCCTACTCAACATTTAGTATAAGATTTCATGTACACAAAACCCTACTCAACACTTAGTCTAGGATTTCATGTAACACAACACCCTACTCAACATTTAGTCTAGGATTTCATGTAACACAACAAGCAGCAGGGAGGGCGAATCCTACAAGTTTTTAGGCAAAAAAACGGGCGAATCCTAAGGTTCCAAATGCCGAAATAAAACCGCGAATCCTACAAGTTTTTAGGCAAAAAGGAGGCCGAAATAAACCCTTTAAAAAACCGCGAGTAAACACAATTGTCACCGTCGTTGCTGCGTTTTGTTGTCGTCGCCCTCCCTGCTGCTTCCTGTGTCCTTTTTCGAAAACCAATGTGCAAAAAAAAACATCACGTGTCTGTTGTCATAAATTAAAAATTTAAGTTAACAATAATGGCCAACATTGGAGAAGCACATTCCGCTAGATTAGCTCGAGAGCGACTAGAAGCAATAAAAAAATTTCTTCCTGTGAGAGATTCTGTAAGACAAAAATTACAAGCGCGTCAAGAAGCACAAGTTGAATTTGCGACAGGTGCAGAACAATTATTTAGACCCGTTACAACAGCTACTGAAAAAGCTGCGGTGGTCACTGAAAGAGCTTTACTGGGAGATCCTAAGGACGAAAAAAAAGGTATTCTTCCAGTGCTAAAACAAACCATTGCACAGACTGAAAAAACAGCAGCAAGAACTAAAAAAACAAAAAAACTTTTACGAGGTCTTCCAACTGATAAAGCTGCGGCTCAACCTCCGTCCGTCAGTGAAGAAATACTTGAAGGCATTGAACAAATTCGTACTGAACTTGCATCTAAACCAATAAAGGAAAATATTGGACTGATTGCAAAATTTAGGGAGGATTTTATCAAAGATATTAGAAATACTAAAATAGAAAAATTGCCTGAAAAAATATAATTAGTATATTTAATAAATCTAATATCTTAAAACCCAGTTCTGAAAAAGTAACTGATGATAATCTTATTAAATGGATATATCACATATATAAAAACAAAAAACAAGCCAGACATGATGATTTAGAATACAGAGGTCTTGATGAAGAACTAAAGAGGCTTTATAAAGAAACGCTGAAACAATTAGAAACCCAGCAAAAACTTCCTCCACCTCTGCAACAGATAGAACAACAACAGTCTTCTTCACCTCTGCAACAGATAGAACAACAACAGTCTTCTTCACCTCTGCAACAGATAGAACAACAACAGTCTTCTTCACCGCAGCAAAAGTTGATGTCGAACTTAAAAAGTCTGAGGAGCTACTTAAAAAAGCAAGAGGAGAAAGATCGCCCTTAAGACTATTTAAGAAAACAACAGAAGAAGGAGCAGCTGGCAGTGGTTTGGGAATTACCTGTCCTGATAATATCATCAATGATGTATCACACTTAGAAGTTCTCATAGGAGAAAAGCGAGCTGGAAATAACTCGCCAGAAATAATTAATGAAGCAGCTGATATCTGTCAGCGATTATTTCAAGGTGGTATCATGGATGCTAGTATATATCGAGAACTTATTGATGAACTCGCGGACAGCGACTAGTTAAATAAATAACTAATTAAATAAAATGATCGTACACACTTCTCATCGTAGACCAGTTATGGTCAGGGTTATAAACTCACAAGTACCCATATACAGGATGACTTATGGAAATGGATTCGGTGATGTTGTTCGGGGTTTATTCGCGAGGATGGCACCTAAAGCAATACCAATCGCAAAACAATTATCAATGAAAGCTATTGACGTTATTAAAGATAAAGCTACTGGCGCTGTTGGTAGCGCTGCCAGTAAAGCATTTTTGGCAATTAAGGATAGACTAGCACAATTAATATGCAAACCTCAAAAAACTCCACTGGTAAAATTACCAGCCACTGCAGACATGCCTGCAAATGTTAGTAAAGTAATAAATGAAGCCGCAAATCAAAAACTGGCAGCGCTGATAAATCAAGGGGCTAAACAAATAAACACAAGTCTGGTGGTGGGAAGTGGTCTTCGTTTTGGATGATAACTTCTATAATAAAATGTTTAAACAGGAATCCGACCCAGCATTCAACATAGATGAACCGGTTCTTAAAAATGAATCAGTGCGTGATTTTCAGTATTATTCTTATCTTATGATGCACGAGAACCAAATCAACAAGTATGAATTGAATTACAGGTTCAGGATACAAGTAGATATTTTTTACCCGCTGAAGCATTTATTGAAGTAGAAGGTGAAATTATAAAAACAGATGACAAAGAATATCTCCCGGGGGTTAAAATTGGTTTTGTCAATAACGGAATTATGGCATTATTTGATAGAGCTATTTACATGATTGATGGAAGAAATATTGAATCGATTCAGAAGGATGTCGATGTTGCTACAACAATAATTGGTCTAGCGAGATATTCTGATGATTATACAAGATCAGCTGGTCCATCAATGATGTTTGCCAAGGACACTTCTGATCATCCTAACAGTGATTAGTTTATTATTAGACGACCAAAAAACCGTGTTGCTCATAATCTTTCTGATATTGACATGGAAGACATGATTATTAGCGCTAATACAGAATTTAATTTAGGTTTCGCTGCACGTAGATTAATGTTGAGTGGGAATCACCGAAATTTTTCTTGTGCCATCCCACTGTCACATATCTTTGGATTTTGCAGAGATGTCAGAAAGGTAATTTTTGGAGCAAAACATATGGTCGTGCTTGTTAGAAAAAATGACGATAATGATGCTTTATGGCAACCTATGGGTGACGCTGGTAAAGTAGAAATAAAAAAACTATCACTGTGGATGCCGGTAATGACTCCAACAATTACTGAAGAACAGCGATTACTTTCTTTTATGAATCAAGGTGGTAAATTGTTGTTATCGTGGTTTACAATAACCACAGATAGTATTCAGAGTAATAATAATGGCTTATTTACATGGCATATAGCATCACAGCAGGGAGTTTCTGCACCGCGACATATTTTTATTGCTCTTCAAAATGTTACACGAATAAACTCACAAACACAGAGTCACATGATATTTGACAAACTCGGTGTCTCAGAAATTTCTTTAAGAATAAACGGGCATCAAGAGCCATCTGAGAACATACTGTTAAATTTTGATAATAATCATGTTGCACGTGCATATCAACGATTGACGAAATATATAGCGCGTGATCTAAATATTGATACTGGTTTGCAAATATCACAATTGGATTTTATAAATTATTATCCAATCTATTACTTCTCACTAGAGCATCTTGATTTAACTAGACAGTCTGTCGTTGATGTGCACTTTCGGGCTAATGTGAATAGAGGGGCTATAGCTAATTACAGAGCAATCGCTGTTATACTCTCTGATAGAACAATGTTAATGGAAGGTGCTGGCGGCCAAATGAGATTCGTTGATGCACCAGTGGAAAACATGTAGACAATTAGATCAATCTCATATTAAATAAATGTCATATAGTCACGTTAATGTCACTCTGACTCCTAGTCAGATGAAAAAATTACAATCGAAAAACGCAAGCGCATGTGGGGCAACGATAACACTAAAACAAGATCAAATCGTTAATGGTGGTCCAAACAAGTTATCGCTGACTAAAACCCAACTAAAACATTTCAATAAAGCAAAACAAGCGAAAATTGAAACTCAACTTGATTTCGCTCCAAAGGCCGTCAAAGACATGATTAAAACCGGTGGTATATTTCCTCTTCTCACAGCAATACCAGCACTGATAGCTGCTGCTGCCCCAGCTGTCGCTAAGGCCACCACGTTAGGAGCTGTTGGAACAGCTGCTGGAATGGCATTAAAAAAGGCGACTGGAAAAGGATACAAAAAAAAAGGACGTGGGTTAAGACTTCCAGGAACTCCGCCCTCATGGTACCCAAAACGGTTCTAGGTTTTACCCAGAGTGTTTTTACCAATGTCAAATTTTGACTTGCTTGATGCTGTTAAACAATTAAATATAAAAAAGTTTAGAGGCATCTTTATGAGAGATCAGCTACCACGACAACCAAATAATCCAGAAACTGGAATTATTAATCTTGATAACAGTGATGGTCCAGGAACTCACTGGGTTGCTTACACGATACATCCACGTGGAATTATCTATTTTGATTAATATGGGTTAGCACCGCCAGTTGAATTTCTAAAATATACAAAAGACGTCCCCCTGTCAAAGACAGGGTCAAAAGTTTGGTACTCAGCGCTACCAACACAAACACTGACCGATCCTCCGATATGTGGTCGTGAAGTATTAAATGTCCTCAATGCAATATCAGCATCAACCAAACCACCTCACAAAGTTGTGCACGAGTATACCACGGGTCGATTTAAACAGTTTCCTATCAAAAAATGGTTGATATTTACGGAAGATCTCTTCTCAACAGAAAAGAGAAGCGCGCTGACATAGATTTATCAAAATATGCGACCAAAGATGAAATCGATAATCTTTTAAGTCTGACCGGAATACCCAGATGAGGTTGTTATTTTTCAGGATCGACATGGAAAACTAAAAACCAGCGATATCAAATGGCATGAAATAATTCGTAGGGTTATTGGAGCTACTCCGGGTAACATCCCTGTGTTCACTGACAGCGGAAAAATCAGAGATTCGCTGATATCAATCGCGGCGTTAAGAGATGATACACAAAAAGCTGCAGGGGAACGCGTAAAAAAGACCGGCGATACAATGACAGGTGAACTCAGCATGAACGGTAACAAAATAACTGTGTTAAGAGATTCAACATCCCCGGAAGATGCCGTGACAAAAACTTATGTTGACAACTTTGACGGAAAATTATCCATGTTGCGAGCCGAGTATGATGTTCATGTAAACGCGTTTACAAATCTCCGTAGAAACTTTAGAAAAACCAATGAGACCACGGATAAATTCTTTGTAACTCCTCCTGTCATCGATATGAAGCTTTCTGATATCAAAACTAACACTGACACGATCAAACAAACACAGCAAGATATCGTAAGTGGGATTCCTGAGATCATTAACAAAACCAATTTGATTAAAATCCCATCTGGAGTAACTGCCGGGCATATTACCAACATAGTATACACAGTATCATCTGGATTTGCAACATGGTCTAAACAAAATAATACTATCAAATATACAGCAAAAGTTACTGGAGTGTACAGGCTGTCTGTGTTCAGTGCCGCTAAATTTGAAATTTTTACAACATATCCTGGAGACATTCCACCGACAAGTTTTCCAGGGTTGTAACTATCATATTAAACAAGGGAACGGAAGAAACATTTATACTGGAATCCGCCGACAAGAAATTAACCGCAACATCTTACTGGTGGTGTTTGGAATTTGTAGCTGAAACGTCTCAATTGGTTACTGCGTAAAATAATAAAATGGCATTAAAAAAAAAGTCAGCATAAATGACAACACTGGATGGTCAGCAATATAGATATGATCAAGTACGCGAATGGCAATCAGAGTTAAAAAATACCAATTAAAGAATGCACAATAAAAGTAAAAAAATACAAGCGGCGTGTAATCATCCTAGACACATTAGTGTATTCAGTATCCGCGATAGTTGCATCTACGGGAGTATTATTATCAGCGCTAACACCAGTGACAACTGCAATCGCGGTCACAATTACAGTCTCAACATCAACAACAATTGCAGGCGTTGCTAATATTATCGCGAAAAAAATATCTTCATGCGCGCTAACAAAATTGCACGAATATGAAAAGTTAAACAATGCGGCCACGAGCGCCTACTCGAAATTATCGTCGTTGATATCATCAAGTCTCAACAATACAACAATATCAGATTCCGAATTTACGCAAATGACAAAGATGTATGAAGACTACACCGGTCATTTGAAGCAACAAAAGATAAATAACAACAATGTTGGAATTACTTCAACAGATAGCCACAAATACAAGCCCAAAACGAACTTCTTCAATAACAGTAATCTCGACTAAACCAGAATTTAGTATTAATTTTCCAACTGCGATTCCAGTAAATGAGATCGCGTTAGCACAATTACGAGTATATCACAGTTGGCCCAACATCAGATCAAAATCATTCGGTGGATTACCAGCAAATAATTCATTTGTGTTTGCACATAAAAATAAACCCGATGGTACACCAGACTGGAACGTCATTGGGTTACCAACCGGGTCTTATCAAATCGAAGAAATCAATGAGGAATTACAACATCAAATAAAAAATATCACAACAAAGGAATCTAAGATAACAATAACTGTTCATGATCCAACCCTGTCTTCTGCCATCGAAATAAGCACCCCAGACTACACCGTGGATATATATCAGAGTTCGATCAGAACAGTGTTAGGATGGCCTGAAATTGTTCCGCCGACGCCACCGGAGAGACCAATACCACCAGAACCGAAAAAATCTGATTATACAATGAACACACAATCATACCATGAAATGATTCCAGATTACAAACAACATTTAATTAACATAAAAACTACCATAACTGTGGGTAAGAGCTTCACATTTGTCAACAAAAATGATATAGGTTGGGCCTTGCATTATATACTCCCTTCCACCGCTCAGACTTTCACCTTTGGTTTTAAACTAGATTATATTACCAGATGTTTTGCAGAAGTAAATCAATTACATCAAAGACAACTACAGAGGTTACGGCAGCATTTTCAAGAACATCTCCTTGATTTACAAAGTTCACGCGAAGAAATTATTAAACACGTTGAAAAGTTAAATCAGCTTGTATCCGGTATGGAATATCTCAATCAGCGAGCAGTTCAGGAAATAATTGATGACAAGAGTAATAATAAGCAAAAATTTTTAACTGCATACTCGCTAACAGAAGCCGCTCTGCCAAATTTTAAATTTTCCAGGTATAATGCAACCGAGTTAAGAAAATCCGTCACAGATCTAATCAATGAGTTCTTTGATGAGATACTTGCACAGTACAGAAAAACACTACCGGAGCCAACTATCCTCAGACATAACAATAGTCTTTCGGGTGACGGCCGGCATGTATCTCCGGGCATCATAAATATAACTGAAGTGGTTGCGGTCAATCAACCCCAGCAAGGATTTGTTCTTTATTCATTTACTCCGAAAGCTGTACCACCTGGATTTCTAATCGTGCAAGAGCCGATCAGTCCAGTCTATCTGCGATGTCATAATCCGTGGCTGACCAGAATAAATTTTAAACTAACAGACCAGAGTGGTCACCTTCTTGATTTATGGAATGAAACACTACATATTAATTTACTTGTAAAGTCTTAAAGACTTTTAATCGTGAAACGATTTTCAGTCTTAAAAATCTACGATTTTCGGTCTTCGCAGAACAGTAAAAATATTTTATTTTATATATATTTTGTACACATCGACCAATTTCTCAATTTTCATAGGGTAATTATTAGTAAAAATCACAGAAATCATCCAATTTGCTAATTTTGATAGGGTGTTTACTAGTAAAAATCATAAAAATTTAGTAAAAAGCAAAAAAAAATACATATATTTATTTTTTTACTGAAAAATCGTTTATGATTTCACAATTAATCAAGCGAGTATTATATAATGTACCACTGTGTAAAATGTTTCATACATATCAAAGAACTTCTTGATGAAGCTGTCAGTACCAGAAATGTTACCCCGGAAAAAATAATTGTTGATGAATACGGCACTGACGATTTTATACTCACCGATACGCAACTACAAAGACTAAAAAAAGATCATATTGTGATCGCGCATTGCAGTATACCTCAAATTTTAGAATGTATACTCATATTTAGATCTTAGATTTATAAATATGTACCACCATATAAATGTTTTCGTGTATGACAAACAAGCGCTCGAGGGCTGCATTTGCCCAAGAAGAAATTAATGTTAAATTTATTATTGACGAATACGGAGATGAAGATTTCTTACTAACACAGCAACAGTTAGATAGTCTCAGACGCGAGCATTGTATGTGACCGAGATCAAATTCTCAATTATGCTCACTCTTGCATTAAATCCAATCGACTAAGGAAAATACAAGTCTCCTTGAAGAGGAAGTAAAAAACAAATGATATATTTTTTTTTTGCTTTCGATTTCATTTCCAAGTACTTGACTTCATTTCTAGGTATTTACTTCCTCGACTTCCTCAACAGACATACAATTTTTTAGCTTTCTTACACGAGTATTTATCAACTTTCTTGTTTCATATTCTTGAGCTAATTCCAATCTAATTTTTTCAATTGCACGAGACAACGAAACAAATTCATTAATTTGTGCTTCTTCTACTGTAGCCAGTGATTTATATAAATTCGTCTCGATCCTCTTTATAAATCGGTACTGAGCAGGCAGAATATAATGCCCTGCGCATTTAGCTTCATGTAGTGTTTCAAAATCAGACATGATTGTTTCAGGATTTAGTTCATCGGATATATTAAATCCGCGCTCTTCTAATTTTTTAATAGCAACAATCACATCATTGATATTTTCGTAATTCATATATATATAAATATTATATATTTAAAAGAAAAAAAATTACACACCACATCTCCTTGAGTCTCTAGGGTGTCTTATGATATCCTACCAAACTCAGGAGCGAAACACAACCCCCATGTGAGCCCCATACCTGTCAAATAAGTCTAGAAGGCCCAGAGGGCATGTTTGCGAAAAGACGAAACATTCCCCATGTTTAACCCCTAGCTTACCCAAATGATATGCTAGCGGGTTCATATAAGGACAGATATATACATACATTTGTAAGCTTCTAAGGTGCCATCGCATCTTAGCAAGTTTACAGTAGGACAGTACAACATATAGTTTTGTAAGCTTCTAAGGTGCCATCGCATCTTAGCAAGTTTACAGGGACAGCACAACATATAGTATTTACATGTATTTACATTTGTAAGCTTCTAAGGTGCCATCACATCTGAGCAAGTTTACAGTAGGACAGTACAACATATAGTATTTACATGTATTTACATCTGTAAGCTTCTAAGGTGCCATCGCATCTTAGCAAGTTTACAGTAGGACAGTACAACATGTATTTTTTAACTAAGGACAGCACAGACAGATATGGGGTTACATTCTATGCTCAACAAAGTTGCACACCCTCCCCCAAATCAATCCCGCGAGGTGTAAAATGTCACCCCGTCAGGGTGGTAACGCAGAAAGTTGTGCAACTTTGTTGGGTTTCGAAACCCTGTACATAATTCGGACGCTATAGTATATAAACTGACTGATACTTGGAAGCTCAGAAATAGCTCACTCCAGTTTTCGAACTTGTTTTCTTAAATATAATCGCAGAAAAAATACAGATGAACCAGAAAACCAAACGAATTTAATAAAACAAGGATTTTATCTGTGAAAAAAAAATATTATTTATTGTACACCCGCCCGTGTGACAGTTTTTGATAAAATCCTTGATAACATCAATGGGAAGTAACTGAAGACCCTGTTGTGATCGTAACACGGAGAACTGTTTACCCGTTTGTAGTGTATATCGTTACAGTTAACAAGTTCTACTAAACTAGATTTTACACTGAATTTAAATTCTGAACTGGATTCTAAATTTAAGTTGGATCTAAATTTTAACACAGAATTTATATTGCTTATGAAAAATAACACTTACCTGTACTGACAAACGCAGAAGTGTTATAGACTGTGACACAGTGTGTATACAATTGGCTGTATACCGCTCTGCTGCGCTGGATAAATTGACATCTCAAGGAGTGTTGTGCAAGGGGAGGCATGAGATATGCTTAATGGAGTTATCTCCCATCTACATTAAAAAACTCAGGATTTTAGTGAAGTAAATAATGAAAAACAATTTTTTGTTTATTTTATTTTTTTTGAGATGGCAGATTTGTATATTTTTTCTGCGACTTTTCGTACTGAGGGTATGCAAATATCAAAATATTTGCCAGCCGAGTTCATCGATTGAAATATTATTTCTTCATTCGTATCTAAGTTTATGGATACAACTCTCTTGGCGCTCTTATTACTATGGCCAGTATTACCAAACCTACAATTCTGGCTTTGTGTGACAACCCTCAGATTGGATAAATTATTGTCGGTTGTCACACTGCTGATGTGATCGATCACAAGATCATCTTGGATCACTCCGTTAAATACCTCGAACACAAAACAATGACAGAGATACTTCTTTGTCCCACCAGCAAATCTAAGATAACCAGCATTAGTAACAAAACCAACTGATTTTTTCAGCCTACAATTTCTGACTATTTCCTCACGATTCGCTTCGTAGTTATTCATGATAGGATGTGGGACAAATTCTTGATTCATTATATATATATATATATATATATATATATATATATATATATATATATATATATATATATATATATATATATATATATAATTTGTCTGAAAACTTAGTTAAATAATCGCGCTCACATTTTAGTGCAACATCGTTATTTCTTTTGTTATAATATCTTTTAAGTTCACGGTATCTCTTTCCCCTGCTACTTGCACATAACTGTGTTTTACCCCTGACCCCAACACCACATCACAGGCAGGGTATTGGTCCTAAACTCCCCCTTCGGACGCTTTGGGAATGTTCCCCGCAGAATTCTTTTCTGCAGGAATGATTACAAGGAGTTACAGATCCAACTTTAAACCACTTGCACTGATTCATTATATATATATATATATATATATATATATATATATATATATATATATATATATATATATATATATATATATATATATATATATATATATATAATACTTCTTATTTAAATGTTTGTCTTAAATATAATATGGAGGAGCTTAAAAGATTATCTGCAATCAAGCCCAGTGCCATCGGCACCGGGAAAGCTTCTGATTCGATCTTGACAGGCTAACCCCTGACTCGCGAAGACGAGCCCTGACTGATCTGTTTGATATTATCAGGAATGCCAAAAAAGAATTTCGTAATGATGGAGCAGCTCACGTATCGTCTACATTTAAAATTATACGCAACACCAAAGGTGTCGTTGACGAAGTCAATGTTGACTCTGTCATTGATGCTACAATTAATGATGCACGAGCGAAAACAATTATCGATTATCTCTTTGATAATCAGAAATATTTTTTTTTTCAGAATAAAATGTATTGTGCAAGCAGATTCCGATACAAGGATTATCCGTGATAAAAATGACCCTGTCCTTGCTAATAAAAAAAACCGTTCTGTTAAGTAAAGATTCCAAACCAGGAATGCTGACTGGGATTGATAAACCATATTACGCTCGAGCGTATCCTGTGACCACGGTCATTTATGGAATCTATCCGATAAAAACACCAAAATTCAATAAACTTGCCCCAATGAGATTCTCAAGGCTAAATTGTGTAGCCGAACGAATTATTGAACATTTTAAAAATGCGATGCGCGGAAACGGTCTAACTGATCTAAGACGTTCCAAGATAGCTGCGTGGGCTGAAAAAGTCAAGGATACAGGAGCGTCAATAAACGATGTTGCCGAGCTAGAAAAAGCACTTAGATTCACCATAACCGTAACAACAATAACAGAAGAAGTATTATACAAATCGAAATATAATCGGAACGGAGCTCCAATAAATATCATTGATCATAACGCTCACGATTGGACTAACGCAGTTACGATATTTCCGCGGGATCGTGTTGTGAAATATTATTCGGGAAATATATTTGATTTTATTTATCAAATAAGCAAAAACGACCCTGTGTCGATGTGGTTGTTTAAAAGTTCCGAAGATGGCGAGTATGATCAATTTGTAAGATCTAACGGTGAATTATACGGGACGGAATCTCTGCAACAACAAATGAAAAAACTCGCAAAGAAATATTCAGAAAACACTGAACAGTTATTAACTAATTGTTTTACAGTTCCGAGTGTTGCCGCTCACGCCACCAGAGAAAGACATTCATGGAAGCCAACCCGAAGTGAGTTTCTCGAGGATATACAATTGAGCTGTGTCGAGTATGGACATGGCGGTTTGTGGAATGCCAAGTATGACCACAAGGATATCATTTCCGTGGACATGGTTGTGTGTTATCCGGGAAGCTTTCTTGGGATGGGCGAGTGTAGTGGATATTTTAAAAGATTTGGACATCCCACGAACTCGATGACGCGAGTTGCTATAAATGGTCCTTTACCCGATTTTGACTTGACAGGATTTGCTCGTGTAACGTCGTTTGCGCTAGCTGAAAAACTTCATCCAATTTGTTATGTTTGGTTTGGCAGACATTTCTCAGAGAAACGTTGGACACCAATAGTGTTGTTGCGATATATGCTTGACAGCCGAATACTGGCATTGTTGACGGTCAGTGAAGCAATTATATCATATCGACCGCAGACTTCGGTTTGGTTACCAACACCGGAGTGTATCAGTCTCGATGAAGTCATTGAGGAATACGCACGACAGTGTCCCCATCAGACCATGGATGTCATTAACAATAACGCTCCTAATATTCTTAAAATTAAACTCGATAATAGTAAAAAAAACAGCAAAAGATCTCGATAGAAGAATAATCGGTAAATTTACTCAAGGTGGTGCATATGATCATAAACGACATCACTCACGATTGATTATGGATGATGCTGAATTAAGTTTTATAATTGCTGATGCCGCTGCGAGAAATATATTTTGTAATCGGCAATACGCTTTCTTGTCCGACGGAACACGGTTGGGCACAATTGTAAGTTATATTAATGGAGAATTACCTCAATACACACATTTAAGATCTTCGATGCTGGCTTATGTTTCTATAAACTTGCTATCGATGATAAATCGATTTCCCGACACTGCAGTTAGAGTTGCAACGGATTCATTTTATATCTATAAAAGATATTCAGAATCACTGGCTCGTTTTACAAGCAACGATGAATCATGGAGTTCGTGGAGAATAAAAAAGGAAACGCTACATTGTTATTGTGAATCCGCTGATGTTGCTATCAAAGATAATTATTGTAAATCAGAATTATCAGAAATGTCTTCTGCACCGTATGTAAATGATCCAATCAAAAGACACAAAACCGTTTATTTGAACGGACCAGGAGGTTCTGGTAAGACAACTCGAGCGATTGAATTATTTCGTGGAAAATCGAAGATTTTCGATTCAGATATGATTGTGTTAACACCAACACACAGACTTACCAGGGAGATGAAACGACGAGGAGTTAATTCTTGTACTTATCACAGCTTTTTCAAATACAGCGGTGGTGTATGGACTCCAGATCGAATGGGAACAAAATACATTCAACGGATTATTATTTGGGATGAAATATGTACGGTACCGTTAGACACATTAAAAATATTTCTTGATTGGCTGCTAACAAAAAATACTGCAGTCGTTTATGTGTGGTGAGCACGGTCAGCCACCACCTTTTGTTGGTCCATCTCCGCATTTGTGGTTAAAAGATTTTCTAGATTATTATGAAGAAGTGTCTGATGATCATAGATCTCTTGATGCAACGTTGAAGGAATTTAAAACATTAATCAGATTACAACCGAATAAAATTCAATGTGAAATCATGCGCGAAATAATTTCAGAGACTTCAATGAGTGACTTTTGGAAAACGTGGAAACCAAACGATTTGATAGTGGCAAGTAGAAAGATAGTCAGAGACACACTTCAGATGAAATTGTTTTTACTGCAACGAGAAAAGTTTCCAATGTTGCCAGTGCCATTGTGTTATAGACCAGCTGATACACGACTACAAAATATTAATGTTGATATTCCTGGGAAAACAGAGAAACAGAATTTAGTATTAAATGATATTGTCACAGTTGATGTCAATATTGTTGAAGATGCACTAAAAATGAACAAATCCCCGTGGACGCTAGGATACGCAATGACGATACATTCATCTCAAGGACTAACTATTTCTGATACAGTTGTTTGGACTGTTGATGATCGAATCGAGTGGTCAAACTTAGTTTACTTATCTGTGTCCAGAGTCAGAAGAATATCTCAATTGCGAAGAATTGTCTTGGAAGAGTCAATGGCTGATGAAATTAATAATGAAAACAACAGTGATATAATAAGAAAACAATTAACCGGTTACAAAAAGAGTGACAAAAAAAAATAATCGCGATTTTGATCTCGACGTTGAATTTATCATGACACTGAAACAACAGCAGAATAATCAATGTGCGAGCTGTAATTGTATAATGCTGTGGCAGTATTCGAGTCCAAAACAATTTACCGTAGACAGAAAAGATAACAGTCGCGGCCATACACGACAAAATGTGATGCTGACCTGTCCTGAGTGTAATCGAAGTCGTGGCGCTTGTTAAGTGATTTGGGCGGTAATTGTGCGTCTTTGGGAATTACTTGTAATTGTTCACGTGTGAATCCACGTTGAGGGGCAGTTGAATCCAGTCTGTAGATTGCTGGTCTACCAGTAGATCTAGTTATGCTAGATATGTTGTGTGTCGTGATGCTCCAGATAGGATCAGTCGCTCTTTTTTTACCACCTTCAAGTTCACCTGGTTCATATAAATATCTCACAGTGACATTGCCCAGTATTGGTTGCGCTGGAAAATCATGTCGTACGGGTATATGTTTTTTGGAAATTGCGTTAATAGGTTTCATGTTGGTTGTTCGAATTATTTCATTATTTAATGCAGTTATCACGCCTGGTAATCTTGCAACCCATTCGCGAGATCTCTTGTCCTGAATGAACTCCTTCGCGTATTGATATCCAAATAACCGCTCAGCAAGTGTTCGATTAAATCGCTCAACAATTGCCTCATCACGATGAATCTCAGGATGCCCTCGTCTTATAGTGACATTATGTTGCTTCATCAGCGATGATACTGCACCCTGAAATTCTCTGCCAGGATCAACTTTTAATAGATTTGGCCATCGCAGAGGTCCTCGTTGATAAATTCGTTCAAACGCAGAAGCAACCTCAGATGCTGTTTTAGTCGTTAACGGTTCTGCATCTTTGTATTTACTTGCAACATCAACTACAGTTAACGCGTATTTATATGTTCGACGACGAACGGTATCATGTGGTAGAAATAATATATCAGCCTGATGAACTTCATTAGGAACACTAACATTAAAATGTGCAAAATTAATTTTTCTAGGATGCGGTAGATAAATTTGCCATATTGCCTGTTTGGATAACCAATTCTTAGCAGTATCACGTGTGACTTTTGCTGCACTGGCAAGTTTACTAATTGCTGCGCTACCCCTCCAGTATCCTCTTGGGGAATAATAAATCAACTCCATTATAATTAATTACCAGCTCCTAATACAAGCTTAGATTTCATCGCAGATTTTATTAACCAGCTTGCTACCCTCTCCTTGAAAGATTTGTCAGTGATGCAATTTAACGCGTGAATTAATTTCACATCCGCGAGATGATTATCTTGTAGATTTTTACTTTTATAAGTTACATCATGGACATGGCATGCTTTATCGATAGCATTTATTGGTTCTTCTCCGGGTTTTGGTCGATCCTGGTCATCAAGTCTGATATCAAGTCGGGTTCCAGGACCACAGTAATTATATCCTGGGAGATGTTTTTCTCCTGGGTATTTAGCCCACGGAGCTCCTGGTAGTTTTGCTAACTTGGCGGCAATATCACCTATTTTTTTTTACTTGGCGCTGGTTTTGACTTCGGTTTTGGCTTTGGTTTTGGCGCCGACTTTGGTTTTGGCGCTCCACTAGGAATAAATTTAAACTTTTTTGTACCGCATCGCTCACACTTACCCGAAACCGCAGATCTGTTATTTTTTGTTGTAATGGTTGTTAGATCACTTGTTGGGGTACGTGTTCTACATTTCACACAATATAAATCCATATTTATATTTTATTATTCTAATAGAGATCACTGACTATTCTGCTACAAGGAAACGAGAACCAGTTAAGCATCACGCAGCGCTACCAAATTCTGTTCGTATGATTATAATTGGACCATCTGGGAGTGGTAAAACACAGTTGTTGTTAAATTTAATAATGAAATGGATGAAGTGGGATAAGTTGTATTTGGTAGCACCAAGTGTAGACGATCAACGATGCTACGAAGTGTTAAAAGATTTTAATGAAATTGCAAAATCATTAAATGAAAACGGTGATGATGTTGTTGAATTTATAACTGACATTAATGAAGCACCATCTGTAAAAGATATTGATGGATCTATTAATAATTTAGTTGTGTACGATGACGTGATGTTGGATAAACAATCAAATCCTGCTAGGATATTTTCCAGAGGCAGACACAAAAACACTGATGTGATTTATTCCTAAAGTGATCAGGGATAACTGTAATATTCTTGCTGTGTTTAACGGAGCTGATACACGCACGTTACGAAATATACATCAGACTTGGTGCAGCGGTGATATGGACATAATTAAGTTTAGAAATTTATTTAGTCAGGCTCAGTCAACCCCGCACGGATTTATAACAATAAATTTACATGATCCTCGAACACGTTATCGAGTCGGGTTAGATACGATTTTTGGATAAATTGGTTTTCAAAAAAGGACACAGGAAGCAGCAGGGAGGGCGACGACAACAAAACGCAGCAACGACGGCGACAATTGTGTTTACTCGCGGTTTTTTAAAGGGTTTATTTCGGCCTCCTTTTTGCCTAAAAACTTGTAGGATTCGCGGTTTTATTTCGGCATTTGGAACCTTAGGATTCGCCCTTTTTTTGCCAAAAAACTTGTAGGATTCGCCGTGCCTGCTGCTCAACACCCTACTCAACATTTAGTCTAGGATTTTATTTAACACAACTCCCAACTCAAAATCTGGTCTAGAACTTCATGTAATACAACCCCTACTCAACATCTGGTCTAAGATTTCATGTACCACAACACCCTACTAGTACTTAAATTTCTGAATGATCAATGTCAAAGTTACAGCCACTAGTACAGACACAAACTTGATTCAGACTTATATTGGTACAGACACATACTTGATTCAGACTTATATTGGTACAGACACATACTTGATTCAGACTTATCCTGGTACAGACACATACTTGATTCTGACTTATAAGTGGAGAAAGCCACATGTCCACCAGCATTTTCTTGATTTACATGTACTTTTAGTTTGGCAACAAAGAATAAGGTGCACATATGACACAGAGTCAATCAATGAAAAAATGCAATAAGGAATCAAATTGGTCACCACCACAGACTCTAGAATTTCTATATGTTGATATTTCATGGTCATAAATGGGTTCTAGGTCAGCCTGGCAACTTTCCAAATGATAAACAATTTTTATGTATAGGATAACACATCACACCTGACATTGCGAGAATTACTTCAACAACCCACATCAATTTAATTTATTATGCCATCAGTGGTATTTATGAAAGCAGGTATGAAACAACAGGTGTAGGGTTATATACTGTTTTGGTTTTCACCAAAAACATAACCAGATGACTTGATATTTGATATCATTTATGCCAGCAGCACCTGTGTTTATGCTATGCCATAATAATCAGCTGACACATATTTGTTTTTCCCTTGTGGATCGAGATGGGCATGTTGTTGATCTGCGCAGTGAAATATTAATGATACAACTTTACACTTGAGATCAATCTGACATTTAATAATAATAACAATGACAGTCATGCATGGATGTGTGAACAGTGTTCACAAAGTTAATTTGAGAAAACCCATGATCATGACATATTATGGAACTGGGCTAGGTGATATTGTTCATGGATTCTTTGCGAGTGCACCTAAAGCACTCACAGTCTTATCATCACACGTTGCACCCATTGCTAAGTAAGTTGCAATGCGAGTTGTAGATAGTATTAAAAGTGCCATGGTGGTCTGATGAAAACAACTGGGCTTGCAGCCAGCTCAGTTGCTTAGAAAACAATTACAGCGATTAATAAATCAACAAAAGCAATTATGTTACCATCAGCATAATCAATGTTGGCTGTAGTTAGTAAAGTAATTAACAAGGCTGATCACCAATAACTGACAAATTCAACAACTGCAAATCTGGCAATGGGGAGTGGATTCTGATATGAGTGGTAAAACAATCATGCAGAGATGTTAAAGAAAATCAATAACGTATAGTTTTGCAATGGTTCAGTTCAAAGATGTATCTGATCTGACATTTGATATGGGAGTACCTGAATCAGTGGACCGAAGCAAGAGACATTTTTAGTATTACTCATGTCAGGCCAATTAAAAACAGAATTGCAAAAGCAAGACAAATCTACAGAGGTCTCACTAGAATTTTAAAACTAGGAGCCAAGGACTCCTATTTTGGGAAAAACAAGAGTCCCACCAGCAAAAGTGCAGTCCTGTACCAGAAACATATTGGGCATAACGTTAAATGGCTAAATTTACAGATGAGTGGTTGCCATTGAGTTTAATTTTCTAACTTCTTGACACCACTGACAGATAGCTGTTTGTTCATTAGAGTGAGAGTGAATTATGTCAGGCCAAGGAAAGGTCTTATTCCAAGCACTAAGCTAGGAACCATGTATAGAGTTCCATGCGAACTATCAGTTCTAGCAACTTTAGCACTCTGCTAAATCTTATTACAGTCTTTGTCAATTTGTCTAACTCTCAATATGTCTTGTTTTTGAGGTCACATGCACTATTTATTTGGCTACACTTGGAAACAAACACAATAATGAAAGCTAAAGTTTTTCTTTTGATGTATCTGCAGCTGAATTCAGTCATTGTAAATATCAGCATATTTTCACACCACTCAGCAGCTTGTCAAGTCTTTGAACTTGCCGACAAGCTATTGGGTCATGTTCTTCTGATGTACTCTTACAATGGCAACATGTACATCTGGGAGTCTTTTAGCCACTGAATTTTCTCATGGCAAATATCAGCACAGCTAAAATGATCAATTGATCAACATATTTTCCCACACAGCAGGTGGTTGAAGCAGGACTGGCAAGCCCTTGAATTTGCCGTCCAGCAATTGCGTACGGAGAACTCCTGCATAAGTGATTTTTTGCATCCCAATACATGTGAGTAAGCGTTTCCGAGACCTCTGAATCTTGGTTTTTCCTTCCATGTGAGGCATTCATGGGATTGGAGGGAAAACTGGTATAGGTCAATGATACTGATTACCATGTCAATGCCCAAGTGGGATTTATTAAAAACAGCATAACAGTGTTGTTCAACAGTGTATGTCTTTCCATTTTATGGAAAGGAATCTAATCAATTTAAAACAATGTTGACATAGCCGTAATGATCATTGGACTTGTTAGATATGGTGATAATTAAATGAGAACTGCTGGCCCAACAATTATGTTTGTGAAAGATGCTTTGTTGTTGTTGTTGTTCAAGGGTTTAACGCCATTTTTCAGCACAAGATAGGCTATACATGGCGGCCAGTATAACTGGTGGAGGAAGAACCCTGGAAAACCCAGGGAAGAACCACCAACCCACGAGAAGCTACTGGCAGGGTTTCCCACGTACCCACGCTAGCCGAGCCTTGGACTCGAACCCACGCAGACAGAGGTGAGATGGTAGTGATCCAGAACGGTGAGCGCTTTAGACCACTCAGCCACTCGGGGCCCCCTGTGAAAGATGCAACTAATTAAGCCAATCATAGACAAAATATAATTAGAGGAGTTCAAAATTTTACTGGTGATTCTGATACAGCTGGTGGAAATTTACCCTTTCCTATTCCTAATTTTAACTTTGGATTTGCACAGTGTCGATTACAACTTATTCATATGCAATTCCATTCAGTCCCACCTTTGATTTTGAAGAGATGTTCGCAAGATTATATTTGCAGCCAACACAAAATAACTTTGTTTTTCAAAAACAACTCTAATGATGCAATCTGGCATGTAGGAGGTGCTGCTGGTAAAGTTGTATTAGATACATTAACATTGTTGATGCCTGTGTTACCTCCTCACAGAGTTCAGATTTATGTTTGTTATGTTTATGCAGTCAGGAACCACTTTACTGTTGTCATTTCTTACACATACCACAGATGCACACTCACCAACTGCTACTGCAGGACAATGTACTTGGCAAATAAGTACCCAGCATGTGTTTGTGGAGTTTCATTGCAGGACAATTTACTTGGCAAATAAGTACATAGCATGTGTTTGTGGAGTTTCATTGCAGGACAATTTACTTGGCAAATATGTACCCAGCATGTGTTTGTGGAATTTCATTGCAGGACAATTTACTTGGCAAATAAGTACCCGGCATGTGTTTGTGGAGTTTCATTGCAGGACAATTTACTTGGCAAATAAGTACCCGGCATGTGTTTGTGGAGTTGCATTGCAGGACAATTTACTTGGCAAATAAGTACCCGGCATGTGTTTGCAGAGTTTCACTGCAGGACAATTTACTTGGCAAATAAGTACCCAGCATGTGTTTGTGGAGTTTCAAATGTAAACCAAGGTAACAGTCAAGAGCATAGTAAGATGATATTTGACACCCTATAGGAGTGACTGATGTTTCATTATGGTTAAATGGTCATTTTGCTTGACTATGCAGTAGTCACACAACATACTACAATTGTGCATATCATAATCTGTGGTCATATATGGACTGACATCAAGACATCAACACTGGTCTGCAGATTTCCCAACAAGACTTACATACATTGTACCCAATATATTACTTTTCATTGGAATACTTGGAGTTGTTCAGGCAGTCCATCATTGGTATCTATTTTCATATATGTGTAAATCCCAGTGGTGCCCATTACAGAACTGATTCTATTCTGTGATATGTTCTAAGACACTGTTGTTGGAGGGTGCCAGTGACTGAATAAGGGTGATCGATACACCTGTTTAAAATTTGCAGAATTTTCTCAAATTCATAAATAAACCTGTTATGTATTTTAATAATAATGTCCAATCATGAAGTAAATGTTGGCCTTATTGAAAATCAACTTTTAAAAAATAAAAAATGCATACCAAAAACAATTGTGGGGTCACACTAAACTTTCCTCCACAAAATTAACTGGAAATGAATCTGTGTGGTAGACCCAAACACAACTTGCTCAGCTTAATGCAACCAAACACAAAAGTACTTCAAAAACATTAAAATTAACTAAGTCTGAGATGACACAAATGCAAAAGAATGGTGGAATATTTCCATTCCTTGCAGCTTTTCCAGCACTGTTGGTAGCAGTGGTTGCAAAAGCTGTAGCATTAGGGACTGTTTTAAAAGAGATGGTATGTGGATGCATAGTGTCTAATGGCCAACAAGGAAAAGGAAGATGCCTCTGATTGCCAGAGATGAGCCTTCAAATAACCTGGGGCTGAGATCTTTGATTACACTGGACAACAAATTTTTACAAAAGTCATGTTACTGAAATAAAATTAGTCAATTCTTATCAATTTTTATGTGCTGAACACGAATATGACAGTCAAATTGCAAAATTGGCTCTAGTTTTTTTGTAATCTGCAAGAAATTAATGTTTACATAACGAAATGCATTCCAATAGTAAAAGGTCAACTGTAATAGCCTACCTATAAAAAATCAAGTCATTGACTACATCTTAGATTTCTTCGCCTGTCTCTTGTACAGCTGTTTGGGAGCATCTCTGAGGAGTGTCCAGCAGTAGTCAGCCAGCATTGTAGTGGACCATTTTCCCTGGTATCTTTGTTCCATTGTTGCGATATCTTGATGAAAACGTTCGCCGTGTTCATCACTAACAATACCACAGTTGCTAGGAAAGAAATCCAAATGGGAATGAAGAAAGTGAATCTTTAGAGACATATTGCAGCCAAGTTTCTTATACTTCATCAACATGTCTTCTACTAGTTCCTTATAGTTTTCTGCCCTAACATTTCCGAGGAAGTTTGTAGAAACTAGGCGAAAAGCATTCCATGCTTGTTTCGCGTCACCTTCCAGCAAGTTGTTGAACCGGTCATCTTTGAAAAGCTCTCGAATCTGAGGACCCACAAAAACTCCCTCTTTAATCTTTGCTTCGCTGAGTCGAGGGAATTTTTCATGCAGGTATCGGAATGCTGGCAAAGTCCGGTCAATGGCTTTCACGAAGTTCTTCATCAAACCTAGTTTGATGTGAAGGGGTGGTAGCAAGATTTTCTGAGCCTCAACCAGAGCTGGGTGTTGGATATTCTTCTCTCCAATGGCTACATTCTGCCTGTGAGTCCATTCCTTCCTCATGTAGTGCATTTCCCTTGCTCGGCTATCCCACTCGCATAAGAAACACATGTATTTTGTATATCCTTGCTGCAGTCCCATTAAAAGGGCAACTACCTTCAAATCACCACAGAGGTGCCAGCTGTACTTGTTATACTCAATGGAATTCAGTAGCTGCCTTAAGTTATCGTATGTCTCTTTCATGTGGACAGCATACGCTACTGGAATAGATGGAAGAATGTTTCCATTGTGCAAAAGCACAGCCTTGAGACTCAGTTTCGAAGAGTCCACAAATAGTCTCCATTCTTGTGGGTCATGAGTGATTTTTAAAGCATTCATGAGGCCCTCAATATCGGAACAGAATATCAGATTACTTTCCTTTCTGAAGAAAGACTCCAATTGCTGGTGGCGCTTTCGATATGCAGTAATTGTGACATCTTCTTCTAGAAGATTCCATTGTTGGAGTCTTGATCCTAGCAATTCTGCCTTGTTCTTTGATAAGTCCAAATCACGAATCAGGTCATTTAGTTCTTCCTGTGTTATTCTGTGTGGGGTTGATGATGCACCAGAGTGAAAATCTGGATCACTGCATGCTGATGGACCAGGAGAAGAACAGGTCGACTCACCTTTGTCTTCGTCAGATGAATCAAGAGAATATTCTGCTGGAGGTTCTGGAATAGGAAGTCCCTCGCCATGTGGAACTGGTCTCAATGCAGACGGAATGTTTGGGTAGACTATTCTCGACTTCTTTCGCTTCGTTATTCCGCCGGAAAGAGGAGGAACCAAGCAGAAGTAACAGTCATTTAGGTGGTTGCTTGGCTCTCTCCACACCATTGGGACTGCAAACGGCATTGATGACCTTTTGCAATTCAACCACTGTGAAAGCTGTGTTGTACATGTAGCACAGCATATATGCGGAGCCCAAGGCTTGTCTTGGTCACCAACCTTGCATCCGAAGTAAAGATGATATGCCTTCTTCACTTGAGAATTGATACTTTTCTTCTGGTTGGCAAATGTCACTTCCCCACAAATATAGCAAAAATTGTCCGCGGTATTAACACACTTTCGAGGCATTACTGTTCTTTATTGTACGTAAATGGATAAAATAATAAGTTTTATGTAACAGTAGCTTGAACTGTCTCGCACAACGTCTAAAATATTTTAAATGCTGAACCTATCTGATTGGGCTTTATATAGTACACTGCTTACGTCAGCTTCAGCAGCCGCCTGGCATTAGTATAATAGGCCTACACATGTATAGTACACTGCTGACGTCAACTTACTTCAGCAGCCGCATGGCATTAGTATTGCATTGCATCAGAAAATGATGCAATCAACTGTGGATGATGTGAGCATGATGGTATTATGCAATGTTACATCATTATTCCGGATGTTGCTGCAGTCCTACTGGAGAAATTTACACAGTGAAACATAGAAAATGAGGTATATGAATATCTTCAAAACGAGAGCCAATACAAATTTTTCACGGTTATATTCGTGTTCGGCACACCAAAATACTACAGATTAGGGCCTTTTCAAGTCAGTAATGATTTCACTGTTGACCAGTGTTACCCAGTCGCAGAAGACGAAGCTATTAACCCATCTATTGACCAATTTTAAAAACTCATGATGGCAAAATCAATCATTTTTCGTGGTGTTTTTATGAGATGAACTTGCATCAATGGTTTCATGCACACAAGAAACTGGTATCATCAGTCTGGATTTATCAACAGGCCCCGGCATTCACTTAGCCATATATCTGTTAACAACTAGACATAGTTTGTATTTTTACTCGTATGGACTTGCACTGCCAGATGAAGTTTTGAATTATTTAACCAGGTATGGTAAACAAACACTGTCTTATTCGATTATGCCAATACAAACTCAGTTGGATGGTCAAATAAGTGGTTATCTTGTTATTGAAACATTGCGTGTGCTGGAGCATTCAACAACCCAGCAAACACTCATTGATTTCCCATTAAAGTAAGTTTATTATTATACAAAATGCCTATTAACATTTATGGATGTTACTCAACTTAACGGCATAGTGCTGATGTGGATCTAAGCTGATTTACATTGAATTTATCTGCGTTTACCAGCAAGGCTGTTGGCATTGACCAAGGTGATCTTATTATTTTTAAAGACAATATTGGAAAACCTCACACATGGACATTCAAGATATTATTGCCAAGCTGAAAGGCACTGTCACAAAGAACCTGGCTGAGGTCACTGTAAATGGTGGAACCAGAGCCAGTGGCATGTGAGTTGCATTTATTTTAAGACTATGTTGATACAGCCAATACTACAACAAGACAATATGTAATTAATCAAATCATCAGCATGCCAACACATGTGGTAACTTTAAGGATTCAAACTGAAGGATTCTTAATAAAAAAGGAGAAAAATTTCTGACTTGCTCATAGGAAATTATCAATTTTTTAAATTCCTCTTTATGGAAATGGCTTTGATAGATCTTAAGAGTGCACAAATCTGGATCATGTCATAACTAGAAGTAAAACAGGGTTGGGTAGACTAATGTTAAAAAATAATGATCAGCATCTCTGGTGGGAGACACCGGTATCTGGGCACTTTTCCGAACCAAACAACATTGCAGTCTAGTTTTACAGTACAGTATCTGGGCACTTTTCCGAACCAAACAACAATGCAGTCTAGTTTTACAGTACAGTATCTGGGCACTTTTCCACACCAAACAATATTGCAGTCTAGTTTTACAGTACAGTATCTGGGCACTTTTCCAAACCAAACAATATTGCAGTCTAGTTTTACAGTACAGTTGCATATTCCAGATCATTAGTCGATGAAATCAACGTTTATCCTAATCGGTACTTAAACCATCTTTGGTGCTTGTGTTTAAGATTATATTTTTGTACCAGTATACAAGTAACTGAATCTGGCCATATTGATGTGTTTGTGGAATTTAATGACAGGATGCAGGACCAACATGCAGTGAATGTTAACATTGGTAACAATTTTGTTGAGGAATATCTGCTAATTCAATGTGGTGTTTGCAAGCCCTCATATGCACTCAGATATAATCTTGTTACATGTCAAGTAGAAATTGTCATTTGGAATCACCCTGATGTGCCAGTACCAACTCGAGGCCAGCTTGGAATCATTGCACATGCATGTGAAAACTCTGAAGCGCTGACTGCAGTAACAGATACAAAAGCACTCCATGATTGTTTCTACAATGGTGAAGTGACATTCACAGATGTATCTGCCCCAGCCACATTCACCATCAAATATTTTAAACCAACACTAAGTCAAGGAAGAAAATATCTAGAATGTTATTCAAGAAGGACAGGTAACAGTTATTGGGGAGAGATGAACATTAGATGAAAACTGAAGGCATTATAAATCAGTGCTTTTTTTAATGATATGGGTGCCAGACAACCAGAACACAAAATTGCCAGAGGTTTAAGTATTGCTGAGGCAGAGGGGTTCTTTTATAACTGCATAACAACTGTGCCAGTAAAAAGAAGTGGATGTGCATATTGTGCCTGTGAGTGATAAGACTGAACAAGTTCTGCCGGTTGTGCAATTAAAATAAGTAATTGCATTATTAATTTAAGAATTATGGCAGACCCTCAGTCTAAAAGATGTGGAAAAAAATCAAAGCAGAACAGCTACAAAATGAATACGTGTGTGATTTGGATATTTAACATAACTTTAACAGTTTTTCAGTCATATTGCTACAATGTCTGCAGTGTGGCAGTTTATAGTGATGTCTAGTACTGGGGCATCATGCCACAGACATGTATCATGTCCCACCCAGTCACGTTATTCTGACACCAGGCCAACCAGTCCTAACACTAACCTCTTAATGCTGAGTGCCAAGCAAGGCAGCTGTTGGTAACATTTTTATAAATCTTTGGTATGACTCGGCTGGGATCAAACCCACAACCTCCTGCATCTGAGGCAGGTGCTCTAACCACTAGGCCACTACAAAATGAAATTAGCAAGAGAACTGCACTGATCACAAAATACAGATGTTTGGTCATTGATGCTATTTGATGTCTTGCTATAACAGCAACTGTTGGTCTTGGTGTGACTGGAATCATGACCACATCAACAACTGTAGGTATTATTGTCAGAGTTATAATCATAGTAACTGGTGGTGCTAGCAATTTAATTTTTATGTTACTGCATTAATGAGTATGTGCCTATTTTGAATTGCTTGTGGCAACACAAAGCAGTCTGAATAAGATCAGAAACTGAATTCAGTTGCACTTGAGGATAAAATAATTAGAGTGGCTGAGTTTGGGACTGTGAAAATTCGAAATCAAAAGCACAAATAAGAAACAGCATAGATTCACAAACGGTCAAAGCTGAATTTAAAAAGAAAATCTCTATGCACATGACTGGTTATCAATCAAAAACACATTAGGTGCCACAGTTGATTTTTTCATTGCACTGGGCTTGCAGTGTGTGTATTTATTGGTATCATATGCTTTTCTCAATAAGTACACTCCATGGGATTTGTTTCTACAATTGCACAGTAGTGTCAAAGGCTGGGGTTTTGCTACTTTTTTTCAGCTCTTTGGGGCATGGACAGCCATCCAAGACTCTGTTCCCCATAACTGGCTTACTCACATGATATGTGTATTTGGATTAAAGTGATCATCATGCAATGGTCACTTATGAGCTAAATTGTCATGGGGGCAGAGGCAAGATGGAAAGCAAAACCACAAAAGTGAGAAAAAGGCAAATGCCTTCTCTGATCCTACTCTCCATGTTTTCCTCCACTGTGTATAGCCTACCATGTGCTTAAACCCATAAAACTGCAAAACAATTACTATTTCACAAAGGTTGTGAAGTTCAAATGAAATGTATGAAACTAATTTCAATAAAGAAAACTTTAGTGACCTATGACCAAATAACTGTAACAAATCACAAATATGCACACAAATACAAGACCTTAATAATACACAATGAAAATATAATTATTTCAATTAAAAACACAAATTAGTATATTGAACTGACTAAGCAGAACATTTTTGTGGATTGCTGTAAAGAATCAGTCAACCCAAGACATAAATTTAACCTTTGTGACATAATGGCAGTCAGCCCAAGACAGATATTTAATCCTTGTGACATAACAGCAGTCAGCCCAAGACAGATATTTAATCCTTGTGACAGCCCAAGACTGATATTTAATCCTTGTGACATAATGGCAGTCAGCCCAAGACAGTTATTTAATCCTTGTGACATAATGGCAGTCAGCCCAAGACAAATCTCTAATGCTTGTGATATAATGACAGATCCATCTAGCAAACATTTTATAACATTTAAAAAAAAAATGCAGAACAGTTACAATGGGTTGCAAAAGAATGCAAGGATTATCAATGTTACCATCTTAAAGTGTGTGTGTGTGATTTGGATTTTTAACGTAGCTTTAACAATTTTTCAGTCATGTCACTACAATGTCTGCAGTGTGACAGTTTATAGTGATGTCTAGCACTGGGGCATTATGCCACAGACATGTAACATGATGTCCCACCCAGTCACATTATCCTGACACCAGGCCAACCAGTCCTAACACTAACCTCTTAATGCTGAGCGCCAAGCAAGGCAGCTGTTAGTACCATTTTTAAGTCTCTGGTATGACTAGGCCAGGGATCGAACCCACGAGCTCCCACATCCAAGGTGGATGCTCTAACCACTAGGCCACCAGAGCAGTCACCATCTTAAAGGGAAGACCAGTGAGTTCAATGCCATGCTGTTAAGACTCTATGGTCTTAAACTGTGCAACAGAAAGAAGCAAAGCCAACAAGTTTAATAACATTATTTCCTTTCAATAGAAAGTGAAAATTCTATCAACACTTACAGTATTGCAAATTAAATCCCTAACAATCCTAAATGTTCCATCTCAAATCCAAAGGTATAGAATGTTCTAAATTAATTCTAGTACACCTGAATGTCTTGCTGTCACAATGATATAATACAGAGCATCTTTGAAAGTGTGTTCAATAATCCCAAAGTAATGTTTTAGTCCAATTTGTCAATGAACACTTTGTAATTTCAATGAACAAATTAAATAATTCCTCTAAAATTTTAGTTTTAGACAACTATAAACTATTATCATAGATTCCCAAAGACTGGTATTGAACAGGAATTAATAATTATTTACCAAATCCTTTATATACATATTTTACTTGACCCAAGACTCAATAGAATATGTCAACAGAAGATCACAGGTCTTGAACTAAAACTGAAGTAAATATCTTGTTTACTCCTTTGAATCATGACAATAGCCTTGTAGACAAAACCTCTACCCTCAATCATGGACAAAGATCAAGCACACAATATACATAACACATGCTGACTGAAAGAGGCAGAGACACAGGATACTCTGATGTGAACAGGAGAGGTGGCACTATACAGTTTCGCATTTTGCATAGGGTTAGGATTTTAAAGAAAAAGAATGTCCCCGGCTTTCCTCACTGGTTATACTGGCTATTTAAAAAAGACCTTGTATATCTTAGGTATAATGCAAAGAACCTTTAATTCCCTTTATTTTGGTGTATGATTGATGGGTGTACTATGGGTTATAGAGTATACAGCTTGGCCTTACTTCAAATGTGCACCTTTCAAAAAAGTGCTAGCTCTACTTGGTCATTTTCACTTCCTGAACTTCAGAGGTCAATTGTATAAAAAAGAGCCGATAACTTTTTTTACATTTTATATATTTGGTAATTCATTCATTGCACTTTCAGAAGCTGGTATTGTCTAGTCTGGCAAAATTCATTTGCCCTATTTTAATAGCTGCTATGTATAGTGTACTTTAGGCTAATTCAGACTGATTTTTTAACACAAGGGAGCAGTCATTTTAGTTAGCAGTGTGCTTAAATCATGTAAAATTTCCAAAAGTTCAATATCCAAAAGAAATATCATCCACATTACATTAATGTAGCATAGAGGTATGCAAACATTCTCTCCACTGTGCATGTTTTAAATGCGAACTACTTCACCTTACATACGTCATTCTCTCAAAAGTACATATTATCTGGTGAGCGCCACCATAAAGAAGATGTAGGTATTAATTTTTTATGATTTAATTATGTTTATATGGCTGAAACATTTAAGTCGCAAGCATCAAAACAATCCTTATGAATAATTCTCCTGCCTTTTTCCCCACAGAACAGTATTTATGAGTGTCAGAGTCTCTAACAAGTCCAGCCTACCCCCCCCCATGATAAAAGTGAGCTATTTTAAGAATGCACATTACATTTTGTAAACATAGCAACCAATGTTATGCTGAATGACAGGAACATGAAACTAGCCAGAATTATTTCTGAGATATCAACAATGAATTTTACAATTAGAAAAGGGAGGTAACTCATCAGCTTCATAAAGGTCAAAGGTCAAAGTGTAAAATATTTGCCTATTGTTTAATATGGAAGAAGAGAATTCACTTTCTCTACATTTATTTTTTTATTTCATTGCAAATAAATGAAAAGAAACATTTTCACCATATATTTCTGTCACTTATTGCAACAGTTTTAAATTTAAGTTGACTCTATTCCTATATTCTAAGTCTTCTAATTTCCCCATAATTAAGGTCACTACTCACACAAACATACCTCATGGCAAATTATGTAAGCAAGAGAAAAATGATCATAATTAGCTTATTTTCATGCTTAAATGCAATATGAATGTACCATTTTATTCAGAACATCATACATAATTATATGAAAATTAAAAAAAGTAATTGCAAACATTTTTTTATTTTCTTTAAGGTGGTGCTATACAGTTTCGCATTTTGCATAGGGTTAGGATTTTAAAGAAAAAGAATGTCCCCGGCTTTCCTCACTGGTTATACTGGCTATTTAAAAAAGACCTTGTATATCTTAGGTATAATGCAAAGAACCTTCAATTCCCTTTATTTTGGTGTATGATTGATGGGTGTACTATGGGTTATAGAGTATACAGCTTGGCCTTACTTCAAATGTGCACCTTTCAAAAAAGTGCTAGCTCTACTTGGTCATTTTCACTTCCTGAACTTCAGAGGTCAATTGTATAAAAAAGAGCCGATAACTTTTTTTACATTTTATATATTTGGTAATTCATTCATTGCACTTTCAGAAGCTGGTATTGTCTAGTCTGGCAAAATTCATTTGCCCTATTTTAATAGCTGCTATGTATAGTGTACTTTAGACTAATTCAGACTGATTTTTTAACACAAGGGAGCAGTCATTTTAGTTAGCAATGTGCTTAAATCATGTAAAATTTCCAAAAGTACAATATCCAAAAGAAATATCATCCACATAATCATTACATTAATGTAGCATAGAGGTATGCAAACATTCTCTCCACTGTGCATGTTTTAAATGCGAACTACTTCACCTTACATACGTCACTCTCTCAAAAGTACATATTATCTGGTGAGCGCCACCAGACTGGAAAATCAACCTGTATTAAAGGAATTGCCAGAAACAGCATACAACCAGTTTGTTCATGATACATATACATGGAAGAGGTGTTTAACAAATGGGAAGAATTTATCACTGGCTACCATTCAGGAAATTCCTAATCACTGCATGTAATAGAAAGCTTTTATGAGTTTTGCACAGTTGCAGTGACAAAGAAGCAAGGCAATATGCAAGAATAAAATACTCTCATATAACAGAGAAAGCCATTGATAAACTAAACTGCTTTCAATATACATGCCAGGCTATCCATGGTCACATTTCCTATACAGTACATTCTGATTCAGATTAGGATGATGTCGTGTAAGAGTGATGGCTATTAACTCTGGAAATCCAAAATTATCTGACATAACCTTAAGAGTGACAACCATTATACTTACTCTGGAAAACCAAAACAATCTGACATAACCTTAAGAGTGACAGCCATTATATTTACTCTGGAAAACCAAAACAATCTGACATAACCTTAAGAGTGACAGCCATTATATTTACTCTGGAAAACCAAAACAATCTGACATAACCTTAAGAGTGACAGCCATTATATTTACCCTGGAAAACCAAAACAATCTGACATAACTTTAAGAGTGACGACCATTATATTTAACCAGGAAAACCAAAACAATCTGATACAACCTTAAGAGTGACGGCCATTATACTTACTCTGGAAAACCAAAACAATCTCACATAACCTTAAGAGTGACAGCCATTATATTTACCCAGGAAAACCAAAACAATCTGACATAACCTTAGGAGTGACAGCCATTATATTTAACCAGGAAAACCAAAACAATCTGACATAACCTTACGAGTGACAGCCATTATATTTACTCTGGAAAACCAAAACAATCTGACATAACCTTAGGAGAGACAGCCATTATATTTACTCTGGAAAACCAAAACAATCTGACATAACCTTAGGAGTGACAGCCATTATATTTACTCTGGAAAACCAAAACAATCTGACATAACCTTAGGAGTGACAGCCATTATACTTAGTCTGGAAAACCAAAACAATCTGACATAACCTTAAGAGTGACAGCCATTATATTTACTCTGGAAAACCAAAACAATCTCACATAACCTTAAGAGTGACGTGCATTATACTTACTCTGGAAAACCAAAACAATCTGACATAACCTTAGGAGTGACAGCCATTACATTTACTCTGGAAAACCAAAACAATCTGACATAACCTTAGGAGTGACAGCCATTATATTTACTCTGGAAAACCAAAACAATCTGACATAACCTTAGGAGTGACAGCCATTATACTGACTCTGGAAAACCAAAACAATCTGACATAACCTTAAGAGTGACAGCCATTATATTTACTCTGGAAAACCAAAACAATCTGACATAACCTTAGGAGTGACAGCCATTATATTTACTCTGGAAAACCAAAACAATCTGACATAACCTTAGGAGTGACAGCCATTATATTTACTCTGGAAAACCAAAACAATCTGACATAACCTTAAGAGTGACAGCCATTATATTTACTCTGGAAAACCAAAACAATCTGACATAACCTTAAGAGTGACAGCCATTATATTTACCCTGGAAACCAAAACAATCTGACATAACTTTAAGAGTGACGACCATTATATTTAACCAGGAAAACCAAAACAATCTGATACAACCTTAAGAGTGACGGCCATTATACTTACTCTGGAAAACCAAAACAATCTCACATAACCTTAAGAGTGACAGCCATTATATTTACCCAGGAAAACCAAAACAATCTGACATAACCTTAGGAGTGACAGCCATTATATTTAACCAGGAAAACCAAAACAATCTGACATAACCTTAGGAGTGACAGCCATTATATTTACTCTGGAAAACCAAAACAATCTGACATAACCTTAGGAGTGACAGCCATTATATTTACTCTGGAAAACCAAAACAATCTGACATAACCTTAGGAGTGACAGCCATTATATTTACTCTGGAAAACCAAAACAATCTGACATAACCTTAGGAGTGACAGCCATTATACTTAGTCTGGAAAACCAAAACAGTCTGACACAACCTTAGGAGTGACAGCCATTATACTTACTCTGGAAAACCAAAACAATCTGACATAACCTTAAGAGTGACAGCCATTATATTTACTCTGGAAAACCAAAACAATCTGACATAACCTTAGGAGTGACAGCCATTATATTTACTCTGGAAAACCAAAACAATCTGACATAACCTTAAGAGTGACAGCCATTATATTTACTCTGGAAAACCAAAACAATCTGACATAACTTTAAGTGTGACAACCATTATATTTAACCAGGAAAACCAAAACAATCTGACATAACTTTAAGAGTGACGGCCATTATATTTACTCTGGAAAACCAAAACAATCTGATATAACCTTAAGAGTGGCGACCATTATATTTACTCTGGAAAACCAAAATTATCTGACATAACCTTAAGAGTGATGGCTATTATATTTACTCTGGAAAACCAAAACAATCTGACGGCTCTACAGTGTTAAAAAGGAAGCCTCAAATGTATACACTGAGCATAAACACTGTCATCAGAATGAGAAAAGCCACTTCAACGTTAGCAAACTGAAGATGCTCATTTTGCACACTATATTTATTATGATTCTAATGTCTGCATAATAATTCCAAATTTTCATAACAGTACAGTCATAAGTTCAATAAAATCCACATTTTTCTTATAAACATCAACCTGATTGAAATATAGTCAAGTTCATATATACAAGGAAAATATATAAATAATATTTGTTTCTTTGATTTGTTTCATAAGTAGGCCAAGGACCTAGATCCCATTTCACAAAGCCAGTCAAGAGACTGATCAAAGATAGAACAGGTAATCTAGCAGTTATGTCTTCACAACATGTCACAATTTTATTTTTTTATACATGCAGGCATTATGAATTAATTTTATATAATATCATAAATTGCTCATTTGTTTTTACATTATACTGGTTACATTATGACTACAAAAGCAGCAAGCCCACTTACTAACACTTGATACATTATATACACAGGCTCTCTCTTGCCCACACATAGAATGACTGGGTCCAGTTCACACCTGCCAGCATTAAAACTCACAAATGCAACACACACTATGAGAAAACGCCAAATCCACTGTATCTGAAAAATATGATTTCACTGAAACTGGTGGGCAGTATGTGCCCAAATTTTACAGCTGTAAGAAATAAAATGAACTCTTCCATTTATCACCTTTTATACTTTAGGTTTTTCTTTTACCTACATGTAATAACAATGAGCAGTACTTGCAACAGACAAGAATGAATTCTCTCCATTTTAGGACAAAGTTTATAATGACAACCACGCACATGACAATACTTGGCATCTTTGATGTCAACAGATACAAAAGAACAATGTAGAGAAACAATCTGGTTAGACATAATTGGGAATGAGAGGTATAGTACAAAGAAAAACTGGTGCTTAAATTTATATAACAGCTGTGTTTAACTTCTATGACAATATGATAAAGCAATTGCTACAAAGAAATACGTGATCTGACACTCCAGATGCCGTGAGATATCAAAATGCACGTTCTGGAACTGCAGTGGGAATTCATGCATCAAAGAATAATCTTTCCCCATTTTCAGTATGTAAATCTTATTGATATCTAAAAATGTAACTTACAAAAAATATTGAGAAATGATTATGTTTCCAGAAGAAGAAAAAAAAACAAAGATGCAAATTAACTTATGAAACAAACTGACAAATACAGCAGCACATATTAATAATCGAAGATTGTCTGAACTTGTTATAAAATCTCGAAATCAGGGCTGAATTGTTCAACATTATCATCTGAGAATGTGATTATACACTCTCCTTACTGTCTTTAGTCCCAGTTATCAACATCAGCAAGTTAAAATTCTTCCTGACAATCCATAATTATAACATACTGTCTTTAGTCCCAGTTATCAACATCAGCAAGTTAAAATTCTTCCTGCAGATAATCCATAATTCTAACATACAAATGCCCAGACCCTTCAAATGGCTTTAACATTCTAAAATGAGGAGTAAGCAATAAAAAGATTTTCAAGTGGTTTGGCCATACTGGATTTCTGATCTCCACCATTTTTATTCTGGATCAGCTAGACATCATAAGATTTTCAGAGAAAACCCTACGTTTATAGGGGTCTCCATCCAGGAGTAAGGTAACAAGATTTTTGGAGAAAACCCTACGTTTATATGGGTCTCCATCAAGGAGTAAGGTAACACGATTTTTGGAGAAAACACTATGTTTATATGGGTGTCCATCCAGGAGTAAGGTAACAAGATGTTTGGAGAAAACCCTACGTTTATATGGGTCTCCATCCAGGAGTAAGGTAAACAAGATTTTTGGAGAAAACCCTACGTTTATATGGGTCTCTATCCAAGAGTAAGGTAAACAAGATTTTTGCAGAAAACCATATGTTGATACAAGTTACCATCCTGGAGTAACTTGTGAAAAAGATTTTCAAAAATGGCTGCCATCATGACCATATTAGTTATCAGACTGTCACCATTTTCAATGAGAACCAATCAGACTTAATAGAAATTCTTCTGATGAAAACCTCATGTTAATAATAATAATAATAATAATGACGACTTTGTACATGACTTAATCTTTAGAAGTTTTAAGTGCTTTATAATGTTAGTCAACATGTAAGGACATATAGAGACACAATTACAACAAACCCATGAAATTACAAAACAAAAACATGCTGAAAATAACTGAGGTACAGAAAGATGTTAAGTCTTTAAGTTTGTTCTTGCAAATTCATTGGTATACTTTACCTGTAGGGCTTCATTTCAATACTGTGAATAATGAGAATACAGTGTAAGAGTAGTAGTGTTAAGTATTACAAGTGTCAGAAGAGTAGTGTACGTGTTACAAGTGTCAGAAGAGTAGTGTATGTGTTACAAGTGTCAGAAGAGTAGTGTTAAGTATTGCAAGTGTCAGAAGGGTAGTGTTAAGTATTACAAATGTCAGAAGAGTAGTGTAAGTGGTTACAAGTGTCAGAAGAGTAGTGTATGTGTTACAAGTGTCAGAAGAGTAGTGTAATTATCACAAGTGACCACAGAGTAGTGTAATTATCACAAGTGACCACAGAGTAGTGTAAGTATTATAGGTGTCTGAAGTAGTGCAAGTATTACAAGTGTTTGGCATCAATTGTATAGAAGGGAACACAAGAGATGTTGATAATATATTCTGGAAGGACATTTTTATTTATTATAACATAAGTTTATTCCAAAGACTTTTTCAGATTTTCTTACTGAAGCCCTAAGGCTAAGGTATCATGAAAATATTAAGGCTGGAGGGTCTTTATTTTTTTAGAGAACAAAAATGGTTTGAAAAAGGAATATTATTTATATATGTCAATGTCCAGAGTAAAGGACAATTCCTTTTGATGGTAACATGTAAATGAATTACATAATGTTGGGACTAACTTTCTACAATATGCACAAGTCCTTACCTCTGTGAAATTATCTATTAAATCATGACTTGAACCCTAGATTTAAAAAAAGACCTTACTTCCCCTTGCAACTATTAAAGGTTGCAAATATGTATGATATCTTGGTGAAAGACAGAAATATTAGAAACAAAAACACTAACTAAATGGAAAATGCAACATAATCTACCAAACCCATTGGATTGGAAAAAGGCATTTTACCTTAACATACAAAATTACCAAAAAAATCTAATCTAATTTGGTATCAGTATAAATGACTGTATAGAGTTCTCTGGAAACAACAAATAAAAATAAATGTTCTTTTCGTATGGATTCAATGAAACATTAATTCATCTTTAGGGGATTGTGCAAATGTAAAACAGTTTTGGATTGATTTAGGCCAGTGCATTAAGAATAGCACTAATTTCCTACATACATACTGTTTCACTTACAGGAATAATTCTTGGAATGTTAGAAGCAGGCAATGTAACTAATTTTATACTGCTGATATCTAAAAGATACATATATAGTATGTGCCATGAAAGAAAACCTCCATCCCTACCTTGGTTTAATAATTCTTAAAATGATACTACATTTGTGAGATAGACTTAGTCAAAAGAAACAATAAACTGAATAAATGAAGCTGAATGGTACAAATTTATTAAATTAATAGTATAGTAGTTATAGTTTCTGTCTATTGGTTGAAATGTTTTAGATATTCTTATGAAAATCAGTTGATGCATCTACACGCTAGAATTACCTCCTGGTTATATTTTTGTACATAGAGTCTAAAACTAGTTTTACAAGATTTATATGTATACCTATTATATACTTATACTCTTAAAATAGTCCTGTTTCTCTTCTGCTCCATACTTCATTCTCTTTACTTTCTTACATTATATATATATGAATGTCATGTGTGATATATAATGCCATGTCTGATATGTAATTCCTTGTATGATAAAATTCAATGACTGAGAGATGTTGCCATGTCTGATATGTAATTCCTTGTATGATAAAATTCAATGACTGAGAGATATTGCCATGTCTGATATGTAATTCCTTGTATGATAAAATTCCATGACTGAGATATAATGCCATGTCTGATATGTAATTCCTTGCATGATAAAATTCAATGACTGAGACATATTGCCATGTCTGATATGTACAGTAATACTGTTAACTCAAGGCTAGCAGATGTATCAATGTAAATATCAGCAGTGAAATAAATAGCCATAGCAGCCATCTACTCATGCAGTATCACATTAATGCTTTGCTACTCACACATCACAATAATGCTTTCTTACCCACACATCACAATAATGCTTTGCTATTCACACATCATATTAATGCTTTGCCACTCACACATCACATTAATGCTTTGCTACTTACACAACACATTAATGCTTTGCTAATCACACATCACATTACTGCTATGCTACTCACACATCATATTAGTGCTTTGCTACTCACACATCACATTAATGCTTTGCTACTCACACATCACAATAATGCTTTGCTACTCATACATCACAATAACACTTTGCTACTCACATCACAATAATGCTTTGCTACTCACACATCATATTAGTGCTTTGCTACTCACACATCACATTTATGCTTTGCTACTCACACATCACATTTATGCTTTGCTATTCACATCACAATAATGCTTTGCTACTCACACATCACAATAATGCTTTGCTACTCACACATCACAATAATGCTTTGCTTCTCACACATCACATTAATGCTTTGCTACTCACATGTCACATTAATGCTTTGGTACTCACATGTCACTTTAATCCATTGCTACTCACACATAATATTAATGCTTTGCTACTCATATGTCACATTAATGTTTTATTTCTCATACAATGCCATATTAATGCATTGCTATAAAACAAACTTCTCCACATTTTTCATGTTTTTCACTCCTATTTGGTTTTATCAAAAATGACAGCATGTAGTAAAGTCAACCAGTTTGAATTGAAATAGGACCTCAGAACATCTATAGTCTTTTGAAAAGAGAATTTGTTTTTTCATGCGCTAGATAATATTGTCACATGACTGGCCATTTTGGACCATAACCAGGATAACATAAACAGTCAAATTTTCTTAGTTTTTATGGAAACCAACCACATCTGTCAGTTCTCTAATGGTTAAACTGCCTCCTTTATAATGATAAATATGCAAAACTTAAGGCTATTTCTTTAGTTATATGGATTTATTTATCTCTATGATTCACATCCTTAAATCTTTTGCTATCCATTGATTTAGTATGGTAATATCATGTTTGTTACCCTTAAAAGACCTAACCTGCTTCTTTCTAAAGCGACCACTCCAGTGGCCTAGTGGTTAGAGCAACTGACTCATATGCAGGAGGTCATGGGTTTGATCCCCGGCCGAGTCATGCCGATGGCTTATAAAAATATTACTAACAGCTGCCTCACTTGGCATTCAGCATTAAGAGGTTAGTCTTAGGACTGGTCAGCCTGGTGTCAGGATAATGTGACTGGGTGGGACATCATGTTACGTGTCTGCGGCATGATACCCCAGTACTAGACATCACAATAAACTGCCACACTGCAGCAATATGACTGAAAGAAAGCTACATTAAAATTCCAAATCACAAATCAGATCTTTCTAATGTTCACCCAGTTCATGATCATGTATGCTGCCTTTATTTGTTTCTTCAATTGTTCAGATATTTTGTAGAAGTATATATTTTATATGCAATTTATATGAGTGGAATTTGTGTGTGAAATACACATAATCCCTGGTTTATCAAGATATATGACTGTCCACCCATTTCCTTACCCAGAGGCAAATCCAGGAAGTTCCTAGTTAAATTTTGAGATGTAGTAGTTCTGTTTGCTAACAATGGCTAATTTTGCACAGGCTGTTGACTGACTGTATAACGAGTACAATTATCAACAACAGTCACTGTTAGTTTGTAGAAGGGGTGTGGGTCTTACAAAAATGGTACTAACAGCTGCCTCGCTTGGCGCTCAGCATTAAGAGGTTAGTGTTAGGACTGGTCGGCATGGTGTCAGGATAATGTGACTGGGTGGGGCATCATGCTACATGTCTGCGGCATGATGCCCCAGTGCTAGACATCACTATAAACTGCCACAGTGCAGACATCGTAGCCATATGACTGAAAAATCGTTAAAGCTACATTAAAAATCCAAATCACACACACACACTCCTTTCATACTGACAAATATGAATGCCTATGCAATTTTCACTTCCCCTTTTGGCTGGAAAATGGACATCAACTACACCACCCACAACCCCTTCAAGGGATGTTACACTGAAATTCATTTACTGAACCTAACCACATGGACATTGCATTAAAAAAACATTATGCCAGGAACATTTTATCCACATTAGTCTGCCAGCATTGTCATAAAGAATTAAAACGTGGTGGAGAACAACTTCTACCCTGTAAATTCTAGATTTATTCTGAACAGTAATAATACTGAACAGTCCTGATGTACAGACGCATGTATGCCACATATATTATAATACTGTACACTCTGCATGTACATCTACTTCTATACTATATATATATATATATATATATATATATATATATATATATATATATATATATATATATATATATATAATAATACCGAACACTTCTGATCTACGGGCACTTGTAAACTGAATATATAACAATAATGTACACCCTCCAGATACGGGTATGCTGCATATATAATAATAACAATATACACTCCCGATATAAAGGTGCTTGGTTACTGCATTTATAATAATAATGTACACTCCTGATGTACGGGCACATGTATACTGCATATATAATAATAATGTACACGCCTAATGTATGGTCACATGTATACTGCATATATAATATACTACTGTACCTGACTGTAGTTCTGAATTATCATTTTGCTTTAGATCTGTCGACGCAATGGTACCGTAACTCATTGTTTACAGGTATACTTCAAAGTCTGAAGAAAGAGTTGCGCAAAATCATAACATGAACGTGGCAATATCCTTGAGCACTTTATCTACTGTACATTTTAACCTTTTTATTGGACCTATAGCTGGTTAATCGTTTCCAGTTCAATCGTTAGGTGTGTCACCCGGCGCGCTTCGGCTTTCAAGGCTAAATATTTATAATTTTAAAAAAAAAAAAATGCCTAGAGAAGAACACCAAGAAGTGAAATGAAAACAAGGCGCATTCTATAGATGGCTCTGAGATTTGAAAGACATAATAAATTGGAAACCATCAAATCTTGTATTTTATCGTGTTTGCTATATCTCTAGTGTGAAATACCTCCAGTGACGATGTAATTCCAAAGCGCTGTAACTTTTACAGATCTAATCCTTTTCAAACTTTAAACTAATGAACAAGAACTTAGTCTGACTCTACATCCCCGTTTTTTTGTACCCACCACCGATTTCAAAAACGAAAGTTTAAGTCATAAAAAGTGCATAGAAAAAAGTCAATTGAATCACTGATTTATAATTTCTAACTGAAAATGACCAGAATGGCACTAATGCTAGATCCCCTGCACCATTTCATGCTTAACGGACTTTCCATACTAACACGGCGCCATATTGCCTACACTATAGGCTAGTTTATTTCCATCAGACAACATAATGACGTAGTTCATCCTGTTCGGTAACTGCTGAATAACTGCGTAAATTACATAAACGTTGAGAATTTGGAATTATATCCCTCTGCATATATGAACATAGAAATTAAACCGCTTTTTAAATCCACATGAAAACAAATTTGTACTTGTCATTATTTTCCTTTGCTTGATTCGACATTGTAAATATCGGAAGCAGACGACTTATGTATGTACATCTGTAGTCATTATACACCCCTTTGCTGAAAATGGACTTGTCAAGAGACTGGAAATGGATCCAAGCATGTCCGTCTATTACACTCAAAACTTCCGTTAAGCATGAAATGCGTTTAAGATGAGGTGTTTGGGACATTCTACTCAGAGTCAGGTTAGAATCTATAAATCAATGAATGAATTGACTTTTTATCACATTAAAGATTTTCGTTATTTAAATGGGGGGGGGTACAAACAAACGAGTTTGTATCATAAGACTTTTTTTTAAAATGTCAATACAGACGCTATGAAAAGTAGATGTCATAGGGAAGTTTTGCCTCAACTCATTGTTCAGCCATGTTTTTGGTATACCCATATGAGACGTTGAAATTGTAGATTCTACACATGTAAAATGAAATTCAATATTTGCTGCATCTTCGCTAGCCAAGGTTCCGATATATTAACACTAGCAACTCCTTGGCGGATCGATCAGATATTTCATTTCTTTATCCCAGCGACATCTATTAGATTTCATAATTGCCTTCCAGAGTATTTCTTTCCAGCTGGCCAATAACGTCTAATAGCGATACTTTGCAGATGCGCTACGACCAGGCCTTGTTAATAGAACATCGTGAAATGCGTTGCAAAGATTTATAATATCCCCTCGTTGCTCTTTCGTCAAGTTGACACCCAGCTTAACACCAGCGTCACCTTCACCTGCTTTGGAGGAAAATCAATATCCACACCACCGTTTTCGCCTGTCTCCGTCGCCAGCAGCACAGCACGCTTGTGTCCACGCAGTAGGTTTACATGATAGGTTACCGTACCGCTCCTACACACCAGGCACATATACTTGGTACTTAACATCATTTACCTTTCGGACCACGTGATACGTTCTCTGCCATTTGTGCATTCATCTTGGACGAATTTGACGGCAAGATAATAACTTCATCCCCTGCACTCAATTATCTTGTGTTCATGTGATGATCATACAGTGCCTTGATTTTATGTTGGCGTTCCAACAGGTTATGTTTGACAATAGTCTCAATGTCATCCAACTTCTCGCGCTTTTTCACAACATGCTCCACAGATGACTTCCATACATCCTCCTCCCCCGTAAACAATCCTTGTAAAATTTACTTGGACCCCCTAACTGGCCAACCATGCAATATCTCAAAGGTGCAAATCCAGTTTCCTTATGTAGACTTCGCGGTATGCAAACAACACATATGGAGACATCCCAATCGTTCAAGTTATCTGTACAGAACTTCCGAAACATTGACTTCAACGCCTCGTTAAAACGTTATACCTTTCCATTCCCTTGTGGGTAATAAGTCATTGTTGTAACACCACCCAATAGCTCATACAACCATTTCAATAAGGTACTAGTGACGTTTGTAACATTGTATGTTAATATGACCCTTGGTCAATCACTGCTCTAGCTACATCAACCACCGTTAGAATGAATTTGTGTCCAGACTTCGGTCTACCTAATGGCCCTGCAATATCCATTGCAATTTTTGAAAACGGTTCTGTTATCACCAGTAGGCAAACTATTGGTGCTTCCCCACCTTGTTATGTATATTTGATTGAATTATATCTGATTTAATATATATATATATATATATATATATATATATATATATATATATATATATATATATATATATATATATATATATATTTCAAATTAACTTTTAGCCAGTTTTATTTTTGTAAATATTTTTCATTACATGATATTTTAATGTAAATTTATTCACTAGAGATGATACTTTTTTTCAGAAAATAGTTTGGCATTGACTGTAAGTTTTATAAACACCAGGTGTTGATCTAAATCGTGACCTTGTTTCAAAATTTGTAGCAACCACGTAAACAAGTTATGTTTTTATTTTAAACTAATTGGTTGTTGTCGAGGTCATGATGGGACTTCGTATTTAAGATGTGAACAATTTTTTTTTTTTTATTTCTTAGAGTAAAATGATTGGTTTTCGTCAGGGCCACACTGGGTAGACGTGATCTTTAACAAGTACTAAAATTCTATGAGCTTCCAGAACATGATCACGTGACCCCTTTGTTTATGTTTTAGAAGACCATATAACTTCTGTTTTGGAGAATTATTCTCAGCAGAAACTGGGCTGTTACACTGGAAGTTGTATGTTGTGCTGTTTGGAGTTATTTCAATTAGCATGGCTTGGAATTATCTTAAATTACTTGGATTCAAAGGGATTAATTCTGTTATTTTTCTGGAAAATACCTGCGCTCATGTAAAATTGTTGAACAAGGACAGTTTTTAAAAAATAATTATTCAGCTATCAGAAACTGGAGTGATAATTTTTGTTTCTACAAGGAACTGTAGAATTCACCATACGTCATCGTCTTCCATCTTGGATTCTTTGTCGGGATTCGCACTTGAAATCAGTAGAACATGTTGTTATTAGAACAACTAAAATTTTATTCTTGGATTATTTTTGGATTTGATTCTATAAAACTCTTCATATTTTTTCATTTTTACAGAATGTTTCCAGGGAAGTATATTATTGTATTTTTTCAGAGCTTGTTCTTTTCGCTCTTTCTTGTGTTACTGTTTATTCGAGCCTAAACACATTACAAAGGAACCTGCAGCCCGTTTTGCTGTCATCTGACATTTATGACACATTGTACAATATCTTTTTACATCTGAAAATATTCCAGGCCAAAAGAACGATTGGAGAATGCTCTCTTTCGTTTTCTCCAAACCGAAGTCACCTGCAAGGGGTTGGTCGATCGTGTGCCAGCTCCATTACCATTTTTCGTAATCCAGCTGGTATAACAATTTACTTCCATCCACGCGAACCATCACCAGATTGCCATTTTTGCCGCAAAATATAATTCTCCCAAAAGAATGTCGTTGGGCCTTCTCTGCCTCCTCACGAGTAGCAAAGGACCTCTCTCTCATACGTTGCAGTGAAATATCCGCAATCTGTAGTTTCGACATGTACGCAGTAATTGCTGAAAGTTTGTGAACTTTAATATCATCACGCTGATCAATATCTGCTGTCTCGATGCTGTTGTTGACAACTTCATTCTTATCTTCATCCTCACATTGGTCAGTATTCTCCACAGTCATCTCATCGTCGAGTCCTTTTACCATTGACCACGTAACAACAAATGCCCCCCTTCTTGCTAAGGATATAAAACCCAAATAGAGTTCAGCGGCTACATTTGAGATAATCCCCGATAAATGGATCATTCTCTATTCTCTGACTCAACATAATATGAGGCGTACAATGCAAGTAACAAATCTGAGAACTATGAACAATTATATGAAGACGTAATTAAGGCGTAATTAAAGTTGTGCAGTCAAGTAACCCAGTGGGATAATTTGGAGTTAATTGAAGTTATCGTTGCCATCCATAAAAGGTAATAAGCAAACAAACATTTCGATTAGTTTCAAGCTTCCTGCAGCAAAATATAGCAGCTGACCTAAAATTTATATAGGCTTCGGGGTTATGCAGTATGGGAATTCCCTTCCTAGGGAATGCAGACGAATTATCTCGCATGTAACTGAAGTATGTTTAATAGGATTTAGACAACAAGAGATACTCTAAGCCCTACTAAATCAAGAGCAAAGTGGTAGAGCAGGGAGTTTTTAGTTGGGCTTGGTACTGTAAGCAATACTGGTTTTGGTTTGAAGATTTTAGCTTTCTTTTACATAAAGTTGTAGAACCCTTACTAGGTGTTTGTGTCCTTTGAACCCGGATGTAACATATATGTATTTGTACGTATTGTCCTTTTCCGTCATTCTCGTGTCCGTAGCAATTCGCTATATTTTTAATTTCCGGAAAGATAGAATGTAAACATTTGCTCATATATTACAGATATATATTTTTCTATTATTTGTTGATCGCCTTCACGAAAGATCAAGTCGCACGCCAGTCTTTGATTTCTTGTCGTCATTAAAGTGTCTGAGCTGACGTTCAGACAACGATACTTTATTTGGGACTTGCAACGCCAATGATTTCAACGATATTGTTGTTCCACAATTCTTTCTGATGCGATTGTAGATTTGTAATCTGACCAGGTGTCAGAGTGACATTGACGTGTTGATATGACATTATAATATTATGAACGATTCAATTATATGTTTTCCACAGGTGCATCAACTGCTCTCATTCGTCCACCAAAACTTTCGAGCAGCATTGTTTTGTCTGATTATATTACAGCGATTGCACAGCTGGTAGTCAATCCTACACGAGCTCGAAAATGTATGTCAACGATGGATTGTCTGAACAAATCCACGTGTTCCAATGAGAAATAATAAACTGGATATAATGCTGTCAAATCCCGCTGAGATATCTGCAAACCAGAAGCAACATTCTGATCACGTCCCATGAATGTCATCAAACAATGATACGCACGTGCAACATGAATGCTATCAAAAATTTAATAACTCTTCTTCGAATGGTTCTTAATGTCGGTTTATTCTTAGAGAAACTTTACTATCCCCGAGCGTGTCAAACACCATTGGGTTTAGCTCCTGTGAATCTACTCATGCGTTTTCCTAAGGTGCTATAAATATATGCCGTGCTGTTGAAACTCCCCGCGTTGATACTATTTGACATGCGAATAACACAGCAAAATTTATTTGAATACTGTCTGTGGTCATCGTCACCATAACAATGTTGATTTGAAAGAGATCAGCCGTTGTTCTTCCGTCAGCAATGGTGTCATTGTTGGCATCCACAACTAAAGTTTTGTCGGTCTCACTTTACCATCATCAACACCAGCAGGGTACCCGATTTCATCGTTGTCTGTGGATATTTGAACTAGTACTATTGTGCGTTTATCACCGAAAATAACTTTTCTGACATTTCTGCAGAATACGGGTGGTCTGAATAGTAATTGTTCGGGCTATAATATATCCCAAGGTAATGATATTTCAGCAGCATGTTTGACTTGTTCCTTAAAATTTGCAAAGTCACCCTTATGTTTACCACTGATCTGACGTATACGATGGTACTTTCGATATACAAAAGGAACCCATTTGTTTTTAAACATCTGCAGTTTTTGGGTCTAACAAAGTATCACGAGCTGAATATTCTGTGGCAGCAATTGCTTCGGGTTTTGCCGAAGATTTTTAAGGTCATCTTCGGTTAATTAGGCACGTGGTTTCTCAACACGAGCTTGATCGATAAACTTATTTACTTCTGGAATTTCTTACTGCAATTGTGGTTGAGAATCAGCTATTTCAGGTGGAAGTTATCGTAGAATGCTTTAGTTATTTTTAGTTCTTTCTGCTATTTTCCCAGTTGCTTTAGCGGTCTGTTTCAGCGACGGAAGAAGACCTTTAGTAGCCTCTGTCACTGGTTAAACAATTCTGCTGCATCTTCTGTAAATTCCACTTGAGCTTCCTGACGTTGTTGCAGTTGATGATTGACAGAAATAGGGACGGGGGAGATAATTATTAATTGACTCTAGTCGTTGTCGAGATAGCTTAGCAGTACGATATTCCAAAGTTAGCGCAGACTCATTTATTATTATTATTATTATTATTATTATTATTAAACCAACGATTTAATTACACATCACCTGTCATTGGATATACTAAAATACACATCAAAAACAGTAAATGTGGCGATGTGGGCGGCTTTTTTTTCACCCGCCGAAGACAGCATCGCGGTGTACTGGGCATTATTGTTGTCGCGGATGTGTGGATCTTCGGTTTAGAAAAAAAATGTTGACCCAGTGGATTTCAAAACGTCGCCAGAATCTTGCCAACCAGGCTTACATACAAGGCTAGAATCTTGCCAACCAGGCTTACATACAAGGCCAGAATCTTGCCAACAAGGCTTACATACAAGGCCAGAATCTTGCCAACAAGGCTTACATACAAGGCCAGAATCTTGCCAACCAGGCTTACATACAAGGCTAGAATCTTGCCAACCAGACTTACATACAAAGCTAGAATCTTGCCAACCAGGCTTACATACAAGGCTCACATCAGCTTTTGGCAATTAAGATCTCAACATTTTTTCATGGGCCGAATGATGAATCTGGGGCCTCATGGGGATGAAGGGTTGTCGCCCCGGGAAAAGGGTCTGGGAACCATACAAGGTTCGGATTGGCTTTTGACAATTAAGATCTACCTTGTATGGAGCATTTCTCCAGGCCCAGTTGATAAATCTGGGGCCTCACGGGGAGGGGGTGGTCGGTTAGCCCCCATCCCGCCCCAGGTCTATTTACCCACTCCCTTTAATGTAATGGTGCCAGTTGTCATTTATAGCCCGTGTGACTACAATAACCATTGTTATGTGAACTGCCTCAGATGGAAAGATCAGGGCCATTGTATAAAAAAATAACCAAATAAAAAAACAACCAAAAAACCCAAATGGAGAAATATGTGTTTTCAATGGCGTTTATCGACATCCTTCAGTTTACGAACAGTAGCCTGGAAACGGTTGCGACTTCACCACCAAAAGAACCATTTAGGCTACTGAATGAGTGAGCGACCGACTCTAATATTGACCAGTGGGCACGCTTTTAGATGTCATGACGTGGGACGTTACAACTACAGATATATTAAAGACTGGAAGCCAGGAACCCGCTTCGTGCATTCAGTAAATTTAAACCCCTACCCATATCCCTACTCGCACTAAAAACACGCTTTTAGCTGTTTAGTCTGTCCCCTGAGATCACAATCATCTATTGGTGATGTGAACCGTAACCTTTCTTCTCTCAGACGTGTCTGAGTCCTTTTGCGGCACATTGCTAAATATATATATTCTTCAGTCAGCACACTACAAAAACGCACCAGGAATGAGGTGGGGATCCCTATTAAAGATCACAGGCACCAACCTCAAGCTGTTAGAAAGTATGGACATGCACCTGTTAATTGAGAATGGCAGCCGCGTTGGCATTTCTATGTTCAGCAAACGGCATGCAAACGAGAAGTCAACTGATATCCAATATCCAATGTAGATCAAAACAATCTTTAAAGCTGGGCCATGATGAAGAGATTACTAAATGTTGGATTTAAGAGGGTCGACTAGAATCATTGTAAGCGAGTATCAGGCGAGGCTTCACGATACACAGAGCGACTTTCCTTTAGCTCCATAGATGATTGTGATCTCAGGGGACAGAATAAACAGCTATAAGCGTGTTGTTAGCGCAAGTAGGGATATGGGTAAGGGTTTAAAGTTACTGAATGCACGAAGCGGGTTCCTGGCTTCCATTACCGAAACATATAGCTCTTCGCTTCGCCGTACGATAGAGTTCGACAAAACCACGTGGATGGCTCCGTAGATACATCTCAACACAGATCTGAGAATCAATGTGATATCTGAGTTTGAAAAAGACTTATTATGCTTCTTATGCTTATGCTAAAACAACTCTGTCTTTTGGAAGACTACGGAAATCCTTAGAAGCGTATTTGGGTGGATTTTGTAAGACCCGGTGACGAGGAAGACAAGCCGGTGCGTTTAATTACTGACATATGGTTTCAGTCGTGAATTGTCGTTGATGAATGTATTATAATGTCGGTATATCCAAAGCTCCAAGCCCCACCACACCCCCGATATTTGCAGAGGATCGACAGTGGCACCCCGTATACAGACGGTAGTACTACACAGTAAACGCGGTAGACGAGGTTGAAGCATCATTGACGACTGCGTTTCTGAGCACGGGTATGGCGAGATTTGAAATGTTGTCAGCAAACATTTCGGCGCCCATTGAGATTGCTCTTGAGATCACAGAGTCAGTCTGGAGAATATCTGAAATTAGGAATTTTATTAGCTGGCGACTGTCCTTGAAAACTAAAAGTACGAAGAAATCCTGGCTGAATTAACCCTCAATACAATCGCAGACCACGTCTCTAAGGCGCTTCAGCAACGTCATCTTTGATGAGTTCAGACTAGATGAACTCTACAAAAACATAACCGTGAAAAATTTAAACACCCGCTGCATTGCAAAAGGCGGCAAAATAATACAGACTCTTATCAAGCTGGAAAGTTGAAGGCCGCGAGAAATTCATGAAACAAAAATTCGTGATAAGTTGAGTATTGTCCATCAGAACGACTGGATCTTCGGGAAAGACAATAACATGCTAGGCTCGATAACTCAAGACTAATTTTCAGCCTACAGTGAAGGTTTTCAATAATAATATCGTGCCGCTAAAGATGCCTTAACTTGAAGTTCTCTAGCGAAGAAAACGGACCTATTTTTGTGCTTTCGCTTCAGAATCGGTAAGACGGGTTAGCTTACCTTACATCATTTCCCGTATTTTCAGCACAACTTTCCGGCAAGGAACTCACTCTTACTGATCCCTGGATAAAGCTCGTCCGCATCCTCACACACAGTGACCAGATCCTCATTTTTCAAATAAAACAAGCGTTACGCAAATTTTATACGTTTACCAACTAAGTGGGTCAAACGAGCTTTTGCGATTTTGTATCTTATTCTGATACTTCTGTAGAGGCTTTTATCGACTATGCGATAATATATTAACAATTTGTCAAATCCAGTGGGGTCTTACATATTCGCTTTAAAGCCAAGTATACTGGTATGATGGTACAGCGGGATTAAGCAATACATACCTTATACAGTTAGATGTCAATTACTTCCCGTAGGACGTGCTTAGCAAGAAAGTCACATGTGATGAACGTTTTTTCTTCTATGCAGCAAAATCCTTACTCTCTCAGTCACGCTCACCGTTTAGCATTAAAACTCAACAACAGTTTAAATATGATTCAAGCTTGTACTTAGTGAACAAGATCTATTTTTGATTTACATAATATCATCTATTTTCAATAACACCAGCAACAACCATGATTTATTTGGCGAAATATATCATATCTAACAAAATCCAATCTTCAAAACCTGGTGCACTTTTAACTTGGACCAGTTTTTAACAAACCTTAATGTCAGTTATAAATAAACTTCATAGAAGATCTTAGTACTAATATTAGTACCCTTACTCGTACCTCGTGGACAGGGTACTAACATGAGCATATACGTGTTAATGGAGCAAGCCGGGTGTGATTCACACCCGGCGTTCCTTTAGCCTAATAATAAAACTTTAAACATATTCCTTGCATGTAATCCAATAAATTGAGTAGTCCTCTTATTTAATACCGGAAGTATCGAAAATCATTGTAGAAATAGTTGTAAAATCTCGTTTACCTTTTTTAGCCGATATTTTCGTTTAGATCGTCCACCATATTATTTCAAATAATAATTACTTCCGTTCTCAGCCTCGTTTGTTTGTGTGCCATATAAGGACATTGGCGCCTTTTTTGGAAATGTAAACAAATCGTAGTAAAATTTTGGCGCCGTTTGGGTCAGAAATTCTGCGCATTAAAAGTAAATACGGTTTACCGGCAACTTTGAAATTCCACCAAGAAGCGATTATTCGCACTTAATTGATAATTGTATAGCGTAGAAAATCCAAAATATGGTCTGGCAAGACTTACGTAGAAAAGGGGTCACGGCGAGAGTCTCGCGTTATCTGTCATGGCGGACAGGATAAGGTTAGAGTAACCATGCCAATTTATTTTATCGCGTAAGGGCTTAATAAATTCAAAATAAGCCAAATTTCTTCCACAATACGATTATACTTATGTATTTGATTTCTACACTGTTTGTTTTTCTGACTTTAGTGACGAATTTTTTTGCTCCATTACATGATATGGGATCAGTTCGTAGCCTCAACCACAACAAATCAAGTTGAGGCTACGACATCGTAGCTAAGAAGATCTCAGTGCTGCATTAAATAGTAGGGGGTGGGGTACATGGGGCATCTGCCACTCACAACACGTATCCTGACTCATGACGTGGATAAAATTATACGGATTTAAAGGAACCACATATGGGTCTAAACCGTCTAATATTTAGCCTAATATAGCTATAGGAAGTATAAACATAATTAAAGCAACCCCCATCTAAGCGCCCCACCACCCTCACCCACCACACCGAACGCCTTAATCCAGCCCTAGAACATCCCTTTTGAACTTTCAAAAAAGAGACACACTTGTGCGTATTTGCTGGTAGCGTAAGCGTTCTGCATTTTCAGTCCAATGAATTGTATTAGGGTTAGCGATATCGATTTGAGTTTACATACAAGTCCCTGCAATTATTAATGAAAACAAAGAATGCTAATTAACACCTCTTCCCCCCCCCCCCCCAAGACTACAATCCGGCACTTTCAAGAAATGTTTTCAGATGTCTGGAGTACCATTATGGTTCTTTTTTAAACCGGCTCATTTGTAAGTTGTAAGCAATCTGGAAAGTTGTAAGAACCGTTGTCACAAGTACCTTCTCAAACAGCAATTTATTTAGTGGTCCCTTAATCTGTGCAGATACGTACCTCTCCCTGTATGTGTATTGACCAAACGTTAAGTGTGCATGCATTACAGATACGTACCTCTGTATGTGTATGTGTGTTGACCAAACGTGAAGTGTGCATGCATTACACAGGGTTCCCACGCTACCGGGAAATCGGGAAAAAGTCGGGAGAAATGATAATTTTTTTCCGACCGTGAAAAGTTCTTGAATTTTGCAAATATTGACGAAAGTCGGGAAAAATCCGGGAATTTTCCTCCACAACATGACGCCCGAAACAGTTAGGTAATTCAGTCGTAACTGACTTTTTCGTGAGTTAAATCTATCGAGTTCTAAGCAGAATGTTAGGAGGTTACAGTATGGATCATTTGGGCGCTTGCCATAAATATATGGACATATAACACAATTAATTTTACTATATGTTCTCTACATTTGTTTCTCAGTACTGACCTTTCCACTGTGTGACAATGTTAATCTAAAATACCTTCAAAGATGACTTCACGGTGAAGTTCTCGTCAAAGGTTGACCTGCTCTTTTTTTGAGATGCTGGACTGTCAACATAGAAGCCTGTAAACAGAACACATATTTCACTTCCGGATCATCACCAAGGCCTTATTACTCACTGTGCACTGTCGCCGAAATACACACACACAACGACACCCTGAGCTCATATTATCAAGAATAAACAGTTACCTTTAAATCCCTACCAAAAATACATAAATAAAACTCTTCTATCACCACCAAAATGAGAGAGGAAAAAAAAGTTCTAAAAATAGACTAGAACTACATTCGTGGGTACTGAACTGGAAGTATTAATTGTGAACCGATTCCATATTTGTTGAGACAATCCAAACGCTCAGGGGATTTGATTCGTCCAGTAAACTTTTTTTCACAGACAGTTCGATATCCGTATCTGTTTTTTTTTTTTTTTTTTTTTGGTGGAAATATGAAAACCAGTCTAGCATCACAAGAGGCCAATATGGTGGCGTTAAAGGACAGCCGCTTAGGGGATGGGCTAGTAAATCGAGTTATACCTGCATGAAATCAATATGAAAATTATTAAATTTCTCAGAAATTGCGAGTATTAAAATCGTTATGTCTTTAATCAGCTTAAAGACAATAAAAACTAATGAGTTGATGAAATTTGAGCTGGTACTAGCGATTTCGATTGCGAGTGGCACGAGCACAGAATCTCACAACCGTCATTTTCAAATATTGTAGAAAAAAATTATTAAATGGAAGTCGTATACTGGTTGTAATGAAAATACAAAAAAATATATAAAAATAAAAACCAAAGAGCACAAAATTCAATATTTATTCCGGGACCAACTTCCGAAGTTTTGTTGTATTACGTGACTACCACGTTGACATGTACAGGGCGGAAGCATACGAAGCAGGGAACCGGACTACTCAGCTTGATCAATCAGACTGGCCAAGTTTCTTGTAGTTGTTCTCGAATTAAATATGTTGAGAATTATATGTTCTTTCTGGTTTTTACAAAAGGTATCCGACTTTCATTTAATAGAATTGAAATTCTGTACAACAATATTAAAAAGGAGTGTGTTGTTGATATCACGTGACTATTGGACTGCCAATGTCCTTGGTCGAGATATGTGAAGTCACGTGACTATTAACGCAAATGGCTAGTACCGGATTAGGTTTTATCTATGCCGATTTTCGTCTATCCTGTCAGCGGATTAAAGAAATAACGATCATAATAGTTGCTATTTTGGAGAAAATAAATAATTGTCCTATCGATTTCATGCAGGTATAAGTCGATATAACATAGTTTACGTTTGCTAGGCCCGCTGGTAAGCTATCTTACGGTGGCGGCAGATTCCAAATTTTTTTATGTGTAATTGCTCTGAACCCACACTCCATCCTAAATGTCCAAATGTGAAAAATGGGGTTTGTATATTCGGAGGAAACCCGGATAGGAAAAATTTCGAATCTCTGAGCTGAACTTTGGTGCGAAACTATTACACAGTGACATGTATCTTGAAGCATTGGTTTCAGATCTTAAATAGAACGCAGGAGAAATGGGAAATTGTCGTCAGTTTTATTATGTATTAAGAAACGATAACAGCCCATGTATCAATACAGCTTTGGGGACAGGTTCATTGAACTACAAGAAGACAAGTTGATTTTTACAGATAATTCAGTCCTTGTTTATACAGTGATATATAATTTTGAAGGTCTTTTGTCAAAATTTAAGTAACCCTTTTGTAAATGTCTTTGAATGATGTAATCTTTAACCAAATCGTCCTAAGGAGTTTATTTTGGTTGAAAAATCTTGTTTGATATTTTATTGGAACACATAAATTCAGGGTTTAACTTTTTTCGTTACAAGATAAGATTCTAATACTTTGCATTTATTGGGGTTTTTTTCATACTGTGATAGGAAATGTTTACTTTGCATAACATGCACATATATTGCTTTATAATTCTCTAGAATTAGAGGTTTGAAAGGAAACAAAATAATATATGCTCATTATGTTGTTTCCACGTAGCAACATAATGAAGGCCAGCAAAGTAAAGTTAAAATTTGTATTCTGTACATTGAAATGGCATTTTATGCCAATTTATAGGAATATAATCAGACTTGTTTCGTGTGACTTATTTTGTGGTTTTTTACATGATCATCTTTTCTGACATATATGTTTTGGAGTCATGAAAGAGAAACATCCACAGATTTGGAAAAATTCGTGTTTTTTAATCCAAAATGTTCTTTAATTCCATTCAGTAATGATCATATGTTAACCTTGAAAAAATTAATTTCATCTTGAAAACAACTGGAAAAGACATGGGAATTTATATTTAGAAAAGCGTGGGAACCATGCAGTACAGATATGCACCTCTGTATGTATGTGTATGTGTGTTGACCAAACGTGAAGTGTGCCTGCATTACACATACGTACCTCTCTCTGTATGTGTATGTGTGTTGACCAAACGTGAAGTGTGCATGCATTACAGATACGAACCTCTGTCTGTATGTATGTGTATGTGTGTTGACCAAACGTTAAGTGTGCATGCATTACAGATGCCTACCTCTGTCTGTATGTATGTGTGCTGACCAAACGTTAAGTGTGCATGCATTACAGATGCCTACCTCTGTCTGTATGTATGTGTATGTGTGTTGACCAAACGTGAAGTGTGCATGCATTATAGATACGTACCTCTGTCTGTATGTATGTGTATGTGTGCTGACCAAAAGTGAAGTGTGCATGCATTACAGAAACGTACCTCTGTCAGTATGTATGTGTATGTGTGTAGACCAAACGTGAAGTGTACATGCATTACAGATACGTACCTCTGTATGTATGTGTATGTGTGTTGACCAAACGTGAAGTGTGCATGCATTACAGATACGTGCCTCTGTATGTATGTGTATGTGTGTTGACCAAACATGAAGTTTGAATGCGTTACAGATACGTACCTCTGTTTGTCTGTATGAATGTTTGTTGACCAAACGTGAAGTGTGCATGCATTAGAGATACGTACCTGTGTCTGTCTGTGTGTGTGTATGTGTGTTGACCAAACGTGAAGTGTACATGCATTACAGGAATGAGACGGTTTGTTTCCTTGCTTTTATTATTGTTACTTGTGGGTGGTGCAGTTCTTCGGTTTTTGGTTGGGGTTTTCTTTCTTTTTTGGGGGGTGGGTGGTGATGCTGTTTGTTTTATTTAATTTGTTTTGTTTTGATTTGTGTTTTGCTTTCTCGGGCCGCTGGGAAGATTAAATATTATTATCGTCATCCTTCTTCTTCTTCTTCTTCTTCTTATTATTATTATTATTTATATTTGAGGTAAAGATAGTAAACATGTATACGAGTCAGAAAGAATTGAAAATAGTAATTTTGCTGCATATAATCCAAAAGCCATTTTGACTTCATGCACGTTATAACGTGATATTCTCGATGGTGTCAGCACCTTCTAAAGGGATGATATCAAAATGTATCCGCTTGATGTAAACTAACCCCAAGAGAGGTGTAGTCTTTACTGGTTTATCTTTCTTCTTTTCTTTTATCAAACTCATGTCTCCAAATTATCTATGTAGATATAGTCTGGACAGTCCACAAATTAGGATGCGAACTACTTTGTTGAACAAGAATTTCCTGCGGTATGTTTTTGCTTTCCACCTACCTCCACCCCTACCCTAGGATGGGAGTACGGGAAAATCAACCCGCATCGCACACCCGACTGTTGCGTCTCACTTCTACTCACCAAATACCACTTAAACACCCTAGTTACTCTACAGTGCAAAGGTAAAACAATACCTGGAGAAAAATCAAAGTGAAATCGAAAATATGCATCCCATAACACGGAGTACAAGGTGTCACTGCGAGCGTTGACTAATAAATTAATCATTGGGAAAACAAACATGTTAATTCACATCTTTAATGCAAAGAAAACCTATTATTTCAAGAAAAATACTGTAAAAGCAATTTCGATGCATACAAGCCCAAGTTTCTCTCCAATGACTGACTGCAACATTACTCGGCCATTTCCGTTAGGTCGTGAAATAATCTCGCAAATATTTGATGCGCTTGGTGATTCTTCTCCGGCGGAATGCATAACATATGTTACAACAGCAAGACCGATATTGTGCCGATTGTGAATTTGTCTCCTTTTGTCGCCATATTGTTCCATATGAATGGCGACGAATTATATCCGAGGCTTCTCTCTCAACTTGATGAAAACGAATGAGGTAATTCCGATATCGATATAACATCAGCCCAGTCATTCAACCATTCAAACGCTGCAATCTGACTCATTCGAGTAGGTGACAGAGTCAGTTTTTATCCTTTTAGACCGTTGTCTTTGATGGCGAACAAAATCCTTCTAGCCGCTATTTTTGTTTTAAAACTAAATATGTATAACCAGTAACATAAAATATATTCCCAAGATTATCCAAGATTCATTTAGAGGAATTATATGATAAAATTAGACACTTTGAAGGCAATATGAAGGATATGACCTGAGTGAACCGCATGTTTTTTCTCTATCAGAACCGGTCTTCAAGCCTGTTGTAGCGCGTATATCAGTGGACCCGCCCAAGCATAACATATACTGCAGTGCTATGGTATAAGGTCTTTTTGCTGTTCTTTGCTGTTTTAAAATGGATTTGATTTCCAGTTTAAACCAGATGACTGTTTGAAAAGATCGATAAATAGACGCCATGTTGATTCCAGGTTACGCAAGGAGTTACCACGATATCGTCAAAATATAAACAAATATTTTTTACGATAGCATACACTTGTCCTAAGTTTGGGAACTTGGTGTATATGTTGTGCAAAGATGAAATCAGCTTGAAGAATTGATGCTAGTTCTATGGCACTCATTCTGCCACTTGCGCTGTCCAAAAGAAACTTTTTAGAGAGAATTAAAGAAATGTATCTGTAACCACCCGAGAAGTGGAGAGTAGCGCCGGAATTGTCGCTGAGAATGAACCATCAACATGAGCATGAAAGTACATTTCGATCTCAAACTGTTTAAACAATTCCCAGTGTTCCAGTGAAAGTAATAAATTGTGAACAACAGAGTTTTAAAGCCAACCCATGTCAATTGCGAAAGCCACCAGAAAAAAAAAAACCGTCTACGCATCACATTTTGACTCTTATTTATTACCACTAATGTTGTAACGGAATTGTATAAATCCTTTATTTATTAAATACATGTACTCGGGTTTCGTTTTTGTGTAACGATACCCGAGGGTAATTTATGTATATTGTACAAAGCTTTCTAAATAGTGTAGTTCGGTACATCCTAAACCGCACGTACGATGTGCTTTCGATGGGAAGAACCGAATACTTCCAGCCCACAGACTATGTATTACTGCACCGTAAGACTAAATCTTTACATTACGAAACGTCTTGTCAGTGAGCGGTCTGATTCACTCTGTTGTTCACTTCAGCAGGAGTTATACATGAAGAAGCAAGGGAGGAAGTTGCGTGTTAAGCACGAGGCGAGAGTAAATCAACTGGTATTCTTAAAAAGTATAACCCATAAAACAAATCTACAATGCCATGGCAACAAAACAGGAACGGAAATGGACTTTGATTCATGACTATGGATTAAATCAAGGAGAATGGAACAATTGACTTGAAATTTCTAAAGAAATAAAACCGATACAACATACCATAAAACAACTCATACTACGTAACGGCAATGGATCAGGAACAGATACGGACTTCGATTCAGGACTATGGATAAAATACATATAGAACTTCAAATAAGGTACTTATGAAGTATTACCCATAAAACGCGACTCTTCACGGAGCCTAACCAAGAACACGAATATTAAACCCATAGAAGATAACAGAACGGAGGTGGAAATGTACATACTCTTTTTCTCTATCTTCCACACTTCTAATAATCTAACTGCAGGCATGCAAACACCAAACAAACACACGTTATTAGACACATTATTCATTTATTACTATATAATCATTTTGTCTTTAAATATTGCTCAGACCACTTTGTATTTATCTCAAAATTTTAGTTTATATATATTACTACATTAAAGAAACTACTTTTCCATTTCAAACAGATTATAGATGACTATAACCCAGACCAAGATCTGGATAGTGCCAGTCCTCTCACAAAACTGGGGTGCAACTCAATATTGCAAACACACCACCTAACAGAGGACAAAATCCTATCTTGGGAAAAGTCACTAAAAAATAAACAAACCTTAACAGGGAGCAGACACCTGATCCCTTAACGCTGACAAGAGTAGGGCAGTACGAACCCAAGTTCAAGCCTGCAGGGTCTAGGAATTGAAAATTCCCCCCCCCCCCCGAGTTCTAAGAGAATAATCCACGAGGACTATCCTATTCTGATTGATTTTAAGGAGTGGGTGGGAGCAAATAGTCCTCCCAAGCAACATCTCCACCGGTATGTTAGTCAAGGGTATTACATTCCAGCTTCTCGAATGAATCCCCAGAGAAACTTATTTTGATGAATTTACGAGCTCCATGGGGCGTTAAGTACAGACCAGGATCCAGCAGAAGGGATAACTAAAATGAATTGATAGAACAAAACCAAGATCAACCCTGACAACAACTACCCATGAGTGTACATTATTATGTAACGTGTTTAGGCTCAAATAAACAGTAATACAAAAAAGAGTGAAAACAACAAGCTTTGAAAAATGTAACATATAATTTATTTCCCTGGAAAAATACTGTAAAAATAAAGAAGAAGAAAATAAGAACTTACGGTTTTAAGAATCAAATCCAAAAATAATCCAAGAATAATCCACGTATAAAATTTTAGAAGTCCTAATATTGAAATGTTCGAATGAAATCAAGTTCGAGTCCCGACGAAGAATCCAAGATGTAAGACGATGACGTATGTTGTATTGTGTTGTGGTCTACAGTTCCTTGTAGAAACACAAGAAGTAACACTCGGTTTTGGAGATCCGAATAAAATTTGTAAGAAATGTCTTCGTTCAAGAATTCTTATGAACACTCCAAAAAAATATTTTCAGAAAAACGAATTTATTCCTTTTGAATCCAAAAAATCTGAATAAACGTTATAATGTAATTCCCAAAATGACACAACAAAAGAAATACTTTTACGTCTCAGCGTTTAGAAGCCCAACTGAGATTATTTCCCTAAAACAATGGTTTAAAACTTGAATTTTTACGCAAAACAGATGCCCGGATAAGGGTCAAGTGATCAAGTTTGCATATTAAAAAGTCACTTAGCACCTATATATCCTTGATAAGAACCAATCTTTTTACTCCGAGAATAAAAGTTGTTAACTTCAATAAAAACTATTTACAAGTCAAGGGTCACGTATCCAACACAACCTCGATCTCAACTTTTATTATTCCCACAATAAAAATAAATTAAAAATAACTTGTTCACGTGACTGTTACTAATTTTGAAGTAAGTTCGGGAACCAGTCAGCCATATGTTTACAAAAATGAACAGTCAAGGTCAAACTATTTTCTGGAAAAAGTATGAGTTCCTAGTAAACAGAACTACATTATTTTGACATATAATGAAATTAAAAAATAGAAAGATTTTAAAACTTACAAACAATTAAATCAGATATAAATTAAATCAAATATACATAACAGCATAATGTGTTTGCAAAGTATTTCCAAAGTAGTTCCCAATATACTATAATATTTTTATAAATGTGTCGTGCACGTGCGTGCAATAACTAGGTCTTCAGTAAGTAGAACATTGCACAATTCCAACAATGTAAAATTAACGGAAAAAGGAGTATATAATTAGATGTGTTCCTTCTTGACCTACAAAATGTATTTGGAATCTATTTAACGTCATTAAACAAACGTTGCAATCTAAACCACCTTAATCGCATATACGTGTTATTATTCAATCATCAAACATGTAACATTTTGTAAAGTTCATTGGATGCAAACTTTTTAATAATTTCAATCTTCATCGTCCCGACTCAGATCTATAAATTGGTTTCAAATTTTTAAAACTGCCTTCGTTAACATATGTTTTGGCTGACATCTGTCTTTTGGGTTGTATCTATTAAATAACTTGCTCACGATACCTGATAGGATTTTAGAGTTAGCAGTTGACACTAGTGTTTGCATTCAAAATATTTTATTTCAATTTCTTGGTCGTTTATTGGATCGCATCATTCAAGTCTATCCTTTTTCTAGCTGTGATTGGATAGTACCATAGTATCACAATGATATTTATTATCGTCTCCATGTCACTTTCTAAGCCTATATCTCAGTGTATACCGTCTGTTCACATGGCTATGAATATCCTCTAACGTTAGGTGTCACGTCTTATCTTTCATTTTCTAATGCAGTACCTTAACGGCACTAGACAAATTACTGAATCTTTGTCAGAAGAAACAATATGCATACAAAATCGGTATTGTCTGTTTTCATTTGTCTGTTGTTGTAGATCATATATTTGCTTGCTTCTTTTATTCCCACACTACTCAACAGCTGATAATATACTGTCCATAATTTGTTATATTACGTATTATTATCATTCAACGTCATAGGTATTTAATTTTGGACGCCATGCAATTTGTATCGGATCTAATATGTTGGTATAGCTATTGTTGGTGTTTAAGCTACTGTTAATAGTATCGCCTATACATACAGCCACTGTTTCTGATTTCGTCTCAGTGCTTAAAGACAAGATCAAACTTCTGTGGGAGAACCACTAGGACCTCATTAAGACATTGCAACTCAGGAAGTTGATCCTATTGAAAAAGAATTCCCTGATTAATACCCAGTTTGTGCAGTTACTGGAGCTATGGCAGAGAAAGCCTTTTGAGAATGATGTTGATCAGGAAAGAATTCCTTTTGCTGACACATGTATTGGTCAGGCTTTTGATGAGTTCACTTTCACTCCTTGTTTGGATCAATCAGTGGTATTGATCATAGTGATCATATTTTAACTACTCATTCTCTTTATTCTGTGTGTGTGTAATTTGGATTTTTAACGTAGCTTTAAAAAAAAATTCAGCCATATCGCTACGATGTCTGAAGTGTTACAGTTTATAGTGATGTCTAGCACTGGGGCATCATGTATGTCACCAAATTTGACCTTATGAAAGGATTTTGGCAAATTCCAATGACGGAAAGAGCAAAGGAAATTTCGGCATTCGTGACTCCAGATGGACTTTATCAATATAAAGTGATGCCGTTTGGGATAAAATGTTCGCCAAGTATTTTTCAACGTTTAATGGATATGATCACCTCTGGTCTAGATAAACAACACCCGGAAAGAACATTCAGCAACAATTCGGAATTATTTTGACAGACTCACTGATGCAAGTTTGACAATTTATCCAAAAGTGAGTTCTGCCGTGCTAGCGCTACATTTCTAGGACATATCGTGGGACATTGACATGGATCTCTGAATTCTCTGTGCCTGTTAGTAAAAAGCAACTGATGCGATTTTTAGGTATGGCTTGATACTACAGAACTTTGGTTCCAATTTTCCCATAATTGCTGAACGCCTGACAAATTTATTGAGCAAGAGAAACAAGTTTCTTTGGACTGAAAAATGTCAGGAGGCTTTTGATAAGTTAAAAGATATACTTAAAAGCTTTTCAGTTCTAACAGGTCCAAATTTGAGCCATTCATTTAAACTGTCTGTTGATGCATGTTGGGGTTGAAGTAGTAATGATTCAAGAAGATGTTGATCATTCAGTGTGCGATTTTTGTAAGAAATTTAATAAGCACCAAAGAAATTATTCAACAATCAAGAAGTAATGTTTGGGTTTGATAATGGCATTACAACATTACAACTCCTTCTTCGAATATAGTGTTTAGTGATCACAATCCCCTTCCTTTCATCGGCTAGATGAAAAATAAAAATCAAAGACTACTAAGGTGGAGTTTGTTGTTAAAGGAATAAAATATTGACATCGGGCATATCGAGGAAAAAGATAATTCAATAACAGATGGACTTTCCCTTGTATTGAACTATTATTTCATGTACACATTGTATAATTCATAAGAGTTCTTCCTATGTTAATTTTTTGAACTTCATATATAATTAATCTATAGTAAAAAGAAAGTTTTAATATATATATATATATATATATATATATATATATATATATATATATATATATATATATATATACCGCTCTGGTGGCCTAGTGGTTAGAGCGTCCGCCTCGGATGCGGGAGGTCGTGGGTTCGATCCCCGGCCGAGTCATATCAAAGAATGATAAAAATGGTACTAAGAGCTGCCTCGCTTGGCGCTCAGCATTAAGAGGTTAGTGGTAGGACTGGTCGGCCTGGTGTCAAGATAATGTGACTGGGTGGGACATCATGCTACATGTCAAGGCATGATGCCTCAGTGCTAGACATGACTATAAACTGCCACAGTGCAGACATCGTAGCGATAGGACTGAAAAATTGTTAAAGCTACGTTAAAAATCCAAATGACATCATATATATGAAGTGTTATGTATATTTATGGTAAACAACTTTTTTAAAAAAAATATATTCTTTCTCCGAGTAAGATTCCTAAAGTGAATTCAAGGCCATACTTTGAGTATGTGACAAATTACGTGTATCAATTAGGTTTTACCAGAGGATTGACCCACATCCGGACATCTCATATGCGTTGTAGCTAGATTTATTATTGATGTTTTGAGAAAAAACAGTCATTAGTGCCTTAACACTTGACAAGTTAAACTGTTTTATGTTGTGATCAGTTTTGGGGCTACTTATTTTATTTTTCTTCCAATTATTTGGATTCCAAGAGATTATTTTTCCCTGGAATATCTTGTGCTCTAAATTAATTCTTGGACAAGGACTGTTATCGATATTTACACAAATTCAAACATTGGAATATTATTTTCTTTGATTCAAAAAAGAACTGTTGACACATCAGTACGACACTGATCACAACACACGTCATCACCTTCCACTCTGGGTTTCATTAATACTTTTTTTTACTAGGACTAATATTTCTCGTATTATTCTTGGAGTTTGGATTTGATTCGTAGAACCGTAAGTACTTTTTCTCATTTTTACTTTGGTTTTCTAAGGAACTTAATTATTTGTTAAATTTTACAAAGCTTGTTGTCTTCGCTTTTTTCTTGTTACCTTTTGTAAGAGCCTAAACACGTAATAATACGGTTATGGAATTCTGGCTATTGAAGCCTACCGATTCCTTACGTAGATCATGTAAGTGATACTCTGAGTGATTTTACATGTTGGATTTAGTTCGAATATTAAAAATTTATATTTTTTTAATACAAGCTTTGCAATCAATTCCAGGATGTAACATCATCAAAAATGAAACAGTAATTGCATTATTGTCAAGCGCGTAATTATGACGTCAGTGTGTATGTCCATCTGGTCGTTTGTACGTGCGTATACACCCTACATCAGGCATCGACAACCATTTAAAACTTCTTTGTCATGTCTCCTTAGCTGTAGAATGGTGTGTGCAAAGTCATATTCGTCCAATTAATTTAATTAGCGTTGCTTAGATTAAACTTAATGTTAATGCTGTTTACTCTTTATCTAAATAAAAAGACGGGTTTGACAAAAGAGGGGGTCTTACTTTTATGTAAAAGTAGTGATGATGCAACTTTACCGTTATGTTAAACACGTTTGCTGGGTACTTTACCGCTATGTTGTCAATAAGATCTGAATTTTTTACATACATACTCTAGAAAAGCTAATCAGATATGGAAGTTCAACATTTTTGTTTTACAATTTTGCATATTGGTAAGCCACATTCTACGCTTACGCCATCTGAAATATGTGAATATAACATGATTTTCTGTTGTTACGATTCAATGTGTTAAAATATGTAGCAGAAAGAAGCGACACCAACAATTTAAGTAAAATAAAGAAGTTGTTTATTTCTTTACAAAGTGCAAATTCATGAGACACTAGCAGTATTATGAAATAAATAGCAAATGTCCTATCACTAGTCCATAAATATAGAATGTTTCGAATGAATAGCAATAGTAATGAATGTTCTGATATACCACAGTGATGCATCCAGAATGTCTTTGAATGAGTTCACAATAATCCAAAATATCGTGTTAGTCCAATAGTAAATGAGCATTTTAGTAATTCCAATTAATATTCTAAATAAATAATTCCTGTCGAATTATATCTGAGCACAGCTGTAAACTATGATCACAAATGGATTTGCAGAGACTGACCAGGAACAGGAATTAATTATTTGTTGATCAAATCTCCATTTATTCAAATTTTCATTTAAACTATAACGTAATAGAATTGTAAACAAGAATTTGTGTGTGTGTCTGTGTGATTTGGATTTCTAACGTAACTTTAACAATTTTTCCGTCATATCGCTACGATGTCTGCATTGTAGCAGTTTATAGTGCTGTCTAGCATTAGGGCATCATGCCGCACACATGTAGCACGATGTCCCACCCAGTCACATTAACATGACACCAGGCCGACCAGTCCTAACACTAACCTCCTAATGCTGAATGTTAAGCGAGGCAGCTGTTAGTACCATTTTGTTAAGTCTTTGGTATGACTCGGCAAGGGTTCGAACCCACGGTCTCCTGCTTCCGAAACGGACTGACCTTGAGCGCAGATGCTAGTAAATGTGTTGTTTACAACTTATAACCATTGTCAAAAAGTGAGCTATGTAAACATGATTTTTAGAACTATCAGCAGTTAAGCACAAAGTAGAAATTAAGTACACACAACACTCTTAAATAATGTGTGAATTTGCATGTGCTGTAAAATTGCTGTAGCCTCCCCCCCCCCCCCCCGAAAAATTGAAATGACGTCCTGCTATTACTATCTCTCTAATCTGTTATTCAGCCTGAGCCAGCGCGTTGATATTTGCATGAATCAAGTTTTGCCCCCCCCCCCTCGAAAAAAGTTGAAATGACGTCCCTGGTGCCAAAGCCGTCAAGAAATCTCTGCCCCAAAAGCAACAGTCAAAGGCAGCAGAAGCGAACGGGATAACCCAGTAAGCTCGACGGAAAAAAAAATACCAAATAATATAAACACGTACATATCTGTTTAATAGCAGCATGTGTAATGTCTCTTAATTTATGCAATTTATACCTAATACATTTTTCCGCTAAATTGTCTAAATGTTAACATCTGTTATTTGAATAGCGACATTAAGGTTACGGTCTATTAAGAACAGATGATTCATTTTGTACAAGCTGACGCACGAAGTGCTCAACTAACCTTAGCACTAATATTTTTCTATCAGATAACAGAGAAAAAGGAAAGGCCAAAGAGTACGTGCAGAAAAGTATTAGAGCTCAATATACACTACCTGTTATGATTTTGATAAACACCGTCTGTTTTTAATTTCTGATTGCATTCAGTATTATTTTCCTCTGATGGACCGAACCTTGTCACAATGCTGTGTCCAGTGATTTTATATAATTTTCGTGTAGGCAGATACGTGTCATAAGAGGAAGGAAAAAACAGCTACTAAGCTGTAAGAATGGCAAAGTTCGTATATACACAACTATACTTCAACATACAGAATACGCGTTTGGTGTGTGCTGGTTTTAAAGGCAAGTTTTACACATCATGCGTGTGAAGTCGGAGCTAAGCGCCTTTACCAAAGAACTACAGAGGCAGCCGAATGGGGCTGCACAAGCGTGTATGGAATACGCGACTCTTAATTACGAATCTAGCGCCTAACAAAGTGAGTTAACGCAGCTATCTATTTGTTACGAAATGCAATGTGTCTTTTCTTTATCTAAAAATGGGACAAAATCCTTGCCTCTCAGCTATTTAGGTGAAGTTGCAGTACTTTTTTGTACAGCTAGTTAAGAGTTTCTCAGGGTAAGAGCACGCCAGAATTATCTAACTGCAGCTGGAATAGAACCAGGCCGATACATATATACTCGGATTCCTGGCCCGCACGACCGCGTGCCCTTTGTTTAGTTATGAAGCCTGTAACTGTTATATCCTTAGCACTGTTCCATATATGCTCTGAGATATAGAAATAGATGTGGAATACATTGGGATCTACAGCTTTTACTTGCATGTGAAGTTTTATGGCTGAGGACTTTTATTATTTGCTGTTTCTTGTACTACCAAGGTTAGTATTTCATTTATTAACTCTTTATAGCAGAATTTCCTTTATAATTCAGTAAATTGTAATGGACTCAGACCTATTTATTCTTAATATGTAAACAACATTTATCGTATAGTAGGCATTTAATGTCTGCAAAGCTTGTCGATAGACTGCTTCAGAGACTCGCTGGAATATGTTCCCGATTTCTCTTTGAGCCCGATATATGTCGATAGATGAAATCAGCTCTAATAACTAATTTAATAGAGTGTGACATATTACATACCGTTCAGTGACAGTTAGGAATTCGATATGACCAACAATGGAAGAAATCTTGTCACCTTGTATGTATGTATGTATGTAAACATATATATTGAAATGTATATTTTCTACAATAAGAACCGTCATAGTATGCATTATCCTTTTGATACCATCGCTTGGTTGCAATCATTATAACATGCAACATCTTGCAACTTTAACTCCCAAGTGTAAGTCTTTACTCCAACTGTATTTATTTTCATTTAACGTTAAAGGAATATTCCACCTCAAAATAAATTCTTGCACTTCGAAACGAAACAAAGCTTGGACAAAATATTTCTAAGAAAACTAGTTTTTGAAATGAGGTTGTTTGGTGTGGGGGTAAAATTTAACAGTAGAATAGAAGAAGAACTATACATTTATAAAATCAGCAATACACTGGACTCTAATGGCATCGAAAATACATATCTGGGTGGATTTAGTTGTGAGTGAACCATTATTTTCATTAATTTAAATTGAAACACTGAAAGATGTTTAAAAAAATCTGAATGTATGATGTTTATCTGTTTCTGTTTATAACTGATAATTAAACATAAGTAGTTAAGTGGGATACCGTAGCCTCAATGGGAATTAACATTACAGACACCCCTGGGAACGTATAGCCTCAATGGAAATTTAACATGCAAAAAAATCGTGGGAACGTATAGCCTCAAGGGAAATTAACATGGAGAAAAATCGTGGGACGATATAGCCTCAAGGGAAATTAACATGGAGAAAAATCGTGGGACGATATAGCCTCAAGGGAAATTAACATGGAGAAAAATCGTGTGACGATATAGCCTCAAGAGGAATTGAACATGGGAATAGGGGACTGTATAGCGTCAAAAGGAATTTAAACAGGGTGGGACTGTATAGCGTCAAGGGAAATTGAACATGGGATTTTTTTTTTTTTAATTTTTTTTTAAAAAAGGGGTAGGCAATCGAAAGTCATTCTCTTTTCGAGAAATGTGGGTGGCCATGAAAAGGGCCTTTGGTTTTCTTCTGCTTCTAATTTTTTCTATTTCTCCACCAACTTCTTATTTTCTCGCCCACACTCTTTCTCTTCTTTTCTTTCTTTTTTTTCTCCTCCTCTTCTTTCTTCTTCTCCTCCTCTTCTTTCTTCCTGTTCTCATTTTCTTCTTCTTTTTCAATTTTTTCATTCCATTCTCTTATCCTTATCCTTTCCTCTTCATCATCCTTCTCCTCCTTTATTTCTTTCATCACACCACTTATCATGTCCTTTGCTTTTCTTAAGTTATTAATCTCCATCTTTACTCGATGGGGACTATAGGAATAGTGGTCTTCATTTAGTCTCACTAGCATTTGTTCCATCATGCCCAAATTGTCTAGGACGTCTTGCAATGTTTGCATTTTATCCAGGTGGTTTGAAGCCATCTTCTCTGTAGAATGGTTTGAACGACGAATACTGTGGGTTCTTATACGAAAAGCGCGGACGTGATGGAAAACATCCCCCTAAGACATAAAATTGATCTTACCTAGATCATGACCAAACAACGCGCGGACGTGAAGGAAAACATCCCCTACTTTTCTCATTTCATATGATCTACTATCCACATACGTGAACCATCAATAAAGAAACCCCTAATCTACTATTTACACACGAAAATCATTATAACTAAATCCATAATCTACTATCCACACAATCTTACGTGAGCTTTTACAAAACCCTAACTATACTCTCCACATACGCTAAGAAACAATAAACAAACCCATAATCTACTATTCACACAAACGTACGTGAGCGCTTACAAACACAAACACACAAACACATACCCTCACACAAAAAAGAGTCAGTGTTTATATTCACACTACTCTACCTACACACATTGGCAAATTGATGGTTATTTCTTTTCTAGAGTATTGGGTAGCCCTTAAAAGGGCTGTTTGTTTTTGAACTCCAGATGTACCTATCTAATGTTGGCACCTTCCTGGCCTGGCACCACACACGCATCTTCTACTCCAATCTTTCCAGTTGACTCGTTTGACTGGGAGCGCAGAGGGAGGATGATTAGCTTCATCACCCCAATCCTCTGTCTCTGGTATCTTGTAAGCCATCCTCTCTCCTATTTTCTTTTCCTCCTCTTCCCTCTGTCTTCTCTCCTCCTCTTCCTTCTTTATTCTTTCCTCTTCTACTATAGCCTCCGCGGCCAGTTCATTTAACAGGCGCCTGACATATTCCAGATGTATCTGGAGTTCAAGAAGTTTGCTTATTCTGGTATTCATTCTGGTGTTGATCAATCAACAAGGGTAGCTGGACTGACGAGTGACTTTTAATTTATACTAAAAGCGCGGACGTGAAGGAAAACATCCCCCTAAAACATAAAATTGATCTTACCTAGATCATGACCAAACAACGCGCGGACCTAAAAGAAACACTCACTCACTTTTTTATACTACCCATTCCTATTCTAAAAGATTTTTCATTAATCACTTCAATATACTATTCACATACGCAAAGCAATCCAATCAAACCCCCAGATCTACTCTCCCCACACCTCTAACAACAAAAAAGACATGATCTTAATCTACTATCCACACCAACGTACGTTAGCACTTACAAACACACAATCTTATACACAAACACATACACTCACACTATGAAAAAAAGAGTCAGTGTTTATATTCACACTACTCTACCTACACACATTGGCAAATTGATGGTTATTTCTTTTCTAGAGTATTGGGTAGCCCTGAAAAGGGCTGTTTTTTGTTTGCTATGGCAATCGTTTAGTTTCTAAGAATGCGTCGTCCTCTGAGGATAGACTTTCTGACGATAGGTCTGCTTCTTCGGAAAGAGAAGAAGAACTCTTTGGTGTCGATACGACAATCGACAAAGCCTCTGTCAGGTTCAGGTTCCTGCTGCTGCTGCTGTTGTTGTTGTTGTTGCTGTTGCTGCTGTCTCTGAAGTCTGTACTTCTCTGTCCATTCTTCTTTCTGCCTGTTCACTTCTTCTCTGAAGAGCTCTTCTATCAGGTCTTCAGTGACTTTTAGCATTCTCACATTCTCTATCTCTTCAGCTTTCGGTATCAGACTGTGTCTGACCCTATGCAAATTCACGTAGGCTTCGTTTAGCTTAGCTAGTTTGGAGCACATCTTCGTAGGAGGATAAGTCGACAATGGATGGTTAGACTGGAAAACTGCCCCGGTTCTTAAAGTCAAAGCGCGGACGTGAAGGAAAACATCCCTCCACGGTTTTCGAGCCGGAACGTTCAATGAGTGACATGAGAGGGATATTAAGAAGTCAAAGAGCATGAATCCAACATTCTTATAGCCAAACAAACGACAAAGGCATTTTTTTTCAAAACACAACATTTTTTATTCAAAAATCACTTAACACTAACCAACAACTCTAACATTTTTTTAACAATAATCCAACATTATAACATCAAACAATTTTTTAAAAATGACAAACATTTTTTCAATTTACAGTCTACCTTAAACAGGGCTGACAACGTTGTGAATGAAATTGTGATTTCCACTGTTGGAAGTCATTAGGCCATTGATGGACACTACGTTTCCTAGCTTGGGACAAAAGATAAGCATAATGGTCACAAAACCATCGATCTACTTTCACATCGTTTCTAGAAGAAGAACGAGGATCAAAATGAGTCACTAAATGTTCTAAGGAATAGCCCAGCCTGCGATGATGCAGAAAATACACACAATATTGTCCACACACCAAGGAATCTGTGCCTTGTAATTTCACATTATTGAATCGGGTGGTCTGAGCATTTCTTCTCATAAAGTCGATGATATCGTCTTCCAAAGGGGGCAATCCATACGAATCAAAATATTCCACACATCCTTCTTGAGGAAAGTAGACGGCTACCCAGTGGGTTCCTGGGAGATGACTTTCGTCCGTGTTGATCACATAAGCTAGATGGTTTTGAGGTTTGCGATGAGGGAGTTCATCTTTAGCACAGACGACAGGATTCCAAGAAGACGTAGACGAACTGTGGTTCAAAAGGTAATAAAGTTCCCAAGTATCCATGTTTTTTCTTCTTCTTCACAGGTAATAATATGTCATCAATTCGACCCTGACTTTTTGCTTGAAAATGTCTGACAAATAACCGTTTCTTCGTTTCGTTTCCTCACTTTGATTCAGGAGAGCTTCGATACGATGGATCTCTTGAGTGGTTAATGGTGGACAAGAATGTTCACGCAAGTCTTTATACCACTGGTGCAACACGTCTTCGTCCGAGATGAGACTCCAAGCCTCGTCCAGATACTCGTCCAATTTTTCTTCTTGACTCAACATCAGGCATTTATCATGTTGAATTTGACTGGGATGATCGTTTTGACATCCATAGCAATTTTTCTTGATCAATTCCGTCATTTTTTCGACCAAGTGTTTGGCAAAACATGAGACTAAATGGGCTTCTTGTTCTGGCCATCTTGACTTCATCATGATCACTTCTTCCACAGTCTCCTCACATTTCATCTCTAAAGTTTCTCCACTAGGTAAAGAGGGATAACAGTCTTCCATGGCTTCTAATAGTCTAGAATGACTTCTCTCAAACTGTTGATTTCTATCGTATTGTCAAATTCTGCATACAGGATGACGTTCACTGTCTCAGTTAGAGATTCTGCAAACTGAAGTTCCACACGAATCTGACCAGATTTTATAGGGTGGAAATGTCCCTCGTCGCTGCCTTGGTCTGGAGTGAAATCAAAAGCCCACAAAGCATAGCCTCCTGCATAATCCTCGTACGTAATACCGTGAGTGGTGTTGGTTCCTAACTGCCCCGTGGCTTCGTACAGGGACAAGTACGACCTCAAGTAATTCTTCTTCTCAAAGTCAGGTTCGAAAGGTCGGGTACACAAGGTTTTGCCATCGCGACTGACTTCAATCTTGGACACTTTGTAATGTTTAAACTCAAAAGGATTTTGATCGTGGACTCCGTTGAAGGCTCTATTCTCGACCATACCAAGGATTAAACGTTTGGGTAACTGCCCTTGGAACAGATGATCTTCGATTATGGATCGCTGTCCCTTGGGAATGGTGAAGGTTTTCACTTCCACGCGTCGTATGGGATACTTGGCAGTCGTTCTGCTCAACGTCTGACTAATGTCGTTTCCCACTTTAGGTAACACTTCCACACGACGTATGTAGAGTCTGGCTTCTTGGATGATGGTTTTGTAATTGTCACTATCAGCCACTAAATGGAAAGTGACGCTGCTACGATTCAGTCTCAGGCGAACATTCACCCCGTTCAGCAAATACTTTTCTTGCAACCACATGTCCAAATGCAAACGATCCATCAGTTCTAAACTCTGGCCATTTTTGATTTTGACTCTTCGTTCTACAAATCCCTCATTGTAGTCTTTTTTTGTATCAATTTCCAATTTGTCAAACTCGCCTGCATCGTCAGCTTCCCATAACACACAAGCATTGAGACGAGTGTTTTTGGCGTCTATTCCGTACGTCAAGAGATTTTCCAGGTAGGCACGGTAGGGTAAGTATCCATGCTGCTACTGACTAGTTTGTTATTCAAGTACAAGTCCACTCCGCTAAACAAGGAATGCATGGAATTGTTGACGGGAGCTACTGGCTCGTCATCTATTACACCGCCTCTTTTATCAAGAACTTTGACTTTCAGGTACAAGTAACTGCTGTTCAAATCGATGTAATCTTCGGGCTGACCTTTGATTTCAAACTCGATGGGAGCGGAATTTGTCAAAGAGGAGACAGGGTGAAATTCCACCCATTGGGATTCTTGCATGGTCATCATAGTGGGTGACATGGCAAACAGATCCAGTTCCGACTTGGAACAGGCTCAAGACTCTCGGTGCATCATTTTTTTTGTGTCTCAATAATCGAAAACGTCTAAGTCTCGAACGGTTTATCTTTTCTTTGCCTTTCTAGCTTTAGACGTTTGAAGTCTGGTGAAAGGGTGTTTTCTTCGTCGTCTCTTTCTGCCTTGTCCTTGCTGAATGCCTGACTCGGTAGCGTGCAGGGCATTTATAGGTGTTTCTCGTCGGCTCAAAAGGTCTTTGCCGGTTTGCAACAAGACATTTTTACCTGCCCTCAAGAAGGCTTCTGTGGGGTTTTGTTTGTCGATGATGAAATTTTGGAGAAATTCGTTGCCGTGTGTCAATGCCGCATCTTTCAAGGCGTGCAATCCGCGTGTCACCATCGCTTTCAAGACTGGGGCCACCGAACGAAAGGCTGATTTTAACATATCTCCTAAACCGTGTCCTCGCTGTCGAGCAACCCCTCGGTACACTGGATACATGACTTACGAGTCGTGAGAGAATCGTTTTCGAAAATGGAGTTTCACTGTGACTTTCCCTTTGGTGAATGGAATATTTTGTCCCAGATCTCCTTTTATAGCAATGTTGACCGTGTCCAAATAAGATTTGCTGACGGGCAAATAGTGAGGATGTACAAATTCGCGGTGGACGTGATAAGTGTTTCCACCTTCCTCGTCAGCGAGCGTGGCAGAATCCACTTTGAAAGGAATGACACGCAGTAACGGTACGGAGGTGTGTCCCACCACGTTGTACTCCACCACATCGGAGTACACAAACATCAAATTCAGTCCTTGGTTCAGTTCTACTGGGGTACGAAAGAACTTGCTAAAAGAATCGTTGTCGGAAATGACTAGCAATTCGTTTTTCTTCATCATGGCCATCCTCATGTCCATGTCCCCGCCCAACATGTCAAACAATTCAGGACAAAATAAGAAAGACAACATTTTGTGCCCCTCAGGAAATTTCATCAGGAAGCGACGAGCTACTTTGTGGTACTCCAGGGTGACACTTTTTCTGACACTCTCCAAAGCTTTCAGAAACACGACATTAAACCTAGAGCTTATGGTGCTGACCAAATGTTGACCACTAAAATAATAGCCTGGGGGAATGATCAAACGATAGGTCGTCTTTTGAGTTTCTGGGTTATATATTTTGTGGTCATATTTGACGTGGGTGTTCAAGAACTGTTGCATTTGCTCGTCATGAACTTCCACTGAAAAAAAATTTTGATTGGGAAGGACATTGAGGACTTGAGTCGGGTGAATGATTTCTACCAAAGCCACTTCCCAATGGGCTTCGTGATCTAATGGGATGGCCTGAGGTAATTTGGCCGTGTAACAGCACAACGTGTTATTGGGAAACACCTCCATGGAACTGTCACTGGGTAAGGTTAAGTAAAATTGGTTAGTATGACTCATAATTCCAGAGTTCTGTGGCTGTCCGAGGGGTTACTGGACGTCAGAGGCGTGTCTCCGCCCAAAATGGGGTTGTTGTTGTTGTTGTTGGAGTGGTGACTGGCACTGGCACTGGACACAAGGTTCCCGGGGTTCCCGTTCGAGGAGAATTTCAGGGAGGGATTAGGAAGCAGGTAACCGATGCAACTGCTCAATAAAATGGTCCACAATTGTTTGTCTCCTTGTTGCAAACTCAAATTGGCAATGGCTGCCCCGATGACACAATACACCACGAAGATTTGGCAGAAAAAGACGATTTGCGTTTTAGGCACACGTTCTCCACACCACACCCACAAGGGTTGCTTTTGTAAATCTTGCAGAGAAGAACTAGGTCAAGGAGTGGTCGACGTAGCTGCGTCTGTGTGAAAGGGCATGATGGTCACTTCTTTTTATAGTCGATGACTTGTGAAGCGTCGATCCAAGAATCAAAACTGGGTGGATATCCTTTCCAAAGTACTTTGACTTCTTTGACACGTCGTTTGCCCACTTTACGGGTTCTGCGTTCGAGAATGCTTTCGATGTCGTACACGTCGTCTTCTTTTTTGGTGACACGTTGTAACTCGGGCAAATAAAACGTTCCTTTGAGTACTTCTCCGTTCATGTCTTCCAATTTATAGACGGCAGGATGACGGCCATGCACTCGTCCAGTGACACGAAACAATTCGGTCGTCCAGTTAGGTAAATAACCTTTGTCGAAAGTGCGTTTGGTTTTGCCAATGCGCACCCAATCTCCTACGGTCAACTCTCCACTTTTCTTGGGGATAGCCCTTGTCGGGGACGTACCAAACAGGCGCTCAAACACCAGTACTTCGTTGTCGGGAGTCACTTCTTGCGGGGCACGTCCGATGCTTCGATGGTAAGATTGGTTATACGCTTGCACCAGGTACGGTAAGATGTCGATGTACTTCAGAGTGTGGTGATGCGTAAAATATTTCCACATGCGTTCTTTCAAAGTGCGTTGAAAACGTTCCACGATGCTGGCTTTGGTTTCTGGATTCTCGGTGGTAAAAAAATGAATGTCACGTTTCTTTAATTCTTTTTGGAAAGCTTGGTTCAGAAATTCGGTGCCTTTGTCCGTTTGCCATCGAAGTTGGTGACGACCGCTTTGTTTCAACACTCGTTGCAGGGCTCGCACTAACTCGCTGCTGGATTTGGAAGTCAAGGGTACGACCCAGGCAAACTTGGAAAAGACGTCGATGACACAAGACAAATATTTGTAGCCACGATTGTAGCTGGCCAAATGAGAGACATCGGCTAAATCGGCTTGCCATTGATGATCGATGCCTTCCACTCGGGTGCGACTTCTGGCAAACTTGCGTCGAATGGGTTTATGTAAAGTGTAGGTAGCTTGTTCTTGTAACCATCGTTGCACTTGAGGTAAACAGAGACTTTTCAGTCGAGTTTTGGTAGCACGATACAATTTTTGAACTCCTGCGTAACCTGCAGGATGGGAGGGATCGTAGTAAATGCTGGCTAAGACTTTTTCCATTTTTTGTGTTTGTGTGTTAATAAGGCAACCACTCTTGGAAGATGCTACTCTTTTTCTCTTGGGGTATTTTTTTTGGATTGTAATGCTTTGCGTGTGCGACCGGCATTAGGTGTCGAGGAGGAGGAGGAGAATGCCTGAACAGGGGATATTTTTTCTTGTTTCACTTCTGTCTTCACCTTCTTTTTCTCTTCTGATGAAGAAGGGGTGGTCATCATCTTTTTAATCCATCCAATTCTGGAGGTAGGAGGTGTTGTTAACTTGCGTACTTTTTCTGGTGGAGTTTGAAACCCTTCCTCTTCTTCTTCTCTTTTATCTGTCTTGGTCACTGGTAATAGTAGTGGTGGTGGTGGTGGTAATGATGGTGCTGGACTTCTCATCAAGGTCTTAAAATCTTTCAGAGTGGGAAGAGCTGTTTCGTCTAAAGCTTTTTTTGAAAGAGTTGCAGTCGTTGCAAGAGTTGACCGTACTTTTGCGATTTTTCTGTTTCGGACAAATCTTGACGATCCATCAAGGTTTGCAATTCGTGTTGTAACTGGGACATTTCGCTCAAATGGGGATTGGGAGGTAAATGCGGGGTGCGTTGTTCTTGCCAACGATGGTATTCCATCCATCGTTTGTAAGGCACTAAAGCTAGTTTTCGTCCTTCCATGGGATGTCAAGGGTCGATTCTGAGATCTTGGGACTCCAGAGGGCCTTTTTATCTTGCTCCCATCAGTCCTCCCAACATGGTTCCCAAGACTCCTTTCAGTAAGGGGCCTAGCAAGAGGGGTAAAATGCCTCCACGTTGGACCAACATCTTCTTCTTTTGTCGGAGGGGGATTTTCTTTTGAACCATTTGACGCAGAACGTGACGATGTTTGCCTAAGCATTGTTTCTGGTGTTTGGACAAAGGGATCGTGCCTTTCAAGACGTTCAAACAACATTCGCACACGGTATCGATGACCTCTTTGGAGGCTGATTGAATGAGTTTTTTTCGTAGAGGTGGAGAAGCTTTGGACAGGACAGATAACATGTCCCCATGTTTGACTAAACGATGAGGCAGTCCTTTCCTTTTCTTTCCTTGGGGTTGTTTAGAAGAGGGATGTTTTCTGGAGGGTGACATCTTTGAGTCTTCAACACCAAAAACACTGATACCCGACTTGGTCACACACCTTTTTTTATACTGGAACGCGTCGCCACTGATTGTCTTTACGTCGTATCAGCTTGAGGACAGGCATGACACGTCGTGCAGGGGTACGTAACGGACTAAATCGAGTCAGTTCTTGCTTGGACAAGTCCAGTAAACTTTGTAACATGCCCGATCTTTCTTGAACTTTGATTTTGGGAGAAGGTACTTTGTGAGCAGCAGCCACTGCCACTAAATTGGAGGGTCCTGCCACTGGGGAAGTTCTTCTTGGGGTCATCAACGGAGAAGTTCTTGGTGTGATCAACGTCTCCAAGTACTCTTCAGTTCTTGGTGACATCAACGGAGAAGTGAATGAACCTGAGGCTGCCGGAGACGCGGTCACCGCCTTTGCAGGTCGTGGTTTGCGAGTGTAAGGTTGCGTCCTGGCCGAAGTGCCTCTCTTGCGACTAGTTTTCTTCTGTGGACTTTTCTTTTTCTGGGGACTTTTTCTCTGTTTCTTTTTCTGGGGGCTTCTTTTCTTTTTCCGGGGTAGTGTCTGGTAAGAGGAGGGTCCCGCCACTGGAGAAGTTCTCCTTGGGGACCTGGTCTTTTTCTTCTTCTTGGGGCTTCGTTTGACTTTTTTCTTGGGGAGAAGTTTGGGGGCATTAGGATCCCATCTTAAGAGAGAGCGAATGATGACCCCTCCTAGAGTACCGCTCCCTCCAGGTTTCAAAATGATTTGTTTTTTGGTTTGAGTGTCGATGCGGGGATCAGCCAGTTGGGTCAAAGCGACTTTGTTTCGATCAAAAAAGCGTTTGGTTTGATGAGGAATCTGAATGATCCCTTGTAGTAATTGACGTGCCGTCACCGTGAACCATCGTAAGACTTCTTTGAGACTAGCTTCTAAGACACGAGCTCGTGTTTGTGGATTTTTTTCTCGACTGATGCCATACAAGGCACGAATCAATTTGACGGGAAGATGCGACTGAAGGGACGTCATGTTGACGTTGTGTGAGACAGACGAAAAGGGTCTGAGGTTTTTATAGATTTTTTTATGTGGAGTGAAATGAAGTCGAGGACGGAGACGTGTACAGGACAGGTCCTTCGTCTTGGCACCAGTGGTGAAACAAGTGCGTACGAAATCGCAAATCCTCGGGGGTCGTAGGTTTCAAATCGACGAGTAAATAGGCGTGTGGAGTTTGAGTGGCATCGTCGTATGCCTGAGTAAGCCAAGGCGTTCCTAACTGTTTGGCTAAGACTTGCACTTGCGATTTATCTCGAGGGTTTTTAAACAAGACCACGTAATGCGCATTGACACTAATGGTGCGATGGGCTTTACTTTGTTGAAACAAATTTTGGGTGATGTAAACGACACTGGCATTACGGTGATGCCCTTTGCGCGTGAACCACAGTTTAATTTCTTCTTCGTCTTCTCCTAACATGTCGTCGAAAATGCCCTTTGCCCTTTGCGCGTGAACCACAGTTTAATTTCTTCTTCGTCTTCTCCTAACATGTCGTCGAAAATGACCAAATGGGTTTGACGGGAGTCAGAGACGATGCCGTCGTCTTCTTTAGGAATGCCTTCCACAAACACGATGGAATCGCCTTGACTTTCTCGCAAGAGGCTGTACGCCGATTGCCACTCTTTGTAACACCACATGATCCGCTGAGGTGGTCGATCGATCAAATGATGTTTATGTTCGATCAAACGTTTGACGAATTCGGTTTTGCCTGAACCGCTAGGTCCAGCAATGAGCATGTTAAAGGGATGGCGAAGATACAAAGCCTCCCAACTGGCACGATCTAAGTGTTCGTCGATGACTTTGACAGTGGAGGAAGAGGGAGCAGAGACAGCAGAGGTAGCCATAGTGTCAGAAATGTCACTTGTGACACGAAAACAAACAAGACAAGAGTTTATATACTTTTTTCAGAACACGTTTATTGAATGTTTTAAATATGAATACGAAAGACAAAAATACATAAAAGCCAAAGGCTTAAGTACAAGGATAACCATTAACGTGGAATAAACACAAGTGTCTGTACAACATGTTTTGGGTAAAGTTCTGACCAGTTCTATAGTAGGGGGTAAGGTCACACAAGTGTCCTCCCGAAAGGGTCTTTCAGGTCTGTCCACAACAGTCCTGTCCTGGGTGACGGGTTCTTCTGGTACCGTCACTAACACAGGTTGAAAAGTAACTTTTTTCCTTGAACAACTCTCGTGCATACTGGGCCACTTCTTGGGTCCAAGCCTCAAAATCCCATTCTTTCCAGGCACGGACATCTGTCCAATGGGGGTGTAAGTCACACGCTACACACACATCGTCATACACGTCTTGGGTAGCTAAAAGTTAACGAATCTTTTTTTCCGGTAGAGGTCGAGAAGTATCCAGATGAAACCGTAAGGCTTTGAGCAAAAGGAGTTTTTCGTGACCATTTAAGGCTATGGGGGTGTGGTAAGTACTGATCGTAAATAGTCCACAAAGAATCGGCTGGTAAACGAAATCCCAGAAAACAAGTCACTAAGACACACACCACTTGTCGACCCAAATTGAATGGATACAGTTCTTGTAATAATCGATGGTAATGATCCACGGTTTGAATATGGTCATTGAGTTCCTTCCACGGAATCTGTTGGATTACATGTGATAAAAGTCGTGGCATGGCAGCCTGTTTTTATAGTCTCTTTGTTTCGAAAAGAATACACGTACTTTCTAGCCAGAGATCTTCGTTTTCCAGTGGGGAATTTAAATGTTGCATACTGTAACCGAAACGTCAGAGATCGTTTAGAAGTTTCCTCTTCCACTAAGTAGATTCCACGTAAAATATGTCGGTAATCCTTTACCTTGTCTTCCTCAATGTATTGCTGTAGGTGAATCTCGAAGTAACCAAAATAATCAACACGTGGATCATCGGGGTCATGGAAGTATTGAACAAGGTCTGGCCACTGGAACAATTTCTGACGAATCAGTTCTTTTATACCATTCAGGTACCAGTGGTTAAAGATCTGGTGACGTAACGGATGCAACTGTTCTTTACGTTTGACTTGTATTTTGACCAGCTCTCGGTAAATGCGTTCTCTCAACTCCACAGGTAAAGCACGAATGTTCTCTAGCAAAGTATCCATGAATAGGTCATACTAAATCCTCTTTGGTCTGACACAAGAAATGTACTGTTTGCACAGACAGTTTTAATTCATTGTCGAATCGAAATCGTTTAGTCACTAATTTACACATTACAATTCGTTCAGAAGTTTCCTCTTTCACTAAGTTGACATTGTGTAAAAGATGTCGGTAATTCGTTAACTCTTCCTCTGGAATTCGATGCAGTACGTTTACATTGTAGAAGATAGAATCATCAATAGCAAACCAGTTCTTTTTAAAACCAGGGGGTTGTTGATCTATGTCTGTCCAATGGAACACTTTCAACTGAATCAGTCCTTTTATAGCATTCAGGTACCAGTGGTTCAAACACCGGTGACGTAACGGATGCAATTGTTCTTTACGTTTGACTTGTATTTTGACCAGCTCTCGGTAAATGCGTTCTCTCAACTCCACAGGCAAAGCACGAATGTTCTCGTGTAAAGTATCCATGAACAGACTATGGTAAGTTACTTCAGTGTCTCGGTCCCACTAAGGGTAAGTAATGACAATTCGGTGACCATCGAGCATGTTCTACGTAGGCCGAATCTTGCGGTTCCCAGTGGTGAAGTGACACACCGCAACTGAAGCACTTGACTTTATCTCCTTCGCCCAAGTAGAAAAATCCGGCTCTGGCTAATTCTTCGGGGGTCGGGCCTCCCAGATACTTAGGCCATTTTCCTTTGAACGATTGAAGACGATTTTCAAAGTCGCAGTATTCCGACAAACGCACAGGGAACGAATATTCTTCTTTCACAGGTTCGTTTCGATGAGGGTTGAGTGACATGGGTAGGAGTTTGCTCAGGGCTGGATGACATCCGTAGGGGGGGGGGTAGACGTGAAGGTGAACATTTCCCTTTAAAACGAAACCCAGTAAAGTGTCCAAGAGGACGAGTGGCATCGCTTTCGCATCCCTCAGGTTTGACACGCACAGCATCACTTTCCATGATAGGGGTAGTGAGAACAAAGTTCCCATGATGCTTTACGGCATCGCTAAGGTCACAACGTACAGCATCGTACCCATCGCAAGGCTCACAATCGCATTCCACTTCAGAAGCCCCACACTTGAATTGTGCCTTTCTAAACTTGTTTTGCATTTCTCTGAAAGTATTCATCTTGTTCGCTCGGTCTTGGTAGTCACAATGAACTATCGATCTTGCCTAGAGTTCCTTTTTATATACAGACCAATACCGACGTGTCCATACGGTAAGGTGAAATGATTGGGAAGTCGAACTCGCTTCTGGTACACGATTTGATAGACTTTTTCCAAGGACCGACTGACGATGTGGTGAGTGGGTAAACGTACAATCTTGTTGGGTTGGTGAGTGGTCACTTTAAAGTTTCCATCCTCTCCCGATTGCAAGGCTTCTTTCAGTACCCCAAAGTTCACCACTCGACTGGTACGATAATTCAGAGTCAGTCCTTTCACTTTGCACGTCGTGTGCACTTCTCCTTGTTTGTCCCGGTATTCGTAGCCGTAATTTTTGGGACCGCCACTGACGAAACTTAGAATCTTGTCGTCGGGATGCTCGTCTGTCCAGGCTCCTAAACGGTCTCCTTCGATGTCAGGGTGCTGTTGACTCGAGTGATGAATGTAGATGCAACTGTCCGTGTCAAAGTACAGGACGCGTTCCCCTAACAGTTCTAAAGCTTCGTACAATTTTAAACGAGCATGGGCTGTCACGTAAGCCGCAATGATGACATTTCCAAAAGGGTCGTCTTGTACAAAGTCCAGATCTTCTTCGTAATTGACCAAGATCAAATCCTCGCGAACGACGTCCACGTGTTTCATGTATTTGGTTTTGTCGTGAATCATCTGGAAGTAGCGGGAAGGTTCTGTCAAATATTCCGTCTTGGGTAAACACGGTCGTTGTGCCATTTTACCCCACAAGCAATTTAACATCACTTTGGCAAACGATCGCCTGCCTTCGTTTTTCTCGATGTGGTCTAAAGTGATGCCTTCTTGTTCATTGTATTTCTCTTTGAATTGTATTTGGTCTTCGGGAGTGTGACACCAGGAAGGATAGCCGCTGGCTTCTTGCTTCAGTTTCAAAAAGGCATTCACGTAGTCAGCGAAAATGCCTTTCTGCGTGGGGTCACCCTTATGGTATTGTTGTGTCTTGGGAAAGTGACAAATTTCGTACACTTCTAACAGTTGGTATCCCATGTCCATAGCTTTGAACAATTCCACGCTGACCCACGTCCCTGTCAAGGCCCGTTCTTCCTGGGTGTGCTGACAAGGCTGATCTTGGTTGCACGTTTCGGCACAAGTACGGCACAATGGAAACATCAGTTTGCCTTGACAATGGTGAGGTAAGACGGGATGGTATAGGTTCGTGGGAGGCAAAACTTTGCACTTGATCAGACCTTCGTATTGTCGAATGTTTTTCAGGTCGATGTGTTCCGTGAACAATTGTGGGTGCCCTGTAGGAAAGCGACAATATTTGCACACGTAAGGATACAGCGAACACACGTCCAAGTATTTGATTTCTTCTCCTTTCTCTTCGTCGGCTTGGTACAGCAAACAGGTGGCATTGGTCCTTCCTCCGTACAAACTATCCCTCGGGTTCAGCGGGTCCATGAACTGGTAACTTTCCACGAGGCGTTTAAACTCGGGATCGGTTTTCATACGGTGATCGTACTCGTGTTCCCACATTTCCACCACTTGGTATCCTTCCTGTTCCAACTTTAGGCGCCGCTGACAAGTGTCCTGGTACAAGTCTTCCATGGTTCGTTGTAAAAACTGATTTTTAGTGCTACGATCAGGGTAACAGACGGGACATCCCTGAAATAATCAACCGTTAAACTCGTACACGATCTTGGGGTTTTCTAAGTCTCAGCCATCGACCGAATACGTTCCGATGGTCTTTTCACCCCCTCCGTTGCGGGCATGCTGAATCCACTTGTCTTCCTTGTCGCACAAGTAATGTAACCAACGTAGGGCTTTGACCGAGTATTGACGTTTGACAAAGTGGGTCGTTTGAGGACTGATGACAGCCACGGTGTTTTCAGGCATGAATCGTTGTCGATACACTAAGGAACACGCTTTGGCAATGGTGCAAGCTTCTTTCAAAGGATCGACCCCTCCGTGTTCCATGAACAGTTCTCGAAATTTTCCACAGCAACGTCGTAAAATGTCCACGTCGGAACGACAATACTTTACCATTTCTTCCTGAAAGTCGAAAGGGTCCGAGGCATGAGCCTGGTACCAAGCGTAGAAATCTTCTCGTTGTTCGGTACGCATGTTGTCGGAGTCGTAATAGTGAGCCTCAGGTAAATGGGGTAGAACGGCGTGTTGATTGGCTTCCGTATTGAAAAAGTGTGGAAAGTACCCTTTAGCCATTTCTGTCATCCCGTTGCCCCATCGCTCGTTATGTAAAATCAGAGATTGTTGGACAATTTTTTGAATATTTTTGAGGAACTGATCTGTTGATCAAAAATGCGTCAGAATAACCGAGCTGTTATGCAAGAATGAGGTGAAGCATAGAACGCACCAGCATTACTATTCTAGATTATGCGGGTTACCAGTATGGGGTTATAGTTCTGGTAGATTGTCAAAACGGGTCAGCAGTATAGGGTAATATTTTTTGCATAATATCAGATCAAGCATACATCATTCATGAAGAACAGAACCGAGAAAAGCTATCTTATTTATAACTTTTATGTCAAGTTATGAGAAGTTCTGAGATTGAGCTGTTGAGAGTAAATACAGAAATCCCATTAAAAATGCATCCGATGCTCATTTAAATAAAATATATACCATGTTGGAATAATCTGTATATTTTGAGGGAGAATGGTTCCAAATATGTTCCGAATATGACATAATGTAAAGGATGCTATGTATTATTATTTTTCTTCCCTTAATTAATACATTATATACTTCTTTGTCAGAATGCTTGTTGAATCTTCTTTTTTGCGCCTGTATATTTATTGTAGATATTTATTTATTGTAGGTATTTGGTTTGGGGTCCTATCAATACTATACATATTGACGTCTGGCTAATTACTCGGGTATACTGATTAGAAAAACAAGGAGGAAAAGATATACGGGCATCAGCAGAAAATGATTAAACATCCATTGTAGTTTTAGCTGTGTTTCCAGGTCATATATAAGGTATGTATAGTATGTACGCTGTATCAATGATATACCACGAGATGTATAAATATTTACAATGAGTGGTATATCATTGATACAGAGCACATACTATATATATATATTATTTATTTATATCACGTACAATACACATATTTGCACTTGAAATGGAGTTACAACATGCTCCTGAAACTGTATAGACTAAGTGAATGAACTCACATCCCTGCGAGTGTGTCCGCTACAAAATGTAGTTCTACAGTTTTTCTTTTTGTTCACAATCACATATGCAAATTGATAAGTTGATTGTTTACTTTTTCAGTTTCTACTGATTCACAGTTATTAAATCAATATAAAAAACACTCATGTTCTAAACTTGAAATATGGTTTATATGAGGAACGTAGTGCACTGCAAACACGGTTAGCTTCTCGTACACTCAACTTGTACTGTCAGGCATTCACGTACTGGCATATTGGAAATCAGCATGGAATAGAAACTAAGTGAAATGACGAACCAACAAGAGGTAATTAAAATATTTTAATATGTTGACAGTTCATCTAAGCCATTATTCTGATTAAATTAAAATTTCTAAAGACTTTAAAAATCTCTCTCTCTCTCTCTCTCTCTCTCTCTCTCTCTCTCTCTCATATATATACTAAAGAACTATTGCGCAAAAAAAATGTTGGATTACTGACATAGGAAAGACAAGGAAATATCTCCTGGGGTGGTAAGTCTACTGCCCCAAGATGCAGAAACTTTTGATACTGAAATGGAAATGTTGCAAACAAGTACGACAGTAGTAAGCACAGTATAAAGAGATTCACACATATTTAAACATTTAGTACTGACATATATTGGAAACATTACTGTTTGAATAAAGCAGTGACGATTTGCTGATTACAAGGTAAAAGCAAACTTACAAGCTCCTTAAATGCGTGTACAATCATAAATAAATTGAGACATGAGTGACAAAATGGAAGCGAAATCGTAACTAAAGGCTGTTAGCACATCACAATTCATGCCATTGGCACATTACCACGCTCGAGATAAAAGGCACATAAACACATTCAATATTATAATTTATTTGGAATACCAATGGAATTTAGTTGGAACTTTATACATTTGGACTTGTAATAAAACTCGTAAGACTATTTTGAATTTAATTCACAGTACCATTAGTTTTTAAATTTTCACTTTGTATTCTCGGGAAATAAACTATTTCTTGAATTTTACAAAACATGATGATTTTCTCTGTTCTTTTACTTAGTTTAAGACCGCGGATCCGTTACAGAGGGTGTGTGTGTGTGTGTGTGTGTGTGTGTGTGTGTGATTTGATTTTTAACGTAGCTTTACCAATTTTTCAGTTATAGCAATGCGATGTCTGCAGTCTGGCAGTTTATATGTCTAGCATTGGGGCATCATGCCGCAGACATGTAACATGATGTCCCACCCAGTCCCATTATTCTGACACAAGGCCGACCAGTCCTAACACTAGCCTCTTAATGGTGAGCGCCTAGCGAGGCAGCTGTTTGTAACATTTTTATAAATCTTCTGCATGACTCGGCTGAGATTCGAATCCGCGACCTCCAGCACTAGAAGCGGACGCTCTATCCAGAGGTTAAATCAATAATGTCATAGAACATTTATCTGACGTTTTGCATAAATGAACGTTTGGTAGGATTGTTTGACAGATTGATGAATGCCACCCGCTAAGAAGAAATTTATATAGATATTTAAGACTGCACAAGCTTGTGTCAATGTACAAAAGAAATATGAAATATGTATTTTTTTGTGCTCTGGAATTAGCGATAGACACCAATTTATGAAGTAATAGACTTTAAAAAGTACAATCAGAATAGATGCAGTCATTGGCTAAATACATATCCGGTGAAGGCTGAAAATATATCAAAAGGTGAAGCTATATTCTGTACCTCTGTAAATGTGTGTGAAAGACAGTTAAGCTGATAGAAATCACATTGGTGAAAACAACTAGCATGGATACACTGACACTTTAACTCGTGCTCTTTTAAGCGACGACCCTAACAGTTACAATGATGGAAGGTAATTAAATATGCAGTAAGGATCTATCAAGTTTGCTACCATCACAAAAAATGGCTGGAGAAAATCAATCAGCAGTAAATAATCGATTTGTTTTATATAGGCCAATGAAGTTAATTTAATAGTCCTGATGCCTAATAAACGCCTGAATTGTGCAGTCAACAGTTCCTCATGCTGTTAATTGTCATTTTGAAGGCATCATTGTATATAACACGATGTTTCACGTCTGCGTACCACCCAATTTTCATATTGTTTTGCATCAGTCAAATACATGATGGACGATGCAAACATCTAAACAAATTCCATTAAGTAAATTCACAAATTAACAGACAAGCCATTCACAGAGGCAATGTTTGCATTCAGGCATTTTACAACTAGTTGGGTGTGATTGCATAACTATTATTTGATGAATTCATGTAAGAGAATGCTAAGACAGTGGTCTTGGATCAATTCATGCAAGAGAATGCTAAGACAGTGGTCTTGGATCAATTCATGTAAGGGAATGCTAAGATCATTTTCTTTCATGAATTCATGTGAGAGAATGCTACGACAATGGACGTTGATGAATTCGTGTAAGAGGATGCTAAGACAATGTTCTTTGATGAATTCTTGTAAGAGAATGCTAAGACAATGGTCTTTGATGAATTCATGTAAGAGAATGCTAAGACAATGGTCTTTGATGAATTCATGTAAGAGAATGCTAAGACAATGGTCTTTGATGAATTCTTGTAAGAGAATGCTAAGACAATGGTCTTTGATGAATTCATTTAAGAATGCTAAGACAATGGTCTTTGATGAATTCATGTACGAATGCTAAGACAATGGTCTTTGATGAATTCATGTAAGAATGCCAAGACAATGGTCTTTGATGAATTCACGTAAGAATGCCAAGACAATGGACTTTGATGAATTCATGTGAGAGAATGCCAAGAGAATGGTATTTGATGAATTCATGTAAGAATGCCAAGACAATGAGTCTTTGATGAATTCATATGAGAGAATGCTAAGACATTTGTCTTTGATGAATTCATGTAAGAGAATGCTAAAACAATGGTCTTGGATGAATTCATGTAAGAGAATGCTAAGACAATTGTCTTTGATGAATTCATGTAAGAGAATGCTAATGTTCTTGGATGAATTCATGTAAGAGAATGCTAAAACAATGGTCTTGGATGAATTCATGTAAGAGAATGCTAAGACAATGATCTATGATGAACTCAAGTAAGAATGTTAAGACAATGGTATTTGATGAATTCATGTAAGTGAATGTTAAGACAATGGTCTATGAAGAAGTCATGTAAGAGAATTCTAAGACAATGGTCTTGGATGAGTTCACGTAAGAATGCTAAGACAATGGTTTTGGATGAGTTCGTGTAAAAATGCGAACACAATAGTCTTTGATGAATTCATGTAAGAGAATGTTAAAATAATGGCCTTTGATGAACTCATGTAAGAATGCTAAGACAATGGTGTTTGATGAATTCATGTAAGAGAATGCTAAGAAAATGGTCTTTGATGAATTCATGTAAGTGAAATCTAAGACAATGGTCTATGATGAATTCACGTAAGAAAATGCTAAGACAATGGTCTCGGATGAATACATGTAAAAATGCTAAGACAATGGTGTTTGACGAATTCATGTACGAATGCTAAGACAATGGTCTTTGATGAATTCGCGTAAGAATGCTAAGACAATGGTCATGGATGAATTCATGTAAGAGAATGTTAAAACAATGGTCCTTGATGAATTCATGTAAGAGAATGCTAAGACAATATTATATGAAGAATTCATATAAGAGAATGCTCTGACAATCGTCTATGAAGAATTCATGTAAGAGAATGCTAATACAATGGTCTATGATGAATTCATTTAAGAGAATGGTAAGACAATTGTCTTGGATGAATTCATTTAAGAGAATGCTAAGACAATGGTCTATGAAGTATTCATGTAAGAGAACGCTAAGACAGTGGTCATTGATGAATTCATGCAAGAGAATGCTAAGACAATATTATATGAAGAATTCATATAAGAGAATGCTAAGACAATGGTCTATGAAGAATTCATGTAAGAGAATGCTAATACAATGGTCTATGATGAATTCATTTAAGAGAATGCTAAGACAATGGTCTATGAAGTATTCATGTAAGAGAATGCAAAGCAGTGGTCTTTGATGAATTCATGCAAGAGAATGCTAAGACAATATTATATGAAGAATTCATATAAGAGAATGCTAAGACAATGGTCTATGAAGAATTCATGTAAGAGAATGTTAAAACAATGGTCCTTGATGAATTCATGCAAGAGAATGCTAAGACAATATTATATGAAGAATTCATATAAGAGAATGCTAAGACAATGGTCTATGAAGAATTCATGTAAGAGAATGCTAATACAATGGTCTATGATGAATTCATTTAAGAGAATGCTAAGACAATGGTCTATGAAGTATTCATGTAAGAGAATGCTAAGACAGTGGTCTTTGATGAATTCATGCAAGAGAATGCTAAGACAATATTATATGAAGAATTCATATAAGAGAATGCTAAGACAATGGTCTATGAAGAATTCATGTAAGAGAATGCTAAAACAATGGTCTTTGATGAATTCATGCAAGGGAATGTTAAGAAAATGGTCTTTGATAAATACTTGTAAGATAATCCTAAGACAATGGTTTTTGATGAATTCATGAAAGAGAATTCTAAGACAATGGTCTTGGACGAGTTCACGTAAGAATGCTAAGACAATGGTTTTGGATGAGTTCGTGTAAGAATGCTAAGACAATAGTCTTTGATGAATTCATGTTAGAGAATGCTAAAACAATGGCCTTTGATGAATTCGTGTAAGGGAATGCTAAGAGGATGGTCTTTGCTGAATTCATGTAAGAGAATGCTAAGAAAATGGTCTTTGATGAATTCATGTAAGTGAAATCTAAGGCAATGGCCTATTATGAATTCACGTAAGAGAATGCTAAGAAAATGGTCTATAATGAATTCCTGTAAGAGAACACTAAGACAATGGTCTCGGATGAATTCATGTAGAAATGCTAAGACAATGGTCTTTGACGAATTCAAGTACGAATACTACGACAATGGTCTTTGATGAATTCGCGTAAGAATGCTAAGACAATGGTCTATGATGAATTCATGTAAGAATGCTAAGACAATGTTCATGGATGAATTCGTGAAAGAGAATGTTAAGACAATGGTCTTTGATGAATTCATGCAAGAGAATGCTAAGAAACTGGTCTTTGATGAATGCATCTAAGAGAATGCTAAGACAATGGTTTTTGATGAATTCATGTAAGAATGCTGATACAATGGTCTCTGATGAATTCTTGTAAGAATGCTAAGACAATAATCTATGATGAGCTCATGTAAGAATGCTAAGACAATGGTCTTGGATTAAGTCATGTAAGGGAATGCTAAGATCATTTCTTTGATGAATTCATGTATGAGAATGCTAAGACAATGGTCTATGATGAATTTGTGTAAGAATACTAAGGGAACGGTTTTTGATGAATTCATGTAAGAATACTAAGACAGTGAACTTTGATGAATTCATGTAAGAATGACACGACAATGGTTTTTGATAAATTCATGCAACAATGCTAAGACAATGGTCATTGATTAATTCATGTAAGAATGCAAAGACAATGACGTATGATGAATTCGTGTAAGAATGCTAAGACAGTGGTATTTTATGAATTCATGTAAGAGAATGCTAAGACAATGGTCTATGAATAATTCTTGTAAGAGAATGCGAAGACAATGGTTTTTGATGAATTCATGCAAGAAAATGCTAAGACAGTGGTATTTTATGAATGCATGTAAGAGAATGCTAAGACAATGGTCTATGAATAATTCATGTAAGAGAATGATAAGACAATGGTCTTGGATGAGTTCATGTAAGTGAAATCTAAGACAATGGCCTATGACAAATTCGCGTAAGAGAATGCTATGACACTGGTCTATGAAGAATTCTTGTAAGAGAATGCTAAAACAATGGTATCGGATGGATTCACGTAAGAATGCTAAGACAATGGTCATTGATGAATTCATGTAAGAGTATGCTAAGACTATGGTCTATGGTGAATTCATGTAGGAAAATGCTAAAACAATTGTCTTTGCTGAATTCATGCAAGAGAATGCTAAGAAAATGGTCTTTGATGATTTCATGTAAGTGAAATCTAAGACAATGGCCTATGACGAATTCACGTAAGAGAATGCTAAGACAATGGTCTATAATGAATTCCTATAAGAGAATGCTATGACACTGGTCTATGAAGAATTCTTGTAAGAGAATGCTAAAACAATGGTATAGGATGAATTCACGTAAGAATGCTAAGACAATAGTCTTTGATGAATTCGCGTAAGAATGCTAAGATAACGGTCTATAATGAATTCATGTAAGAATGCTGAGAAAATGGCCTCTGATGAACTCATGAAAGAATGCTAAGCCAATGGTCTTGCATCAATTCATGTAAGGGAATGCTAAGATCATTTTCTTTGATGAATTCATGTGAGAGAATGCTACGACAATGGTCGTTGATGAATTCGTGTAAGAGGATGCTAAGACAATGTTCTTTGCTGAATTGATATAAGAGAATGCTAAGACAATGGTATTTGCCGAATTCATGTAAGAGAGTGATAAGACAATGGTCAATGATGAATTCATTTAAGAATGCTAAGACAATGGTCTATGATGAATTCATTTAAGACTGCTAAGACAATGGTCTTTGATGAATTCATGTAAGAATGCCAAGACAATGGTCTTTGATAAATTCATGCAACAATGCTAATACAATGGTCATTGATTGATTCATGCAAGAATGCTAAGACAATGATCTATGATGAACTCATTTAATAATGTTAAGACAATTGTATTTGATGATTTCATGTAAGTGAATGCTAAGACAATGGTCTATGAAGAACTCATGTAAGAGAATTCTAAGACAATGGTCTTGGAAGAGGTCACATAAGAATGCTAAGACAATGGTCTTGAATGAGTTCGTGTAAGAATGCTAAGACAGTAGTCTTTGATGAATTCATGTAAGTGAATGCTAAGACAATGGCATTTGACAAAAATCATGTAAGAATACAAAGACAATGGTGTTTGATGAATTCACGTAAGGGAATGCTAAGACGATTATCTTTGCTGAATTCATTTAAGAGAATGCTAAGAAAATGGTCTTTGATGAATTCGTGTAAGTGAAATCTAAGACAATGGTCTATGATGAATTCACGTAAGAGAATGCTAAGACAATGGTCAATAATGAATTCATGTAAGAGAATGCTAAGACAATGGTCTCGGATGAATTCATGTAAAATTGCTAAGACAATGGTCTTTGACGAATTCATGTAAGAATGCTAAGACAATGATCTTTGATGAATTCGCGTAAGAATGCTAAGATAATGGTCTTTGATGAATTCATGTAAGAGAATTCTAAAACAAAGGTCTATGAAGAATTCATGTAAGAGAATGATAAGACAATATTATATGAAGAATTCATATAAGAGAATGCTAAGACAATGGTCTATGAAGAATTCATGCAAGGGAATACTAAGAAAATGGTCTTTGATGAATGCTTGTAAGAGAATCCTAAGACAATGGTTTTTGATGAATTCATGCAAGAGAATTCTAGGACAGTGGTCTTGGACGAGTTCACGTAAGAATGCTAAGACAATGGTTTTGGATGAGTTCGTGTAAGAATGCTAAGACAATAGTCTTTGATGAATTCATGTTAGAGAATGCTAAAACAATGGCCTTTGATGAATTCGTGTAAGAATGCGAAGACAATGGTGTTTGATGAATTCATGTAAGGGAATGCTAAGAGGATGGTCTTTGCTGAATTCATGTAAGAGAATGCTAAGAAAATGGTCTTTGATGAATTCATGTAAGTGAAATCTAAGACAATGGTCTATGATGAATTCACGTAAGAGAATGCTCTGACAATGGTCTATGAAGAATTCATGTACGAGAATGCTACGACAATGGTCTATGATGAATTCATTTAAGAGAATGCTAAGACAATGGTCTATGATGAATTCATGTAAGAGAATGCTAAGACAGTGGTCTATGAATAATTCATGTAAGAGAATGATAGGACAATGGTCTTGGATGAATTCATGTAAGAGAATGCTAAGACAATTGTCTTTGATGAATTCATGTAAGAGAATGCTAAGACAATGGTCTTGGATGGATTCATGTAAGAGAATGCTAAGACAATTGTCTTTGATGAATTCATGTAAGAGAATGCTAAGACAATGGTCTTGGATGAATTCATGTAAGAGAATGCTAAGACAATGGTCTTGGATGAATTCATGTAAGAGAATGCTAAGACAATTGTCTTTGATGAATTCATGTAAGAGAATGCTAAGACAATGGTCTTGGATGGATTCATGTAAGAGAATGCTAAGACAATTGTCTTTGATGAATTCATGTAAGAGAATGCTAAGACAATGGTCTTTGATGAATTCATGTAAGAGGATGCTAAGACAATGGTCTTGGATGTATTCACGTAAGAGAATGCTAAAGCAATGGTCTTGGATGAATTCATGTAAGAGAATGCTAAGATAATGGTCTTGGATGAAGAAAACATGTTACGTTTTGTTTCAGCTCCATTCATAACATTGGCGAGAAAATAAAGTTTTGATATAAAGACGTGGGTGATGATGATCACTTGATATTAAGATGTAGAGATTATTCACACAGAAAGTCAATCTAAATTTAAAATTTACCTAGCGTCATTCCACATTTTATTTAAACTCTTGTCCGGCCATCCATTTACATCAGTTCATCAAATAGTTTGTAAAGCAAAATAACAAAAGCACCAAGTAAATCAAATACCGAACAGAGACGAAAACTATTTACATTTTGTACAAACTTCATGGTTGACTGGACAGGAAAAGATGGAAGAAACCATTATGAAATAACTATTAGAATTCTGGATGGACTAAAGACGCTCTAGAGAAGGCGGCAAACATTTTAAATGAAGACAAATGTACATTGACAATAAAAGCATTTTCAAAATATGCATACCTAATTCCTAAATAATACAGCAATACATTTAACTTATGTATCAAACTCATTTAAACGCTGACATTTCAGTGTGAAAGTTTAAAGGTCTTTCCAAATATAAACAGTCATATAGTTTTCTACAATATTGTTCTAAATACGACATTTTGGGTTTATGTGAAATATGGGGGAGTAGTAAGGATGGATTTGGTAACTTGTTTAATGCATGTGAACATTTTGCCTGCATAGAACAAAGAGCTCTAATTGTAGTGTCGTATCGCCTATTTTGATGTAACTGCGCTCTACTTCGGGAAATAGAGAAGCGAGAGGCTTTTTCTTTCAGGTATTTAATTCAAAATGGAACCTTCAAAGTTTTGCATGCTGGCTGGACGTTTACATTATGGTTTACATTATGGTTATATATGATCATAGCACTCTTCAGAGCAAGCATTCTCTGAAAACCGTTCTTGACTAATGCTGAGCTACGTTATGGTCCGAGTGTGTTAACTGCACAGATATTTATAAAACTCAGCATTCAAACTACAATGCACACAACATAAATTATATAATCAAATTGTAGCCATATATCCATTCGCCACTCACACTACATTTAATGTATACTAGTATTTACAAATTTCTTTTATATTAAGTTGGAAATTGCTTGTAAAATATTTCCTTATATGCTAATTAGTTCCAAATTACAATGTAACAACTTAATAACTATTTTAAGCCCCGTAAATGCACTTCAAGAGCTACGAATTTGCATCAGTAGTTACAAGTCTAAATCTATAGCTGAAAAGAAAAACTTGTATTGGTAATTTATTGTAGGTCTACAAATACACCTTTCCAACCAACAATGGGCTTTTTTTTTATTCACGGGCCTGACAGCTGGAATGTAACCACTCCCATTTGGCTAGAGTGTCTGTTGCTAAAAACGTATGTAACACGAATCTTCGATACTAAATTTAACACTAAATACAGATGTACCCTCTATCATAACTAAACAATACTTGAATTTATCAAGCGATTTATATACAAATGTCTCTGCTCATCTATGACACAGATGACTTCAATATCACCTAATATAATTAAATCTGGTATGATAAAAGTAGAAACAGCAGTGGTATATCTATTTTTGTTCAAGATAAGTTCCTGAAATATGGTGATGTGCGACAATAAATAAAACAAAGATAAATATATCATTATGTACACGGTCATGTCAGTACAAGTAGATAATATACAATTGTACACACGGCATTATCAGTAAAACTAGGTGAATATATCATTATACATACGGCTTTATCAGTAACATAGATAAATGTAATTATATACATGGCATTATCAGTAACATAGATAAATGTAATTATATACATGGCATTATCAGTAACATAGATAAATATAATTATATACATGGCATTATCAGTAACATAGATAAATATAATTATATACATGGCATTATCAGTAACATAGATAAATATAATTATATACATGGCATTATCAGTAACATAGATAAATATAATTATATACATGGCATTATCAGTAACATAGATAAATATAATTATATACATGGCATTATCAGTAACATAGATAAATATAATTATATACATGACATTATCAGTAACATAGATAAATATAATTATATACATGACATTATCAGTAACATAGATAAATATAATTATATACATGGCATTATCAGTAACATAGATAAATATAATTATATACATGGCATTATCAGTAACATAGATAAATATAATTATATACACGACATTATCAGTAACATAGATAAATATAATTATATACACGACATTATCAGTAACATAGATAAATATAATTATATACACGGCATTATCAGTAACATAGATAAATATAATTATATACATGGCATTATCAGTAACATAGATAAATATAATTATATACATGACATTATCAGTAACATAGATAAATATAATTATATACATGGCATTATCAGTAACATAGATAAATATAATTATATACATGGCATTATCAGTAACATAGATAAATATAATTATATACATGACATTATCAGTAACATAGATAAATATAATTATATACATGGCATTATCAGCAACATCGATAAATATAATTATATACACGGCCTTATCAGTAACAAAGATAAATATAATTATATAAACGACATTATCAGCAACATAGATATTTGATTATGCGCACGACATGTATCTTTATATCACTGGTTTACTTTCAGCATTGTTTAAAAAAAGGTCGTTTTGAACTTTTTCCACTGAATTCTTGGCTTTGTAGCGCGTACTTGACGCATCATCAAACGACCGATCTTTTGCTGTATCTTTATTTTATTCTGTTAGCCCATATACAGTTATATGACAATGAATGGTATAAGTAGAATGGGCGTTCGCAGGATATTTTTGGGGAAGGGGGTAGAGTGTCAAAATCAAAATCGAAGGGACCAAGCGATTATCCTACCAACACCCCCTGCGGACCACCAAGTAATTAAAAAAGTTATCTTCGTTGACCTGGTTTATATTACTATTAGTTATCATTCTGAGTCCTAATGTTAACATTATAAGAGGCGTGAAGTTAGAATACTGGTCGACACATTCCCGCCTTCTTCCAATAAATAAAGTCACATGTATAACGTGTGAAATACTCGAAATTCTCACTTTGCCTCAGTGCGTTCCCATCCAAATATATATCTGAGAATTTTTTTTTCAGGGGCGTATAAGGAGAAGGAATGCAAGTGGCCACAGAATCTGATTCAATTCACGTCCAAACTACAAATATCACCGGTGACTGTCCTAGAAATATGGGATTATTTCCACCATATCGTGCTGCTGATCATTAATTATCACCGAAAGTATACTTAACAAACTCGCTATCTCACAAAGTCACGTACTCGGTTTATAATAATTTTGCTAAGTAATGCATTGTATTTCCATCCTCAATGGTGTGTGGTCATCTTAGAAAGTGGAGGGATATTGGAAGCATGGCGACAGCAATAGCCTACAGTTTTATGCAAGAGGGAGAAAATGGGCGTGCGCGGGAGGAGGACAATCGGCGGCAGCGTCGCCATACCGAATACCATTATAACCAGCGTCCCCTCACCAACCCAAGCTATGATGACACGGGCAGCGGAAGCTGTGGCAGTAGTCCCGCAGTTCACAGAGGGCTTAAGAGGAGAACAAAGGAGGACATCTCTAAACTCGAAAATCCTGGGGTAAGATTCGAATTTTACTATGATATAATTAAAGTGGCTGTCAAAGTTTTAAGTATTCGTTTTTATAGATAAGAAACATAGGTAAGGAAAGGTTATGATTATAACACATGATATGTAACTATTTTACATGAATGAAGTAAAATCAGCCAATTAGTTATACGTGTCGTTATAGTTGACTGATATTTAAGGCACTTAAATATGCATTCGAGTGTAGGTGTAGAAAAATTATTTTCCCCGAAATGGACCAGGGTAAAAGTACCAAAGGTTAGATAGCTGTCAAACATATTTACTTGTGCACAAAATGGTTTAAATTTGGTGGAGCTCCCGCCTGACTTAAAACTAGGATAAAATCACCACCTACACTTATAGGGATGCAGGAGGTCGTGGGGTCGATCCCCGGGCGAGTCATACCAAAGACGTACAAAAATGGTACTAAGAGCTGCCTCGCTTGGCGCTCAGCATTAAGAGGTTATTGTTAGGACTGGTCGGCCTGGTGTCAGGATAATGTGACTGGGGGGAGGGGCATCATGCTACATGTCTGCGGCATGATGTCCCAGTGCTAGACATCACTATAAACTGCCCCACTGCAGACATCGTAGCGATATGACTGAAAAATTGTTAAAGCTACTTTAAAAATTCAAATAACACACTCACACCTACACTTATAGAGAATTTTGTTTTCGATTGTATCAGATGATAAAAGTCATGTTTTTTTGCATTTTTACCGCTTAATTTCAACCCAAGTCAATGTCATTACTGCCAGAAAGTGGAAAAGTATGTGCAAATTGTGGAGTGTAGCCTTAAGGGCCTCTAACCACTGTAGAATAAATAGTTTCTTTTTACAATTTTAGTTCCTTGTTTTCGTATATCTGTGAAATTTGTTGTCAATTTAAGACAGTTCATGGTAAATATGTTGGCGCTAGTTGGAAGAAACTCTGCGACTCCCCCATTTCAATTTATAATTACATATCACCGTGATGCTATCCAGCAAGCAAATGACACATTTTACATCATAGCGACATTCATTAAATAGTAAGTGCATTTCCTGAAATTGTATTTATCATCAGGAACCAAGGAACATACTACCAGAACCTATTCTCCCCAGAGAGTACAGAACATTCGTGATTTTGAATCACAAATGTACTAGATTAGACTATTTATGCTGAATCACAAATGTACTGGATTAGGCTGTTTATGCTGAATCACAAATGTACTGGATTAGACTGTTTATGCTAAATCACAAATGTACTGGATTAGACTGTTTATGCTAATGTACTGGATTAGACTGTTTATGCTAAATCACAAATGTACTGGATTAGACTATTTATGCTAATGTACTGGATTAGACTGTTTATGCTAATGTACTGGATTAGACTGTTTATGCAAATGTACTGGATTAGACTGTTTATGCTGAATCACAAATGCACTGGATTAGACTGTTTATGCTAATGTACTGGATTAGACTGTTTATACTGAATCACAAATGTACTGGATTAGACTGTTTATGCTGAATCACAAATGTACTTGATTAGACTGTTTATGCTAATGCGCTGGATTAGACTGTTTATGCTAATGTGTGAATACTTTATCATCTGGACATGACATATCTTATTGAAAATATGTCACGTGACGTCAAATCCAAGCATTTATACTACTAACAAAAGGCATGGATATGGTATCTTGTCACACAAATTTCCCAAATATGGCAAGATCTAAGAACCGACCGGGTTGAAATAATATCCTCTTAAAGATTAATTATTATGAAGACACGGGAAACTGTATAACTTTCATTACACAAACAAACAGCAAAAAAGAGGAAAGAAACCACGATAATTAAAGTAAAAGAACCCTTACGTTCACGTTACGTTTCACCCCATAGTTTGGTATTTTGCACAGGTTGAATTTTTATCCTAAAATGTTAGTTCCTCTACTTGAGCCATGGTATTATATATTACCTAATGAAGAATCCGAGAATGTTTATATTAGATTGTTTATATTAGCATGAATCAGTTTCATTGATTCGTTCAGTATGTACCAGACCATGTTTCTAGTCTAGGGTGATTGCCACATGATTCAGTGGTGTGAACAACCAGTAGAAAGTAAAATGTTTACCAAAACATTTAGATAAAATTAAAGCATTTAGTCTGTCAGAAGGTAAATTGTATCTATAGAAAAAAGTAATTTAACCCATATGAAGCTACGTACGAGTGTGTGCGTAGAAGGATTCGTTCATATGAAAAGGACTAAGGCAGAAGTACCGAATTTCAGAATTTTGTTGTACATTTTGCTAGTACACAACTTAGATTAAACGGATTGAACATAAGTTTGACTTTAAAATACGATAAAATCGCCATATATACCTAAGCAACCGACTCCCTCCCAAACTAAAAAGCTCCAGGTAGTGAAAGCATCACGCCCAAAGCTATCGAACGTGGGAAACCAACATTGCTTCAGCCGCTGAACGAGATACTCTGCCTCTGCTGAGAGGAAGGAGCAGTCCCCCAAGACATGCGCGACGCCACGATTGTGACCCTTACCAAAAAAAGGGCGACCGCAGTGATTGTAATAATTACAGAGGCATCTCGCTCCTGAGCATCGTTGGAAAAGTGCACGCCCGCATCATACTCAACAGGCTGCAGTTGCAAAAGGACCGTGTGTACCCGGAATCCCTGTGCGGCGTCAGAGCAGGCAGGTCGACGACATACATGATCTTCTCCCCACGACAACTCCAAGAGAAGAGGCGAGAGCAAATTCAGTAACTCTACATGATGTTCATCAACCTAACCAAAGCCTTCGACCTGGTCAACAGAAAGAGCCAATTTGAACTTGGCAGTAAGATCAGTTGCCCCCCCCCCCCAAAAAAAACCTCCACGGCATGATAATATCTTTCCATGCCGATATGAAGGGAACAGTCCTGTATGATGGATCCTCCTCAGACACCTTCCCAATCAACAGCGGCGTGAAGCAGGGCTGCGTGCTGCTGCCAACCCTTTTCGAGATCCTCTTCCTGCTCCTGTCCTATGCCTTCGACTCGTCAACTGATGGTGTATATCTGCACACCAGGTCCGACGGGAGGCTGTTTAACCTGGCACGAATGCGCTTGGAGACCAAAGTGAGGTGTGTGTTCATCAGGCAGATGCTTTTTGCAGATGACGCGGCTCTTGTGTCCCACACCGAGGATGCCCTCCAGAGACTAGGAGACCGTTTCGCTGCTGTCTGCGAGCAGTTTGGGCTCACCATCAGCCTGGAAAAGAACAACGAAACGTCAACGTGCAAGATACCACCACTTGGAAGGGGATTCCATCAAAATCGACCGTGTCACCCTGGAAGCAGTCAACAACTTTACTTACCTGGGGTCAACCATCAGCAACACTCTCGCTTGATGTGGAGCTGGACAGAAGGCTTGGAAAGGCAAACACCATCATAGCACGACTAACGAAGAGTGTGTGGGAAAACAACGCGCTGACAGAGCACACCAAGATACAAGTCTACCAGGCCTGCGTTCTTAGCACCCTTCTATCTGGACGTGAGACCAGGAGCACCTACACGATGCAAGAGTGCCGGCTCAACTCCTTTCATATACGGTGCCTAAAACGTATACTTAAAATCAGCTGGCAAGACCACGTTCAAAACAGCGAGATCCTGCAGCGTGCAAGTATCCGCAGGATATACTCCCTGCTGAGCAAACACCGCCTTCGATGGCTGGGACACGTCCAACGGATGGAGGATGCCAAAGGACATCCTATGTGGACAGCTGGCCACTGGTACCAGAAGAGTTGGCCGCCCCTCACTCCGTTTTAAGGATGTGTGCAAAATGCGATATTTCACCCGACGACTGGGAAGTGCTGGCCGAGGACCGATGCACCTGGAGACTGATGGTGAGCAAGGGCATAGCAGTCGCTGATGCGAAGAGAGGACAGCCGGCGGCAGAGAAGCGTGAGAGAAAGAAGAGCGCGGCAGCATCCCCAGCAACTCAGACTTCACAATAGGGACTTTCACTCGCGCATAGGCCTGTGCAGCCACAGCAGACGATGTCAAAATCCCAGAGACAGACGACACTCCAAGTGCGCTATTCACATTATCTCTTGGGACGGAGCCGCTAATGATGGTGATGATATACATACAGAGAATGTGCGTTTAATTTGGTGTAGGGGATAGTTTTGGATGAAAAAGTCCATGCTTTTGGCTGTTTTCACCTCACAAATTAAAGATTTGTTTTTTTCCCCGTTTTCTCAGTAACGTAATTACGCTAAATGCTTGCTTTTGTTCGTGGTATGTTTTCATCTTGCATCTCATTATCAATGGGGGAAAAGATAGATGCAAATATTTTTGTACTTGAAGGGCTATTGCTAAAATGAATTGGTGGGAGAGTGTGGTATAGTCAAAATATCACGTATAGTACATAATGAGTTTGAATTTACACATATTAACTTTAAAAAGATATCACTTAAATGTTCAGGGCATTCTGTTTTACGGGAAAGTATTTATGTGAGCTAAACTAGGATATGTGATAATTGTATTTTACGCCCACTACATCACGGCGTTGAGATAGTATTGAGCTATTGCACTGTAATTATATGAGCTATTGCATTGTAATTATATGAGCTATTGCATTGTAATTATATGAGCTATTGCATTGTAATTATATGAGCTATTGCATTGTAAATATATGAGCTATTGCATTGTAATTATATGAGCTATTGCATTGTAATTATCTTGTATGAAGACGAATCATAATGCAACGAGCGTAACATTTTTCATATACATTGAGCCTTGCATAACATGCTCGTGGGGAAATATCACGATGCCAAGCAATGGGGACTGCCATATTAGTCTTCTTTCAGTCAACCTGGTCCCTTGACTGACAGTCATATTACACGCATACATGTAACCCGATGGCTATCGAACTTTTCATATTGAAAGTAGTTGTAGGCGGTACTGATAGTAGCAACGAGAAGTACAAAACTCTCCTGAAATAATACTATAAAAAGACTTATCTGCTTTTTTACATTTTTACATTTTGCTACTTTTCATCTCAACTTTCACCGCACGTACCTCTCTTAGTATTAATCCGCCAAAGTTTATACCTTCGAGTATCATTAGTCTTTCTTACCCATCTTCAGATAATGACACATATTTGCTGTTAGCTACTTATACTAAATAAACGTTATATGTATGCACACATGGAATGTATATTGAATTTAATTTTAAGGATGAGAACTATTCTATTTGTGGTTTGCGTTTCCGCTAGTTTGTGAGTAGGCACATCCTGCAAAACAAGAGTGAATCAAGTTCAGAAAAAGACAAGTTTTAATTACGAAATGTGATCTGGGAAGATGTACAAACAGATGCATGCTTTTTAGACGGTATCTCGTACAGTTCTGGTTGAAGTCACAATTATCACAAATCGTGAATGTTAAAGTAAGTATAGCGCAGCATGCTTAATGATGGTGAATATGACATGTGTACGTTTATGGGCTTTTCTATATTGGATTTACGTCGTGTCCAAAAGGCCACGGAAAGAATTGGTACTGATTAATACAATTAGTGATGTACATATCAGTGGTGATTTAGAGACATTTTCCTGTATTAGTGATTACTAGTTATTTATAATCTTTTGTGTATGAAAGGTGAACACTGGATTCATTCGTTTTTATCGTTGTACATTATATTGATTTGTAAAGATGCTTTAGAAACCAGAATACAAGGTGTCAGCTTAATCTATCTACATAAAGGAAACTGTTAGATAAAATTCTTAGATTTTGTACATTTTGCGTAGAATCCTTTATTATGATACCAAGAAAGTGGTTAGAGATTTTAACTCCAGATTCAATATTATTAAAGAACTTTGTAACTGAATTACCAATTGTGGTAAAATAGATGGTTCATCATGTACAGTAAGACATGTGAGCAGAGTATATGCATATTCAAGATTCTTGATTTCGGGGAACATCATACTATTTCGGACAAAAGACTCGTTACCAAAATGCATGGAGAACAATGTCATTGTCTTCATCATAAAATGCTGCTTATGGCAAATGCGGCCTTCATGCCTTTTTAGAGACATTTGTAAAAATTGTTCATTTGTTATGTATATGTGATTTCATATTATATTTGAGTTAATTTAATTGTTTGTTAGTTTTAAAATTTGTATTCCATTACATGTTATAGTAATGTAAAAAATTTTGTTTACTGGAATTTGATATTTTCCAGAAATTGGTTTGACCTGACTGTTTTCTTTCATAAACACCTAATAATAGAATATTGTATCTTGATGCTGACCTGGTTCCTGACCTTGCTACAGAATTGGTAAGAGTTGAAGTAAACAACGTTTTATTTTATTTTTAATTCATTCTTAGTGTGTGCTTATTAGAGTGAAATCGAGGCTGTAGTGGGATTACGTGATGTAAAACTTCTATCTGGTTTTGGAAAGTGATCACGTGACCCTCACACGGGAATCTGTTTTGCGTCTTAAATTAATGTACAACCTTTTTCTATAAAGAATTTAGTCAGTTGGACTTTTAAACACATCGACGTCAAGGTGGTGTTTTTTCTAATGTGACCAGTTGGAGTTCAATTTTAATGTTTCTTCAAAGTATTTGGATTCTAAGAGATGAAGTCTTTTTGCTGGGAATATTTAAGTGCTCATACATAATTCTTGAACAAAGATAGTTATTGAAATTTCATTCAGAATTCAAACACCGAAATGTTATTGTTTGTGGATCAGTGTTGACACGTCACTATTGTACTAGCTATATCATACGTCATCGCCTTCCGTTTTGGATTTCGTCGGGACTCGAACTCAAATTCATTATAACATTTTATTACCAGGACTTTTTTAACTTTTAATTCTTGGATTACTTTTGTATTATTTTTGGATTTGATTCTTGAAACCGTAAATTCTTTTCGTCATTTTTACCTTGTTTTTCTAGGGAAATAAATTATTTGTTAAGTTTTGCAATGCCTATTGTCTTCACTTTTTTCTTGTTACTGTTTATGAGAGCCTAAACACGTAACACGGGCTTACTATAATCCATCTTATTTGCAAACAGCATGGTGCACAGAAAAACAGCTTATTTCTAATTTCTCAAAGTTTTATTGAAAATAAACTTCTTGCCGCTAAATGGGCTATTCATAAGTGTCAATGGCAATTCATATTTACTACATTAAATCTCCATATTGCAGTACACTGCATCAGTGTCTGTCGAAAAAAGGTAAGGAATTGTTTTTATTACAAATTATTTAACACACTGCTATATGGTGCTTGAGACAAGTGAATGCATTGGGATATCACTATTGCCATAATTTTTGTCCATTTCTTGACAATTAGAATACTATCCCCAACCACCTGTATTGAATTGTGCATTACCAACAGACTTTAACAGATATTGTTCAACACAAGGTCTTGTTTGCCCATACAATCTAAAGCAGCTTGGATGAATTAACATGTAAATGGACTATAAGCAGTAGCGTACCTTTAGCAGTATAATACGAGAAATTTTACTGGTCATTCGATGTTACTCAGTTTTAGTTTGGTAGTTATAACGTTAAATCAGCTCATATGTCATGGGCACATTACGGTTACATGGATTAACTAATAATTCCAGTGGTCATGTTACTCGTGCTATGCATAGGGCCGTAGAAAGCGATCACGGGCCCTAGGTAAGAACACTTGGGCCTCTCCAAGTTCGTGTTTAAACAATTTTTAAAAATAAAATTAAAAAATGATGTTAGGCTCAGGCCCACTTACTGGCCAGGGCCCTGGGGATATATCACTGGTTCCCCCCTCCCCCTTGTCGGACTTGGCTATGCATGCTTAGCAGCAGGGGGGGCGAATCCGACATTTTGTCCAAACGTCATTTGGCTTAATTAGTACTTTCTGCACTCAGCGGATCCGGTGTCGTCAGCGCCTGGTAAAAAAAAAAACGACGTCGTCGTCGAGGGGATCGTCCGGACGTCATTTGGTTTAATTAATACCTTCTGCGCGCCGATCCCAGCGTCGTCAGCGTCCGGTAAGCACATCGACAACCGCGTCGATGTCATCGCCCCCCCTGCTGCTATGATCTTACAAACAGAGTGATCACTAACTCCTCCTCTTGTAAATCAATTAGGTTATTTGACTGATCGGTAATTCTAAAATTAATTCTCGTTAAAAACCGATTATGGCATCGCATATAGACCGGATTAATCGGACTCTCAACGATTAAAAATCCCGGAGGGGCTGTTGGTGAAAATGAATAAAGGATGTACCCCTGTTGAGCCTGATTTGATTGCTTGGTATCCACCTGGTAACTCCCTTCGATAACATCACACACTAGATTAATTGCTATCACCGATGCGATATTTACGTTGTATGGAGCAATATGCCTACCACCATCTCCATTATCGTGTCTGAGGATATGAGTTGATGGACCGAGAAAATCATTAAGAGACTTTCTTAGTTCTGGCGCGTTGTATCCTGGAAACCTAAAATCGGGTAAATCGGCTTCTGCGATATTATACTCGGTTAGGAATCGTTGTTTATTATCATCGCTGTTAGCGGATATTGTCCCGATGATTCGTTCATTGATATATTCCATGTCTGATATAAGTTGATTTAACACCTCAACGTGTTTTTGTGTTTTTGTTTTCCGTAGCCGTTCTAGTTGTAATTGGTAATAATGATTAATCTCGATAAAATACATATTAATATCACTTAATTTAACTGTGCCCTCGGCGGACAATTTAGGAGTTTCCTTATACGGAAATATCCATTGCATGGTATTCCTGTCTTGAAATATAAACCTACTGGGTAATAACGCGTTTTTCATAATAGACAAATCAATTTGATAAGCGGGATCAATCTCATGATACGATCGCGTATTCGTGTGCAAGTCCGCGGGGATTTCATGAGGTGGATTCTTAGGCCATCCTAGTATGGTTCTTATTGAACTGTTATAAATATCAACCATATACCCCGGTGTGCTTATTTCAATCGTCGACGATAACGTCGGTTCATGAACCGTAATAGCGATTTTTGATTCTTTTCCTGTGATCGATTTTATCCTGCGCTGAAATTCTCCATTGATTTGTTCTATTTGGTATGACCCAGTTGGTATTGTAACCTCCTTCCAGTCTGTGGTTCCATCGGGTTTATTTGTCCATGCAAAAACCAGCGAGTTATTAGGTTGTTGTCCGTTAAATGCGTCCGCTCGGATATTAGGCCAACTGTGATATATTCGCAATTTTGCCAGCGCTATTTCCTTCACTGGAACCGGTGATGGAAAGTTCACACTGAATTCGGGTTTCGTTGATGTCACTGATATCATACTTGTTTGTACCGGAGTGGTGTTCTCCGCGATCCGCTGAAGCAACTGAAACCCTTCGGGGTTCAGCGACATTATTATTATTCGTTGTCTTTAGTGTCTAATTTCAGCAACCAGGTGGTTCCGGCTTCCAGTTAAAAATCCTCGATTTTTGACATCGCGGAGCTATATAACTGGACCATCGCGGAGAATTCAACATCGGATACGAACAAATTATCAATCGATAATGAGATCAACCCGGATAATTTCGAGTACGCGTCGGATACTATTTGATGTTTTACTGTATACTCGTTGAGTTTTTTCTGAAAACACGATGATATCTTTTTAGTGATTGCGTTGGCGACTCCAGCAACTGTTGTCATCGCGGAGACAGCGATTGGAACAGCGATCGGGGCTATCGTGGTCACCGTGGATAAAATAACACCGGTGCCAGCTACTATACCCGACACCGAGTACACGACCGCGTCGATGGCGGTTATTTTACGACGGTATTTTTTTATTTTTGCACGGTATTGTTCGGAAAGCGTTTTTAAGTTCGCGGAGAATTCTTTTGCGGTATCGAATCGATATTGATGTGACGTCGGTGATACCTCTGATTCAATTACCTTGGTGGTCATTTTTATTTTAAAAGAGCTAGTGTTTTTAATTACTTAGATCCACTACAAATTCCGCATACCATGTGATGTTTGCCCTAAATAGACTGCTATCAACGGCTTTAATTATAAACCGTTCGATTGTATCCTTGTCGATGATTGTTGATATTGTATTGTTAAACCCGGATGAACTCGGCGATGATATACTGAACTGCATCGCCGAAATCAATGTCAATCGATAAATACCCTTAACAATTGCGGTGACATCTATTGCATTACGCGTAGGAGTCCAATCGAATGATCCGTATTGAACCGTGTATACGCCACTGCCGATGATCCCATGAGGTGTTTTCATTTTTTCGAGTTGCTCTGTCATTCTAGGTAGTCTGTCCTTAATCGCTTCAACATCAGTTTTGATTGTTTTTATTTCCCCTCCATACGCGTCTACATTTTTTTTGTTCGCTTCAATATTAGTTTCGAGTTGCTCTGTTATTCTCGGTAGTCCGTCTTTAATCGCTTCAACATCAGTTTTGATTATTTCTATTCTCCGCAAATTCGCGTCTATATTATTCTTGTTCGTTGCAACATTAGTTTTGATTGTTTCTATTTCCCGTGTATTCTCGGTCATACTTTTTTTGTTCGCTGCAACATCAAGTTTGATTGTTCCTATTTCATATGTATGCACGTCTATACCTTTTTTGTTCGCTGCAACATCAGTTTTGATTAATCCTATTCCCCGCCAATACGTGTCTACATTTTTTTTGTTCGCTTCAATATCGGTTTTGATTGTTCCTATTTCCTGTGTATGCGCGTCCACACCCTTTTTGTTCGCTTCAACATCAGTTTTGATTGTTCCTATTTCCTGTGTATGTGCGTCTACACTCTTTTTGTTCGCTTCAATATCAGTTTTGATTATTCCTATTTCTTGTGTATGCGTGTCCATATTATTTATGATCGTTGTAACATCAGTTTTGATTGTTTCTATTTTCCGTCCATGCGAGTCTACATTATTTATGATCGTTGCAACATTAGCGCCGATTATTTCTATTTCCCGCTCATGTACTACTACACCATTTCTGTTCTCTGCAACATCAAGTTTGATTGTTTTTATTTCCTGTCCATACGCAGTGATATCATTTATAGTTGTTGTAATCTCATCCAGCTTGGTATTTTTTTTACCAAAAAATTTATCAAAGTTGTCATCGATCCTGTTAACATTTTTCCGTAACGAGGTAAATTGGCCCGACAGCGTTGCAAAATCCAAAATAGCATTCCTTATTGTTGCAAGATTCGGTTCGGTTACCGTCGGGGTCCCGAAAAAACTAGCGGTAGTGAGTTGTATGTCGGTGATAGATTTTTTCACCTCGGTGGCAGATTTTTTCACCTGCGCGTCGAGTTCGGTCATAAATAAATTCAACCCTGTAAAACGGTCTCGGACGAATGTTATCCTATTCATCACCTCCGACAGATGTTCACCCGGTTTGAGTCGTCCGTCGCCGGCATACAGCGCGATAGTGCCCTCGTTGGCATTACGCTGTCGTATTAAAACGTCATCCAGCGACACATTACTGGATTTCAATTTACCCTGGCGGTCTTGAAATACGACTATTTCGCCCGGGTCAACACTTGTTAGATTCAACATATCAGCGATTTCATCCTCAATTAGTTTTTTTATGTCGGCGGCGGCCGTTTCCGTGGATTTTTTCAGCGCCGAAACCGGTCGTCCCCAAATATCAATCATTATTATTGTAAATGTTATTCTCTAAAATCCGTTGAGCTTCTACGACCCCACTAGTGTATTCGTTTACAACCACATGAGGTGGTTTTCGCGATGATGAAATCGCCGCGAGTACGTTCAATACCTCACGGCCACATATCGGTGGGTCACTTAACTGCTGTGTTGGCAGCGTGGAATAAAAAACCCGGGCTGAACACGCCCGGACATACCGCATGAACTCTTTCGGCGGGGCTAACCCGTATGAATCAAAATAGACGATCGCACGCGGATCAATCGCGTACGCAACCCAATGAGTTCCCGCTCCGGAGGACCCATCGAGGTTAATTATGCCGGTTTCAATATTCCTTGGTGCCGCCGGTAATTGATCCCTCATAAAAACACCTCTGAAGTTTTTTATCGCTAGCGCGTTTGCGGCGTCTATTAAATCAAAATTAGACATTGGAGTCATAGACTCTTGCGTTAATAAACGGTTCCCGGTAGTCTTAGACCCTTTCCCGAGTACCATGAATACGGGGTTCCCGGTAGTCTTAGACCCTTTCCGGCCACGGGTCGTTTTTTTTTGTAGCCTTTCCCGGTTGCCTTCTTCAATGCCATTCCCGCCGCGGTACCAACGGCTCCTAACGCCGCCGCCTTAGCCACTGCTGGGGCCGCCGCGGCAATCAACGCTGGAATCGCAGCTAACAGCGGAAATATCCCACCGGTCTTTTCCATGTTTTTAATCGCTGCGGCTGAAAAATCTATTTGAACACCCTTTTTATTCTTCATCGCATTATTGAAATGTTTTATTTGACGCGCCGTCAACGATATCTTATGATTACCACCCGCCATCTGCGACGGCTTCAGCGTTATTGTGGTCCCACATTGTTTAGCCGACTTTGATCGTAATTTCTTGACTTGACCATCAGTCAACTCTACACTGACGACACTATACGACATTTATTGTAAACGCGTTTGTGCTTTCAATTACATGTTTTCCACTGGCGCATCAACGATTCTCATTCGTCCACCAACACCTTCCAACAGCATTGATTTATCGCTGAGAATGACAGCAACTGCTCTGTAATTGGCACCACCCGGGGCTATACGAGCTCGGAAGTGTATATCAACGACGGATTGTCTCGTTAAATCAAGATGTTCCAGCGAAAAATAATAAATCGGATACAGCTTTTTAAAATCAAGTTGTGATATTTGCAAACCAGTGTCGACGTTTTGATCACGACCCATATATGACAGCAATCGATGATACACACGTGCGACATGGTTGTCGCCGTAATTAAGCTGTATATCCTCGGATGGTTCCTGTTGTCCGTTTATTCTCAGCGAAACATCCCTGACTCCTAATTGATCAAATATCATATGGCTGTGTTCTTGATTACCCAATCGTTCCCTATTCTGTAGCGCTATAAAAATATGACGCGGGGCTGAAACACCCTGTTTTGATGCTAGGTGCCATGTAAACGTATCGGCGACGTTATCCTCTTTAGCATCAGTTGTTACCGCTAGCCAACTCAACAACGATCCCCCTCCCTGTTCCATAAATGCTAACAATCGTGCTTCCGTGGTAACTGATGGAGTCAGCACCGGCATCCACAATGCCATTTTAGTTAAAACGACTTTACCGGCAGCGACGCCAGCAGCACGCCATATTGCATTGTTATCATCACCCCTTCGCGTTAGCGCGATTGTATGCTTAGCCCCATAGATAACCTTCCTGACATTTCTGCAGAATCCAAATATGTGATGGAGTGGAATCGCGCATGAAAACTGTCGGCGTGGTCTTTGCAACATTGTTACTCGTGCTGCGAATCCCATATTGTAATTATCGTTAAGACTTTTTATAATATTGAACTCAGCGCCCGGTCTTGCTCTGCGGTCTGGATTGGCTGCTTCAGCCTGTGGGTTAGTTGCGGTATCTCTTTCCACCAGCACGTTGATGTACTGAAGATGATCAGCGCTATTAGCGGTGTCCTTCGCAAACATCATAGATGGCCCCGCCGATCTTGTATAATCATCCGAGTATCTCGCCAACCCAATTATCGTCGTTGCAACATCAACCTCGCGTTCTATTGATTCAATTTCTCGCCCGTCAATAAGATATCTGGCGCTCTCAAATAACGCCATGATACCGTTGTTGACGAAACCAACTCGAACACGATCGTCATCTGCGTATGGTGCATTATCGGCAGCATTTGTCACGAGTTCTCCCTCAATTTCGATAAACGCTTCACATGGCAGAAAGTATCTACTGGTATCTTGGACTTGAAGTTCAATTCGCGATCGTAGGTCAGGTTGCGCTGCATAATAAGAATAAAATTGATAATCACGGACAGAATCATCTCTGCGCACTGGGGCATCCATATCAAACGCGGGATCAGCGGTTCGCGCAAACATTTCTATTATTATTCATGTCGATGTTTTCAATTGCGATTTTTTCGTCGTAAATTCTTTGAATTCTGTTTAAGACCACTCCCCCGCTATTGCGTTCATGGGCGCGTTGGTGAGTGACTGAGCCGCCAACGACTCTAGTTTTTCTTCCACGGCGTTATTTATTACTTTACTGACATTTGCAGGCATCACCGTCGTTGATGGCATCACCGGTGGTTTTTGTTTTTTTCTTCTCACCAATGACATTAGTTTGTCCTTTGCTGCAGAAAGCGCCTTTCCGGCAACATCTCCAATAGCACTAATACCCTTATCACGAATAACATCAATAGCCTTCATTCCTAATTGTTTGGCTAACGGCGCTACTTTTGGAGCCATTCTTGTAAATAACCCCGCAATGGTGCTACCGAGACCATCTCCATAGTACGCGCGGTAAACAGGCAATCGCGAGTTTACCACGTAGACGAGTACTGGTTTATCATGGTTGTAGTGTATGATCATCCTTATTAAAAACACCAGTTTTCCAATTAATCATCCACTAACTCGTCTATGAGCGTTCGATATGCATTAATGTCCATAATACCGCCCGCAAATAAACGCTTGCAAATATCAGCGGCCTCATTGATTATTTCCGGAGAGTTATTTCCGGCTCGTTTTCCTCCCATTAGTACTTCCAGCCGTGATATATCACTGAGAACACTACCAGGACAAGTAACACTAGCGTTTCCAACTAAGCCGCTGCCTAAATATCCATTTCCAGTTGTTTCTTTATCCACTCTACTCAATACCATCTTTTTAAAATCCTCGAAATCATTGCGAATATTTTTTGTGATTTTAAATTTGCCGCGTTTTGCCAGGTATACTTTTTTTATCCAATTCTTGTCATTTTTTATGTACTCTTTATACATTTTGTTTACAGCGTTTTCTCTTAGATCAGGTGAAAAATTCAGCGCGGTGAATCTAGCTAATTCAGTGACATCTAAACTTTTAATTTTATTGTATACATCGTGTGTAAATATACTTTGTGGTGAATATATTTTTTCTATAGTAGCGTCTCCTTCCTCTTCTTTAGTATCACCTTGTCGTCGTAGTTCTTCTAGTACTCGTTCTTTTTGTCGTTGTTGCTGTCCAGTAGTTGTTATATCCACGGGAAGTGTTTCCAGAGACTTTTTTGTTTGTTCGGTCTCTGCTGCTATCTTTTCAAGTACAGGAAGAAGAGGCACTTCTCGTCGCTCGCCCTCCTTAGGAATATCTCCATATATTGCTCGTTCTGTTGCCGCTGTAACATCCTTAGTCGCTTTAGTTACCGGGGCAAATAACTGTTCACTTCCAACAGCAAAATCAGTTTGCATTTGTTGCCGCGTTTGAAGTTTTTCTCTCACTCTGTCTCGTAACGGTATAAACTTTTTAAGCGCTGCTAGCCGCTCTCTGGCTAGCCGAGTAGTAAGTGATTCACCTACCATTATTGTAAATTGATCCGCAATTTCAAATAAAATTTTCTAATTTTCCGCCGAGTCTTTCCATGGTGGCAGAAATATATCGAAGCGAAAGTTGTGTCATAATGATAAGATTTTCAATATATATGCCAGGGTAGCCATACTGGAGATCTGATCACCACCATTTTCCTTTAGGACCAATCTGAGATTACAAGAAGTCTTTTAAAGAAAACCCATGCCAATATGGCCATTGGTTCAGGTGAAGTTGTAATTATAAGGAGTTTTTCTAGATGTTTACGGTCTGATCACTACCATTTAGAACTAACAACATACGAAACACACTTAAACCCAATGTTGAAATGACCAGCCTTTACAGATATTTTCAAAATGGCACTATATTTCCATGCTGTGAACATCAGATTGGCGACAGCATACTGATAGGACAAGAAGTAATGATAAAAAGATTTCAACGATGGCCACTATATTGGCCGCTGTCAGGCCAGCACATTTTACAATTAGATCCAATTAGACATCACAAAAATTCTTAATGTAAAACTCACAATGATTTGACCGTTCATGTCAGTGAAAATTTACAATTTAAGAAATGTATTGGGCTTCCATTCTAGACTAGTAGCTGTTTGGTTTAATGGATAGGTAATTAAAAACGTTATAGTACGACTTTATCGAAAAAAAAATAAACCATTACTTTTTCACATCACATGTATATAATGTTACATTGGTATGCCGACTTCGTCACGCGACGTGGGCACAGGTAACTTCAAGCTGAGGCTTCCCACAGGGGTTTCGTCTATAATCCTCCTAATGTTTTTAATCTTACTAGAGATCTCGCGGCGTTTTTCATAAAGCTGCCCGAGTTTTTTTCGTATTGTTTCAACGGCAGTGAATAACCCAATGAATACGCTTACGTCATTGCCATACAGGTTCTCATTAATTGTATGTTGTAATCGTTTTATAAAAGAATACTCGCGGGCTAGCGTAAAACGCCCCCGCTTCGATTGCTCGTTTATAACCTCATAATCGGATAATATTTCCTCGCTGTTGAGCCTATCAGATAATACAATTCCTTGATTTTTTAATTTTGAAATCTCAGTTAATATATTATTGATGTCTTGGGGATCCATATTCTTATAAACATCTTATTTCTAATATCAAAAATTTTAATAAAATTATTGGGGGGTCATTTTTGACCCCGTTTTTTGTATGGACAGTACAATGCCGTAAATCTCCACTCGATGTTGCAGAAATGTTTGTGGCAGATTACAGGCATACATATACTTAATTATGGACAGTACAATGCCGTAAATCTCCACTCGATGTTGCAGAAATGTTTGTGGCAGATTACAGGCATACATATACTTAATTATGGACAGTACAAACAATGACGGGGGCGTGGTTTGCACTCAACCGAACCAAAACGCAACCCATAAAAATCAATCATGGTTGCGTAGTTGGAAAAAACCAACCGCGCACACTATGAATGATAGTGTGTGGGCTGCGTTTTGGTTCGTTTTGAACTTCAACGAAGGGGGCTTTATCCCCTCCCCCCCCAATTATATAGAAAAAAAAACATCTAACCGTTTCCCGCCAGGCAATTGCCCGCTGCGAGGCGCGAACCCGTAAATTGTTGACTCGAGTTTCATAGTCAAACATGTTTGCATCGGACTACGGACGCACCTAACAAATAACGAGTTTTTAAAAAATATAAGCACGTAGTGCGTTCCAGGTGAACGCGCATAGGTAACTCATTTACATTGAAACAGACGACAATTTGCAATCACGTGACAGCATAACTCTATCATGGCGACTTCGTCATACCCTCACGAGTTATCCCCCTTCAGATATGAAAATCGAATTCTATGTCCGTTTTTACTTGAGAAAGCTGTTTGATATACTCGTTCTGCAACAAATCGTACTGAGGCGCTACAAATGTCAAAATATTTTCCTGCCTCATTCATTGACTGAAATATTTTTTCCTCGTGCGTTGATGTATCAAATGATTTGACGCCCCTTGCTGCTTTTGAGTATTTACCAGTCTGGCCTTTTTTAATATTTTCACTCTGAGAGATAGCTTGCAGATTACACAGTCTGTTATTTTGATAATTAGAATCAATGTGATCAATAACGAGACTGTCTTTGATCAATTCGTGGAAACATTCATAGATGATTCTGTGACAGAGATATTTTTTCCCTCCAGCAGTAAACATTAAATACCCGTGATTGTTTTTCCATCCAACCGGTTTTTTTAGTCTGCGGTTTCTAACAATGCCGTCGCAAGATGCCTCGTAATTGACGAGCAGGGGATGCGGCTGAAATTCTTGGTCCATTTATATAATAATACTACTTGTCTAATTTATTATTTGGTTTAATTATAAATCTTTCAACATAGTCTTGGGGGGTTTTGATGACGGAGTCAGCGGTGGGGTCAATGACGGCGTTTTTAATTCGTTTGTCATAATAGCGTTTTAGTTCCCTGTATCGCTTTCCGCCACAATTAATACACAACTGCGATTTTCCTCTTACACCAACGTGACAAACCAAGCACGGGAGGGGGCCAAGAGAACCATTACGAACGCTTTGTAAATGATACCCGCAGAATTCACCTCTACATGATTTATTGCACGGGGTTATCGACCCAATCATCAACCATTTGCATTTATTCATTATACTATATTCTTTTATTTAAATACTTGTTTTAATTATATGGATGAGGAGTTCGAGAGATTAGCAGTAATTAAGCCCTGGAAAAATATTAAATTCAATCTTGATAGAGTCCTCAAGGACGCACCAAAAGCGTTAATAAACGATAAAACCCTGTTGAGTAAAATACGCGATTGTATCAATGAATTCAAGCGTGATGGTGCATCTCATAGTTGGTCAACATTTCGAATTGATGGCGTTGTTGATGCTACCATGAACGACAAACGCGCGGCAACGATAACATCACAACTTGACGGTAAAAAGTATTTCTTCAGAGTAAAATTCATTGTCCGGGTGGAATCAGGTAATTGGATCATACGTGATAAATTTGAACCAGTTCTCAGCGACAAGAAAACAGTCATTGTCAGCCGCGACTCCAAGCCGGGGTTGTTAACCGAAATTGACAAACCATACTATGAACGAGCGTATCCTGAAACAGCAGTTGTTTATGGAATATACCCGTTAAATAAGAAACCTGATATCGGAAAACTAGCGCCGATGAAACAGTCAACGGGGATAAATTGTGTAGCAGAACGAGTAATAGAGCATTTTACAAATGCGTGTCGAGGAAACAAATTGACTGATTTACGACGTAGCAAAATCAACCAGTGGGAACTAACCGTAAAAGAGCGTGGAGCAACCATCAGCGACATAGCGAGATTAGAAACGTCGTTGAGATTTCCAATAACCGTTACAACAATAACCGGTGAAGTATTATACGAATCAAAGTACAAATCAAATGGGGCCCCAATCAAAATTATTGATCATAACGAACACGCATGGACGCCCGCGATCACAGTGTTTCCACGGGATAGAACGGTAAAGTATATCCCGGGGGAATTTATACAAGATGGTTTTCTCGCGGAGAGGAAACTATTTGATGCTATCGCTTATTTGTGTAAAAACGACCCTGTATCAGTGTGGTTACTTCGCAGCGCTGATACCTTTGATCAGTTTGTAAGACCAAACGGTGAATTATATCGCACTGAAGCATTTCACAACAGGATGAAAAAAACCGCCATGGAATTTGAAGAGCATGATGAACAACTGCTAACAAATTGTTTTACAATTCCATCGGTTGTAGCTCATGTTGCAGCGAGGAAAAATGCGTGGAGACCAACGCGCAAGGAATTTCTACCGGATGTACAATCCAGTTGTTTGGAATACTATCACGGTGGACTATGGAACACTGAATACAGCCGCGACGCTATGATCTCGGTTGATATGGTTGCCTGTTATCCAGCGAGTTTTCTCGGGTATGGATCCGCCGCTAAGTATTTCAAACGATTTGGACACCCCAGACATGAAATGACTCGTGTTGCTATTAATGGACCACTGCCTGATTTTGATTTAACCGGATTCGCTCGCATAGTATCATTTGAGTTCGCGGCAGGACTTCATCGCTGTTGCTATATTTGGATCGGTAGACACATGGCTGAAAAGAAGTGGCTGCCAATAGCGCTGCTACGGTATATGATTGATTGTAGCATGCTAGTTTCGTTGATTGTCAGTGACGCGATTATATCATACCGGGCACAGACTGAAGTCTGGTTACCAGAACCGGAGCGTCTAGATAGCATAATTGACGAGTCCAGAAAAAACATTGATGCCGACGAGGAATATATCATCGAATGGTCCAGGAGGATATTTAACCAACGAAACCGCGAGGCAAAAGATCTCGGTAGAAGAATAATCGGTAAGTTCACACAAGGTGGAAAAAACCACGACTACAAACGATATTGCTCACGGCTGATTATAGATGACGCAGAATATGATTTCGTAATCAAGGACGCAGTGGCGAAAAATAGATACGTGAACTGCGAAACAGCTTTCTTGTCCAATGAAACAAGGTTGGGTACAGTTGTTACCTACAGCGATGGAGACAGCCCGGCATACCCGCATTTGAGGGCGTCTATGCTGGGTTACGCCGCTATCAATTTATTCTCGATGATAAATAGATTCCCCGACACCGCGGTTAGAGTGGCCGTTGATTCGTTTTATGTTGACGTAGCGTATAAGGAAAACGTAGCCGAGTTTACTAGTCCGGACGAGAGTTGGGGTACATGGAGAATTAAAAATGAAATACGACGCGATTATTCCCCGTCAGCAGATGTCGCCGTTGAAAACAATTACCTACGCGGTGATAAATTATCAGAATGGTCTAATGCACCACCGTGTTCTGATCCAATTTGTAGACACAAGACGGTTTATTTAAGCGGCTGTGGCGGGTCGGGAAAGACGACTCGGGCAATTGAATTATTTCGAACGCGGGCAAGTATAATCGTGCTTACACCGACCCATAGACTAGCGCGAGAGATAAAACAACGAAATGTTGACGCCGTTACTTATCACAGCTTTTTTCGATACAGCGGCGGTGAGTGGACTCCTGATCGAATGGGTGAAAAATTTATTCCTGAGGTTATCATCTGGGACGAAATATGTACTGTTTCGTTAGACGTTTTACAAATGTTTCTTGAGTGGTTGCTGCGCGCGAATACAGCGGTAATCATGTGTGGCGACCATGGCCAACCACCACCATTTGTCGGCGAGGGTCCACATGATTGGTTAAAGGGTTTTGTGGACTATTATGAAGAAACCGATACTGATTACCGGGCACTTGATGAACAACTGCGCGAGGTTAAAAAATTAATCAGATTACAGCCAGATAGAATTCAATGTGAAATAATCCGCGAGGTGATTCCGGAAACACCGTTAAATGAATTCTGGGAAACATGGAGACCAAACGATTTGATTGTAGCGAGTAGAAAGATAGTCAGAGACACACTTCAGCGGAAGTTGTTTACGTTGCATAAGGAAAAGTTTCCAACGCGTCCAGTGCCGTTATGTTATAGACCCGCGGATACACGGCGACAGAACATTGAAGTTGAAATCCCGGGCCGGACAGAAAAACAAATTCTCGTGCTGAATGATATCGTGCTCGTTGATATCAGCGTCGTCGAGGACGCGCTACGTGCTGATAAATCCCCGTGGACGCTAGGATACGCAACGACAATACATTCCTCGCAGGGACTGACTATCACGGATACAATTGTTTGGATGGTTGATAATCGCATCGAATGGTCGAATCTAGTCTATCTTGCAGTGTCCAGAGTACGAAGGATAAATCAGCTTCGAAGAATTGTTATTGACGGAGCCAGTGACGGAGTCACCATCGATGCAAGCGTCATTGATAGAAAACTCTCGGGTTACCGCCAACAGGATAAAAAAAAACAGCGGCGTTTTGATATTGATGCCGAATTAATAATTGCGTTACGACAACAACAGAATAATCACTGCGCGAGTTGCAATTGTATAATGAGTTGGCGCTATTCGGATAAAGACGCTCGCCAATTTACCGTGGACAGGATCGATAACAGTCTCGGTCATGTCAAAAACAATGTGAGGTTGACCTGTCTTGAGTGCAATAGACGCAACGGCGCTAGTTAAGACCACGCGGGGGTAATTGAGTATCGTCAGGTATCACTTGTAGTTGCTCGCGTGTAAATCCGCGCTGAGGAGCAGTTGAATCCAGTCTATAGATCGGTGGTCTACCAGTTGATCGTGTTATCGTTGATATGTTATGTGTGGTAACACTCCAGATAGGATCAGTAGCTCTTTTTTTACCGCCTTCAAGCTCTCCTGGTTCATACAGATATCTAACAGTGACATCGCCGAGAATCGGCTTGGAAACGCTATCTATTTTTGATCTTCCGGGTATATACTTTTCTTTAATCGCGTCGCTGGGCTTCATGTTGATTGCTCGGGTAATCTCGTTATTTAACGCTGAAATTACGCCTGGCAACCTTTTGACCCATTCACGAGATCGTTTTTCTTGGATGAATTCCTTCGCGTATTGATATCCAAATAACCGTTCAGCAAGAGTCCGATTGAATCGTTCAACAATTGCCTGATCACGATGTAGCGCAGTATGACCTCGTCGTACCGCGACGCTATGATGTTTCAGCGTTGAAAGAACAGCGCCGCGAAATTCACCACCGGGATCAACTTGTAATAGATTTGGCCAGCGCAGAGGACCTCTTCGATAAATTCGCTCAAACGCATCGGCTACTTCAGTTGCTGACTTTGTTTTCAACGGCTCCGCTTGTTTATATCGACTCGCAACATCAACTACGGTTAGCGCGTATTTGTAACCGTTGTCATGCGGCAGAAATAGTATATCAGCCTGATGAACTTCATTAGGTACGCTGATATCAAAGCACGAGAAGTTGATTTGTTTAGGCGGTGGTAGATAGATTTGCCATATAGCCTGTTTGGATAACCAATTAGCCGCAGTGGCCCTCGTTACTTTTGCAGCGCTTGCAAGCTTACCAATTGCGGCCTTCCCCTTCCAGTATCCTCTCGGAGAATAATAGATGGATTCCATGTTGTTATTATAAACGCTAGCGTTTTCAATTACCAGCGCGAGAAGCTCCGCTTCCAATCATTAATTTACCTTTCATAGCCGATTTTACCAACCATGAGGCCAATTTTTCTTTGACGGATTTATCAGGAATAGCATTTAACGCGTGAATTAATTTTACGTCCGCGATATGACGCTGTTGCAGATCGCTACTTTTGTAGTAGGCAACATCATGAGCATGACACGCCTTATCGATAGCGTTTATTGGATACTCGCCGGGTTTGGGTTGATTTTGATCATCGAGTCTGATATCTAATCGCGTTCCGGGGCCACAGTAGTTATATCCTGGAAGGTGCTTTTCTCCTGGATACTTTGCCCACGGGGTTCCGGGGAGTTTTGATAACCTGGCTGCAATATCACCTCCTCGCTTTTTTTTAAAACATCCCCGGGTTTAATAGAAATAAATCTAAATTTCTTTGTACCGCATTGTACACACTTGCCAGTAAGCGCCGATCTGTTATTTCTTGTTGTAACGGTTGTCATATCATTTGTGCCAGTACGCACTCTACACTTTACACAATATAGATCCATAATTTATGTATAGAGACATGAATATAATTGACTTTTCAGCGACTAAAACAAGAGAACCAGTTAAGCATGTTGCAGCGTTACCAAACTCGATCCGGATGATTATCATCGGACCATCTGGATCCGGCAAGACGCAATTGTTACTCAATTTAATAATGAGATGGATGAAGTGGGATAAGTTGTATTTAATCGCCCCTAGCGTAGATGATCAACGATGCTACGAGGTGTTGAAAGATTTCAACGAGAATGCATCAGCGATCGCTAAAAAAAATGTCATCGAGTTTATTACAGATATCAATGATGCACCAGGTATCGATGATATTGATGGCGACGTTAACAATCTAGTCGTGTACGATGATGTTATGTTAGACAATCAAAAAAACCCAGCTAGGATATTTTCCAGAGGCAGGCATAAAAACACTGACGTGATATATGTCACTCAACGATACACTCAGATTCCAAAAGTAATCAGAGACAACTGTAATATTCTTGCTGTATTCAACGGCGTTGATACACACACGCTACGAAATATTTGGCAGACATGGTGCGGCGGTGACATGGACTTTAATGTTTTTCGAAACTTTTTTAGTCATGCTCAGTCGACCCCACATGGATTTGTAACGATAAATTTACATGATCCTCGGACACGATATCGTATCGGACTTGACCAAATATTCGGTTAAATTGTAACTAATTTTCATTGTAAATAACCACTTAGCAGCAGGGGGGGCGATGACATCGACGCGGTTGTCGATGTGCTTACCGGACGCTGACGACGCTGGGATCGGCGCGCAGAAGGTATTAATTAAACCAAATGACGTCCGGACGATCCCCTCGACGACGACGTCGTTTTTCTTTTTACCAGGCGCTGACGACACCGGATCCGCTGAGTGCAGAAAGTACTAATTAAGCCAAATGACGTTTGGACAAAATGTCGGATTCGCCCCCCCTGCTGCTTGCTTCCGGATGGTTTGAGAAGTGTTACGACTCTATGGTTTTCAAACAAGTAAAAGAAAAGAGCGAAAACCGTCATATTTTAAAAATTCAAGTGTAAACAAACGAGGAAATCAAAATGGTCTTGAATGTCTTCCAGTGCCTTGGGATCTAAAGCACATTTCATATTTTTTTCCAGAAGAAATTACCGACTCCCCTCAGTTACTATAAACCACGTGTGTTCTCAAAATGACTGAAACAGAGGTTCACATAACTTAGAAATCCATAAAATCGGTTATAACATTCACAAGACTTCAGTTGCCCACATTTTGTAAAAGATCCTTACTTTCGGTCCGGAGTAGACAGGCCCGGCCCTAGGGCAAGGCGAACGAAGCAACCGCCTTGGGCCCTGCGCTTTCAGGAAATCAAGTCCGCAATGCAATTTTTTTGCTTAGGTCCCCGCTCATCGCTTGCTGCCTTGGGCCCCGCACATCCTAGGGCCTGACCTGCGAGTAGAGAATAAATATTCGTATTTGATAAATTTTGAAATGGAAAACTATCATTTAATTCCATACTTCGCTTTGTGTTAATTACACTTTTAACACGCACAGTAACAAAGGCCTAGTGTTAAGATGATAGTAATCAGTGCGTGTATCCATGAAAACAATCAATATTATCGTTGTAATCTATAATCAAAAGGTATGTGGGACAGAAGTATATAGACAGTTCTAATGAGTACTAATTTTGTAACCCAGCACAATTTAACGCTATAATGAAACAATATGTATAGCGCACTCATCCTAGAAATTCGACAACACTAATATAAACATGTTTTTATGACAGTAATAGTGGGTGGAAATGTATCTTTTTATACCAAACCACTAGTATAGGGCTATGAGAACACCATTGTAACAATTAGCTGATCCATTTGTAGACCAACCGTTGAGAAACTAATTTGATATTTTGTTTACTTCATAAATACGACAAAAGGCTTCGTCGTAATGAATTCAACAGTCTTTAGCGAGGTCATACATTTTAAGAGTTTAACCTGAAAGCAGCGATGACGTTATCTGAAGATATGAGAGCTAGTTTTATTTACATGTTTGTACGGGATAATATCGAGATGAAAGCTAGTTTTGTTTACATGTTTGTACAGGACAATAGCGAGATGAAAGCTAGTTTTGTTTACATGTTTGTACAGGAAAATAGCGAGATAAAAGCTAATTTTATTTACTGGTTTGTACGGGATAATAGCGAGATGAAAGATATTTTTGTTTAAAGGTTTGTACGGGATAATATCGAGATGAAAGCTAGTTTTGTTTACATGTTTGTACAGGACAATAGCGAGATGAAAGCTAGTTTTGTTTTCATGTTTGTACAGGAAAATGGCGAGATGAAACTAGTTTTGTTTACTGGTTTGTAAGGGATAATAGCGAGATGAAAGATAGCTTTGTTTAAAGGTTTGTACGGGATAATATCGAGATGAAAGCTTGTTTTGTTTACAGGTTTGTACAGGACAATAGCTAGATGAAAGCTAGTTTTGTTTACATGTTTGTGCAGGAAAATAGCGAGATGAAAGCTAGTTTTGTCTACAGGTTTGTACAGAACAATAGCGAAATGAAAGCTAGTTTTGTTTACATGTTTGTACAGGAAAATAGCTAGATGAAAGCTAGTTTTGTTTACAGGTTTGTACAGGACAATAGCGAAATGAAAGCTAGTTTTGTTTACATGTTTGTACAGGAAAATAGCGAGATGAAAGCTAGTTTTGTTTACATGTTTGTACAGGAAAATAGCGAGATGAAAGCTAGTTTTGTTTACATTTTGTACAGTACAGGAAAATGGCGAGATTAAAGCTAGTTTTGTTTACATGTTTGTACAGGAAAATAGCGAGATGAAAGCTAGTGTTGTCTACAGGTTTGTACAGGACAATAGCGAAATGAAAGCTAGTTTTGTTTACATGTTTGTACAGGAAAATATCGAGATGAAAGCTAGTTTTCTTTAAAGGTTTGTACAGGACAATAGCGAGATGAAAGCTAGGTTATTTTACAAGTTTGTACAGGAAAATAGCTAGATGAAAGCTAGTTTTGTTTACATGTTTGTACAGGACAATAGCGAAATGAAAGCTGTGTGTGTGTGTGATTTTGATTTTTAACGTAGCTTTAACAATTTTTCAGTCATATCGCTACGATGTCTGCAATGTGGCAGTTTATAGTGATGTCTAGCACTGGAGCATCATGTCGCAGACATGTAGCATGATGTCCCACCCAGTCACATTATCCTGACACCGGGCCGACCAGTCCTAACACTAACCTCTTAATGCTGAGCGCCAAGCGAGGCAGCTGTTAGTACCATTTTTGTAAGTCTTTGGTGTGACTCGGCCAGGGATCGAACCCACGACCTCCCGCATCTGAGGCGGACGCTCTAACCACTAGGCCACCGGAGCGGTAAAATGAAAGCTAGTTTTGTTTACATGTTTGTACAGGAAAATACTAGATGAAAGCTAGCTAATAGCGAGATGAAAGCTAGTTTTGTTTACATGTTTATACAGGAAAATAGCTAGATGAAAGCTAGTTTTCTTTACATGTTTGCACAGGAAAATAGCGAGATGAAAGCTAGTTTTGTTTACATGTTTGTACAGGAAAATAGCGAGATGAAAGCGTTTTGTTTACATGTTTGTACTGGAAAATAGCTAGATGAAAGCTAGTTTTGTTTACATGTTTGTACAGGACAATAGCGAGATGAAAGCTAGTTTTGTTTACTGGTTTGTACGGGATAATAGCGAGATGAAAGCTAGTTTTGTTTACATGTTTGTACAGGACAACAGCGAGATGAAAGCTAGTTTTGTTTACATGTTTGTACAGGACAATAGCGAGATGAAAGCTAGTTTTGTTTACATGTTTGCACAGGAAAATAGCGAGATGAAAGCTAGTTTTGTTTACATGTTTGTACAGGAAAATAGCGAGATGAAAGCGTTTTGTTTACATGTTTGTACTGGAAAATAGCGAGATGAAAGCGTTTTGTTTACATGTTTGTACTGGAAAATAGCTAGATGAAAGCTAGTTTTGTTTACATGTTTGTGCAGGACAATAGCGAGATGAAAGCTAGTTTTGTTTACTGGTTTGTACGGGATAATAGCGAGATGAAAGCTAGTTTTGTTTACATGTTTGTACGGGATAATATCGAGATGAACGCTTGTGTCTTTTTACAGGTTTGTACGGGGAAATAGCGATATGAAAGCTAGTTTTTTTGACAGGTTTGTACAGGATAATAGTGACATGAAAGCTAGTTTTGTTTACATGTTTGTACGGGATAATATCGAGATGAAAGCTTGTGTTTTTTTACAGGTTTGTACAGGAAAATAGCGAGATGAAAGATAGTTTTGTTTACAGGTTTGTACATGAAAATAGCGCGATGACAGCTAGTTTTGCTGAAGAAATCATTCAGAAGAAAAACGCTATTTCATACACCAGTGAATTATTACGATACAGATTTACAGATCCATTTTACTTTTACCAGTGTTTACTTGGCGGAGGGGGAGGGAACTGGTATCTTTGTTCCCACCGATTACCAGTCCTACCCCTCAGGTTTGCGTTGTTGATAGGTTTTACGTTTTCTCCATTTTAGTTATAAATGCTAGTATGTTGTTTTATGTACTTCCTTATTCTTTTTGCAATTGGCCTCAAGTAGTTCAGGAAATGTGCTTTGTCCCCCCTTATATGTTGCAACACGATGAACCGGGTTTGGGTCAGATTACAATGAAGACACTAAGAGTAATAACGAAAACACGATGTTAATTTATAGATGATTAAAGATAGAAAAAAAAAACCCACAAACTTCTGCGCATGAATTCTATGACTGGATTTTTAACACAATGATGCGCACCGAGTTGACGTAACGATAACTGATTTAATATAACGAAACATGATACAGTTCGTCCCAGTTACGAACCGTAAGATGTAGTATAAAACGAACAGTCAACAATAATAAAAGGGAATGAAAATAAACAAAATATTAAAGCACAAAAAGAAACAAATTGATCATTGGATACGTGAATTTCAAACAATGACATGGTTTCATTCAAACGGCGACAAATTGTTTCAAATAAACAGTGACAATGTTTCAATGTTTCACTCAAACAGTGATACCTGAATTAATATAAATTGGGGCATATCATGTGTGGCGTCCAGTTCATAACCACAAGGTAATTTCGGCCCCACCGCTCTGACGGATGGTCAACGAGCCACCACGAATTGTCCGACCCTCAAGGTCTGCCTAAGGATCCGTAGAACCTATCTCTTGTTCCCTGCAGATCCGTTGGTCCAGAAGCTTTGGTCCTTCACCACGAGATAAACCAGTGTCTTCCTCAGGGCCAACGTCACCACCAACAGCAGCACACCAGGTATATACCACCATGGCTAAAAACACCCCCTTCAACACGGTGCAGACAAACATAAAACATAGTTCTATCACTATCGCCCTATCACTCCATCGCTCTTTCAGCCCTTCACTCCTTTTCCCCTTCTGGCCCTTCACCCCTTTTCAGCTGAAAATATATATATAAATCCGTGTAATATCAGTAACACGGTCATATATAACATGCAATGACGTACGTGACGCTTGTGCGTAAGTGGAGTTGATCGAAAAATAGCATCGAGACTGATGTATAAGGTTGTCATAATTAGATTCATATGCGAACCTGTATCTAACGAGAATCTTACAGAACTTGAAGTAACATTATTTCAAACCTTTATTCATGCAGCATTAATGTGAATAGAATCCTTCAGTTCAGTAATATATAGGTGAACTTGAAAACAGACTATAATAAAATCTAGCATTGCATTACACAGTTATTAACTATTAAAAAAAATATGCACAATAAGTATTAGATCAATAAAACAAAACAATTCTATCTATAATAGATAAGGAAATACGATTCACAATTCCGTGACATATGTTTTTCTTGCCTGTCCGATGTTTAGCACAAGTTCTAGTGTTTCCGGGGTCGGGCAGTGGGATCAGTTGTTATTTCTTACTATTTTCATGTACTTTCCTGCCCACCCTTCCTACACGGTTCTACCTGTTCAGGTTTTATTAATTATTGTCAGATGATTTCAATTTTTGAGTGTCGGATATTTTTATTTTCCTAGTTAATTTGTTCTGTCTTTAATGTTGTTCCTACCTGTGATCGACTTCTCCAACAATTCCTGCCTTTTTGAGTTGAATTAAATTTTTGAATCATACTATTTTTTTCACGCCGTAAGCAATGCTTTTGAACACGGGTTTGTTGGGGTTGTTTTTCGCCTCTGCGTCCACTTTTTGTTGCCCAGCGTTAGGATGTGTGGAGAGATCCATACGAATTCGCCTTATTTTATTAGCTGGCCCGGTTTGTTTGGTAGATATAGTGCTTGTTTATTACATTTGGTCATCGTTTTGATTGATCAGACGCAAAGTATTTTGACTGTGTACAAATTGCTCAGAATTACCGCTTCAGTTATTGTTGTTGTTTTTTTCTGACGTAACTTAGCGTTGCTGTCAGTGCATTAAATTATACGGTGTAGATTCCGCCATCCTTCAGCACTTACCCCTCCCCCATATCTTTCTCTCCCTCTGTGTGTGTGTGTGTGTGTGTGTGTGTGTGTGTGCTTATAACTACTGGGGCAATACAGATGAAGTACAGGCTTACTAGTAAATCTAATGCATTATTTCCTGTTTATTTCGCACACCCCATACTTCAGTCAAAGCCATCAGAAAACTGTCATGTTGAAGTAAGGTGTGTGTGCGTGTGTGTGTGTGTGCGTGTGTGTGTGTGTGTGAAAGAGAGAGAGAGAGAATTGTCCATTAAATTGTATTCTTCATTTTTTGAAATAGGAAATTTAGCGAGCAGAAATTTAATTTAATATATTTTTGAAACTGTAAGGATGCGAAATATTATACTCTGTATCACCCTAAGACTAGTGGCCCCGAGTGGCCGAGTGGTCTAAAGCGCTCACCGTTACGGATCACTACCATCTCACCTCTGCGTGGGTTCGAGTCTTGGGTTCGGCCAATGTGGGTACGTGAGAAAGCTTGCCAGTAGCTTCTCGTGGGTCTGTGGTTCTTTCCGGGGTTTTCCCAGGTTCTTCCTGCACCATTTATATTGGCCGCCATGTATAGCCTATATTGTGCTGAAAAATGGCACTAAACCCTACAACAACAACAACAACAATCCAAAGACATAAAAGGTAACTTACACAAACTGTCAACTTATCAACTGGATAGCTTTTGTAAACTGGATAAAATCATTTAAAATAATTAATAGGAAGGGGAATACAAGAAAACAATAACACCTAAAATTAAAGTATCAATTATGGCAAGGATGATAGAACAACCAAACTCAAAGGAAGGTATAAAGTGTAAGTTAATAATAACATTTATTATTATTATTATTATTATTATTATCATTGAATGATATAAATAAACAAAGAAACTGAAAACCTACCTCGGTTTAGTCTCTGTTTGCATTCCATCTCAAATGCATCAGTCCCACACAGAGGTGTGTCACGTGGGCAGATGATGGTGGTTCAATAGGGCCGGAGTGAATGAGGCACACAAGACCCTATACAAATCTTTAATTCGCTAGCTTATAACATATTTAAAAACCATGTTGACAGACTCTTTAGTTGAACATTCGAACTAGTCAGGCGAGATATATTTGTGTAATTGGGGTTGATAGAATAAAAGGCTGTATATTAATTAATATACGACAGTGGGAGATTATGAGTATCAACATTTTCGTTATTTAGAACTGGATTAGCATGGTGTTAGCATATTTTAGAAGTCGACTTATATTAAGCTTCGAGCTGTCTTGCAATTTGTCTTCTTTAGATTAGATGAATGTACTTTGATTTTCTCCAGAAAGGTATTGTAATTCATTCAAGTCAAGGCCTACCTGTTACAAAAAAATGTACTTTTGTATATTCCTTGTGGAAGTCAATAACGTTTCTGGAAATTCTCAAATATCCAGTTAGGCTGAGATGATCTAAAGGTCTCACGCTTTGCTCTGAAAAAAAAAAAAACATTTACAGGATTTACAACCTCATTAGTTAGTTTCTTCATACACACGATGTTCGTATTAACCATCAAAATCATCACCACACCTTTGCTTTTTAAATTTATTAGTGTGCTTATTTAAATAGCGAGTAAACAGCCATATCAAGCTGGAAAACAAAAAATGCGACATATTTAAAAATTGGAATGCCTCCATTTCTACGGATTACACATTAAAGTTGGACACGGCTATTACAAATCGACTATACCGAACGATGACAGGTTAAAAAATAAGTAACTGAAAAAGAGTTGGAAAAGACAGTCAGTAAGATATATTACACCTTTCAATCCTAGAGTAGCTAGCATTTTTAATTCGCTGCCAGGTGTGGTTCACACTGCGACTTCATTCATTTCAGATTTCTTCCAATCAACAATTTAGACAGTTTACAAAATGAACTAAATAGAGGTATATATGACCTCAAAAAGAACATTTTTACTTGATTTGACTTTTGAGTTCAAATTAGGATTACCAGTATCTGCATTGAGTACCAATTTAACAACTTTTTTGATATAAAGATTTTACAAATGAAACAGAAAATACGAATTGCTTTGTTGTATAATAAATAAATACATAGGTATTGGTTGTTCTGTTGTTAGTGCATTTGTGTCTTTAACAACAATTGCTAAGTAGATGTTATTAACGAAGTAGCTGCTAAGCATGAAATACTCAGAGCGAAATGGACTGGACTAGGCAATACTTTATCTGTATCTCTCAATGACGACGTTAACGTCCTGAAAGAAGTTATCTTATTGCATATGATTTGTTACTTAAACATTGGAAGACATTGTATAATGCATACTAATTCAAAGAGAAACTGGCACTAGAGAAAACGGAAAAGAGGAAATCAACCGTGCGAAACGTACTCAATGAGTGACTGTAAAAGACAATACAAGTTGAACAGAAAATGCCTTAAGTTATAAGAAGTTAGGTTTTGGCTGATATTTACCACTTCTGATTATATACAATAACAGGTTATGGGATACCGTCCTACGTCTGTTATCCGTTGTCCGTTGTCCGTCCGTCTGTTAGCACGAGAATGTTATCACTGCAAATGAAAGAGGTAAGAAAGCTGCAGAAATAGTTGATAAGGCAGCGGACGCCAAAGGCAAAACATATAATAATTTGTATAAAACTATTAGATCTTTGAAAACATCGTACGATTTAGCTTTTATGTATTTGTTTAATAGGAACAAAAGGATTAAAGATGTAACATTTCTGATTCTTATATTAACAGTCATAAAAGATTCCGAACAACATAATGATCGAGAAGCGTTGAATAATACATGTGTGGTGCAATGTAGTATTGACAAAATAGAAAAGATTAGCATCTAGAAACAAGGATTTCATTGATTTGAAACTTGGATTTTACTGATTTGGAAGAATAGTTAGTTTACAATGGATGCAAGTAAATTTCAAACCTTAAGAAGATATATTAAGTTTCGCATCAAGCTGAGCACAAATAGTCAGAATCTAAAGTCACGAAAACAGAGACATTCAAGCTGGTTTAAATGTTAGAAAGGATGCATTAAAATAGAAAATCTATAATAACAAAACGTCACAAAATGAAGTTTTCGAAGAAAGGCAAACTAATATCGGTCTGTAACTTTACGAATTTGCAATACACTATATCTGTAGCATAATGATGCAGCAAAATTATGTATGCATTGAAGAGATAAACATGTACATTGATAGAGAGATGCAAATATCACAAATATCCCAGTTAAATGTTAACATTGAATACCATGAAGAAATGGTTGTTACACCATTTTCAAACATTGAAATTACATTCCAGCCGTAAGTTAATAATGAGTGATTCAACTATGCACACAGTAGTTGCAATCAGTCATTAAGCCATTTAGAAAATACAGGCTTATGCGAAATATATTCAATTTCAATATTGCACTGGGCTTAAATAATGTTTTTATATTGGATTAGTTATGGTTGCTTACTAATGAGACCTTAAACGAGATGACGCATCTAATATAAAAATTGTAACCATTTGCATGATATCTAGAATAAAAATATGTTTTAATAACTGCACTGAAAAATACAACAGGATGCATATGTAAAATGAAAACATGCCGCATTATCTAAACTTGCTTTTCATAAATAGTACAATATTTGAATCAGGTCTAATTTGTCAATGTATAATAGCTAATGGTTTAGAATGCACAGGAAATAATTATTTGTTCAATTTCTTTGAACCTAATAGATATACTGATGAAAAAATTAGGCCCGACATTTCTATACATAAATTGCGGGAAAAAAGTGCAGAGTGCAATGAAAACAAACTGAAGGCAATTGATTACTTGATCGAAAGATTGACAGAACAAGGTTTGGAGATTCAGTTTGATTGACAGAATAAGGTTTGATGATTCCACTTGACAGAACAATATTTGGTGATTCAGATGGACAGAACAAGGCTTGGTGATTTAGACTGACTGAACAAATTTTGGTGATTCAGATTGACAGAACAGTGTTTGGTGATTCAGATTGACAGAACAGTGTTTGGTTATTGAGAGTGACAGAACAGTGTTTGGTGATTCAGATTGACAGAACAGTGTTTGGTGATTCAGATGGACAGAACATGGCTTGGTGATTTAGACTGACTGAGCAAAATTTGGTGATTCAGATTGACAGAACAGTGTTTGGTGATTCAGATTGACAGAACAGTGTTTGGTAATTCAGATGGACAGAACAAGGCTTGGTGATTTAGACTGAACAAAATTTGGTGATTCAGATGGACAGAACAGTGTTTGGTGATTCAGATGGAAATAACAAGGCTTGGTGATTCAGATGGACAGAACAAGGCTTGATGATTCAGATTGACAGAACAAGGCTTGGTGATTCAGACTGACAGAACAGTGTTTGGTAATTCAGATGGACAGAACAGTGTTTGATAATTCAGATGGACAGAACAAGGCTTGGTGATTCAGACTTTAACAACATGAACGGAGATTTTACTCGATCTGCTTACCTAAAAAATAAATTATTAGTTCAAGAGCCTATTCACGCAAAAGCTGAATAATTTTACCTACTTTCTGGTGATGGATGTTGGTGTGTATGCCACTGATTATATATATATATATATATATATATATATATATATATATATATATATATATATATATATATATATATATATAATTGTGATTTGTCAATAATATAAATCCAACATACAGTCAGTGTATAGCTGCTACTTCCTAACAAGAAAAAATGGATATGGCACGTAATCAATTACCTCAGTTCCACGCATTATTGCCTCATATACATACTGAGTAACAATAAACCTGAACACACTTTGCATTCATCAATTCCAAAATTTTCAACCTATCATGATGCTTGTTGTCAAATAGTTTTTCATCTTGCTGAGATGCTAACAACTCAATAATAAACAATTGGGACATCATGTTTTTAATCTTTGTATATTCAATGTTTACTAACCCACAATTGCGATAGGCTTCAATGATTACAACAACAGCGTCTCCTACTAAAGCAATAGGCATTTCTAATTCAGTGATTTCAACATCTTCATGGCATGCACATATATGTGGTTACTTAGACAAATATGGTTGAACAAGGCATTACGATCGATAAATTAAGAATATTACTGAATCTTACAAAATCATATATTTGTAATTGCATATGACAAAGTTTCTCAAATAAATAATGGTTTAAACTAAATTGGGAATATTACTACCATTTGAAGATTATATGCAAACTACTGTATTGTAGCTAAGCTGTTTTGTTTATGAAAATAAGTTTAGAATACTAACAGACCACTTTTCACTGTATCCTCGTGTTCTTCCTCGGGATATCAGATTTAACGTTACATTTTCAAAGGTTATGAAGGAGCAGAAAGTGGTAATCCAAATTGCAATTTGGAAAACAATTGTGGCAGCACGATACGATCACTTCTAAATTAATTGCACCATCAATTAATGACATATACAGAAAAGGACTTGCTTTATTTTAATAATACATTTTCACATACAGAATCATCGACATGGTATTCAATACAACATCATTATAAACTCGCCCAAAACAAGCGTGATGCGTGTGTGACCTGTACTACAAATAGTGAAGAAAGTAATAGTTTTAATCTCAACAATAGAAACAATCTCAGTGTCAATAGAATTCCTGCCAAATATGGTATATTTCCGTGGTTTTCAGTCTTATGAACAGTTTTCAAAGGCACAAAATATACACAGGAATAACAAAACACAGATAAATTATAAGTGTAAGTGATAGCAACTGCATCGGAATCGATATTAAAAGTACACATTATATCCGATTGCTTGGTAGATGTTCTAAATTAACCTGACGTTTAACACAACGCATTAGTTTCCAAATTAGCACCAAAACAATGTAGATGTTCAAAAAATGTACATTAATTCGTTTCAGATGCTCACGTAAACATCAAAATATAATGGACTTAAATAAGTTCGATTTTAGGCACGTACAAAATATAATTGCAACAGCTACATATCATGATAATATGTGGAAATGCATGCTGCACGGAAACTTTGTTGGCACTGATTCCTATAAAACTGAATACAATAGTTTTACTACATAGCAGGTCTCTGTCTAACGTGTCTATACAGCAAGACACACGACGAGAAAGTGAGTGATTAAAAATGAAAATAGGAAAAATTCGATAATTAGTTTGAATTACAGGTTGATGTATACCAAGGAACTAATTTTTTGGTTTTTTTTGGGATTGTGACTGAGGCAATCTTGACCACGTACAGATAGAAACCAATTTAGCCAACCAAACTGGCTTTAAATGCTTTTGAAATACAATATGGGTGAAGGTGCAAAAGAATAACTCTGGTATAAAGAACATAAGTGAACATGCTATGTTTCTAGTAGGATTCTTTAGCCTGACAACAAGGGGAATGGAAACTCTGAAGGAAACGATGATATTCCCCATGAATTATGGTTATGTTCTATATAACAGAAGGAATACTATTTTAGGAGGCTTGAGCATCCATTTATCTTCACAGTGTTTACGCGTCAGCAGCGTAATGTATTTACGTTGTCAAGTACAATACGCTTGCCATAATATAAAAGACAAATGTTACCTTTCGTTATTTTATAATTCATCTCATAATGTGTTGACCAGTAAAATTAACTTCCTGATAATTTTTTGTGATTAAATAAGTTAACTTTGTGCATTTCAAATTTGAATTCTTTTCAATCGCTCATAGCTTTAATTCCTGAACGAATAAAGTTTCCACCTTAGCGCACAAAACTGTTTAATTGGAATGCTATTCAACTCATCCTTGAAAGTTCAGCTTTTTCTTATTCGTATGTGGTAAACAATATATATTGTACTTGGCTAAGTCGCTAATATTACAGAACTTCATGTTTTATTTCATTTAATTTTAAATGTTTTCGGTCTCAACATGAATACATAAAGAATAAATATCATTCATTAAGAGCACCACTTTATCACCGCATTTGTTTTGCAACTTCGTGTAGTAAAATATGTACATCAGCCATTCACTCAAAAGTAAAACTAAAAATCTATTGTAAATGCTTTTGCAAGTTTTTATCTTTTTAGTGGCTAACATTAATCCAGTCTCCATAATTCTTCATCTGGTCGATGATAGATCATCCTGGCATTTAAAATGATTATGTTCATCTATACATAGTTTGTATTGGTTTTCTAATCTATACATTTTCCAACTGTTTACTATACATGCTGTTATTGATTAGTTTCAAGGAATATTGTTTAAACCGTTCTTTGCTCTCTGTGTTCTGTATTCAATTTATTTTAGGTTTTAAGCCACAGCAGTTGTTCAGACAAGAAAACCACTTGTCTTTTTAGTTTCAAGCCGAAGTGTATCTTAAACGTTGTTTTCTTTGTTTTTCAATGCCCACAACAGGCATAGCATTAATGTTTCTGTACCCTTGTAATCATCAATAAATTTCTTTGCAAGAATATAATTCATTATGATCTTGAATTTTGAAGTTAAAGTGTATTCCTTTAAATGGTCAAGCAAGTATAATGCAATCTTTACTTTGATGTAATATACAGAAACGGAAGGGACATTGTTGTTATCGTTGTTATAATGCAGGTAACGAATCTGTACTTTGGTGTAATACACAGAAATGGAAGCGACACCTTTGTTATAATATAGGTAACAAATCTGTACGTTAATGTACTACACAGAAAAGGAAACGATACCGCCCTTATAATAGAAATAATGATCCTTACTTTGATGTAATACAAAAACAGATGCGATATCGCTGTTTCAATGCAAATAGCGAATCTGTGCTTTGATGTAATACACAGAAAAGGAAACGATACGGCCGTTATAATAGAAATAATGATCTTTACTTTGATGTAATACAAAAGGAACGGAAGCGATACCGCCATTATAATGCAGGCAACGAATATATACTTTTATGTAATACAAAAACAGAAGCGATACCACCGTTATAATGCAAATAAAGAATCTCTGTTTTGATGTAATACAAAGGAACGGAAACGGTACCGCTCTTATAATGCAGGTAACGAATCTGTTCGTTCATGATATTACACAGAAATGAAAACTCGAAATAGGCGTAATCCGGTATCAACCAGTCTTGGTCTTGTTTTGTTACTCAAGACGAAAACATGTATTGCCCCTAGTTGATCTAGAGTTTCTATTTCTGTTTATGGTATAACGGTGCAGGGTTGTTTTGTTACGATGAAAAATTTCTTTTAGGAATTTCTTGTTCCAATCTGTTCTGATTCTCACAACGAACATGTTCCAAAATTGATTATATTATGTATTCCTCCGTACACAATCTTTGCTTGTGCTGACTGCTGACTTTTCTACAATATTTTAACTTAAAATAAATTAATGTTATTTTCACACATTAATATGTTAGTGTTGCAAACTTTTTAGAAAAATTAAATGTAATTTAATGACAGTATTAAGGCCTCAACCACAATCACAGTGTCTGCTTTGTAAAATTGAATTTCTAAGTTATCTGATGCTCCAGTTAGACAGCCTGCTTCGCTGTCTAAATCTCAGTCCCAAACAATCAACCTATATTCTAGCACTGACCATGCAAAACAGCAAATATTTCGATATACAAAAATTTTAGGAAAAGATTTCACGTTTCTTTTCGAGAAAACTTGGAGACATTTGTATTTTTGTCGGTGATTTAGTGATGTCTAAGTCCCATAGCATGACGATACAGCTGTAAACCAAGGAAATATTCACTTTAAATTTTTTAACAGTATGATCTAAAACATAAAGATGACATGGTTTGCTGTGTATGCTCGTCGTGTAGCATTTGTTTAGCAATGAACCACACAGTCCAGCCTATTGAACCATTCATCACGGTTTCTAGTTCCATCATAAGATCACATGGTCAGATTGAGACTGTTTTTTATGCAACATAAAATTTAAAGGATGGACTTGGGATTAACTTAAAAGGCGCTAAAAATAGAATGGGACCAATCATAGTGTCCTGTATACCATACTCAACGGTCCCTCATTCGGAGTGATCTCGGTCAACCAAATCATGCTTCGTATGCATAGTCTGTAATTCTATCAGATGTTGGTGTCCTTGATTAAGAAACAAAATTCATGTTTGAAATTCGGCTGATTAATCTGAATGATTATTTAGGCCAAATTAAATTTCTGATTAAAAGCAAGTGAAGGCAGTGATGTAGTTGCTGGTGAGATGTTTGCACCTTTCCTACAGACTAAAGACCTACCAGACATTGCATGTAAAGATGTCTTTTTAAAGTTGTTTTCAATTATATAATTTTTTTAACTATATTTCATTTTGAGTCGTGATGGTGGCGATCTAAAAATTAGATGTGTCCAATGGCCATCTTAAAAATCTTGTTATCAGTACTCCTTTGAATGGAAAGACACATTGAGATGGTAAGTTTACCAAAATAATTCAGTATTACTGTTCTGAATGAAAATGTCGGCGATCTAACACGGCTGCCACAGTGACCAGTTTAAAAATATTGTTATCACTACCTCTCCTTAATGTTCATGTCAGCATGGGGTTTTCACTAAGGGACTTCGTGTATTTATTTTTAAAATCTTAAATCAGAACAGTCTTGATTTGACATCTAATAAAAGCCGACTTGAAGATCTTGTTTTCGCTAGTTCTCTTAAATGGAACATCATCATGATATGGGTTTTGCATCAGAACAGTACGTCTTATACTCTAATGTAAGATTCATTAGTGTAAAGAACATTACAGCTTATACTCTAATGTAAGATTCATTAGTGTAAAGAACATTACAGCTTATACTCTAATGTAAGATTTATTAGTGTAAAGAACAGTACAGCTTATACTCTAATGTAAGATTTATTAGTGTAAAGAACATTACAGCTACTATAATGTAAGATTTATTAGTGTAAAGAACATTACAGCTTATACTCTAATGTAAGATTTATTAGTGTAAAGAACAGTACAGCTACTCTAATGTAAGATTCATTAGTGTAAAGAACAGTACGGCTTATACTCTAATGTAAGATTTATTAGTGTAAAGAACATTACAGCTACTATAATGTAAGACTTATTAGTGTAAAGAACATTACAGCTTATACTCTAATGTAAGATTTATTAGTGTAAAGAACAGTACAGCTACTGTAATGTAAGATTCATTAGTGTAAAGAACAGTACAGCTACTCTAATGTAAGATTCATTAGTGTAAAGAACAGTACAGCTTATACTCCAATGTAAGATTTATTAGTGTAAAGAACATTACAGCTTATACTCTAATGTAACATTCATTAGTGTAAAGAACAGTACAGCTACTCTAATGTAAGATTCATTAGTGTAAAGAACAGTACAGCTACTCTAATGTAAGATTCATTAGCGTAAAGAACAGTACAGCTTATACTCTAATGTAAGATTTATTAGTGTAAAAAACATTACAGCTTATACTCTAATGTAAGATTTATTAGCGTAAAGAACAGTACAACTACTCTAATGTAAGATTCATTAGTGTAAAGAACAGTACAGCTACTCTAATGTAAGATTCATTAGCGTAAAGAACATTACAGCTACTCTAATGTAAGATTCATTAGTGTAAAGAAGAGCACAGCTTATACTCTAATGTAAGATTCATTAGTATAAGGAACAGTACATCAATACTCTAATTTCGAATTCATTAGCGTAAAGAACAGTACAGCCTGTAGTGTAAAATTCAATAGCGTAACGAACAGTACAGCCTATAGTGTAAAATTCATTAGTGTAAATAACAGTACAACTTATACTCTAATGTCAAATTCATTAGTGTAAATAACAGTACAACTTACACTCTAATGTCAAATTCATTAGTGTAAAGATTTTAAAATGTGCTTCACGTTCTAGATTTTGCAAGACAACTGTTTTTTTAGCATTTGGAATAAATTAAAGGAGAAATTACTCGACTGTAGAAATAAAAGACGGGTTTGTATAAATCACCCAAATACATTAACTTCAAATGGATGAGATAATGCATTTTTTGGATATGTTTAATTTCTTATTAGTAACAAAAGATTTCAGTAAATAAACAAATAAATAAATAAATAAAACTTCTTGCCTTATGATATTTTTTACTCAATATACCTTCTGTCTTTGCTGTGTTAGCTTATTAACAGAACAACATTTTCAATGGTTTCGAATACTGTATCACTAAAGAATTAAACGTATCTTAGACCAAACGTGACACACATGTTAGACCATACCAGAGTATCGTAGACCAAACTTGACACACATGTTAGACCATACCAGAGTATCGTAGACAAAACCTGTCACGCGTCAGACCATACTAGAGACTTACAAAACCGTTGGGTTTAGCATAACGTACATTAGAACCGTACCTTGGGGACTTGGAAAAGAATGAAAAGAGAAACGAAATGAATTAAAGGTTATGGTGACATGATAGCATTAGATGTTATGTTAACGATATGATAGAATTAAATGTTATGTTAACGATATGATCGAATTAAATATCATGATAACGATATGATCGAATTAAATGTTATGATAACGATATGATCGCTTATAATGTTATGATATGATCCCATAAAATATTATGATGACGATATGATATTGAAGGAGACTGAATCAAGTATAATTAATTGTATTACGTACACGTATGTTGGTTGAATTTAAATATAAAACATACTGGTCAAAACCTGAACAATGTGCAAAAAGCGAAAAGCCACTTCATGCTTCCATGAAAATATGTTTTTGTTCAACTTATTTCCAAATCGAAAACGGTTCAGAATAAGAATTGGGAATGCAGTCGTCAGCTAGGCATACACATATTATTAACAAGTAGCAGAAAGAGTATTTAATAAGCTAAAAGCTTTGCTTACCCTCGGCGTCTTATTGGTAATGTACAGAAACAGAAAAATAACAAGTAAAATACATGGAGTTAGAGTATATGCAATACCACGTGTCAGTGCCCTTTACTGTGCAAGTAATTACGAATACATTAAATACTTTTCAATACATGCAGTACCGTCAATTATGCAATGTCACCTAATCATGGCTTGGAAATGGCATCACTAAAACTATTGCTTGAAAATTTCTTTCTCTCCTCCCTGGCATGGTTTCTTTTGCTGTAATTGTGATAATTGTTGCTTTTATCAAAAGTGTTAGTGTTGTATTGAATGACTAAGAAAACAAATGTTTCACACAAAAACACAGAATGGTTTGATGCACATATCATAAGAATTCAATATGAAAATGTCCATCAAACCACGGCATAGTTTTAATAAAATGTGGTAAAGATGGTTGGCTTTGCCCAGCATTACTACACGTCTGACATTAATATGTAGTAATGAGTGGTATGCGTTCAGTCTGAAGTAATGCTAAGCCTGAATAGCACGATATGTACGGAGATTTGCATTGCAAAAAAAATGCACCGCATTAAAAGAGGCAGTAACATCAATATACGTCATTGCCCATTGACTGTTTTCGATTATTGTTACCATTATTATTTCAGCCTTGACTTATGTGGCTCACTATATTCAGTTTAAGTATCATAACAATAGTTTGCCGTAAACGATTTCTTTCGTCCTCAAGTTAACTGGAAGTGAATTTCAGGTACAGGTTCAATCTGCTTCTATCGATTGATATTACCTGGAGATACTTAGCGGGATGGTTGTACCTTGACATTATCATAAAGCGTCGTAATCCTTTTCACTGTAACGGAGAGAAACTCATGAGGAAATTCGTGCGCATGGTTCTTGATGATGAAAGGAGATGCGAAAAGGCGCATATTCTTTATATGTAACGGTACCAAGTGACTGTTGTAACTTTGACAGCGATAATGCCACATACTACACCAATATTGCAATTTTCAGTTCAGCACCAAATGGCTACACCATATATTCATATTCATTCTAACGTGGTGGTGCCAGTTATGCAGTAAGATCTCCATAGATGCGTCACTAAGAGGACTTGTGAAAATGTTGTATTTGCTAGAGATTGGCAGGGAGGTCAGTATAAATTAAAGCTGTAATTGTCGTTGTATTCTAATTTAGCCAACGCCTTGTGTCATTCGTCAAAACGTTACTAGCTGTAGTGTTTATCGGCATAATTAAAAATGCTGTAGTCATCCAAAATGTCAAGCAGTATGGAAATAGAAGCAAGCTTTCAGAAGACTGTGTTATAAATCGTTTCAAAAAAATCATGTCTGAATTGTGTCTCGCCGAATATAAATAAGACCATATACTGATGCCCAGCAAAATGTACGATATGTGTGGTCAAGAAATAAGTGTGGTGAGAGCTTTGTCAACAACTATTTCCCCATACATGAATCAGAACCAGCAGTATACCAAACATACGCAGCGAAAGTCGGCAGTTCGGCGATCCTTGATCAGATCTGAAACTTTGACGAGGGAAGAGAAGGTAGATGTGAATAAACTCTCTCTTTCTCTCTCTCTCTCTCTCTCTCTCTGTCTCATATTATACTTTTTCGTTCTGACTGGTCATTAAAAATATGTACTGTATGAAAGTTTAAAAAAACGAGAAAAAAAAACAATCATGGGAATGCTAAATAGGATTAGGATCATTAATTATTATTTGTTGTTACCATGACTACTAATGAAATGTGACAATATTATCAAGATAGTGTCAGTATTTCTAACGGATATTTTAAGATGATGTTCTGTCATTCTAAAGATTTACCACCCAGAGACTAATTTGTTTTATTTTTGTTTTTGATTACATTCTTCAGTATACAGTCTTGTAACAATTGTAATATCCTTATTTCATTTTTGTGACCGCTCTATTCTATAGCATATAATAGCAAACCGTTCCTACACAAAAGAGTTCATTCAAAATATTTGCTGCTTACCTGCCAGATGATAGATCGATAGTTACATTTTGTGAAGAAATATAGTAATTCCGATATTCATTATGTACGTTTCAAATGTCGCTAATATTATCGATCCCATCAGTATTTCTTATATTAAATTTCATTTTAGAGATGTAATTTTTAAATAAAGAAAGATATTTCAATGAATTACCTTTGTACATATACTTCGGAAAGATGGATGATGCATTTAAAGAAGATAGAAAGTAATTAACTTTTGTCAAAACAAAAGTAATTAACTCCTGCTTGTCAAAACAAGTGCTACTTTGCAGTATAATGTAACACAGCGTAAGTGACACGATCATAAAAACAGTCACAATGTTCAAAGCTTTAATCTCATTCAGTAAAATGATTCAGAATATAATGCCTGAGCAGAAACAGACTGTTTGGCCCAGTAAAAAGACACTAAAAATGCGAGCACACTATCCAGAATATTTAATCAGACTGCCTATTTCCGTTTTGTCTGCTTTAGAGTACATACTGTCTTTATGTCAGCCTATCAACTGAATATCCTAATTCGATTATATTTTTATATATTTCCAAAGTAGCCAAAATTGGTGCTTTTACGGTGTTTTTAAACTGTCATGGGCTAATTCATAATTGTTCATGTTCACAAAATGTGTAGACTTCGGTGTCCGTTAGATGTCAGCTTTATTTACAATTTTAGTATGTTGAACAAAAATTAATTTGAATAAAATCGTAAGTATTTATATTCCTGTGCTACATATCCCTTATGTTTAAGTTGCTTGTTATAAGCTGTTATGACTTAGTTGGGATACTTTCTAAATGAAATTTACCTAAAATATCCCCTTGAAAATAGGGTGAATTTACAAGAGTACAAACATCTTCAATAGTTTCTTAGCTTTATGGGATATAATTATATTTTCTTCTGTTATAACTACTGAGGTTACCAACCACACGTTTTTTAATTGTACTCAAATATGTATTGTTTGTTCTTGTTGCCTTTTAGTTCTTTAAGGTTTACTCGTTACTTTCTGGTATAGATACAAATCTACTTTATTGCCAAGAAAAGCCTCTTATGTTTTACATAAGAATGGAATTCTTTGAGATGCTTAGAATGGTTATATTAATGAACTGATCATGGCATAGGATTAGGTGCGAGTGGTTATATTAATGAGCTGATCATGGCATAGGATTAGGTGCGAGTGGCAATGGCCTGATAAGAACAACATAGATTTCGTTGATTGCTCACGGAAACAAATGTCATCTGCCTGGCCAACCAAAACCCTTTTGTACACAGTGAAGTATGAACCAAATCGATTAGTCTCGACGGCTGAACACAATTGATCGCTATTTGCATGGTTTCCACAAACACTAAAGCCACCATACTAATTGCTGCATTCCATAAAAATTCATTATTAAAGACAGCTCATAGTTTACCTTTGATTGAACCACGTCACAAATTTAAGTGAAAACATCGTTCTGTGTAGCCCCCAGGAATAGGTTTAATACATTCTAAAATGAGCTATAGAAAATGGCACGTAACCCTAATTTTCTATTTCATTAATATATGATTCTCATGTTTGGCCGTCTCAGATAGCTCCTAACTATTTAATAGTCTATCGATTCACAGACTGTAAGAATGATCATTATGCATTAGTCATAGGAGTAAATTCAAACAAAATGGATCGAGAATTGTTGAAATTATACACTTGTGAAAGGTTAACCATACACACTATTGACTTCGCACGACTTGTGTGGGATTTGGATTTTTCACATAGCTTTAACAATTTTTCAATCATATATCTACGATGTATGCAGTGTGGCAGTTTATAGTGATGTCTAGCACTGGAGCATCATGCCGCAGACATGAAGCATGATGTCGCACCCAGTCACATTATCCTTACACCTGGCCAACCAGTACTGACACTAACCACATGATGCTGAGCCACAAGCGAGGCAGCTGTTACGACCATTTTTATAAGTCCTTGGTATGACTCGGCCGGGGATTAAACCCACGACCTCCAGCATCCGAGACGGACGCTCTAACCACTAGGCCACCGGAGCGGTCAATCGATTCGAAGAATTGCCGCCAAAATGTTGACAGTAATAGTAAAAATATAAGTTTCAGAAGGTGAAGAAAGGAAAATAATCCCCACAATCGCAGCCAATCAGTAAAGAGGACACTGCGCAAGAATTACATAGGCTTACTTGGCCCAATCAGTATCACATGAAGTGATATTTTAACATGTTGCCATATAAAACTGCATATGCTAAACATACAGTGTAACGGAAATGTGGTAATATACATATATTTTATTTATATCAGATACAAACACACATACTTACACATCCCTGCTCAGTGTGTCCGCTACAAAATATAGTTCTTTACCTGTTTGCAGCTAATCACAATCCTTCGTTTTTGAGTCCTTACACATTATTAGCTCCCCTTAGCACTAATCAGTATTAAAGAGTCAAAATAGTTTTAGCTGCAATGGGGGGGGGGGGGGGGCAAGCTACTTTATGTTATGTTGTAAATGTGCTGATATATGGTAAATAAATTCCCACAGTTAAATTTTGATTTTCCTGCCACTGCAACTATGGGCTGACATGATATATAACAATATTCATTTTATTGCAGAAAACCAAAGACATTTTGAGTTTGTATAACTTCATGAACTTAAAGCAAACAATGACAAGGTGATTTATTTACAAGTACAGTGTTTTAATTTGATGACCTTTATTACATATTTAAGGAGCAGGTTATCATATATTCTTATTCTTAGCAATCAATGGAACCATCAGGGGCTTCATATTTTCTTTCACTTAAAGAGTACAAATATACTTTTACAAGAGAAACACTAAACTCCATAATTTTAAAATAATTTTCATTACAACCCGAACAAAAATATAATTTTGGAATAATATATTTGATATATATTTACATGTATATGAAATAAAATCTTATGCATGTAACTCAAAGACCCCATATGCATAAATGCCTTTTTAATTTCTAGTTGTCTAATTTGTATACTCGCAACACAGAACAAAATATATTTGAGAACATCTCTTTCCCTCTGTGTCTCTGTGTATATGTGTGTGTGTGTGTGTGTGTGTGTGTGAATTTAGTACCAAGATTAAGGACAATATTAGAAGAAATTTCATATTTTTCATTTTATGTGTTAAATGTATTTTATGCAAATAACTTTTGAGGTAATTTTTAAAATAATAAATGTTGATAATGAATTCATTTGCACTAAAATATAATGTTTGTGTCATGGAAGGAAATAAAAATTGCAAACATGAAACCTAGCTATCTTTGGCCCTGATAATGGCGCATACGGCAATGTTATAGAGACAAGATAAACATTTAACATAGAGTTTTCAATATTACAGGACATAATTAAAGGCCGAAGATTATTACATATTTCTACTTCCTTGCCAACATTTGGTACCTTAGAAAAGCTTAACATTCGACGGCTTCTTTTTGGTTCAGAAGTTGATTCAAAGTTGTCTTTTCGGTGTTATCAATAACTCCTTACCACTCGCTCGATTTTGTGCTTGTTCGAGGTTTTTGCTTTTACCAAAAACGTACATGTTTTGATATATGTATCCCATCGTCTAAATGGATCTCAAAACAAAGGTGCCGATTTGACTTTGTTATTGCTACTCCTCCTGAACGGATTTTCAACATGAAGTTTTCACTAAAAGATTTATTATAATGTCTAGTTACTTTTATAAGAAAATGGTGCCAATCTGACGTCCAATATGGCCGAAACAACAGTTAGCTTAAAAATCTTTCCTCTTAAATGGAAACTAAATTTGACTAAAGAAGAGTTTTTTTGGTGTCTATTTGGTCCTTAATGAAAATTGTAAACCACAATGGTGCCTAACTTGGAAATATTGTTATATCTAACAGCAGACTTCTTATGATACCTAGTTAGTTCTAAACGAAATCAGTGCCAGTTGAAATCCAATATGGCCGCCACGACGAATGTATTAAAATTCTTTTAACGATTCCCCCTAAATGGATCAATGATCTCTACTTTGTCCTAAATAAAAATGTTGCCAATCTGACATCCAAACTGTCCATCACAGGAGCTATTTTGAAAATCTTGTAATCGCTGAATAATATCAGAGATGGTTTCAACACTCAGCAGTTAAAAGGAAGAAATGGTCTTATCTTGAATTCCTTGAAAATCTTTTTGCCCAACAGAGTGTCAGTCCCTACGAAGGAATCTTTATGTTGTGAAAGAGAGCAATTAATAATCTTCTGTGCTTCCCAATATGAATGCCCTGAAACGATTTGCAAGTAAACAAACTGTCGCTCAATGATGAATTTGACCAAATAATAAATAAAACCGTTGGGCCTGTAGTGAGCATGTCAAAATTAATACGGACTTCAGTTTAGCCGCTCGGAATCAAATCCGGCTTCGAAGAAGTGTTCTTCTTGCGCTGATCATAAACGGAGACATTCAGATCGGAGTCATGGTAAGATAAACATAACCACGAAAGACTCATCCTTGGGTGCGGTATGGGAAAATTGACGAAAAACATCTTTTAATCAGTTGGTAATATGAGTTTTGGAATATATATATCAGGACCTTTACGTCTTTGGAGGTTATAGTTGTGGCTGTTGGGATGTTCTGTGAAGTAAGAGTTGAAAGATTAAGGTTGTGTTTGGTCAGAATAAATAGACAGTAACAAAGCTTATGATATTACAAAACAAACTGCGGCAAGTCACAGACAGATGCCGCCTTAAACTATCTAAAATGAACGTAATCGCTTCATTAAAAGATTCATTGAAGCGAACATGGAGAAGGTACGTTTATACTCTGTGGCAGCGACTGTTGCAGAATCGTAAAAATAAAAGTAATGAAATAAACAAAAGTACGCTAAATCCTAACTTGAGTTCAAATTAAAACGTTAATTGCAATTTGTGGTCTGTTTTAAACTTCGCCGATAACATACCAAACGGTTATGTTGTTCGCACATTTGATTACATGGTTCAGAAGCCAGTGCTGTATATTCAATATTCTATTGCTCTCTTTCAGCGGTATTTCATCTTATAGGGTGTTTTTGTACAGATTTCCATCTATCATTTTCTTCTATCGTCTGTGTTCCCTTTTTTTCTAGTTAGGCCATATAATGGTCATTTAAAATAGGTCACATTTTGAAATTCAGTGTATCCAGAAGAACCAGAACACAGATTTCATTACTTTTAATATTGGCATTGTATATGTATCCCCTTTTGATCAAATTTGAAAAATATTGATTCATGAACATTTATATAATATTTTTCCGAAAGTGACAAGACCATGTTTGCCTTACTAGCCTTGTACAGATGATGAGAATTAAAAATGGAATCTACCTGCATTAATATTCATTTCTCCAACGATTAGCTTTACTTGTTCGAGCTAATTTGGCTAGGAAAGTGCATTTCCGTCATGCGTATTAGTTGCATTAGACATTATCATTTGTATTAAACATTTTAACTTGTATTAGACAATGTGTATAATATTTAGTGAACCACTAAACGCAAAAGTATTTATTCTTCCAAACGGTTTAAATTGGATGTCACTAGGTTTATTGACAACATAAATGTTTCATTTATTTTCAAAAACCAAACGTGTGCAAGAAATCCTAGATGGTAGTAAAGTTAAGGAAGATATCCTCTACCATTGTATCTGACTAGGGAAATCGTTCTAAGTAATTATTAGTATGGTAGAGAAATGCAAATTTAAAGTTATGAAAGAATCCATCTCAAACAGTGATCACATTGACGATAAGATATAGTCCTATGGAATATGTTATTTAATTTTCTTAAATGTTTTGTTTTCTTTTCTGCAGCAAATATCTAATGTTACAATACTTTTTCGTTTGTTTTCATTTTGGATGTATTTAAGGTTCAGTTCCATTTACTCCTAGGACAGGCCCCAGGTCTGAATATCTCTAGATTATGTTGCTTGCCTGCCAGTGTTTGCTTTATCTGTCATCACCTTGTTATCAGCAAGTGTGACTTTCACTGATGTCAAATATAATTGCTTTTAGACTCCCAGCTAACTGTCCAGTTATAATGCCCCTATTTCAGTTCCCTGTGTTTGAAAGCTAGCTTTAAATATGGGATTTCTATATTTTACTCATAGGACAGGCCCCAAAAATTTGGATAGTTTCTATCCAAGGTAATATGACACCCCAGCTGAATGGCCCTCTGCTATTAACATCCCAAGCCCATGCCTGTGTGAGCCTGATGAGTTCTTTCAGGCTGGTGTAAGCTACTGTATGAACCTGGTTATTAGTTCACAGAACCTCCAAATATTGCAATTGAAGCAAGTGTTTGGACAATATAATGAGTGTCGTTTTATATGCATTTCATTACTGTACTATAAAGGCTTATTACTCCATATGATTTTTTTCTTCCAGCCACATAGAAACATTCTATATGGTTTTATGAATAGTCCATATAAATGTTGTTACATCCCACATTGTAATTTGTCGGTCTCAAAGAATAATGCACCTGCTTTTTTAATTTCAATGAATGTGCATTTTAAAAAAAAAATATCACATAATACTTTTAGAAATTCTAAGATGGTAAACACATGAACTTATGAAAAAATCATTTGCTATGCCCCATTTTTACATATGACTCTTCTACTGTAACACTTTTGTACAAAATATGTTTAACATCTATTGCAGACTGCACTGTAAATTAATAAAGTCCAATGAACGAATCTGATATTTATTTTCCAAATGATGATATGTAAATTAAAAGTATTGTCAAAGTTTACATAACATTTCGTACATCCGAACCAGAACACATCAGAGGTAACATCTATGGTACGATATCAACTATGCGTCTATCCATGCTTATTACAAGATCCTAGAATTATTTGAGCACAGTATTTACAACTGTTCAAAATGCTGCCCTATGGGGTACACTGTCCACATTGTGTGTTATTTCCATTTCAAATGAATTCCTTTTTAAGGTATGAGTCGTTATCCTATCTGAATTGCATTATACTTTAATGGCCATTCAATATTTTCATCATTCCTTTCTAAGTCCTGTAGTACATTATTTGTTGTGTTTTACAACGCCTGGTTGCTGATCGCTAGGAAAACTTCATCCTTCTGGAAAAGAACACAAATTCATCCAAGTACACTGCTGTATGGTAAACAATGAAACTTAGATTCAAAAATAGATCTTGATGGAATGCGATTTATGGGTTCCTCAAAACTGTATATATAGATGCACCACGGTAAGGTATATAAATCAGTTTAATACGGATAATTAACACGTAGATGCATGCAAAGTTTTTGTCCCAAGAAGAATGTATCTACTGAGGAAAATAAGTACTGATGTTGATAAAATGTAAATTGATCTACAATTGGCCATTTGATATGTGACGTTTGACCAAAACAGTCCAGTACAAATTTTCCCCATATTTAGCGGCTAAGTTAACAGTTTTTCTTTCAAAGATGTTGCCAGGAAAAATGAGAAGCAGAAATCTATGAGAAGTAGCTATACATTTAAAATGGTCTAAAAATAATTTTGTTTATTTTATGAATAGCTATCTGATAAACCTTACTGAAGCATTTTATGATCAAATAGAATAATTTAAACTGTGTATAACGGCAATGTACATGTATGCATGTATGGTGTGCTTAATTACAATTCAAATTCAACTGCACAGCTTGTTCATAGAGAACCCAAAAAGAAAGAGAAAGAGAGAAAAAAGAAATTTGTTGAGTTAAAAATGTTTGTATGCTTACCTTGGAGTTGACATTTGAGGCTGTCGTTTTCTCGGATTCTGTTTGCATGGTGTATCATGCAAGGCACGTTTCTTTGATGTTCATACTCTAGTTTGTTTCGCACAATTAATTTTCTCCTGGAGTGGCTCCTCTGGTATTGATAATAATTGTTCTTCGTCAGATACATGAACATCATCTCCAAAACTGTAATAAACTTCACCGTCTGGACACATGGAAATACCACAGTATCAAAGAAGATCTGGCAAAGCGGCCTCGTGACACCATATAGTCAATAAATAATCTATCTGAACTTGAATAAGGCTTCCTAAATTCCTCAGGGCACTTTCTGGGGGCATCCATGTTTGTGGATGTCGGAATTCTTTCCCAGACATTTTGATTGTCATTTGCCTTACTTCTTCAAAGGACAATGCAGCTGCATTGTAGATCTTTGGACAGTACAAATCCTTTAAAAAGGAAATGTATGCATCAATATTTAGCATTATGGATGAAACTGACTCATCTGTCTCATGGATTTCCATGTGAAAGAGTTTGAAAAGCTCAAGACCTTGATTGTCAATGGCTTTCATTAAAATCTTTTCGTGTGAAATTCCATAATGTCGTGGCAAAAAGTCATTTCCTCCCATGCACAAAATGATGGCAATCAGAGCCGCAGAATACTTCTTATTGAAGTATCTTTCAATACTTTCTATGATTTTGGAAATGTTGTACAGCTCAGGCTTTTGTTTCTGTAGCCAAACATAAACAGGGCGTGTAAAGGTTCCAGTTTGGTTTCTTTTCCAGTGGAAACTGATACCAAATAGGTGAATTAGGACTGTGTCGATATCAGCTGATGATACAAAGTTGACAACAGAATCTCCATCAGACAACTCAGCATCAAGCTCCTTCATCCAATCAAGCTGAGCCATTTCTGCTTCTCCCTTTCTCTGCCTGATGTTAGACAGCTTCTCCATACCAACAATTCCTGATTCGGAAGTAAATCGAACTCTCAGTGGTGTTGTGAAAGGACAACATGTGCAGGGGACCTCTTGGCAATGACATGCTGTCAGCAGAGCTTCACTGTCTATATCCAGTATAATATTTTGCTTAAGAAGAAGCTGATCAGTGTGATTGCCTAAATAGGAACTTACAAGTTTCTTGCCGGTCCCTGTTCCCACAACAGAGGGCTTGTGAAATTTATCTTCACTGATCACCTCTTTTTCTTCCTTCAAATGTAAGATAGATATTTTTCCTTTAGAATCCCGCATTTTTCTTGTATGTGCTTTTAGTGTGTCTGGTGTGAAGGAATATTTTTCCTCACATATAACAACGTGACGTAAATTTGGAAGGTGTCCTATCAGCTTGTGAAGAATTGCCTTTGATACGTACTCTAAGTACTGGTCTCCAGTCGAAGCTGATGTCTTGAACTTCACACCGGCAAATTCTACAACTGAAGCTTTCGTTTGTTCCTTTATGGTCGGTGGAACAGCTTTGAAATCTGTTAGGATGAACTCATCTAAGTCTGGCAAATCGTCCTTTTTCTCACTTGTAGCTCTGGTATCAGATATTTTCTTTATCAACTCGAGATGAGCTCTTTTCACACCAGCTGATTTATTAGTGGATGATTTTGTCCCATCTGGCTTAAAGATTGACTGACAAGTATTCATTGAAGAGCTTAGACAGTCCACAATCGTTGTCATCTTCTTTACTGTCCTTTTTCTTTTCTCCTCGCTTTTTTCTTTCATGCTCTTACATGATGTATTTTTTGGTACGCCTTTAGTCCTCTTGATTGTTGACCCTTTTGATCTTTTTATTCTGTTAATGAGATGTTTGGGTCCGTTTATCAATTCAATGTTAGGACAATCACTAAGTGTCATACCCAATAGACACTCTCTTGCTGCATATCTGTGAATCATGAATGTTCCTATCTCTTCTGTAGTTGAATCTAACATCTCTTGCTGAACCTCTGGATTCTCCTTGTGATATACATTTCTTAGAATGGGATCAAAACTTGATGACATTCCCTTTCTTCAATGTATCAGACCAACTGTTCTTACAATATGGCCCAAGTCATTATCACTGGCTTTTCTTCCCATGTACCTTTCTGAAATTTTGGATGCTATCTCTTCATCTTTTTTCTCATCTTGCTTAATCTTTGAAGCATCCTCTCCTGAGACGACAGACTGGATTACTTTATGGACTTGTCTCTGCTCGTCTACTGTGGACATCCTTATCATTACATTGCTTAGTGTGGCCCCTGGTCGAATACATTTCTTTGCATCTCTGTGGTCAATCTCTCGAGCAGTGTCTAATCCAAACCTGACAATACTACCATTGTGAGAGGTACTGAATAGAGCATGTTTCATTTGTTTGTGAAAGTGACTTGATTTGTAATGTTCTATCAAAAGCCATGTGCAAAATCCAGCATAACTGGATGCTCCATTTAAGAATGAGAACGGAAGTGAAGACTTCACACCGGCCAGTAGTAAGTTGTATCCATCTTTTCCTCCTAGTCTTTCAGCAATGGCGATGGCTACAATTTCGTCACAATGCCTCATTATATCAATATGCTGGGAAAACGTTTTATTCTCAGTGGATGTTTTCTTAATGAATTCTTTCAACATTTGTCCCCATCTCAATTCAAGCTGGCTGACAGATAACTCCTGATCACACAAATTTTTTTCCAGCTCCTCTGCATGTGAATGTGGTAGCGAGTTGATAAACGTGATGATAACCGAGATATGCAAAGCTGCTGACAATCGCCAAACATTTCGCGTGGCTGTCTTGATGTTCTCGATACTTACCAATTTACTGCAGTCTTTTTCAATATCATCATCTCTCATATATTTCAGTATATGAATGAGGCCTGATGTTTCATAAGCTGATATTAAATTCATGATTTTTGACTTTCTCAAGTGCAGTACTGGAAATTCTGGAAGAAATGTTGTATACTTTTTGTTCCCATCTATAAGCTTAAAAAGGTTTCTGGCAATCTTGTAGTCAGGTGCAAACAGAACCTTATTTGTTTCACTCAGCTCAGCCTTCTCCAAAAATCATCGAGAACCACTTTCAATGTGGTTATGTCGTCATCTTTACCACTGGAGGGTGGAGGATGGCGGCATAATAGTGGCGGTGATGGTGTGTTGTTTATATCCTGATATACTAGTATGCTACTATCAGTACCGCAGACAACAGTTTCATCTTTGTTTGTCATAAATGGTATCTGTATTTCTTCAAGGAGGGCTTGAACATCTTGGAGAATATCTTTATTAGCACCAACTTTTATCCTAATATTTGAATATTCTTCCTCCTCCTCTTCATCTTCTTTTCCTCTTTTTTTATTCGTTTTATCTTTATACATTGGATGTACATCCTCCTCATCTATATCACTGATATCAATATATGGTAACAAATCACAAGATACATTTGGATCATCCTGGATGTTTTTCATATCCTCGATTGTATCCCCATTACTGTCAACTGATCTAATGGAGGTAATGGCTCCATTAATGCTCTCTATATCTCCACTGGAGATGTTTAGTGGGAAGTTTTCAGTTCTATCATTATTACTAATTTTATCCATTTTCTCCAAATCATGAATGGCCAAGGATGAAAAGCTTTCATCTAGATCCATGTTTTCTTCCTGAAATTCTGAATTTTCCATCGAAGCCGCTTTGCCTAGAATGTTTGTGAAGGGCTGTAATGATGTAAGTCTTGTCCATATGTATTTCAGGCCCCATTTGGCTTGCTGCTGAAAACGTTCAAAAGCACACTCTTCATCAGAGGTCATCTTTAGTAGAACCCATTCTAGATCTTCTTTTTTCAGCGGTGGTGCTTCCTTGCATGCACAATCTTCTTTTTCTTCACGCAGTCAAAGATGCCATGTTAATACATCGTTTGAATCTTTTGGAATGCCTTTGATTGTAATGGGCAGGGTGCATAGTTGATTTATTCTCCTTTCACCAGGTTGTGGGTCAGTTTTCATGGTGAGCTGGACCAGATTGTCCATGAAAAATATAAGATGGCAGTCTCTGAGACAAACCAAATGTTCAGAAGATGAAACATCACTTGCTTTTATATAGCAAAGTGGATATGGTTTCAGATACGTTTTAAAGTGACAAAGTTCTGGATCTGCAGCTTTCTTAAGACGTCTGTCTCCATTTCGTAGACTTTGACTCATATTGGTAGCTGATGTGATGGAAAAAACAGATGTGATGTTATAGTAGTTGATGAACAACTCATCTGTGACAATATCTTGTATGAGACCACTGTAATTTCTGTTAAGTATGTTCAGTGATGAATCGAAATGGCAATATAAAGAGGATAGTTTTGATGTGTAGAAATCATCTGATGATCGACGCCTGAGGCTGTCTTTGTTCAGTAGTGTTTGTTCTAATAAACACTGGAATGGTAAAGGAACGTGCAACCGCCATTCTCTCATTATTTGAAAGTGGTTCATATCTAAGGGATCAGCAAGCCAATGTTTCTCCTCTTTAAAACATTGAAAGCAAAAGGAGTCCAGAATTCTATATTCCTCTGGGAGATCTTGGTCATCCAGACAAGATGAAAGTGACACATAATGGGGTTGGAGTTTTCCAAATTTTAGATGACTTCTTGCAAGAAAACGCTCACCAGGCGGAAGGCAGCCTTTGGGAAAGAAGAATATGACAGGCACATAAACATTGTGACTTTTCTTCAGAGAGGCACGAACTATCAGAGACATATCATCATACATTTCAACATTATGTTGCAATTCCTGCAATTCGATACCAATGTGTACTCGTGCTTTATGTGCACACACCTTTGTGCACTGAAAACAAATAATATTTTGAAACTGAGGAGCAGGTATGTCTCTAAGAGCATTTTCTGTGTCGGTTTCTATTTTCTCAGGTCGATGGATACTTTCAAGATGGATAGTAATTCCATTTATTGCATCAGCAGCAAACTTTCGAGCAACATTCCGCTGACATAACTTCAAGCACAACTGATTGAGTTCTTGTCCTTTTTCTGCCAACTCTTTACATAATCTAAAGAATTCCTATTTACTTTCCTGCTCATCTTCATAGTCTGATGCTTCTTTCTTACAAAAAGAACTATACTGCCATTCGAACAATTGAATTTTATTCCATTCGCTGTCGGTGAACTGTGTTTTATAATCAATAATTAAAGATGGAATCTTCAGCCCTTCAAGTTGTAGCTTATTAATTGTTTCTTCATACAGACCCAAACTTAAAATTTCAACAGACGCTAGTTGTTGATAAAGGTTCCATGTTGATTTATTCCATTTGTTTGAAGATATAGACTGTGTTTGTTTTTCTAAGAGTTCATCACATACCACTTTGCAAACTTGGAAGTCATCATAGTGATGGAACATATATCGAAAGAAAGACAACAAAGAAACCAAATTCTTTTCTTCTCTCTGGATTATCCCAGTATCATGTCGCTGTAATTCTTGTACAATATCTTCTTTCTTCACAATTTTTTTCTTGTCATGAATCGAATGGTTAGATTTAAGGAACTTTACAAGATCATCTATGGCTATGAAAGTTCCATCTTCGATTTTATTGAAAGGTAGAGACTCGAGTGATGGTATACAGATGGAAACCTGTTGAAGAATGAAATTATTTAACTATCTGATGTCAACAATTCTGTCAAACTAGATAATAAAATATAAAGTTAGAATTTTGGTACTAGATTTTATGTATTGGAAGATAAAAGATTACAAGTATGATTGATCAGTGATATGAGAGATGGATAGAAATATAAACTACAAACGTTTGACTTTACCTTGTCCGAAACTGAGTTCATTTCTGCTTGACCTAAATTGACTTTTTTATTTTATTCATTGTAAACAACTAATACATACATAAATAATGTTCTATATGTATTGGTTTAAAATCAGTATCATTATTAAAAGAAGAATTAATCATGTTTATTTGGGTCAAGGTTTTGGAATTTCTTAAGTGAATTATACAAATTCCAGTTTATTTATTTTTGTTAACATCAGGATCATTCTAGAAGGTTATTTTTCATTAGGTAATGTTTTATTTTAGAAAATGTTAATTGTGACCTGAGGTCAAGTAGGGAACTATATATAGTGTAACTCAGAGGATTTTATTAGTTGCTTTAATATGTACATCTTGAAACTGTATATTATGTTGTGTCCAGTTGGGCTGAAATTAGTTCTTCAAATTACTGAATTCAGGTGATTATTTTCTGTGGAAATACAAATGTGCTCTGATAAAACATGGGTAAAGACATTCACTGGAATTTAAGGCGAATTAAAACATGGAATTATATTAATATGATTCAACACAAAGACTCTTGGCATATCAACACTATAGGAGCTATAATGGACACTTGATTGTTTCAGTTTTTGGATTTATTCAGGACTTCTTCTGAATTTTATTTAGGACTTGAATTTACAAGGAATTGTATCTGTAATTCTTGAAGTATTGGGGATTTAATTCGCAATGCTTGAAGTTATTTTTAATTTTTACTTTGTATTCTAAGGAAATAAATTATTTGTTTAACTTTACAAAGCTTGTAGTCTTTCACTCGTTTCTGTTACTTATTTTAAAAGCATAGACTCGTACCGAAGTCCTAATATTTAAAGTTCTGAAGAAACTTTAGCGGTATTCTCAAAATAAATCCAATGCTGGAAGGTTGTTGTTGCTGTTGTTGTTGTATGGTTTAACGCCATTTTCAGCACACGATAGGCTATACATGGCGGTCAGTATTAATGGTGGAGGAAGAACCCGGGAAATCCCCGGAAAGAACCATCGACCCACGAGAAGCTACTGGCAAGCTTTCTCACATACCCACATTGGCAGAATCCGAGACTCGAACCCAAGCAGACAGAGGTGAGACGGCAGTGATCCGTAACCGAGAGCGCTTTAGACCACTCGGCCACTCGGGGCCCCCCAATGCTGGAAGGATATCCAACGCTGGAAGTGTTATTGTGTATGTGATGGCCTGTTGTATAGTGATGTGCCAGCAGTCTTTTGTTGAATCACAATAATACAGTTCAAGAATATATCTGTGTTTGAATTTTACTATGAATCAGAATCTTTATTTCCAATAATGTTATTTCTGAGCACTTTGTATTTCCAGAGAAAACCACTTTAATTAAATAATTTGAATGACTAAATTTTCACCCAAATGAAATACTGGATACTACAATAATACAACTGTTTCTGCTCCGATCTTAATCGCAAATAAATAATTTTCCAGTAACATGATTACAGATGATAAAGTCATCTGTTTGACCCAGTTCATGCTTAGTATTTTTTAAATAAAACGTAACAACAAGTAAAAAATTTCTTTATGTAAGGTTTCAAATGCTTACGAGATAATATCTTAGTTACAAGTACAAAGTCTATTACTACAATTAAAATAATGAACATGGAAAATAAAATGTCGCTGACTCAAGCCAAGATAAATATTTTTACTTCTTTTAATAATAATCATAATATTTAGCCGATACTCATAAGGAAAAAATAGGTATGTATTAGTTGTTTATACAGAATAAAAATTCAGTGATTCAGGTCAGGTAGAAAATGAACTTGGTTTTGGACAAGGTCAAGTCCAATATACAATTAGCATATAATGAATAATTTTTCAAAAAATCTAACAAAACAATGAATATTAAAATAGCATAATGTAAGCATGTCTTTATCAGAATTTTTTTCAGTACATTTAACTTGATGCATACAAGATACGTTTATTTAACTGTGGACGTGGGATCTTTATATAGGTCTACATAATACTGTTTCCAGCATGTGCATAACAATGTTGGTATTTTATGTTCAGCATCTAAGAAATAAATCAAAATTTTATATAATTTAAAATAAATTCAAACAAAATAAACTTGGAATGTAAGCAAACAAATGAATTATTATTACTTGAAGTTTACATCGTAAGAATCAATTTACCATGTAATAACCGTTTATGCATGAGGGAAATTAGTGGTCAAAATACTCCCATCACACTATATAAGATATACTGGAAACGATGTGGACATGTATTATCTTATATGTCTGCATTACTCACTGTCAAATACAGAGTAAACATGACATTCATAGTTTCTGCCTTAATGTTTATATTGTCGTATCTGTCTACTTAAATCTGTATCGTTCACTTATTGTATATTCCTTTTTTTCTCCGTTAACTTTACATTGTCAGAATCGTGCAGTATTTTAGGATACCGAACAGCTTGATATTGCACGCACGTTCACGACACGTGTGCCTAAAATATTATGGTGTATTAGGAACTCCTTTTGTAAACAAATCATGCACACTCATGTAGTAGAACATTTAGGTTTTAGCTTCCAGGATTTGTTTGTGGTTGAATTAAAGCAGCTGTATAGATGATAAAGTTATTGATGTGGACGAGTTCACTGAGTCAGAAACTAAACTTTCAAACAAGAAAACGAATGTCCGTGATATTCGCAATGTCAACAACAAATGTGAGATACGCAGTACTTGAAAATATCGTTCTGATAATTGAAACAGTTATTTAGGAGAATATTCGTATCTTTTCGCAAATAGAATGGTTCAGACTATGACCAGTGCTCTCTAGGGTCCATAAACATATAGCTTAGAAAAGAATATTGAGCCCAGGGGCTATCGCATATCTATCAGAGAAATACCATTTTACGAATCTGTCAAAATATTAGATTCGTGAAATAAAATGTAGCAGAAGGTTTGGGTATTAAACTAGGAGCCTCAAAACCAATAAGCCAAGACGACAAAAAAGTATTATTTTCTCTGGCTAAATGGATTGTCACACAACAGATGCTTTTCAATTTTTCCCGTGTAACTATTTGGACAGTGTTAGGCTAGCGATAGAAGACGCATACTGTATGATACAGGTCATAGCTGGGTCCCTCCATTAGCGAGTTGCAGCTAGCATGACATAAACATATTTATTTAGCTGGTAATAAGAATGGTAATAAATATACCTATATTTTATGCATCTGAATTATCTCAGAATGTTCTTTCTTATTTAGTTCTTCAAATTCGACCAATGTGTCCTGCAAAACCTTATACTCCGAAACTGTACTGGAATTTGGAGTACATTTTCAGCTGAAATCCAGTCTACTTACTGCACTGAATTGACCAAGTAATCCAGTCCCTCATAATCAGAACAGCATAATTGAATTGGATCAATATAAAAACAAAATCAATGCTCATTCGCTAACAATATCACTCTAAATGTCAAGTTTAGGTAGACCAAAACAACAATTCTTTTTTAAACTGATGTCGAACGCACGACGAGGTTCGAAGTTTGTTTTCTCTGATGCCTCCGTTGGTAATTTTGTTATCGATATTCCTCTTAAACTGCTTCAAGGATTGCATGGTCTACTTGGTCCTGAATCAGAATGGTGCAGCTAGAATATCCAATATGGCCGTCATGGCCACCATATTGAAAATCTTATTATCGCTACTCCTCCTTCACGGATGGTCATGAAAACACGGGGTTCCACTAGAAGACTTCTTATTGTGTCTGGTTGGTTCAAAATGAAAATTGTGCCGATCTGACGTCGAAAATACCCGCCGTAGCAGCCATCTTGAAATTTTTTTTAATCGCTACTCCTCCTGAATGTATGGTTATATCAACATGTCAACATAGAGTTTTCAATGAAAGGTTTTGTAACATGTCTAGTTGGATATAAATAAGAACCATGGGATCTGAAATCCATTATGGCTGCCACACATTGGCCATTTTGAAAATGATGTTGTCGTGACACCGTTTGACTGGATGGTTATATGAACATGACATTTTTACCGAACGACTTCTTATAATGTCTAGTTTGAATCTAAAATGTTGCAATCTTATGTCCAAGATGACCATCCGTCTTGAAAATCGTCTTGTGACTAGTACAGAACTGAAGATCCTATTGATATGGACTTTTCACCAGATGAAGTCTGATAATGACCAGTTAATCATAAATGAAATGTTGCTGATCTGGTGTGGCTGCCACATTGGCCAGCTTGAAAGTCTTGTTATCACTCTTGAATGAGTGTTGTATCGTCATGTTGTTTACAAAAATTCTTATAAGTTTGTGTTGATATTAACATAGAGATTATTTTACCAGTAGACTTCTTATGATACATAGTTGGTCCCAGATGAAAATGGTGTCAGTCGTACATCAAATATGAATGCCAGGAAGAATGTTGTTCAGTTATTGTTGCCACTGCTCCCTCTGAAGAGATAATCATTATGACATGGTGTTTTCTCCATGGGACTTAATGTTACTTTGTCTTGTATGAAAATCGTGCTTCGCTTACATCAATATTTGCTCCGCAGCAGCTTGAAAATCCTGTTATCGCTGTAGAATATCAGAGATGGATCTAACAGTCAATAATTAGAGAGGAAATGGTCTTATCTTGAATTTCTAGGAATTCATTGAATCCAGCAGAGCATCAGTCCCTTCAAGAGACTCTCGTAATTTCTCGTTCAATCCCACAATTAATCCAATCTTATAAATTGCCTTGGTTGAACCTCACCAGCAGTCGCGGTGATTTGTGGACGATATACTTTCATTACCTGATTTTATTCCACAGATACAAATTCAAATGATAAATTTAAAGACTATTTAATTTTAAGAAAACATGCAAGAAAATATAATAATACCTAATTGTCCAAAATTATAGTTAGGTCAATACTGACAAATTAAATAAAAAGTTTAAAATGTTGTTAATACATTTAATTATCAGCAAGTTAAGCAGAATGCAGTTATACAAATAACTCGATCTCTCAGTGAGTTCTCTACACATGGCTAGTACGAATCAGCAATTTGTTTTATAAAACATTCACTTCTTTACTCTGTATTGCTGATTCTACTACACATGTAATTTCTTTGTTTGTAATATTGTAATACAAAGTGCGAGTACCTGACTCAGTATATGTCAGAAGGTTGTTTTCTTCTTCCTGTAAATGTACGATATCACAAGACATGGGGACAGTTGTGGACGTTGCTTACAATATGCATTGAAATGAAGCAAATTACGTTTATTATTTTAATCAATAGTTGAAATAAAAATTAAAACAAAATTGGGGAGCGTAAAAGCAAATGCACTTTTAATGACAATCCTCATGAACATTCTTAAACTTTGCAATACATTAATGCAATTGGTCCGAAGTTTTCTTTTTGTCTCTCTTACTATTTTTATCGCTATTTTTCTTTCCTTCCTGTTATTTAAAAGAACATAGAAAATAATTAAATGTGCCTCGCTGAGCAAGAATAGAGGGCATTATTTACTTTGTTGTCTGGTCAATTACAGGTGTAATTATTTAGTATCCTAATAAAAGGGTTTCCAACGGTCAGCATCATTGAAGCGTGTCAGGCGTAGTTTGTTAAGGCTTTGAAGTAGACATCGCCATGCCCATTTTGACTATAAGTCACTTGATATATAGCTTAAGGAGAGTAACTCAGTGAAACCAAAATCAAACCAGGGTGATCCAATTCTCACTATTGAGTAACTTGTATTTTCAGCTAATCATTCGTTACACACTCAATACCGTATACCCTAATTCACCTGCACTCATTAAAATTATTATGTAGATACATCACAGAGTGAATAATTATGCCATAAATTATTAAATGTTAATGCTTTACTGACTATTGTATTATCATCTATTCGTTCATTACATGCTCAGTATCTTGAACCCTTTTCCACCTACATTCACAGAAAAGCTGGCATGTGAAGGAAAGTCTCTACATCTCGAGGATGTACCAAAACAGGTTACTGTAGCTTAACGTTCAAGCTTGAAAGACTTGTATTTTAATTTCTCCGTTTCTTACACGCGCAATATATTTGGTATATTGATACTTCTTTAGGTAGATGACCCAACCCTAGACGAATTAGGTCAACGGGACCTTATTTTCATGCTTGACTGACACCATATTTTCAGTCATCATCTTGTTCCTCCTTATGATGGACCCTATATCACGCATAATCATGAAATTTGGCATATGGATACAACTCAAAGAAAGTAGCCTTTCCATACCAAGACTAGGTCAATGTGCTCTAATTTTCACACCAAAGAGACTTTTGTATTTTCAGCTTTTTCTGCTAAACTCCCAACATTTTGTACCCTATTTCATCAACAAAAATGAAAACTGCTATGTGTATAAATCCCAAGGAGTGTTACTCTTGCATTTAATAAACTTGGTACACTGCTCCAGTAGCCTAGTGGTTAGAGAGTCCGCCTCGGATGCGGGAGGTAGCGGGTTCGAACCAAGGCCGAACCATACCAAAGACTTATAAAAATGGTACCTACAGCCGCCTCAGCATTAAGAGGTTAGTGTTAGAACTGGTGGGCCTGGTGTCAGAATAATGTAACTGGGTGGATAAACATGTCTGCGACATGATATCCCAGTGCTAGACATTACTATAATCTGTCACACTGCAGACATCGTAGCGATGTGACTGAAATATTGTTAAAGCTACGTTAAAAATCCAAATCATACTCTCTCTCTGTCTGTCTCTCTCTCTCTCTCTCTCTCTCTCTCTCTCACACACACACACACACACACACACATTATTTCACCTTCACTAATTAAATTGAGTGTTTTGATGCAGCTCTCTCTCTCTCTCTCTCTCTCTCTTATATGATCTGCTAGCACATTCAGGGATTCTCAATAATTTATGAACAAGTTATTTAGTGCCAAGAACGGAAAAGACAAATGACAGTTGAAGAAACACACGTCTGTGTTTGTCTACACACACATAAAAATGCTTAGATAACTATTCTTCTATTAGGCATTTGAGGTTTGGTGCTGGATGACGGCCTTATTCGTTTAAATTAGGACCAGTAATTATTATATGTTTTCAAAGAAAATTATTCCAATCAAATTTGGAAGATTGATATATGTATGTGAGCGCATGTGTTTTATAACAGTGAATAAACAGTAACGGCGAAAATGAGCTGCGGATATAACTAAGTGATGGGAGTTGGGTGTCTATTATATAGGTACTGGCATCATCGATTGGTCCAGTTTATAACTGGAGTTCAAAATATGTTTACAATCCTTGCGCACTTACCATTTAATCAAATGCTAAGTAACATACTTTCCTTTACCCATACTGAGTGTCTCTATCACTCGGTGGTAGAACACATATTGCAGGTATACGAGCCATATTAAACGTCCTTTGTTGATTGGGTTATTAATTTCACTGCATGTGTAGACAGCCTTGCTTGAGATAAGGCGATTAGTAAAGACATTATTAAATGAGATGTCTAAATGGGTATTAGTGAAGACAACCTTAAGTGAGACATATAAATGGGTACTAGTTAAGCCATTCTTAACTGAGTTTTTAAAATGGGTGTAAGTGAAGACAACCTTAACTGAGATTTTGAAATGGGTATAAGTGAAGACAGCCTTAAGTGAGACATATAAATAGGTATTAGTCAAGCCATTCTTAACTGAGATTTTGAAATGGGTATAAGTGAAGACAACCTTAACTGAGATTTTGAAATGGGTATACGTGAAGACAACCTTAACTGAGACTTTTAAATGGGTATAAATGAAGACAACCCTAAGTGAGGCAGATAAATGGGTATTAGTCAAGACAACCTTAGCTGAGATTTTTAAATGGGTGTAAGTGAAGACAACCTTAACTGAGATTTTGAAATGGGTATAAGTGAAGACAGCCTTAAGTGAGACATATAAATAGGCATTAGTCAAGCCATTCTTAACTGAGATTTTGAAATGGGTATAAGTGAAGACAACCTTAACCGAGTTTTTAAAATGGGTATAAGTGAAGACAACTTTAACTGAGATTTTGAAATGGGTATAAATGAAGACAACCCTAAGTGAGGCAGATAAATGGGTATTAGTCAAGACAACCTTAACTGAGATTTTTAAATGGGTGTAAGTGAAGACAACCTTAACTGAGATTTTGAAATGGGTATAAGTGAAGACAGCCTTAAGTGAGACATATAAATAGATATTAGTCAAGCCATTTTTAACTGAGATTTTGAAATGGGTATAAGTGAAGACAACCTTAACTGAGATTTTGAAATGGGCATAATTGAAGGCAACCTTAAGTGAGGCAGATAAATGGGTATTAGTCAAGCCATTTTTAACTGAGTTTTTAAAATGGGTATAATTGAAGGCAACCTTAAGTGAGACATATAAATGGGTATTAGTCAAGCCATTTTTAACTGAGTTTTTAAAATGGGTATAATTGAAGGCAACCTTAAGTGAGGCAGATAAATGGGTATTAGTCAAGCCATTTTTAACTGAGTTTTTAAAATGGGTATAATTGAAGGCAACCTTAAGTGAGACATATAAATGGGTATTAGTCAAGCCATTTTTAACTGAGTTTTTAAAATGGGTATAATTGAAGGCAACCTTAAGTGAGGCAGATAAATGGGTATTAGTCAAGCCATTTTTAACTGAGTTTTTAAAATGGGTATAAGTGAAGACAGCCTTAATTGAGATTTTTAAATGGGTATAAGTGAAGACAACCTTAAGTGAGGCAGATAAATGGGTATTAGTCAAGACAACCTTAACTGAGATTTTTAAATGGGTATCAGTGAAGACAACCTTAACAGTGATTTTTAAAAGGGTATAAGTGAAGACAGCCTTAAGTGAAACATATAAATGGGTATTAGTCAAGCAATTCTTAGCTGAGTTTTAAAAATGGGTATACGTGAAGACGGCCTTAACTGAGATTTTTAAACGGGTATAAGTGAAGACAACCTTAATTGAGACTTTTAAATGGGTATATGTGAAAACAGCCTTAAGTGAGACAGATAAATGGGTATTAGGCAAGACAACCTTAACTGAGATTTTTAAATGGATATAAGTGAAGACAGCCTTAAGTGAGGCAGATAAATGGGTATTAGTGAAGACAACCTTAACTGAGACAATTGGAAACAACTTTAATGAAGACAACCTGAACTGAGAAATTAGGAAATAAATGATGTCCAAGCAAATTCGCTTGTCTCATGTACTAGTGTTAGAAGAATAAACATTTACACGTCGACCTTTGACTTCCATGAACCTGATCTGTTCCATCACTTTTCAAAATATGGCATTTATTAGTGACATCTCAGGAACAAATGTGGCAAGTTTCATTTTTCTGTCTTTCAGCGTTTTGGTTGTTGTGAGAAAATTCAGTATGGAATTTTAGAATGTTTCACGTTTCATCAGGGAGTTTCCGGCTATGAAGTCGTGCACGCATTTAAAGACCAAATGGTCGAGTATATATGCACGGCTTTACTCTCCACGTTAATTTCCAGTAACGATTATTGGATCCATTACATCAAATGCATCTTCATTCCTCCATCAATAATTTATGTAACACTATCGTTGTGTTTTAAACTTGTTGCAGGCATCAACTCGAAATCATGCTTTCAAACCAGATAATTAATAATCGAGCGTTTGTTTTCATTTAAAGACGCCCTTCTTTCGTACATCTCAACTTACTTCGAATTATCTTCCTTAGCTTGGAAATGTCTAGTTCCGTTGTATCTGTTATACTTGTTGCTATTTTTTTCTTTATCCGTCTCCTTCATTAAACTCACATATGTACAGTTTTTCCGCAAAATAAATTTCGTCTTCTTTCGTATGGTTCTTCGTCTCTGACGTTTATATGGAATAATTAACGTCTATATGACAGCCACAGTTATTGGAATACATTGCTATGAATTACTTATATAACTTAAAAAACGACGTCGATGCTTTTCGAATCTAAAAGTTTTGCTTCTATTATCTATATGAATCCAAATGTTTGATAGTACTTTATAGGTACTAATATTGTGTTTTTACAAGGACTACAATAAACTGACCTTAATATAAGTCAAGACTTTTGCACATACTACCAATGTCAACGTATTGGCGTTTCAAACCAAGCGGAAGCTCGCTTTGTAAACAAATAGACTACTCACTGTCCTTTTCTGGTTTCAAGAATATTCTGTTTCAGTAAAATCTGTGTCGTCTGCGTCAAATACTTGTAAGGTCTAGCTTACACAGCGGAAACCCTTGTATACATGTGTTCAAAGAGATTTAACTTCAAAATTTACGAAATTATAGAGATTATCAATGACGGTGAACTACATCACAACTGCTGCTTGAAATCATAGACTCGCCCATGCAAATATGACAAGCGTATTACTAAAGACACTACCGTTGCATTCGAAACGTCAACAAATTGACAGTGGCGGGGACCCCCGAGCGACAATCAGGTTAGAAATTATAAATTGATGAATGAAATAACTAAAGTTTGTTCGTGTTTGTAGCCTGATGTTTTTATGTTGTTCAAAAGGTATACTCTGTACGAAGATAGTTTACTTCGTTACCTTTATTCCTTTTGCGATCATGAATTTGAAGTATGGGACATGTATGTAGTATGCAACACTCCAAATATCGTTACCATGTTTACGTTTTCTATAGCTGTGGTTTGGTCGTTATAATGGGCGCAAAATTTTGGTACGCTACACATTGTCTAATCATAATATATTTAGGTTTCAAGTTTCATGAAAATATCTTGTGTGTTTCCTATGTTATAACTCTGACAAAGAATTTGGTCATCAAACTTGCCCTTGACCATTACACTAGGAATCGGAGTAGTGACTTCGTACTTGACTTGAAGTTGATGGACAGCCACCAAGTATAATAAATTCCATCCAAATCGCTCTTGGACTTGAAAATGTATAGTTATGACTCACTGGGATAGAACCAGTTTCTGGGGATAGTTATTTTGTTAAAAGAACCTGTCGAACTGAAGTCTTGTTGTTAGATATCTGAAAGTCGCTTGCGTCATCTTCTTGTGCTATCACATCTGCATTAGACCTTTCGGTTAGACACTCTGGCCTTCCCCAATGATGGTCCCTGTGGGTAAGTTTCTCATGGGTCATATCTTGTAAACCGTTGAAACTCCTACATAATACAAATATATCGATTTTAAGGAAATACTAGTCTATCCAATACATACAGTGGGTCACGCACCTTAGATTGTGAACTTGCTGCTGGGCCATAGCTTGAATGCAGATGTGATCCAAACCTTTTAACCTAACATTGGTTGAAAGACATGAGAAGAAACAATATATCTTTCCAGTACAGATTCTGTAGATGGACACTTGTTTTGTTCTTGGGTCATCACTTAGAAATTGTTGAAATTCTCAGCTTATAACTGAAAACAAGTTTGAATGGCATGAAGAAACATTATACATATATCCAAAATGACCCCTGTCCCAGTGACTGGGAACTTGACGATGGCGCATAATTTGGAAATCTAATATCCCCCATCCTAAAACTATATTTACACCCAATGTGTGCAAGGGAATATATGTACTTGTCCACCCAACACATATTCTGGGCCATGCCCCCGGGTAGGGGACTTGCCTTGAATCATAACTTGGAAAATGTCAGGATTCCCACCATATAACCATATATACACTGATTGAATATGAAAAGAGAAATGCACGTTGAAAATTTGCTTGTGGGTCAAGCCATATAGACTAACCATGGTGATATTCTATGCATTTTCCTGCGTCTCACCTTGGATGACACTAAATTGGATGGTTACCCAAGCCCAAGCAATCATCCAGTGTGAAAACTGTACAACTGACGGAACAGTTTTTCTTCAATCTATCTGAGGGCTAGAGATTTTTTAATTTCGGGGCCAAACTTTTCCAGCCCCCAGCCCCCCCCCCCCGTTCTGAAAAGTAAACGGGCAGATCCCGAGTTTCATGCAACAAGAAGTAAAATCTCTGAACCAAGTTTAACCTGCAGATTATTATTATTTATACTTTTATTTCAATGCTAACCGAGCAAACCAACCTTGATTCTTTTAAAGGTATGTTTCATGAACCAAATTAAAGCTGACTA